>JAILYB010000110.1:1702500-2302500 GCA_021437785.1 Rhodomyrtus psidioides | reverse complement strand
TACTCAAAAAGGGGACGAAGGTGGCATGGGACGCAGAATGCAGTCAGGCGTTCCAAAAGATCAAGAACTATCTAGTCACTTCACCAGTACTTGTGCCACCCATCCCAGGTCATTCCTTGACCTTATATCTGACTATACAACAGAAATCTTTGGGAGCCTTACTTGTCCAAACCAGCCCGGTAGATGGGAAGGAAAGAGCCGTCTACTACTTGAGTAAGAAGTTCACGCCATCTGAAGAAAAGTACATACCTGTTGAAAGGGCTTGTGTAGCGACGGTATGGGTACTTCGCAGATTAAGACAATATACCCTACATCACCATGTTCAGCTGGTAACCTAAAATGATCCCATCAAATACCTTTTGGAGAAACCTGCGCTGATTGGAAAGTAAGCAAAATGGCAAGTGATGTTGTCTGAATTTAACATCAGGTGCTCCCCACAAAAGTCAGTAAAAGGGAGAGCCATAGCAGACATGTTGGCAGAAGACCCATCAACTTGCGAGTCTTCCCGAGAAACAAAGGTCGAAAACTAAGTTTTGAACCTGAGAGAGGATAAATGGGTCATGTATTTCGATGGTACTGTTAATCTATCAGGAGCAGGCACTGGGGCGGTGCTGATATCCCCTGATGATCAACATTATCCTGTTGCAGCAAAGATGACTTTCTCTTGCACCAACAATATCTCAGAATACGAGGCGTGCATTCTAGGCTTACGATTAGCCATTTCCATGGGAATACCTAAGTTGCAAGTTTATGGAGATTCCATGCTCATCATTTTGCAGACACAGGGAGAGTGGAAGACGAAAGACGCAAAGCTCATCCCTTATCATGAGTACCTCGAGGAATTGACACGTACATTTGAAGAGGTGTCATTCGAATACCTGCCAAGATCTCATAACCAATTTGCAGATGCACTAGCCACCCTGGCCTCAATGTTACAAATAACCGATGGATTAGAAATAGAACCCCTGAGGATCGGGATAGTTGAAAAGCCAGCCTATTGTATGCTGATCGAAGAAGAGTTTGATGGAGAGCCGTGGTATTATGACATCAAGCATTATCTCTTAAAGGGGGAGTTTCCTGATGGATGCCAAGCAGAAGACCGGAGATACATAACTAGGATGGCCAGCAAGTTCTTCCTCAGTGGACAAATTCTGTACAAAAGGTCGTTTGACTCCACTTTATTAAGGTGTGTAGATGCTAAAGAAGCAAATATTCTCATGAAGGAGATTCACGAAGGTATATGCGGGCCCCATATGAACAGTCATCTTCTCGCTAGAAAGATCATGCGGCTTGGCTATTATTGGATGACCATCGAATCAGACTGTTGTCAACATGTCCGGTCATGCCACCAGTGCCAAATATACGGCAATAAGATTAATGCACCCCCGAATGACTTACATCAAATGTCTGAAGTTTGGCCCTTTTCTATGTGAGGGATAGACATGATAGGACCTATCAGCCACGTGGCTTCAAATGGTCATCGCTTCATCCTGGTGGCAATCGATTACTTCACAAAATGGATAGAAGCCGGTTCTTACAAGAATGTCACCGCAAGAAACGTAGTAAGGTTTATTAAGAGAGATATAATCTCTCGATATGGTACCCCTCAGGCGATCATTACAGATAATGGGTCCAACCTGAACAACAAGATTGTCGATAATCTGCTTGACCACTTTGGTGTTCGACATCTTAATTCGTCCCCTTACCACCCACAGATGAATGGGGCAGTGGAAGCAGCCAACAAGAACATCAAAAGAATTTTGGCTAAGATTGCTGAAAACTATAGAGATTGGCATGAAAGGCCACCCTTTGCCTTAATGACATATCGAACTTCGATCATGACTTCTACAGGGGCAACCCCCTACAGTCTGGTGTACGGGATGGAAGCAGTCCTACTCGTGGAAGTTAAAGTTCTCTCTTTAAGGATCTTATCAGATGGTAAACTCTCGGAGTCAGAATACTCCAAGCACAGATATGAACAGCTGAATTTGATAGACGAGAAGCGTCTTAGAGCCATCTGTCATGGTCAAGGCTACCAGAAGAGGGTGGCCAAGTCATTCAATCGAAAGGTTAGAGCCAGAAATTTTAAGGCGAATGATCTGGTGGTAAAGAAGACTCTGCCAAATGTTGTCCATCCGGGAGGCAAGTTTACCCCAAATTATGAAGACCCCTATATTGTCAAGAAGATTCTCACAGGAGGAGCATTGATTCTTGAAAATTCTGAAGGAGAAGAATTGGGGCACCCTGTAAATTCAGATGCTGTGAAGAAATATTACCCTTGAAATGAAATCATATGTTGAATATGTGGCTTGTTCCGAAATGACCCGATCCGCCATAGTAGCCATTGCATAAGCATATCATGCATCCATACATACACTAGCATGTGTTCAGTTTTGTAGGATTCCAAGAAGTGGACTCGAAATTGGACTCATCCAAATGAAACCTAGGGCAGAAAGTTCTTCAACACCAAGTATCAGGTGATATGTATCTGTTTCATCAAAGGTTAAGCCACCTTTCACTCACAAGGATGTCTACTCTATCCTACATGCAGGAATGCCTGATGAAGACGGAAGACAAACGCAGTAAAACTTCTCGCATCTTCCGTAAGATAAAAAGAGCAAGAAAATGAATATTCACATGCCCGAACTTAGAAATAAATCTCGCTCTTGAGAAATGAATTCCTCGCATTTATTGCACACCTGTCAAAGATCAGAGATTGTCCAAGCATGTTCAAATTATACATGATGTGTCATTAGAATCTCCTGCGGGGTAAAACGCCTAGAGAAAAACAAAATGATTTTTCCAAAAACATGACTTGCTTAGGCTATCTAGCAGGAATATCCCTCCAGATGAAAGGAAAACTCGATCCAAACACGTCCTACATACACTCGAGAGATGAGAGAAAGGTGAAAATAGGAAAGCCTGAATCTGAGGTTACAAGGGCCCTTCGCATCGATTACATGGATTAAGATGACGGAGGCATTCATTTCTCTACCCTAAACACTGCAGGTGACCATTGATAACCCTTTGAACGACGGTTTCATTCTTTACCCCTGTCAAGAACCACCCCACATTGGGGCCAACTGGAAGTAAGTCCAGCAGTATCATGAGGTAAATGGCTAGAAATTCTCTTACTCAGACTTGCATCAATCTTCGCGTGTTGCTTGTCATTTTAACTTCTATGGTAATTCAAGTGCTTTAGGATGACGAAAAGCATTCGTTTCTCTACCCTATACACTTTTACCCTTTGAACAGCCCAGTTAAGCCTGTACATTCGTTTCGCAAACCCGTTGGTGATCATTGCATATCCCGAGGCAGAAACGACGTCACTTCAAAAAGAATAGAAAGGATAAAAATTCCTGGGTTAATGTCGGAGTGCTAAGATTCAAACTTGTATATCTAGCACACTTATTTGAAAATCCTGACTCCAAAAAGAAAGGAAAAGTTGGGATTTCAACAAAAAATAATGAGAGAAAAATCCAATCTTGGGCATCAAGAAAAAGCAAAGTGCTTGGTAAAAGCAAAGCCAATGCCCCTCCAAATATTTGTACACTTGTGAATCATATGTTTGATCTTGTAAATACCAAAAAGATGGCATGATATCTGTGTATAAAGGTCACCAATGAGATCTGATTGTAAAAGAAAAATCCCAATGGAGCTGGACTACGAAAGACACTTCCAGATTATGTCACATTCAAATGTCGACGTCGCACTAGCACAAGAGATAGGTTCTCCAAAGGCTACCGACGCACCTCAGAGACTGAGACACTTTTTGAACTGCAAGGTATCGGATCGACAGCAAATCTACAATGATCACCAATGATAGACCCTTCGCGTGTTCTGAACCAAAAACAAGTCTTTCTTTTTTGTCCCCAAACCTATCTATGTTACAACCCTGAGAAGTTTTTTCTGATTAAAGCATTTGGGTTAATATAGGGTTAAATGTCCAAGCTTAGCTCGAAGAAGTTCGAGCAAGATTATTTCTTTCTCATTTTTGCAGGGTTCTTGATTTGTAAACCCGGAGCAGATGAAAGAAAATTTTGTTGACAAAAGGACCCGACTCAGAAAGTGAGTCCCCTTTCGGAAACCATGTCCAAGCCCAACATTACGGTCCCGTAAAGACCTCCCGATTGATCCGAATGTATGCGCTGTGAACGGTCCCGAAAATCCAGGTACATGGTATTAGGAAATTCGAGTGCTCTTTTTATGAAAAGACCAAGTCAGAAAAATTGATAAGAAGACCTTTCTGACAAAGATACTCCAATAAAATGCTCGAAAGCAAGCTTTTGTTGGAAACTTCAAGTTGTTTGATCCAAGGATTTTCCTCACAAGGGTTCCTGATCATCCTCGCATGCTTGAAGATATTTTTAACAAATCTCCAACATCCCAAGTCATTTTACATAATTGCATAGGTTAAAATGAACATTTATCTGCATTATGTTTATCATTATGTCAAAAGGACAATCTTCATAATCATCTCTATGTGGGATTTCAGTTTTACAGGTTTGAGCTTTCTGCAGGATGCTTGGAGCCCCCAGATCCCAGAATGTCACCTCTAATGTCAAAAGGATAATCTTCATAAGCATCTCTATGTGAGATTTCAGTTTTACAGGTTTGAGCTTTCTGTAGGATGCCTGGAGCCCCCAGATCCCGTAATGTCACATCAATGTCAAAAGGACAATCTTCATAATCATTTCTATGTGAGATTTCAGTTTTACAGGTTTGAGCTTTCTACAGGATGCCTGGAGCCCCCAGATCCCAGAATGTCACCTCTAATATCAAAAGGACAATCTTCATAATCATCTCTATGTGAGATTTCAATTTTACAGGTTTGAGCCTTTTGTAGGATGCCTGGAGCCCCCAGATCCCATAATGTCACATCTAATGTCAAAAGGACAATCTTCAGAATCATCTCTATGTGAGATTTCAGTTTTGCTGGTTTGAGCTTTCTGCAGGATGCCTGGAGTCCCTAGATCCCAGAATGCACCTCCAATGTCAAAAGGACAATCTTCAGAATCATCTCTATGTGAGATTTCAGTTTTACAGGTTTGAGCTTTCTGCAGGATGCCTGGAGTCCCTAGATCCCAGAATGTCACCTCCAATGTCAAAAGGACAATCTTCATAATCATCTCTATGTGAGATTTCAGTTTTACAGGTTTGAGCTTTCTGCAGGATGCTTGGAGTCCCCAAATCCCAAAATGTCACCTCCAATGTCGAAAGGACAGTATTCAAGATCGTCTTTCTGTAAGATTTCAAGTAATCCCTATATCCCAGAAGAATCTTATCAAGGTTTTTGTAGGTTCGAGTTTTCTGCAGGATACTTGGAATCCCCAAATCCCAGAATAACACCTTGCATGTCAAAAGGACAACTTTTAGAACCAGCTTTCTGTAAGGTTCTAGGTAATTCCTAAATTCATAATAGCTCATTTGGCAAACCTAAGAGTTAGGTACACCTCACTTGTATAGACCCCAGTTAATTCCTTAGAATATGGGATCAGCAAAATGTTCGACAATCCCTAAAGAACGGATGCATCATCCATAGGTTTCTAGCAGAGAGGAGTCCTATTCTAGGCCTGATCCCCCTAAAGGATCAAAATGTTCGACAATCCCTACAGAACGGGTGCGTCATCCATAGGTTCCTAGCAGAGAGGAGTCATAATTCATGGTCTGATCCACCATACGGATCATAACTTCTGACAATCCCTAAGAGGCTGGGTGCGTCATTCATTGATTCCTATCAAGTATATGAATCCTACCATACAGGCTAGAGTTTAATTGCCCTAGGACGCTCAAGAGACAAGCTCCTAGATATCTACTTGAACCCGCTATACACTGCGTATGCTGCACGAGCATCGGGCAGGTAAGTAACAGGTGAGCATCTCTATCCCGCCTCTCTTTCTCTTATATCGGCAAAAATAAGGCAAAGCATTCACCAACAGGACAAGAAAGATTAGATGTCAAGATTCATTTTTCTATTTCGCAATAGAGTCGATCTAGACTTAGGTGTCACCTATCTTTGAGAGAAACCTCTCGTGAGATTCCTCTCAAAGAGAGGCAGCTGTTGACAACTAATTTTGGATTAGTCTTTTCTAGTAATTTCTTAGAAAATTTGTGAAAAACCCATAAAAAGTCAAAAAATTGCAAAATCAACTTTGGTGATCTTGGCCAAGTCTAAGGAACCATTTTTGACAAAAAAAAATAATTTTTCATATTTTTCGTATTTTTTAATATTTTCATAAATTAGGAAAATACTAGAAAAATCAAGAAAAATAGTATTTAAGGTCACAAAAATATGGAAAAATAGCCAATATTTTTATTTTAAATCCCTTATCTTTTTTAACTCACAAAAAGTTCAAAATAAGATTCAATTTTATATGTTCCTTTGTAACACGTATGATTGAATTTGATAAAAAAAAATATCAATTGAGTCTTTTAATTTGCAATTTTGGCATTTTCTAGGATCTTGACATCCAATCTAACTGTCCCTTATTGTAATTTAGCCCAATTGTTTGCACAAATTTGGCAAAATTGCATACTTAATTGCATTTTAGTCCTTGAAATTGGGCATATTTGAAATTACTTTCAATTCAAGGACTATCATTGCAAATTAAACATACTACCCATTGGGTTTCACCATTTTGAATCGATTGGCATAGGTAATTTGGCCCAATTTGATCATTTGAGCCTTCAATTGCACAATTCCTCAATTTGCAATTACATGAAAATTTGGGGTATTTATAGAAATTGATATGAACTTTTGGGAAAAACCTCATTTTTAGATAAAAATCCATGCCCTAAATTCGATTCTGAGGTCCAATTGCAAAAATTTCCCATTAATTTGGGTTTAATTTGGAAAATTATAAGCCGGAACCGGTTCGGACCGGTCGAACCGGTCCGCTACAGTGTCATCGTCTTCCTCAAGATACTGCAAAGATGAACAGTGGAAGGTCTGATTTCGATGACAAAATTGACCAAGCAATCGACGGCAGTTGAAGAAGCATTGGTGGGCGTCTTGCTCCTTACCTCAAGACCTTTCGATCAAGACCGGCCCCAAGACAAATGACCGCCGGATGAGCTCCGGCGAGGTCAGTCAAACCTTTAAACCTGCGAAAGTCAACATTCTCAAAAGTAGGACAAATTCGTGCCAAATTCGCACGAGATGAAGCCCGCCGGAGGACCAAACGGAGTTGGACGGAAATGCCCATCCTCCCCGACGCTGTTTGGGCCTAGAAGCACGTGGCTGAACGTGCAATTCGAGTTAGTTTGCCTCTCCCGTTCGGCGCCAAAATTCGAGAAGGCTATATAAGCCTACGGGGGTTTTCTGTTGAGGAGGACGGTTGATTCAGTTAGAGAGAGATGAACTGAATCGAACAGAGAGAAAGAGCTCCCCTCCATCGCCATTGTCGAGGGTGGAGCTCGGATTGACAGAGCACTGGTTGGGCCTCCTGAGGCTGAACCGAAGCTTGACGAAGTCGTGAGGAAGTCACCCAAGCTCCGGGGAAGCAATCGTCGTCAGCCGCACGGCCTGAGATCGCCTGAACAGGTGAGTCACAGTCTCGAGCTTCTTACTGGGTATCAATGGCGACTCATGCATTTCTTGTTTATTCTTGCAATTAATGTGTGCGTTTTGTTCCGAGGGTATCACTGACCACTGTCGCATATCTTGTTTGCATCGATTTTGTCTTAACACATCCAATCGGGTCTTCCAATCCAACCTCCATTGCCGAACCACCGTTCAACGTCACCCATCCAAATCTGGGTCGAGCGAGCTCAATCGGAGCTCGAGGTAAGTCTTCTGAACCTCCATTGGTACTATTCTGTGACTGAATTGCCATGATTCGCTATGAATCGAGCTATTAGGTTGCCATGGCCGTACTCAGCATTCTTCTTGTGCTCGCGATCTTGTGAATTAGGTGCTCTAATTCTCAGATATGTTAGACTAGAAGTGATTGCGAGTCGATTAGTGTTGGTCTCGCGTGATTTCATCAAGATCCTACCGTCGGATCATTGCCAGAGAGTCGTGGCCGTCCATTCAGAGACGGTCGCGAGGTTGAAGACGAAGATGACATGGCCGATCAAACAGTCAAAGTCCTAGGTGGCATTCGGCCATTGGTCCACGTGTCAGTCCAGTCAGCAGGCCGTTAAGAGTCTGTTATTCAAATAAGTAGATCGGACGGTCAGGGTTAATCGATTCCAATAAATGGTGACCGTCCGATTAGTAAATAGGATTATCCGAAAATAGTTTTAAATCATAAAATCGAAATTGGTTGAAACGGCGCCGTTTAGGTTAGTTTGTGTCGTTTAGGTTAGTATGAGTGGACAGTCCAGATCAAGCCTCACGTTTTAATCGTGGCCGTAGTTTTAAGTAGTCAGATCAAACGGCCCTGGTTGAGTCTTCATTCAATCTGAACCGTTGGTTGTAGCAATCTCATCCGGTGGTCGTGGATTAGCCACGCGGTTCATTGAGAGCCGTCGGATTAAATCCGATTAAATCGAAAGTAAAAAAGAGACGATACGGCGTCGTTTTGGGCACGGGTTATGCGGGTCTGGATCTGGGTCGGGTCGACCCGGTCCGAAATATTATTTTTAATAAAAAAAAATCAGAAAATAAATTTTTTTTTAAAAAAAAAAAACCAAAAAATCCTAGAAAATCCTTAAAAATGCCAGAAAACTCTAGAAAATCCAAAAACAAAATATGGGAAATTGTGGGGAAATCCTAGACACTCCAGAAATCCCCAAAAATCGAGAATTGACCACAGACAAGTGGTCAACCCTATTTTTGGGGTTTCTTATCCGTTCTTCCGAGACTTGACGATGTTACCCTTTAGAGGTAAATCGTCTCCATTGCGTAAGCTAAGATAAAATCGATAATGCCAAGGCAAGAATTGGGGTCGGTTAGGCGATCAATTCTTGGGCTTGGATTTTCGAGTCTCGTCCTTTTTCTCAAAATGACGATTTTGCCCCTCAATGGGAAAATCGTCTTTCTTGTCTCGGTCAAGTCCTGAAAATAGCTTAAAGTTAAGGTTTGGGTCAGGTGGGTGACCAACCATAATATTTGAGATTTTCAGTTCTCGTTTTTGTCCAAAATGACGACTTTACCCCTCCAATGGTAAAATCACTTTTAAATTCCAGAAAAATTCTGAAAATTTCCAAAAAATAGGAAATGGAAGGATTTGATCACCAATCCCATTTCCGTCACCTTTTAACCACAGATTTCGTCTGAGATGACGATTTTACCCTTTTGTGACAAATTGTCCCTAAATCTCTCAAAATTACGATTTTGCCCCTCATGGGCGAATCATGTCAAATCACTCCTAAGCCTTGACTGATACTTCTCTAGGCCAATAGGACCTCATTAGGGATGCCGTGTTGATTTCATGTTCTTTATCCGCATGCTTTGGATCCTTGATTTGCGCATTTACTTCTATTGATTGTGAGTGATAGAGTAGTCATTCCCTTCTACATGAACTCATAGATTTAGGATCTGAACCCCACTCCTCTGTATCAAATCCTAGAATCAGATAAACCATTCAGCTTAGGTACCGAAAGGGCGTCAACTCTGATAGTCGGCGTAACTAACTCCCCGATCCCATTTATCTGGTTTCCGCTGAATCGAATAGATCGCTCACAACTATTCGATAGGGTTTCCGATCGTACCCTTCACGAAACGATTGGTGGCGACTCCTTGGCATGTACATATATCACATGTCACCAGACCGCACTGAAGGTCGACCACGCATATCCAGCCATTGCGATTTGGGTAATGGACCTTAGGAGAGGCCCGCGTCTGATCAGGCAACATCGGGCGGCCCATTAGCCCCCTCCGACAGGACGTCCTCGCTCCTCGAGGAGAGGTCGCGACACGAGGGCCGACTAGGACGCCCCTTGCGGACTCAGCTGGAGTCACGGTCTACTTGGTCTGAGCAGTAGTACGGTGGTGGTTTGGAACGAGGACGGATCTCTATCTTGCTTCCGTCCATTGGTACATCCACAGCACATCTTCTTCATGGGAGGTCGAAGGTGTGGCGAGCTTGGGGAGTTGGTGGCATGGCAGTGGGTAAGAAGCCTCTTTAGTGCAGGTTGGCGACATTCATCCCATGAAGAAGATGTGATGTGGAGGAGATGATGAACAGGAGGGAAGGGGAGGAGGAAAAAAAACAGAAAAGAAAAATAAAAAGATTAAAAGATAAAAATGTCCTTATGGTAGGCCCTTTTTTGAAATAATTTGAGCACTTCAGGCTCTTATTTGAAACGATATTGACTCTAGGCCCTTATTTGAAAAAATGAGGCCACTTCGGACCATTTTTTGAAATTTTCCCTAGAATTTAGCTCCTGAAATTTTCCATCTTAGATTACCCCTAACTTCACCACCAATGAGAATTGGGTAAATTTACTAAACTAGAACAAAGCAATATTCACACTAAAATTAAGTAGCAATTGGTGTAAAATAAAGATTCACATGGATTTTTTTTTTTCGAAAAAAAAGATACTTACCAAAAAAAAACATTGTATTAAAAGCCCAAAAAAAGGCACAATAAATTCTTCTTGTAAAAGGTCTCTATGCTTTTGTCATCCACGGATGGATCACTTGTTTTCTAAGTGTTCAACCGCTCGATCAACTCTTTGGGCTATACATAAATGATTCACCGAGTTTCAAGTCTGGCTAGTCCATTATCACCACCTGGCATATGAAACAGGAAAAAGCTAATTATTACATGAAATATAGACATAGATGGAAACACAAGAAGTCATCACACTCATTGAATTGGTATGAAAGCGGGTTAGAAAAGAAAAAGATCCAATAGGATTATACGGATCAAATGCTCATAATGGAGAGTAGGACTTTGGAGCCACCACAAGCACAAAACAAGGATGTGATTAGGGCTGTGGAGAGAGAGGTAGTAGGGCAACTGGTCGCAAGAAAAGACGGCCCTTGCCCACCGTGACTTAGAAAACTTCATCGACTGAATACCAAAAGGCATGCATGTGCCGTCTCCCCAACCTCGAAGTATTCAATGTTCTCTCCTTAACCCTCTCTCTTCATACTTAAAGCCACAACTCTCTCTTTGGAGCCACCACAAGCACAAAACAAGGATGTGATTAGGGCTGTGGAGAGAGAGGTAGTAGGGCAACTGGTCGCAAGAAAAGACGGCCCTTGCACACCCTGACTTAGAAAACTTCATCAACTGAATACCAAAAGGCATGCATGTGCCGTCTCTCCTTGCGACCAGTTTCCCCAACCTCGAAGTATTCAATGTTCTCTCCTTAACCCTCTCTCTTCATACTTATAGCCACAAACTCTCTCTCTCTCTCTCTCTCTCTCTCTCTCCCCCCGTAAATTACTGGGGAAGTTACTTGGATCTTTAGACGGTCTTTGCTAGGGAAGATTGACTAGAAACTTAATCACCGAGTTCAAACAAGGGTTTGAACGGGCACCGTAGTTTTCTTACGAAGTTTCTTAATTTGATTCACGTCTTTGTTGGGTGGATCAACCTGCACAATCCGAAAAGTAGGGAAAGATCACGACAGACAACATCAGTATTATGCTGCTGGATCTTCGCTCATTTTCGTTGTTAGTTTTCTCTTTTTTACGTGGCATTCCGAAGGACTGTTGACCTGTTGTCCCATTCAATTCAGTGTGACCAAATATTCTTCATTTTTTCCAACATGGACAAAGGTGTACTGCAAGAGTATAGAAATATTGATCGTGGTCTATGTGCTTGGTTGAGGGGACTAATAAATAAATAAACGTTGATTAGGAAGTTCCCTTAACTTATGGGAACTTTGGTAACATGAAATTATAAATTTTTTTGTCTACGTACAATTCTTAAAGTTCTACTTAGGACTTGTATTCAAGCTTAACCTAGATTTACAAGTATGAATAAGTTGGGAAATTAGCAATTATCTTTCGCTAGAACCGTGTTGTGGACCATTTAGTGATTGATTAATGTCTTCATAAACTCTGATTGTTGAAGGGTTCATGTCGACATTTACGATTACTCCATACACTATCTTCCAATTGATTAATGTCTTGATAAACTCTAATAGTTAAAGGATTCATATCGACATTTTCGATTACTCCATACACACTATCTTCCACCTAAAACATTTGCCTTTCAATTTCTCGACTCCTTCCTCGTAACTCTATGGCACCCACCACGCAACTGCGTCGTAGGTAGATCAAAGACACGGTGGTTCCACTTGAATTTTAAACCAGTCAATCGGAAGGCCAAATGGCGTGAATGTTAATTGGTGGATGCGCGAGAGAAAGTCAAAGAGGAAGCAACATTGTGTGATTCACGGAAACCTTGGGAAGGGTTATAAGCCCTCGTTTTCACTAATTTCGTAGAAGCATCTTAGCTTAACACCGGACAATGACCCAAAATCACATTATTTGAGTTTGATTTACCGTTTGGATGGGAAAACTATTTTACGGTGACGGTTACATCACGTGACAGTAATGACATAATGTAACTACCAATTAGCACTATCCATGTGTGCTATAAATCTCATCTTACTCGATGCCACACGGTGATGGAGCCGGGATTTAGGTTAAGGTGGGCCAATATTTACCGACGAAACAAAGAAGATTTTTTTTTTTTTTTTGGGAAGAGATATTTGATTTTAATATAAATCCAAGTAGAAGACAGAGAAAATACATATGATTCCAGCTTGGCCATTAATTTAACTACCTTAAAAGACTTTTCCTTTTTGGGGCCGGTCATCTAATGATCGATGCAGCTATAGAAAATCAATTTAGAAATAGTTTTTCCATTGATGGAATTGGGAGGTGGGGAGTTCGATTCCCCTTTATTGACTAGTCAATCGTGACTTGAAATAAACCATTAAGAGTTGCTCCAGTGACAACTCTTTCCACTTGGGAAGGGAGAGGTTGGAATTTCGATTCACCACCTTCTTGATGAGGTTGGAGGGTGGGGACGTGAGCGAGCGAGCAATATAAACAAGATATGGTAATAAAATGCAATGTAAGGTTAACTTGTCAAGAATGATTCAAGATGGGAAAGTAATTATATCTTAAATTGGTCCGAATTCGATATGGAGACGAATTGCCAAAAATCGAAGTGGTCGCCGAGCTTGATGGACGTGCCTTCATTTGGTTTAGCCATTAGTAGCAAATTTTTAACCAAAATTGGACCATTTACTTTTTGACAAAAAGCCCACCTAAAATTGTTGAACCTCTTTTTGAGAGAGAGAGAGAGAGAGGGGGTGTGTATTTTTGTTAAGTGAGACAGCTTGTCCTAATTTCTCTCATGTAATTCCTCTTGATCATGACAGAATATTTAAACATTAAATTACGCTTAAAAAATTTAAAACAATTGGTGGTGATCCCACTCTCATGGATCGGCTAGAGAAACGAATCCTTGACTTGTGAATGTAGGCAAACTATCGAATCACGTAAATTCGCTCCACTGTTATATACATCTCTTAATTATTTAAATTTTATTTGGGGTCACATCTTTGTCTCACTTTCTCCCAATAGATACATGCCGCATCGACGCCTCTATTTACCTGCGAGACAGTAAAAAGAACAGTTTTTTCCCCCTCTTTTTGGTCGGAAGTAAGAAGAGGTTACCAATGAGCTTTTGATAATAATAGATATGTTCATGGTTATGTAGGTGATGAATGCCCCGAATTTCGAACAGGGTATATTTGTTTGACTTGACTTCATCTCCAGATCTTCATCCTTCTGTGCAGCTTGAGATGTGGTGACTTAACTGTTGTACCAGCGTATCTTCTATATATTTGAGATGGAAAACTGGACATTACCTCCGCATTTACACCTAATTTCCTTTTGCCCTTATAAGTTTGATTTGTATCGTATTTGGCTCCCGAAATTTCCATCTTAGATCACCCCTCAACTTCACCGCCAATGAGAATTCGGTTGTAGACTTGTCGTCTGATGATATAATTTGCAGATAGACATGTTTATGCTTCATCTGTATAGATTGGCTGTACATAGTTGGTAATGAATTTCTTAGAGACAAGCCACCCGTTTGGAGAAGCACGGTTCCATACGGTTGTTGATATTCTAAATTTGTTGTTACTCTAAAACTTGAACTTTTTTTTTATTTCTTTACCTTTTGAAAGATTCGGAGCATTTAAACTTGCTCTGATTAATCCCAAGGGATAGAGGCAAACCGCCCCATCCCCATGCCTGTCACACAAGGGAAAGGCTTTTTTATCACCATTTCTCGTTATTGACAATGTCAGCTGAAGTGGCTCCGCTCATCTGACTGAAGTTTAATATGTGTCGATATGACATCATAATTGAAATAAACAATACACACGCACATGAAGAGAGAGTAAACATGAAACACTTTTGAAATGGAATATTCACTTTTTCAAGGGAAATACATGATATTAAATGAAAAAAGAAAGTAAGGCAGGTATAGTTAAAATTTTCTTGTAAATTTTTTCTATGCTTTCCACCGCTAGGTCTGCCAATGAATAGCTCGTGTGGCTCCTAATAGCTTAAACTAAGTGGGGGGCACCGCCATTTGTTGATTTCGCATCCAAAACGTGCAATCATCTCCTTGTTGGGAGGTATCGAGTTTCAAGTCTCCATAGTCCTTCATTGCCACCTGACATAAGAAACAAGAAAAGGCACCGCCGATTGGGTACTAATTTGGCCCAATATTTATTTTTTTTAAATTGTATTTTTTCGCTTAAAAAATTATTAAGATAAAAAAATACTTCTCAATTATTGTATTTATGTAATTATTTAAATTCATAAAATGATTAAGATGATTAAGATATAGGAAAAATGATGCATTTAGGGCTATTTTTTATAGGAGGGAAAAACTCATTCACTTTTATTTATTTTGGTGGCATACCAAAAGATTTGATTTACTTTGGCTTTACTTAAGAATTTCTTGGTAAAAAATAGCCCTAAATGCATCATTTTTCATATATCTTAATCATGTTATGAATTTAAATAATTACACAAATACAATAATTATTTTGGTGGCACACCAAAAAATTTGATTGGCTTTGGCTTTACTGAAGAATTTCTTGGTAAAAAAATAGCCCTAAATGCATTATTTTCCCTATATCTTAATCATCTTAATCATTTTATGAATTTAAATAATTACATAAATACAATAATTATTTTGGTGGCACACCAAAAGATTTGATTTGCTTTGGCTTTACTTAAAAATTTCTTGGTAAAAAATAGCCCTAAGTGCATCATTTTTCGTATATCTTAATCATTTTATGAATTTAAATAATTACATAAATATGATAATTAATAAGTATTTATTTATCTTAATAATTTTTAAGCGAAAAAATACGATTTTTTTTAAAAAAAAAATAAAGATTGGGCCAAATTAGTACCCAATCGGTAGCTGGGCCGCCGATTGGAGCCCAGCTGCCGATTAGGCTACCAATCAGCAGCTGGCCCAATCGGCAATCCAACTGCCGATTGGTGGTAAATATATTTTTTTAATTCTATTTTGGAAAAAAAAATTAAAAAAAATCTTAATTTGGAAAAACGCCCGAATCTTTACCATTTTCGTTTGTTTTTTTGTTTACTGCGGCATTTCGGGAGAAGTGTTGAAGTAGTGTTGCAGTGTGGTCCTCTTGGATTCGTTGGAACCAGATATTCTTCCTTTTATCCGACATAGACAAAGGTATAACAGGACTTTAGAAAATTGACTACGGTATATGTGGTAGACCGAGAGGGTCAATGAATAAAGGTGATTAGGAAAGTTTCCCGAAGTTACCCGTCAACAGATGGGAATTTTCGTAGATTTGCAGGTGAAATGCCCCATTTTCAGTCTCAATTTTTCAATATCATGTAACTGGAAAACAGTATAGTTGGCACGGTGCTTCAAATTATTCCACGTTACTTTGTTTTGGGTTCATGCGGACATTTACTACATATTAACCTTTGAAAGCTGCTAACCTGACAGTCTGACATTACCGTCATAATTCTAACCATGCGATCTCTTAACCGATTGAGTGTTTTATGCAAAACATGCGTTAATGGCGTGTGGGTCTATGGTTGAGATTGTACCGTCCATGACGGTACTGTCAAGAAGCATTTCTCGTCAACCTTTTAAATTTCTTGATGCCTTCCTTGTAAATTCAATGACATCCATCACGCAATTGCAACGTAGTTGGATCAAAGACTTAGAAGTTCCAGAAGAATACTTTAAACCAATCAATACTTTAAAACAGTCAATCGGAAGGCTAATGACCCAAAAGCACATTCGGATAATATCTGTTATTTGTGAATTAAGAGTCAACTCAGTGTGTGTTATTATTATTATTATTATTATTATTATTATTATTTTGCCGAGTACTTATTTAGCGAAAGAACATACATGAAAGAATTATTTAGGTTTGGTTCAGCATTCCCAAGAAACTTTCAGCCCCTAAAGCCCATTGAGAGAATGCCGAAATATTTGGTTTAGCTTTAAACCAGCATTTGAACAAATGCTGGTTTTGGAAAAGCTGAAAACTCAATGCTGGTAGGGACTAGCATTGGGCTTTCAGCATTTGGGCAAATGCTAATAGATTTTTTTCTTTCCAAAACTAATCTCATCAATTCTCTATATTTTCGGTTTTGCCCCACTTGTTACTGTTTATCTTCTTCTCCAGTCCGGCAAAATGTAATTTTTTTTCAATTTTATTGTTTTTACTAAACATCATTCAACCCAAAGCTCATTTTCAAATGAGATTTTATCAAACGCAATTAGCATTTTCCTAAACCCCTTTAGATTGAAAGCATTTGCATTTCCTAAAAACTCATTTCAAATGTTGAACCAAACTCACTCGAAGAGGTCTCAAGTTGATGGGTTATAATGAGGGGCACCACCTATATTTATCGAGAGAATTACCAAAAAAAATCCTAAATATATTACAATTACGTCAATTCAATCATAAATCATTTATTGTCAATTCAATCCATTTGGCTGGCCGGCATTGACGCGAACATTTTTTTAACAATATTTGGATAATTTTTTTGAATTTTCTATGATTTTTTGTTGTTGTTTTCTATAGTTTTATTCCCCAATCCTTAGGCCGGTGAGGGCCGCGATACCTTCGCCCGGGGCCGGAAAAGGCGCGGTGCGGCGCGGCCCCCTCTCCTTGCCGAATCTAGGCTAGTTTGATTTATATGTGAGTGATGTCTATCTTCACAATCATCTGATTAGAGGAACGGCTTGTTTTTAATTAGAAATGGAAGAAAATAATGCCATCGGTTCTGACAGCCGTTCTGTGACTAATCCGATGGATGTGGGCCATTAACGTGGAATGTCCATTTCCTTTGTTGACGTGGTCTAGTGTGTACACACCAAAGCAATAATTAATTTGCGCAATCATGCAAAATTTGTCTACCGAAAGAGAAGGGAAAAAGGGCTTAAAAAAGAAATAACTACTCCTGCTTTTCCATACCAAAACAGTAGACCTAGCTATGGATTTATATATAAAAAAAAAAAAATCGGTAGACGTGACGTAGCATGGTGCTTAAAATTATTCCACGTTACTTTTTTTTTATTGGATTGGTGTTCACATTTACTATAACCATGTAAGTCTCTTGATTTCTTGATGCCTTCCTCATAAATTCCGTGGCATCCATCACACGCAGTTGCAACGTAGGTGGATCGAAGACTTAGAAGTTCTGGGGAAAATACTAAGTCAGTCACGGAAGACTAAGTTGAACGTATGTCTCTTAGTCGATGAGCGAGAGAAAACCGAAGAGGAAGCAACCTCGTGCTAACCGACGGAGAATAGAAAATGTGTGCACGGTATGTATAATCTCGCTTTGCGAATTTCATGGAAGCAGCTTAGTCTAATCCACGACGACGACGACCCCGAAAACACGTGTGAATGATATCCGTCACATGTAAGTCACATGTAAGTCAGGAGAAATTATCTAACAAGTCCTAAAACCTTTTCACACATTTTGCCGATTGAGTTCATGCAGGCCAGCGAATAAAAGGTTTACGACTCAATCGGCAAAACGTAAAAAATTTATGACTCAACTGGCAAAATTAAAAGTTTTAAAACTTTTTGGACAATTTTCCCTACAATCAATCATTCCGAAGCATAGTTGGACATCCCTGAGATGGAGAGAATAGATATAAACCCTTAGGATGAATGTATTTTCATGGTTGGTGGAAGTATTAAATCAATAGGTTACATTAGCGGACACCGCTTATATTTATTTTTAAATTTTAATTTGGACACGAGTGATAGTCATATTTATAACCATCTAATGAGAGGAACGATTTGCTCTTAACTAGAAACGGAAGAAGATATGGTCGCAGTTTCGCCCGTTCTATGACTAATTCGATGGATGTATAATGAATCAGTGCAAAGTACGACGTGGAATGTCCATTTATGTTCTTTTGACGAAGTCTAACGTGTACACATCAAAGCAATAATTAACTTGTTCAATCATGCGAACTTCATCTACCGAAAGAGCGGGGGGAGAAAAAAAAAAAGGCTTGAGCAGTAACTTCTCCCTGCTTTTCCATGCCAAAATAATGTTTAGACACCTCAAAAAGGTGCCTGCCTTTCCGACACCAGACATATAGTATGAACTCATTCTACATAGGTCAAACAATTATATTAAAACCTTAACAAAACAAGGTTTTCCACACCCCGGCCCCATATCTGCACGCTTGAGTATCCAAAATGCTTCTCCAAGAAGTAAGATGGCGCCTCCTCGGTCGTGCACGGAAACAGACGCTTCGAATGGGCACCGGACTCTTCGGGCTCTGCCAAATCTAATTAAGGGCGGAGATATATAGATTTCACCCAAAAATCCGCGAAAATTGACTTCAAAATACACGCGGCAGGCGCCAGCTGTCGAACCGTCCTTGCCCGAGAAGTGAGAACTTCAATACAATTCTCGCAATCTAGTGTTGAATTTGTCTTCGATCTGTGTAAAGTGTTAGTGTGAAAGGAAATTAGAATAATCGCTGAAGAACCAAATGGAATATTAGAATATGAAAAGGGTTTGTGTGTACGAGGAGCATGTGCTCAGTAAATTGACAAACAAATTCTCCGGCGTGAATGAAATTTAACATTTTGTCTTCGTGCAAAGTGTTAGTGTGAAATGAATAATCATCGAAGAACGAATGGAAGATTTGAACATGGTGGGGAAGAAAAAGATGTGTGTTTGTGTGTACGAGGAGCATGTGCTCAGTAAATTGACAAACAAATTCTCCGGCGTGAATGAAATTTAACATTTTGTCTTCGTGCAAAGTGTTAGTGTGAAATGAATAATCATCGAAGAACGAATGGAAGATTTGAACATGGTGGGGAAGAAAAAGATGTGTGCAGGAGGACATGTGTGCCGATTAAATTATCAGACAAATATTAGGAAAACCTACCATCCAATGATTCCAATCTATGTAGCCAGGTTTCTGTCAACGCATATGCAGAGAACCTTTGCACCACAAAATACGAGGAATGGAAACGTGATCTCTCTCTCTTACGTCACCATAGATACTGACATTATAGTTGACGACATATTAATTAATTATTATTGCGTAATAAAAAAATAATCAAACAATACTGTCTCATCATCAGCAGCCAGCACGACAGAGGAAAAATTATAAAACAAAAAGCAAAATCACAAAATTATTAAAAATTATTTATGTTAGAGCCGACGATGCCACGTAAGAAGATCGGCGACCATACCAGCGATTTTCAGTGAGCAGGACTGAATCGATAAAAAGTGAAAAAGTTTGGACTTAATCGATAAATTTAAAAGACGGAATAAATTTGGCAAAAGCGTAAAAAGTTTTCGACTGTTTTTGATAATTTCCCACGGCACGACGGGTCAACGTGGGGGCATCTTCTCCTTCCTCTCCTGGCCTCTCTCGAATGATTGGATCCCCTGAGCCTGTCCTCAGAATTAGGCATGCATACAGTAACCGAAACGGTTCTTCTCCTGTCAAAGAGACAAGCCAAGCATCGTCGGCCATTTTTCCATTCGAGTTCCTCAAAAGGTGAAGAACAGAGATCCGGAGCTTTGGTTTTTTTGGCTTTGGTTCTGATGAGACGCAGATCGTACGCGCGAAATACGGACAGGAAAGTGAAGAAACAAAGGGGAAAAGGAGTGCTTACAGAGAGATGGTTGCATTGTCGCGCCGCACGAAACAAGATGAGAAGAGCCGCCATAGGAAAAAAAACGACTCGTTCAAGGAGACAGAACGGACGGCGACCAAACCACCACCACTAACAACAACAGTCAACAGCAACTCGAAACTCTTCCATTGTTATACGCTAATCACTAACTAAATCACAGAAGAAATAGAGAAAGAAATGAACGGATGGAGGAGTTGAAGGGGGTCTTGTCACAGAAGGATGGCGCGTGCTTTATGCATTGCAGGTGCTATCTCTCCTGCGACAGGAGCCCCTCAAACTCCATTTTCTCTCTCTCTCTCTCTCTCTCTCTCTCTCTCTCTCTCTCTCTCTCTCTCTCTCTCTCTCTCTTCGTCTTCAATCATGTGTGTGCTCCGAAGAACACACATCTCGTGCCGCATGTGTTTATAGCTACAAAGAGGGGTATTTGTCTTGGAAATTTTCTAGTCTTCCAACAGTTTAATTGGTTCAATGACTTTTCTTTATTGCAAGCGGAATTTCTAGATGGAAAACAGACTCAGTTCGATAGAAGTCACGTTTTTCAGGTTTATACTGACTGAGGTTATGTCGTTATTGAATTTGTTTTTTTTTTTTGGTCGGAATGTCCTTCTCTGACAACTTCCATCCCATATTAAGAGTGTTTTCATGTTCCCATTATTGGGTGCGTATGGTAACACTTTTAGAAATGAATTTTTGCCCCAGAAGCGTTTCTAGAGCAGAAATCCATTTGGTTAACTTCTGAAAAAGAAATTCGTTTGGTAAAAAATTTTGCTTCTAAAAGAAATTTCTACTTATGAAAAGAATTTTTCTAAAGTTATTTTTTTTACCAATTTGAAAAGTTAAAAAAATTTGCTTCTCAACTTAAGAAGTTCTTCTTGCTTCACCCTCTTTTCGTACGCACTCACCCTCTTTTCAACCACTCTTGTCTCTGCCTGCCGTCGACCTCTGTTGCCGCCCATTGCTGACCATCGCCCGCCGTCGCCCACCTTCACCCACCGCCTCAACCGCTGCCCACCTCAGGCCTTCGCTTGTGACCGCCGCCACCAATCGACCCCCCCCTCGTCAACCACCGCCGACCATTGCCTTCACTCGCCGGTGCCGTCGAGTTGCCGTTTCCGGCCGCTAGACTAAAAAATAAATAATATTTTTTATTTTTAAAAATTAAATATTATTTTTAATAAAAAAATATTATTTAAAGAAATTTAAAAGTTTAAAAATGAAGTATAAATTTGTCGGCTGCCGACAATCATTTCCATAAAATATTTTATGTTAATAATATTTCAGAATTAGAAATTTTCAGTCGTTACCAAAAGAATTTCTCTGATCAGAAATCAACTTCTGCTTCTGAGTAGGAAAAGAAAAACCAACTTCTGGCTAGAAGTTGATTTCTGAAGCAGAAGTGTTGCCATGCGCTCCTAAGATGATCAAATTGCAGGTTTTTCAGAAGCTGATTTCTGAAGCAAAAGTGTTGCCATGCGCTCCTAAGATGATCAAATTGCAGGTTTTTCTTTTCATTAATATTTGTGTTTTAACTAGTTCTATTTAGATTCTATTGGACTAGCCTTGGGCACATTAGTAACTACTACGATTGGACTTCTCCACATAATTGTTACTCTTTTATATAGTCTTGTTGATGTCGTGACTCATTAGCTTACTCCCGTGTCCCATCCATAGTAACGACATGCCACAGCAGTCGAGGATAAATCGATAGCCAACACGTACAAAAGCCAAAGACACCTATGTTTATATAGTTTTCTTAAAAGATAATGGGGGATCTATCTTTTTGGCTCGCTGGTATCTACTAACTAGTCTTACACAAATCTCTTGTTTCTTTATCAGTTTCAACTCTTTGTTTATGATCAAATTATGCACAAATAAATCTAACCTAGTGAGAGGTGCCGATGTCATGGATTGATTTGATGTAGTACCTACTCTGGATCAACCTGGTCAACGCTTCGAGCAAGGACAGAAGGATGCTAGCTGGTTGGCAAAACTTTGGACTTTGAACTTTGAAACTGACTCGGGAAGCCAAGCACTTAATTAGTACAGTGACGGGAGATAACTAATATGGCTGACTGAGCTCAATCTTTTAAGAGTTAATTTTGCCCCAACTGCACGCTTAAGCTTAACTGAAAAGATCGACAACATTTCTTTCGATATTTCATGATTCCTAGTCCTTCCAAAGACCATGGCATTCAAAAATAAGGGGAAGTGGCGACGGAGCCAACGAAATTGACTCTACCAATGTGTACAGAAGGCCGTTGTATGGAAGCGGAGACAGAGATGTCTCGGGTCTGAACGAAGAGTCCATGCACGTAGGTTGAATATTCGAGGTCAACAACCGTTCCAGAACAAAAGATATTCCGACTTTTTCTGGTGTCGGACAGCCTGCCATTAATCGAGCTAATACTTCTTAATCAAAACGAATTGACAACAAATTGAACAACACCCCCACCCCCCCCCCCCCCCCCAATTGATCAGCAGACTCATCCCAGATGAATCTAGGGATCGGCTTCAATTTTCGCGCAGAACACTGTAATCTCACACTGCGATATCAATTGATATGCGAAATGGAAGCAGCGAAAAGGGTTTTATTCTGACGCGGGAGATGCCAACCTTAAAGCTCCACTAGGGGGATGATTCATCATGTGCTTCAAGAAAAACTATGGGATGGGAAGAGATCATCAAGATGGCCCCGTCAGGTCAATGGCGGTGTCTAACAGACGAGGGCGTAGTTTTCTCTGCATCCCTTGGACGAACCCGCGCACGTGAAAGACTAATTGTGTTCTGTTGGGTACTAAACCCTAATCTATATTCAATCTATAAACTGCGGAAGTATGCCCAATTGAATCACTTGAATCACTGATCATCAAAAGTATATCACGAGGACATACCTTAATTGTCACAGATTAAGTGCCATTTGCGTTCTTGGAGTTCCTCTTTCGTCAACGCCAAATCAACGAACGATCAGTGGGGAGGAGCGTTCTCAGTATATATTAGGGAGTACAGAAAGTGTCGATACTTTTAAACTGACGGGGAAGACGACGTTATTTACGTCTTCTCAACCAACGTGATCCTTCACATTTAATTTGGATAACTGCTAAGGGGGTGTGGTTTCCCGCATGGGCGCACATCGTAACTCCCGTAGGCCCCACTGTATTATCCAATATCTCTCACTTGCCCATGTAGGGCAAACAACTCCCACTTGCCCACATAAGACAAAATTCAACTCTTAATATTTTCGCAAATTTCATATTGGCAAATAACCCGTGCGACCAGCATACTCTGAGAGCTCGTTGTCATACATCCGTTGGGAGTACATGACAGCTCTAAAATTGGACATATTCAAATATAGATTTTAGTATGCTGTACCCTAGATCGATCAGTCACATTTGTACATCTCACTAGATCTCATTTAATAATTAGATACATTATATTCACAATTATGATTATACTAAATAACCATAATTGACCGGTCTGTGAATATAATCCATAATGTGACTTAAACTCCAAATCAATCTTCCTCTTTCATCAGACCTCTCAATTTCAGTTCAGCTTGCTTTTCTAGAAATGTCCCTTTAGATCGAATCAATTTCATGACCATAGGCAACACTCTAAGATAGCGAACACTAAATAGAAATCTCGAGAATAACGAAAAGTCATAAGGGTACTAAAAATTGAGGAATTTTATCCTCGAGAGTCTCACACGGCTTAAGAAAGTTGAGATCATAACTTTTGCCAACTCTCATTGGTCGACTATGCATACGTAATATAAAATACGTATTACGGTATTTTCTCCTTCCCCATGGAGCGTATGTCTTTCCAACTTAATACCGTATAGATGATTATTTTGACACACTCAGTGTCTAACTTGAGTTCACGTAATAACTCCAGCCAAGAGTTTCCATCAGAACTCTCATCTGGCAATAAAGACAAGTAAAATGAAATATGTGGGCTATTTCATTTTTGGACATTATAAATTTTAAGTCATCATCTTAATATTTTGTTAAGGCGGCATAAATATTTTAAGCTTGAGCTCTCAATTATCACCTAGATAATAAGCTTAAAATTGCCTCATCTCTATTCATCACACAGTGAACAGAGGCGATTACCCGTGTGAGTGGGCTAATCTCTCATCTGTCCGACATACCTTTTTCAATATAATGCACTAAGCATTAACATGCATAAATATCAAATAGACTTATAGACTTCCATATTGACAAACAACATCATCAATTATTAATTGTTAAGGGAAAATACAAATATTTAGTACATTAATCTCTACGCAGTCCTAGAGTCTTTACATGACGAAGAAAGACATCTCTAGGAATTGGCTTCGTCATAGGTTCTGCTAACATTTTTTGCGTAGATATGTACTGTAAGTTTACTTCCTTTCGCGCCACCATATCCTTGACATAGTTATACTTAATGTCTATGTGTTTGGTCTTGCCATGGAACTTAGGATCCTTAGTGTAAGCTATTGCTGCATGACTATCACAATAAACCTTCACTGGGTTTGCAGCATCTCTAGTAACACTCAAATGATCCAGAAATCTTCTAAGCCAAACACCTTCTTGTGCTGCCGCTAATAAAGCCACGAACTCGGCTTCCATGGTGGATAACGCTATACAATGTTGTTTCTTACTGCTCCACGATATGGCGCCATTATTCAGTAAGAATACATTTCCAGAAGTGGATTTCCTCTCATCCAAATCTCCTCCCCAGTCAGCATCAGTGTAGCCCTCAAGGTGCAGATCACTTCCTTAGTACTTCAGTGAGTAATCGGCAATTGCTTTCAAATACCTCAAGATTCTCTTAACGGCAGTCCAATGTGCTTGACCTGGATTGGATTGGTATCTACTGACCAGTCCAACTGCGTAACAAATATCAGGTCTTGTACACATCATAGCATACATGAGACTTCCAATAGCACTGGCATATGGAACGTTTTTCATACGTTCTTGCTCTTGTGGAGTCTTAGGACACATTCTTTGACTCAGTCCTTCACCTTTTGCAATAGGAGTATCAATGGGTTTACAATCTTGCATACGAAATTGTTCAAGGACTTTATTAATATAAGTCTCTTGCGAAAGAGACAGTAACCTTTTCGAACGATCTCTCGAAATCTTAACTCCGAGAATGTACGTAGCCTCGCCCATATCTTTCATTTCAAAATTTGAAGATAGCCAACATTTGACTGTCTTGACAAACTCCATATTGCTTCCAGCAATCAGTATGTCATCAACATATAATGACAAAATCACAAAGTGACCTTTGAATCTTTTGATATACACGCAATTATCTTCATTGATCATCTCAAAATCATATGCCACTATGGCATTATGAAAGCGTATATTCCATTGTCTAGAAGACTGCTTAAGGCCATATATCGACCTCAGAAGTCGACATACCTTTTGTTCTTGGCCTTCTTTAACAAACCCAACGGGTTGTTCCATATAAATTTCTTCTTCTAATTCCCCATTGAGGAAAGCAGTCTTTACATCCATTTGATGTAACTCTAGATCCAAACTAGCCACTATTGCCAGAATAAGGCGAACATAAGTAATTCGAACCACAAGAGAAAAAGTTTCCTCATAATCAATTCCTTCCTGTTGGTTGTATCCTTTCGTAACAAGGCGAGCCTTATGCCTTTCAATTGAACCATCAGCCTTGCGCTTTATTTTGAGAACCCATTTGTTCGCAATGGCTCTTCGTCCTTTCGAAAGATCAACCAATTCCCAAACTTGGTTTGATCTCATTGACTCCATTTCTTCTTCCATTGCTTTCATCCATTTTTTCTTATCAGGGCAAGATAAAGCCTCATTAATATTTCTTGGCTCATCTTCTTCTAGTGGAGCAATCATGAAAGCTTCCCCTTCAATTTCAAAATGTCGTCGAGGAATACTTTTGCGACTTGTTCGTCGTAGATAAGATTGCACCACCAAAGGTACTTCATTCTCCATTATGCCTCCGCTTAGACCAGATAACGGTATCGATTCATCAAGTGGTTGCAATTGAGACTGGTTCGTACACAATTCCCCACTTCTCACATTGCTCCCACTTGGATCATTATATATTGCAGTTCCATTATCCTGATCTAAGATCTCAAATAGGGAACAATCTTCACCTATTTCCCCCTTTCTTGGAAAATCATTATCTAAGAATGTGACATCTCTTGATTCAAATTCAGTCACGCTTCCGCTTTCTTGTTCACCTATGAACACATATCCTTTACAGTGTTCCGAGTATCTTATGAAGATACTCTTTTTACCTCTTGGTCCTAATTTTCCATATTTATGAGAGGACTCATGAGTATAGGCAGCACAACCCCAAGGTTTAAGAAAGCTCAAATCAGGTTTTCGACTTGTCCATAACTCATATGGGGTTGAAGAGACTGATTTAGAAGGCACTCGGTTAAGCACATAGGCAGCAGTTAATAAAGCATCACCCCAAAAAGTGATTGGTAAATTAGCTTGCGCCATCATAGACCTAACCATTTCTAGTAAGGTTATGTTTCTCCTTTCAGCTACTCCATTTTGTTGAGGAGTGTATGGAATGGATAATTGTCTATTTATTCCCTTTTCATCACATAAGTATCTA
Organism: Rhodomyrtus psidioides; assembly: GCA_021437785.1. Classification (NCBI taxonomy): domain Eukaryota; kingdom Viridiplantae; phylum Streptophyta; class Magnoliopsida; order Myrtales; family Myrtaceae; genus Rhodomyrtus; species Rhodomyrtus psidioides. The sequence goes on along the minus strand of JAILYB010000110.1, from coordinate 2,275,779 downwards.
AACTGATTAGATAAATACTCTCAACCTCGATCGGATCTTAAAGCTTTTATATTCTTATCTAACTGATTTTCTACTAAGGTCATAAATATCTTGAAACAACTTAATGCTTCCGATTTATGATAAATCAGATAAACATATCCATATCGAGTATAATCGTCAATAAATGTGATGAAATAAACAGCATCGTGCCTTGCTTTCACATTCATTGGACCACAGATGTCAGTATGGACTAATTGCAAAGGAAATTCAGCTCTAGTGCCCTTTCCAAATGGCTTTCGCGTGGTTTTCCCAGCTATGTAATGCTCACATACAGGCAATTCTACTTTCTCAATATTGCCCAATAAGCCATCTTTGGCCAATCTATTCATTCTCTGTTGGCCAATATGACCAAGCCTAGCATGCCAAACATTCACATCATTTTCACTAGAATTGGAAGATGCAAATAGGGAATAACATACATTAACACTGGTATGTTTAATATCTAATACAACAAAATCATCCACGAAATAGCCAGAACCATAATAAGTTGTATCTAACAACAAATCCACTCCATTGCTATGAAAATTCATACTAAAACCAAGTTTGATTAAAACCAACATATAGATAAGATTTCGACGAATCTCAGGAGCATACAAGACATCGTGTAGGAATAAAGTGCGTCCACCACGCATGATCAGTTGGCAAGTGCAAATTCCTTTCACTTCCACTCTGGAATTATTTCCTACATAGATCCATCTCACTCCACTTGGAATTCGTCAAAATTTCACAAACGCACTTCTATCTCTGGCTACATGGTCTGTGGCACCTGAGTCTACAGTCCACAAAGGATGAGATTCAGTTAAAAATACAGAATTTAATACATAACAAGTACTTTTAAATGTGTTAAGGGTTTCTACCTTCTTCGGCTCGCCACAGTCGCAAGCGAAGTGACCCTTCTTGCCACAATTGTAACATTTCATCCTTGAAATATTTTTCTTCGCGGGACGCTTCCCTTTTCCATGCTTTTCAAACTTCTGTTTCTTTCCAGATGGTTCCACTCCTTTGCCTTTCCACTTTTTGAAACTACCAGGGTGCTTGCGCTTGGAGCCCGAAGCTCCATGTGAGCTAGAACCAGCAAAATACACATCAGTTTGTATTTTAGCCGCTAAAAGGCGGTCCTCTTCCAGCTCAAGATGTCGCATAGCATCCTCGAAGGTCGTGATATTCACATTATGGGTTAAGTTAACCTTCATGTGTTCCCAATTGTTAGGCAAAGAGCAGATCACAGCCTGCACTTGCTGTTCATCAAACAATGTGTGACCAGCATCCTTCAGCTCGCTAATCATGTTCGACATCTTCCTCAGGTGTTGTCTCATATTCTGCCCTGTTGACACCTAAATTTTGATCAACTTTTTTATTTTTATTTTTATTTTTATTTTTATTTTTTTTTGAAAATTCATAGAAAATCCATAAAAAGTTGAAAAATTGAAAAATCAATTTTGGTGACCTTAGCCAAGCTAAATGAACCATTTTGACCCAAAAAATAATTTTCATAATTTTCATTTTTTTTAATATATTTTCGAAAAATATATAAAAAAGAAAGAAAAAGAAAAGTGAAGGAAAAGAAACTGGAAGGGGACTCATTGGGATAAAAAGGGATCGATTATTATGGGGTTAAAAAGAAGAGGATGAGTCGATAGTGCGCTTCAGAAGTTTGCTCCTAATCGTGCTTTAGGAAATTGTATATGATGGGCCATTGGCATACTTCCTCCATAAAAAAAATGGGCATCATCTTTAAGGGAGCACATGCGCAGGGACAACCACTCCAAAGCCATCATCATCTTCAGCTTTGGGGAAGGGAGAAAGCAAAAGTGGGATGCTTATTCTTTGAAAAGGGGCGTTTCCTTTGAGGGCGTCGCCCACCAAAGGAATCCCATAAGAGCAATGAAAAATAAAAAGTAAAGAAAAGGTGGAAAAAGAGAATTTTGAGGAGAACATAAAGAGAGAGAGAGAGAGCTTCTTCTTTTTTGGGGGGGAAGGATCTTCGGAAATCGACCACCCAGATGGCCATCCTCGATTGGTGAGTGTAAAAAAAAAAACTGCGTCTAAAACGAGGCGACGAAAATTCTAGGGGGCGACGGCGACGAAAATTCTGGGGGCGCCAATTCTCTCTCTCTCGCCAAACCTCTCTCACCATTTTCTCTAAACTCCTCCCCGTGATCGCCAGGCGACTCCCCAGAAGCGCAGATTTTTTTTGGAGCCCGTGAGACACCGGATTTGTGGCTCCTCCTGTCCGAATTTTGTTTGAGGAATCCTTCTCTTCATTTTGGCGATTGAAAGGATTCTCTGACAATCCATACACACTCACGATTCCTCATCTCTACTCACGTTCTCTCCTTTTCCCATACACCATTTGCCAACACACGCCATTCATCCAAAGAGAAAAGGCTAGTTGGCACACACAAAGAAAGAGTCAAAAGGTAGAGGACGAGAAGACTCATCATCAGCACACGTGGAAAATGGCTAAAGGGCATTCAAGAGCATAACCTGTTCGTGGCCTGGCGTTTCGTCATCACTCAGCGGGTTCGTTTGGTTCCGAATCGGGTCAAAGAGAAATTTGGAGCGATACTATAGCAAAGGGGACGAGAAAAGTTGGAGGTGGTAAGCTGTTTAAAAAAAAAATGAAAGACCAAAAGTCCACCAAAGAGTTGCAGATCCAGACTTTGTTCCATTGTGAACGCCAGTAGTTCCCTTGGCATCCGTGGAGGTCCAGTGTTGTTCGATCCAAGGTGTTGCGTCTATTTGACAAGGATATCGAATCGGTCCTTGTCTGCGCTTAACTCGAAGAGGGAAAGGAAGCGCAGCTTAGGTATAATTCCAATCCTTATTTTGATTGATTATTGGTTGTTAATTGTTTGATTTGCCATGCTTTTTTCGGTTTTTAGTTTAGTTGAATTTAGTGATTTTTGCATGTTTCGTGAATCTACAAAATCAAAAACCATTTTTCGCTAAACAAAAAAAATCGAGTTATGGTCGGTTCCGCCCGTTACCCAGCGGGTACGATTTGCCAAGCTTAAAAAAAAAATGCTAAATTTGCAGGTCTGAAATTTTAGAAATAAAAATTTGATTCTTGCGGATTTCCGGATTCCTGCCATGTCGGTGTGATTGTTTGCCTAATTGATAGAATTTGATTTGCCGATTGAAATTCTACGGTTGCCTTATCTAGGTTAGTTTCCCGTTTCAAATCGGTCCCGTTTGATAAAAAAAAATTCTAATCAGGAAATTGTGAATCCGATCACATTTAAAAAGGAAGGCGCGTTTAATTGATGGCGACCCCGATTCCCAAACATGAAAGGCGCGCGATCTTTGATAGTGATTGCGGCAAATCCTAGATTGATTTTCGAGTTTAATGGGAAATAGACATAATTTGCAGAAAATAAAAAAAATATTAATTTTCAAAAAATAAAAAAAAAAAATGATGAAGAGAAAAACGATGTCGAAGCCTGGACTAGTGGCAACTCATCCGTGACTGCCTGGTGACGAAGGTAGCTAGATGTCATAATTCGAGGCAACATTCGGTGGCCGAAGATGGTGTACGCGAAGGTCTCAGAGAAGCTTCCATGGCGTCCTCCTGTAAAAATGAGTTGTTGAGGTCTAGGGGGGGCTTACAGAAGTTCATGAAGAAGACAACCCCAAAAGAAAGAATAAAAAAATGTAGAAAGAGAATAAAATGATAAAAAATGGGGATGATGATAATGGGGAGAGTGCGTGCACATTGGGGTTTGATATTGCATAAGTGTTGTTAACGTATGAAACAAAAATCAAATAAAAATAAATAAATAATAATAATAATAATTCAAAAAAATCAATAAAAAAATAGAAAATCATAAAAAAAATTCAAAAAAATTCGGAAAATTCAGAAAAATTCTAAAAAATTCCAGAAAATAGGAAATGGCCACATTCAACTGGCCATGACCTGTTTCGGGTCTTTTGACCCTCGATCTTTCCAAAAATGACGGTTTTGCCCTTTTGGCAAACCGTCTTCCAAAAAAATTCTAAAAACAAAATCCAGGAAAATCCCCAAAAATAGGAAATGGCCACAAACAACTGGCTAAGACTCATTCCGGGTGTTTTGAACCCCGACCCTTCTTAAAATGACGATTTCGCCCTTTGGGCGAATTGTCTTCCAAAAATTGAAGAAAAATCTAGAAATTCCAAAAAATTCTCAAAGATGGGAAATGGCCACAATCAACTGGCCATGGAGTATTTTGGGTAATTCGGTATCCAAATCTTCCAAAAATTGACGATTTTGCCCTTCGGGCTAATCGTTCCCAAATCTTCTCATTTCGCCCCTGGTCCTAAATCACGCCTCCCCAAAACCCTTATGCTACGTTAGGAAGCCGTTGATTTGAATTGATGTGCATTGATGTGATTTATTTATGCACTTGATTGCACTTTCATTTAAATTGATTGTGATCGATAGGAATAGTCTTCCAATCTGCATGAAACCCTGAATCAAACCTACCCCACCCAAAATTGCGCCTGCATGAACTCTTAACTAGGAAAATCACTCGCGTTAGGTACCGAAAGGGCGTTGGTAATGACACCGACGTAACCAAGTCCCCGAACCCAAAATCTCTGGTTCCGCAGAATTGATCGATCTCTCCCAATCGGTCAATAAGGTTTCCGGTCTACCCTCCAAGAAAGACCGGTGGCGACTCCAAATGCATGCACAAGTTGCACATGTCACCACGACCACACTAAGGTCGAAAGCGACCGACTGTTATCGTCGAATCCCTTTGAAAAATACTCCCGTCGCGATTTGGTATGGGCCTGGAAGGGCCCGCGCCGATCCAAAGCCCGCGATCCTCACCCTTATGCGGTGGAAGGCCTGCGATCGGTAATCCATTAGCCGCGTCAGCTTTCGGACGGGTCGCGACATGCCCATGTGGCATCTTATATGTATCGAACCTGATTGTAAGCTGCCTCAGCTTAGTGACAGAAGTTTGTCCAAATCGAGCCTTCAAGGCGTCCCACATGTCTTTAGCATTCTCGTGTTGCCTGAACTCTCGCATAATGTCATTATCCATACTACTCAACAACGTAATGCGAGCAGTTGAGTTCTTTTTTTTCCAGGCAGCGAAGGCTTCCTTGTCCCTTCTATGTTGTGCAGTGTTACTATCCTCTGGTTCATCCATGATCAGGTTAAGAGCTTCCAATGCCTCAAGTTCCTCTAGCACATACTGGATTTTCATACTCCAGATTTCATAATTCTCTCCATTCAATTTCTCACCCTTGTTGAGTTCAGCAACAATGTTCTTTGAAGCCGTTGCCATGGTATCTGAATATTAGATATTTTGCACGAATTTTAAATCTATTTGTATGCAACAAATGCAACTCTATTTATGCATTTAGATTATATTGATATATTATTTCAGAAAAGATTCCAAAATCAACGGTTCACTAAGTTCCCCATCATCATCTAGATATTCTAATCTAGAACATATATCAATACACTCATTCAAACGTGTTCATCAAACAGTTACTAAAACTTATGAACACTCCCACTAAAATATATATACAATAACATATATCTCACATTATCAACAACAGATAATCATGAATTCAATAACAACATATTCCTAAAAGTTGCCTATACATACTTAGAAATTTAAAAAAAAAATCTAAAGATAATCAATCGTTGTAACCCTTTCTGAGGTTTGACGATTGATTCAGGTAATTTCCCTTATATAAGGTAGGGAATCCGCAAGTTCTCTAGGGGAATTTTTGACAAAATCAGGAGCCCATATCGCTGCCTTAGCAAAAATCCTCTGAGGACCCTTGGTCTTTAGCCAGGGTACACTATGCTTGTACAATCCATTCATCCCAAGTGACGACGTCTTTGCTGCCCCGACTCTTATAACCTTTTGTAAAAAATGCAGTACAAACGTCTTATATGACTATTGTTCATCCCAAGTGCGGTCGAGCTGATCATGCTAATCCTCGGGCATTGAATTTTTAAGTGCGTTAAACGCTTCTCGATCTTCCACTATACGTCCACCCCAAATGATCTCTTGGATCATATTGTTGACCTTTGTTACATGGGTTATAATGTCACATACATTATCCCATTCATAATTGTTCAATATTTCAATCTTGTTCTAGTTTTGGAGGTTTCTTGTCTTCTAGCACCTTCCATTTGTCCCGATGTGTTTTTCTTGACGGCATTGTTCCTGCAATGATTGCAGTACAAAGTGAATTACTAAAATCCATCAATTATGTAAAATTTACGAACATATCGTAAATAAGGACAAACAAAATACAAGACATTATACAAACCCCAAGATTGAAAGACCTTTTTTTTTGTCAACGGTCAACTCTCGGTCAACGGTCAACAGTCGAGGGTCAATGGTCAACGGGTCAACGGATCAATGGATCAGGTCAACGGGTCAAATCGGGTCAGGTCAAATTCGGAACTAATCCGGTTCAGGCTTGATTATTAAATGGGCCAGGCCCCTTCATTTCATATATATATATATTTACTGGCCGGCCCAGGCCCAAATTGCGCACGGGCCGAGCACCACGTGCGTTGCACGTGGCGCGGCCCACGCGTTCATCACGTGCCCGGCACGTGGCACGTGGGGGGCGACGGTTTCGCCCCGCCGGCGCGTGTCAGCACGTGAGCGGCAGTCCGGCCTCCTCCAGCGGCCATCCACCAGTCAAAATTCTCGTCTCTTCGAGACGAACACGATGGTATATTCACACTTCAATTTTGACAAACAAAAATTGCTAAAAAAGTGATGAACAGATTCGGCCTCGAGGGACTCCGCCCCGCCACGACGCGTGTCGCGCGTGCGGCAGTTCCCGGCGTCCCCTCGGGGCCGTCGACCACTCAAATTCATCGTCTCGACGAGCCCGTTCTAATGGTATGTTCAAAACACATTTTTGACAAACCAAACTCAGAATTTCACGCATGAACAGTACACGCAATTGGGGCTGAATTGTAGGGGTGAGCGGTTCCAGGTTCTGGGTAGGTTCCACCTAGAACCTGGAACCTACCCACTACTACAGGTTCCTCAATTTCTGGAACCTAGAACCTACCCTCAATACTCTGGAACCTGGAACCTACCCTGTCACAGGTTCTGGATCCGGTTCCAGGGTACCCTAAAACCTATCAATAAAACTCCATTTGCACCAAAATAGAAGAAAGTGGGGGTGAGCGGTTTCAGGTTCTATCCAGGTTCCACATATATTATTGATTGAGCGATCAATGCGAATAATTACCTCTAATGACCACCATCTACTACTAAAATCTATTAACTATAACTCATACATATATACACGAAAAGTATAAAATAATAATAGAGTAAAAAACTCGATGATAAAGTAGTTTCAAATTACATACTCATTATCGTCCTTATGAAATCCCTCATAATGACGTGATGACATATACTAAAAAATAATATAAAAGATTGCTTCAGGTTCCAGGTTCCGGTTCCAGGTTCCACCTACTTGGAACCTGGAACCTACCCGTCAAAGCAGGTTCCCAAATTTTTGGAACCTGGAACCTACCCTCTTACCTTGGAACCTGGAACCTACCCTCTTACCTTGGAACCTGGAACCAATCGGTTCCTACCGGTCCGGTTCTACAGGTTCCAGGTTCTACCCTGGAACCATGCTCACCCCTACTGAATTGTTCACAATTAACATGAAATCAATCAGGAAACAAGTAATCATGCTCTAATATCGATGTTGGGTACTAAACCCTAATCTATATTCAATCTATAAACTGCGGAAGTATGCCCAATTGAATCACTTGAATCACTGATCATCAAAAGTATATCACGAGGACATACCTTAATTGTCACAGATTAAGTGCCCTTTGCGTTCTTGGAGTTCCTCTTTCGTCAACGCCAAATCAACGAACGATCAGTAGGGAGGAGCGTTCTCAGTATATATTAGGGAGTACAGAAAGTGTCGATACTTTTAAACTGACGGGGAAGACGACGTTATTTACGTCTTCTCAACCAACGTGATCCTTCACGTTTAATTTGGATAACTGCCAAGGGGGATGTGGTTGCCCGCATGGGCGAACACCGTAACTCCCGTAGGCCCCACTGTATTTCCAATATGTTCAAATCGGTTGCTGGCCCGACCTTTTTCCGGTAGAAGGTAAGAATGTGAACTAAGCATGTCAACTAGGGAAGGAGAATAACGTTGCATGCTCCACAAGCATAATATTTTGCTCGCGGTTTAATTTGTTTAAGCCCCATGTAAATTCCTAAGACAGGCAATTTGTCTTTTGTGTTTTCTAATAAGTCAGGGGAGCGAGCATATAAATTCGACTATCTCGATACCCATGAAATACCATGTAAACCTTAAAAATGGGTTAAGACCAGACCTTTAGCTTTTTGCACTCGATCGACGAGATTTGAACAAGCAATCTCTAGTTCGTGGACCGGAGATCCTATTTTGCTCGAACCAGTCACGCCAATCCCGCTTAATCCAAAATGGTTTGTGTTCCAAACCATTCTTGGTGAAATGAAATCCCTTAAAGTAAGATCCACATTATGGCATAGCCTCACCGCTCGTGCATCCATAACAAACGGGGAACTTACCTTTTTTTTTCTTCCTTCTCTTTTTATATTACGCCTTGTTACAATTGGGGCTTAGTGGCATATTTCTAAGCCCCAGCTCAGGACCTTTTACTTTCCCGCACCAGATTCCAATGGTTCGAAAGAAGAATGTCATTCGTATCATAATAATATTGCGAGAGTTACATCTTCCAAGTCTAGCAAATTCCAAACAACTTCTCGACAAAACAAAATCCAAGAAAGAAAATAAACCCAAAAAAGAAAGGCAAAAAAAAAAATGAAAAAATTGAACCAGCCCAAGTAATGGCCTCATTCGGGTCTGTGAAAGTTCTACTGAGAAGTAAAAAGGATGATGTCCACGCAATTGAGCCCAAAGCCTACACCAGAGAGCCCACTACACGAGCAGGGCCGTTGACAAGATTCGTCCTCTCATTTTAATCAAAAATCAAGGATTACTCGGCTGCTGTCTTTGAGGCCTGTTGGGGACTCGTGCTGGTTTCTTTTTAAGCCTAGAGGGCCAAGTCTTTCCCAATCCTCTCCCCCGTCTCTCTCGTATTTCCTTCCTTTGCTAAAACTGAGATTTCTTCTTCATTTTTGGCCGGCCAATGTTAGAGAGATAGTCCAAGATATCTAAAATCACATGCATTTCTATGGCGCGAGTTCTCTTGCTGAACCTTGAATGATGTCCGTCGGCCAAAAATGCCCGAATGATGTCGAGCAGAAACAGATGAGATGAATGTGTCGAGCAAAAACAGATGCTTGCATTGTCTTGACCACTAAAAATCTCCCACATTGGGCATTTTTTTTTTTAGGAATGTAATATGCATATATTGAGGCAGGGAGTTTCATTGGACATTGCCAAAACTTACCTGAACATTTGAATTGGGGCATAGACATAGTACAAAAATTTAATTCTCACTAGCCTCCGAACCAGAACTTAAGGCTCGCAATCTTGGCCAAATCTAGCTCTTCTTTTTCTTTGGACAAACAAGGCTAAGTGGAACTTGAAGGAAATGCAAAGAAAAATCAGATCGATTCTTTGCTAAATCAGCTTCGTCCTCTGATTTTGCTTATTCGATCTCGGTCGGCCCAAACACGAACGCTCATTCTTTCGCTTCCACCTTCGCTTCCTCTCTGCTCTCTTCACCCTTCAACTTCGCTTCCTCCGCCTTCGACTCGCCCTCCATCTTCGCCTTCTCGAGCTCCCCGACCAGGCTCTCCAAGCAAACATCGGCATTCTTGGTAGGGCCCTTCGGCATCAGGTGCTCGGCCACGTCGGCAGGCGTCAGGTCGACCTCGTTCAATAGCTTCCCAATATCGTCGAACAGGTGGTGGGCATCGATGCCCAGGTAGTTCTTGGCCAGGACCTTGAACGCCTCGGACCTGCAATACGACAGCTCCACGTGCTTGTCCATCCGGCCCTTCCTGATCAGCGCCGGGTCCAGCTTCTCGAGGTGGTTGGTCGTGAAGACGAGCAGCCTCTCTCCGCCGCACGACGACCACAGGCCGTCGATGAAGTTCAGGAGCCCCGAGAGCGTTACCCTGCTCGGTTTCTCGCCGTCTGGATCCTTGGCCCCCTGCTTCTCCGGGTCCCTGACCTCGCCATCCTTGCCCTCCTCCACTTTCTCCTTCTTCTTCCTCTGACCCGTCAGGTCCAGCGAGCAGTCGATGTCCTCGATCACGATGATTGACTTGCTTGTCGTCTCAATCAGGAGCCTCCTCAGCGACGTGTTGTCCCTCACCGCGGTGAGCTCAAGGTCGTAGATGTCGTACTTCAGGAGGTTTGCCATCGCGGCGATCATCGTGGATTTGCCTGTCCCGGGCGGGCCGAACAGCAAGTACCCACGCTTCCAGGCCCTCCCGATTCGCGCATAGAAGTCCTCGCTCTGGCTGAAGGTGATAAGGTCGTCGATGATCTCTTTCTTCTTGTCGGGGTGCATAGCGAGGGTGTTGAACGTAGCCGGGTGCTCGAACACGACGTGGTTCCAGTACGAGCTGTTGTTCGTGTAGAGCTTCCGCTGCCGGTTCTGGAACCTGATCTCCTTGCCCTGTTTCAGGACGTGGCTGAGGTATGGCCCGAGGACGAAGTCCCTGTGCGTCTTGTGGAAGGTGAGCTTGTAATACCTATATGATGTAGCCAACCAAAACTGTTAAGAGTAGAGACCAAACAGAGACGCACCCAACAATGCAAATTCACAAGCAAGTACCCGCTCTCTTCGTCCACGGCGTTGTGGAAAGAAGCCGACCGCCTCCTCGATCCTCTCTTGCCCGAAGCCCACCGGAGCTTAACGCCGTCGAACTCGTCGGAGACCTCCTCATGGTCGTCCATGCTCAGCACCAGGGACTGGTTGTTCCTGACCATGTCGGCCTTGAGCCGCTTGGCCTGCGAGGCGGAGCGCGAGCTGAGGTAGTTCTCGATGGCCGAGTAGGCCTCGCTGCGCATGAACCGCTCCCCGCCGTACTCGTTGAAGGTGATCTGGATGTAAGGGTACACGTAGCGGAAGAAGCGCTGCGAGTACTTGTCGACGTAGGTCCGGAGGTCGTGCGGCAGGAACTGCTGCAGGATCGCCCACGTGAACATCGCGCCCGCCATCACCGACCCCAGGTGGGCGAACACGTTGCCCGCTCCTCCTGAGTTGGGCATCATGGACGGTGTATCGATCTTCATCTTTGAACTCTCTGTCGCTAGGAGCACACAAGCACAAAGCAGAGAGATTATGCACGAATCAATAATTCGTGTACTTATAGAAGTAGAAAGAGGAGTAGGGCAAGGGTCGCGGTTTCAACAGTTGTCCTGACATTGCACGGGCGACGAGAAACGTGGGGAGGAAGGAAGGAAGCAAAATGCACGACGCTTTCCTGGTTTTCCTTTTGATCGAGACATCAATTCTGGAATCTCCGAAAAGTACAAATCTTATGAAAAAATATTGGTTAAAGCAATATAGGTCCTAGTTGGAATGGCAGGTTTTTTTTTTTTTTTTCGAAATTGGAATGGCAGGTTGCTTATTGTAAAACTCAAAGCTCTGGTCGGTCCCCGTCACCATGTTTGTCTCTTAGTCGTTGTTTGATTCTCAGGATGCACGTCAGAGGGGGAGGATGCTTCCCATGATGTTTCTGGTAGACAATGGCTGTTGAAAGTCTACGCTGATGCTGAAACAAGAGGAGACGGGTGTCAAGGAGGCACTGTCATGTCGATCGTGGGGTCGGAGTCGAACCCCACCGCGATTCGGATCCGAGACTACACACGACCTTTTGGTGTCCGATCTTAATCTCTTTGGTTGAATTGGTATCTTGCCGGACCACTTCGAGCCATTGCATACTTACGGCTTACTACTTAAGAGTTAGTCTTTAGTAACTTTGAATCGAGATTCGAGCCTACCCAAAAAAAAAAAAAAAAAGGTAGAGATTCAGAGAGACTACTGCATGATCAGAGGTTTGTAGAGTAAACTGTCTATCCAAATTAGAGAAATATCTTCTAAATCAGAGAAAACAAATGTCGAATTCGACAAAAATAGATTTGATATTGTTAAATAATAAAAAAAAAAGTGTCCCACTAGCTAGCCGCGTTCAAACACAGCTGTCGTGCGAACCCAAAATCTCCAAAATCTCGTGCGGTTTTTTTTTTTTTTTCGAAATGTACATCGAAACCAATCTAACACTTTTGCTATCTATAAAAGAACAGTATGGTGGCTTCAGAAGTATTTCTGAAGCGTTTTTATCAAATGAATTTCAGTTTCAAAAATAAAAATTTTACTTTTAAAGTGTTACCATGCGCGCCCTCAGTCTCTTAATTCTGATTGAGACGAGCCAAACCGTCCCCCCAAAAAGGAAAAAAAAAGGAAAAACACAGCGTGGCAGCCGAACAGGAATCTCCCGAAACAGAATGGACTGAGGGCCATCAGAACCAGGACCGTACCCGACCCAGAAAAGGATGAACCAATTATTGCGACTTGACGTGCATCGTCGCAGATGCCCTAAAAAATCAAACTCTTCACCTTTTTTTTTTTTCTCTACAGCAGGACAAGCAATCCCACTCCCAGTCCGTCTCTTTCTCAAATGACAAGGACCGCACCGCGCTATCAAGTCAGCAACCAGTAGTATTTTTTATTGCATAAATCCAGAGCTTCTCCAATCCTTTTGTACCGTCTTGGCCTCATTGTGGTATGGAGTTTTAATTCGTATTTAATTGCAGATCGAGTGAAAAGCACATCTCGATGCGCGAGAGCGTGTGACGCGGAGGGTTTTGATGTCATGCAGCTTACATAGCCAATGAGGAGCATCGAGGCGACCCCCCCCCCCCCCATTCCGCCTCTTTTCTCACAGGACAAAAGACCATATGATCAAAAAGTCGGTGCGCATGCTTTCACATGCTTGGACTGGCTTAGGCTTCTTTCTTCCTAAACAAATGGCCATACTCATTTTGAGTGTTGTGATTCATACTATTCAATCATCAATGAGAAAGCACTGGCATTCCTCTTCTCGATGAGCAGCAGACGAGGGTTCGGGAGAGCCGCCCCGGTGATGTCTCTCCCTAAACAAGAGAAGACTTTTACAATTCAAATTCATACCTTATTAATAATTTGAGCTTGGCTCATGAATAGTTAGGGGTGTCAACGGGCCAGATTTCGGCCCGAAACTTAACAATACCCAGCTCGTCCTGGGTCGAGCCCGAATTACAGATGCCCCAACTCTTCGGGTCGGGTCGGTTTCATTTTTCTTCTTCTTCTTCTTTTTGGAATCACGACCCCAAATCCCATACTTAATTTTAAAATATATATTCCCCTGGAACCGACCTATATTCAATCAAGGCAAGTCGGCCTTTGAGGTTTCCTGTCTAGATATACTCATCCGAGTCTTTTAGATAATTTCTCTAGCAGGAGATGGAGGAAACTATCACGAGAATCCACTAACAATCGGAAGTTAGCATTAGCTAGAAAAAAAAAAGGAAAACGGTGTAAGAATACGGACCACCCTATACATATATAGTTTTGCTAGATCCAACAAAAAAGAAATTCCGACAAAAAAAAGAAAAGAAAAAAGAAAAATAAATTGTATTAAAAACAGAAAAGTTCAAGGTCGCAAATTGGAGCTATTAGCCATTCAACGCTTCTCAAATTCGCACGCATGCAAGCATTCAACCATAACAAAAAAAAAATAAAAAAAGAAGAATTCCAGTGCTTGAATGGAGGGGATGAGTGCCGTGTCGGGCCGGCGTAGGCTTTTTTACAGTCCTATGAATAGCTAGGGGTGTCAAAAAGGCCCAGCCTGACCCAACCCGGCCCGAAAATTCAGTTAATTTTATGGCCTTTTCGAACCAGGCCGGCTCGACGCCCGGATGTCTTTTAACGTCCTTATTTTCCCTTTAATTTAATTTAATTTAATTTAATTTTTTCTTTTTATATTCTTTCATTTGATATATTTGTCAATTAATTTTAATTCGAAAAAAAGAAAAAAAAACGAAAATAAAAAATAATTCGGCCTGGCCTGGCCCAGCCCGGCTTGAACTCGGTACTGTTCACCTTCGAGACGGACATGAATAGCTACTGTCGTATATACTCTTTTTCGCTCGTAATTAAATTACGTAACAAAGATATATAATGTGATAATTATAATGAAATTTTCTGCTATATGTAATATAATCATATAGTTTAAGGTGAATCAGGATAAACCCTTTACGTCTCGATTTCTCTTTTTCATTACTCTTTATTTTCGTTGTAATTGCAAACAAATTAGATCTGTACTCAAAACATATCATTGCTTGTGTGCGATCCCCGCCCCACCTGATCTCTACGCGGATCCATAATCCATCCATAATCCATTCAACCTTCTCGACTCTTGTCTTTCCCATGTGCCCAACATCAGTACAAACTGCTTAATAGCCCGTCGCCAAATTTGTTCAGAACAAAAGACGCCAATTGATCGTGAATCGAAATCTGGTCCGAGCGTTACTTAAGCAAAAGGGGAAGTTGCGGCACCGAGATAAACTTTGCCAAGCCTAACTTTCAACAGAAGAAAGAAAGCTAAACCCAGAAATTTTACTAATTGCAACAGTTCAAAGGCATAATCCAAATTGCAAAATGAGGAATAAGTTCATCTAGACCACTAAACTAGAAGTTCTGCTCTTCCTAATCTTAAAAAGTTAAAAACTAGAAGCCAACAAGAACGTCTCTACCGTTCCAGTTTGTCAGCTGATTTTAGTTTTGATCCCTTCCGCCTTGCATGGCCACTCCATTTCTGTTCTTCATCTGCTCTTCTTCAGCAGAGACCCCGCCCACATTTCACTCTTCCTCCACCATTTTGACCTCCTCTCCTGCCTTTCCCTTTCAGCTTTGGCCTGCGCTTCTCCCTCGGCCTTCTTCTTCCCCGCTTCTTCCTTCGCCGCTTCCAGTGCTTGTATCAAGTTCCGCAAGCAGGCCTCCGCATCCTCATCGTCGGACTTGGGCATCAAGTTCTCCGCGACATCCGCAGGAGTCATGTTGGTCTTGTCAAACAGCAGACCGATCGTTTCATACAGAGGATGGTCATCGATGTTCAGATAATTCCTCGCGAGAACCTTGAACGCCCCGTAGCAGCAATACGACATCTCTATGTGCTTGTCCATCCGCCCTCTCCTTATCAGAGCGGGATCGAGCTTGTCCAAATGATTCGTAGTGAACACAATTAGCCTTTCGCCCCCACAAGAGGACCAAATTCCATCGATGAAGTTAAGAAGACCAGATAAAGTGACCTGACTGCTGCTCTTCTCTTTTTGGGTCAGCTTCTTCAGTGGGCTCTTGTCCTTGCCGCCGCCGCCGCTGGCCCCCTCCTCTGTCCTCTGCCCGGTGAGGTCGAGAGAGCAATCGATATCCTCGATCACGATGATAGACTTGCTTGAAGTCTCGATCAGAAGCCGCCTCAGCTCCATGTTATCTTTAACCGCCGTGAGCTCCAAGTCATACACATCATAGTTCAAGAAATTAGCCATGGCAGACACCATGGTGGATTTTCCAGTTCCCGGCGGACCGTAAAGCAAATACCCGCGCTTCCAAGCCTTCCCGATTTTAGCATAATAGTCTTTCCCCTGGGTGAACTTTGTGAGGTCGTTCATTATTTCTCTCTTCTTGTCTGGATCCATAGCCAACGTTTCGAAAGTTGCCGGGTGCTCGAAAACAACATGGCTCCACCTCGTGTAGAGCCGATCATTATCATTCGTGTAAAGCTTCCGCTGTCGATGCGTAGATTCAATCGCCTTCCCTTCGGTCAATACGTGCCTCACATAAGATTGCACGATTAACTCCCTATGCTTTCGGTGGAATGTGAGTCTGTAGTATCTCGCCGGCTCTGCCGCGCCATACAACGAAGCTGAGGAAGTATTGGAGGCATCTTTGTTCAAGAGCCACCGGACCTTCACGCCCTTGTATTCATCAGTGATCTCCTCAAGGTCATCCATGCTCAGGACAAGAGATCGGCAGTCTTTGGCAGAATCCGCTTTGAGTCTCCTAGCCACAGAAGAGACATTCTTGGTGAGGTAGTTCTGAATGGCCATGTACGCCTCACTGCTCTTCATCCTCTGGCCCGCGAACTGAGGGAACGAGATCTGGACATGAGGGTCGAACAGGCTCATCCACCATTTCTGGATATATCGGTCCACGAGGTCCCGCAGTTGGGATGGCAAGTACTGCTGGAACATTGCCCGTAGGACCATCAGCCCGCCGATCGCGGACCCGTAGTGCGCAAACATCTCCACAGGAAACATCACTTCTCTCCAATATGAAACTCTCAAGCCTGTAATCCGAGGGTATGTGCAGTGTTTCAGTTTGAGACCGTCGGAAGAAAGAACAACTCTGTTTTATTGCATATAGAAAGGAACAGAGTGTAGAAATTACACGTGTGAAATGGAGAAGGTATTTATTTGCTGAACAACATTCATGGAGAATTGTTTTCGAACAACAATGTCCTAACTCACATAACCACAACAATGTCTCCTAAAATCTGTCCTGAACACCAAAAGAGATCAGAACGGTGTTTCGCACCCAAGACCACAAACAGAGTCAGGCACTCGCTGGCAAAAACAAGAACAAGAACGAACTGCGAAGCACACAATAAATCATGTCCTCATCGTCGTGGTCATCATAATGTATCAAGGTGACGCAGGGGTTACCTTCAAGCAAAACTTGGGATCGGTCTTTGCTGCAGTCGGACGCGCCAGTCGCCACCCACTCTCAGGACTCGGCAGGAGAGAGGCAGCGAGTTATGGGTCGCTAGATCCACTCTCAGGACTCGGAATGTGTCTGGAAGAGGGTCAGTGCTTTGGACGAGAAGAGGAAAAGCGCATCCCCCCCAGAAATTTTATAATGGCCATCAGCTTGTTGCTATCGGGTGGCACTAAATACTCCCAGATCACACCATCGAGGAAGTCGGAGTCATCATAAAAATTATTGGTCATGACGTATTCTTCTTCATACGAACTCTGTATGTGCTTCACGAACATCGTTTCTCGCTTGAGTAGGTAGCACAGCCTACTCTAGCCTAATATTACCTAAAACGATCATTTCATTTCATTTCTTTTCTTTTCTTTTTTCGAAAAATTTCGAATAAGGGGGCCAGAGTATATACAGGCCTGAATTAGATCTTATTTCAAATAAAAGCCTGATTATTTCAAAAAAAAAATAGCTTGATTAAGGTATTTTCATCATTTACTTTTTTTCCTCGTCTATGGCCGTCGGGGGCGCCCTCACCCAGCCTTTCCTGGTGGTCAGCTATTGCCTGATATTGGCCACTGACGAAATGAAGTGAAAAAAAACCAAAGGAAAAAAAGAAAGGAATGATTGGTCATGCTTTCTTTGAAATAAGATCCACGTGAGACTCTTATTTAAGAAAATGAGGACATTTCATGTTATTATTTGAAATTTTTCCTTTTTTCTTTAAGAGATAATGACATAAATAATCCCTGAACTTTAATTCAATGTGTAATGTAGTCCGTGAACTTTTAATTTGATCAATATAATCCATGAACTCTAATCCAATATGGAATGTGATCCCCGAACTTTTAATTTGACCAATATGATCCCTAAACATTTTAAATATATATGCTCAACTTTGTTCCTGAATTATAGAAATATATTCAATGTAGTTCTTCTATTGATTTAAGTTCAAGGACTAAGTTTAACATATTCCAAAAGTTCATGTACCATATTGGTCAAATTACAAGTTCAGGGACAATACTGCACATTGTGTTAAATTTCAGGAGCCATATTGGTCAAATTAAAAGTTCATGAACTACATTACACAGTGGGTCAAAGTTCATGGACCATTTGTTTCATCTTGCCTTTCTTTAACGACTAAAGGAACGCATGACAACCATTATGTTTCTCTATTTTTGTTGCAAAATTGTTTCTGGAACAAATTTGGAACAAAAATTCGTTTGATAATGCAATTCTATTTTTTTTTTGAAATAAATTTTTGTTTCAAAAATAGATTAGAAAGAAAAACGAGAAGCTAAAAATTGTAGCTTCTCTGTTTCAAAAACAGCAATGAGAAATAACCTACCAAAACCCTTCGTTTTTTCTCAAGTCCTTGTCACACTCTCTCTGTCACCCTTCCTTTATCGATCGTCGCTAATCGCTGCCCCTCGCCAGCTTTCGTCGACCACCTCGCCTAACGTCGGCCATCGTCGACCCACGTCGCTAGTCACCGGCCGCTACAACCACCACTGTCGCTACAACGCTTTTGCCGTCGCTGCCAACCACCGCCCATCAGCCACCACCTCAGCTGCCCATCACCGCGACCACCGTGAGCCGCTGCCAACCTTGCCATCGCCAACCACCTCCTGCTGCCTGCTATCGTCGCCCCTCGCTGCACCGCCGGCCCTGACCGCCAACCACCACCTATTGCCACCCTCCACCGACTGTCGCAACCACCGCCATCCCCGAAGTAAAATATAAATAATTATTTTTATTTTAAAATACTAAATAATATTTTCTAATAATAAAAATTATTTTTTAAAATTATTAAAAAATTAAAATAAAGTACAAATTTTTCGTAGAAGATTTTGAGTTGATAATATTTTAGAAGTAGAAATTTTTAACTGTTTTTAAACGAGTTTTTGCTCCAGGAACATAAATGTTCACCTTTTTTCTTCAAAAACTCGTTCAGAAATAGAAATAAAAAAAATCTATTTATAATTAGAAATTAATTTCAGAAATAAAATAATTATCATGCGTTTGAATCAAATTTTCCATATCTCGATTAGTCTATAAAAGCGAGAAAAATCTCCAGGCTAATGAAGGGCGAAGAAGAAGAAGAAGAAGAAGAAGAAGAAGAAGAAGAAGAAGAAGAGCTAATTGGTGTTTCTTACAATAAGATTCGCACCGTGACAGTATTGAACGAGTAATTTTTTTTTCCGAGAGATCCGGACAACGACGTGGAAATTTCCCGAGTTCATCCCCTTTGCCAGGATGGCGTCCTCGAGTTGTTCTCGGACGACGAAAAAGGAAAAGCGCAGGGCCTTCAAGTCGCGGCCGCCGGTCCCTTTCCGAGGTTGCGTGTCTGAATTTTTCTCCCGTGAAGAGAGACAACAACACCATACGACGAGCTTGCGAAAGCGGGCTTGGAAAAGCTTGAGCATCCTAACGTTCGTCTTCCTTCGAGTGCTTCTTATGATGACACCAAGCCGATGACGAGAGGAGAAGATGCCAAAAGTCCATGGCTATGATGCATGCGATGAGGTGTTTCTGAGCGATTAGATGAAATGAATCATCCATTTGGCAATAGAGTAAAAAAATTTATTTCTTTCCTATTTAGACAAATCGAGTCATCATGACAAGCAGCATGGTCCCAACTTACGGACCAAATTGGTAGGACGACTTTCGATCCAAATAAAAAACAAACAAACAAACAAACAAATTGGTAGGACGACCGACGAGGAATCCAAGGCCGTGGCTTGGTGACTGGGCCAGCAGCAAGATGACAAAGAAAATTTGGGTCACCTTCATTTTTTTCATTTGCAACTTGCTTCAATCATATGTGTTAATTGAAATTAATTGGGATTTGTTTTTTATGATCAAGAAATATGATGTATAAAAAGCAAGGCCAGGAGTTGCAGGAGTTCCTCAGAGTAAAGCAGCAACCTTATATTCACAATTCGCAGAGGAACTAAACATGCTTGTTCCTCGAGAGATGTTGTCCAACTTCGGATCCGCGATCGGCGGCCTAGCGGTCATCTGGGTTATGCTTCCCCGGTGGCAGCAATATCTCCCTCCCCAGATCCGCGACCTCCTGGACCGGTGCATCAACAAGTTGGTGAACCTGTTCTATCCGTACGTCGTGATCGTGTTCTCCGAGTTCGAAGGGGAAAGGCTCGCGCGCAGCGAGACCTACCTTGCCATCCAGAGCTACCTCAAGGAACACGCCACTTGGCGGGCGAGGAAGCTCAAGGCGGAGACCGTCAAAGATAGCCAATCTCCGATTTTCAGCATGGGCGATAACGAGGAGGTCACCGACGTGTTCGAGGGAGCTAAGGTCTGGTGGGCCTCGAGAAAGAAGATCCCTAGGAACATGTCCCTTTCGCTCCATCCCATGACCGAGGACCGCAGGTTTTACCGGCTCGTGTTTCACCGGCGACACCGGCAGGTGATCATGCAGTCTTATGTCAAGTACGTGTTGACGGAAGGGAAGGCGATCGCGCATAAAAACCGGCTGCAAAAGCTCTACACTAACAATCCGAGCAAGAACTGGAGCCACGTTGCGTTCGAGCACCCCGCCAATTTCGAGACCTTAGCCATGGACCCGAACAAGAAGCGGGAGATTTTGAATGATCTCACGAAGTTCCGTGAAGGGAAGGAGTACTACGCCAAAATAGGCAAGCCCTGGAAGCGTGGCTATCTGCTCTACGGCCCGCCAGGAACCGGCAAGTCCACCATGATCGCGGCCATGGCCAATTTGCTGAACTACGACGTGTACGATCTCGAGCTGACTGCAGTCAAAGACAACACCAAGCTGAAGAAGCTATTGATCGAAACTTCGAGCAAGTCTATCATCGTGATCGAAGACATCGATTGCTCGCTTGATCTGACAGGCCAGAGAAAGAAAAAGGAGAAGGGCGACAGCGACGACGACGACGACGAAAACGATGATCCTGCGAAGAAGATGGTCAAAGAAGAAAAGGCAGGTAGCAAGGTGACTTTATCTGGACTTCTCAACTTCATCGACGGTATCTGGTCAGCTTGTGGGGGAGAAAGGATCATCGTATTCACAACCAACCACGTGGACAAGCTCGACCCTGCTCTTATAAGGAGAGGAAGGATGGACAAGCGCATAGAGATGTCCTATTGCTGCTTCGAGGCTTTCAAGGTTCTCGCGAGGAATTACTTGGACATCCAGGATCACCCTCTGTTTGAAACAATCGGCCGACTGCTCGACGAGACCAATATGACACCCGCCGACGTCGCGGAGAACTTGATGCCTAAGTCCGACGACGAAGACGCTGAGACCTGCTTGAGGAACTTGATGGAAGCGCTCGAAGCGGCGGAGGAGGACGCGAGGAAGAAGGAAGAGAAAGAGTCGCGGGCGAAGGCCAAGGAAGGGCGAGAGAAGAAAGTCAACGGCGAGGAAGAGGAAGGGAAAAAGAGTGGAACATCTGCTAAAGAAGTGAAGGAAAATGGCGACATCGGTGGGGTTGCTGCTGCTAAAGAAATGGGGGGGAATGGTGTTTGCAGTTGCAGATGTTGAAATTTAGCTGAAAAGGGGGTAAAATGGAGTGATTGGTGTAAATAGAGAAAATCAAGTAGTCTTCATGGATTTATCTCCCTCTTGTAAGTCAGACATTTGCTGCATTATCTTCAATTATTAAATAAATAAATAATATAATACAATCTTTTTTTTTAAATATCAAAACAGGCAATACAATCTCAATCGGCGTCTGGATCGTCTACCTTACTTTTTGTAAGGCAGACAAATCCCCACCGCCCAAAAACATTTCCCCCCTATAAAAAGGGAGGAGGGGCGGTGGGGATTTTAAGGCTCCTCTGCCTTTAAGGCAGAGGAGCCGGATCCTCTCAATCGTCGCAATTACGTTCTAACATCTCAACGCCTCAACGGGTTCTAGCTGTCCATGTAATATTTGACTAGGTCAAAGGTGGACACCCAAATAAATTGACCGGTCAACAAAGGAGAAAAGTGGCGGTCGGCTTGTATTTTAGACACACACAGGCTGAGCACGGAGTGAGCGGATCCTCTGCCATGATGATATCAGGCAGGCAGGGAGTGCCCTGGTCAATCCCATCCGTCCGTTGATTGAACGGACGGATAGGATTGATGAGAGCAAAAAGTGACCCAAAAAAAAAAAATCAGCCAGGCGCAATTTTTTTTATCGTGGCCGTCCGTTCAATCACGAACGGCCACGATCACATCAGGGCACCCCTGCCCTGATACTATCAGGGCAGAGGATCCGGATCCACGGTCGCAGAGCACGCACGGCCAGAAAGGAGAAAGAGGAAAAAGAAAGAAAGGGGGATAGAAAACGAAGAAAGGGAAGAAGGGAGAGAAGAGTTTTACACGTACACACGTCAAGGGTGCCTCGCCAAGCCGGATTTATTTTGATTTGCAATGATAAGGATTCAAGTCCGTGGTTTGTCTGATCGGAATACTTCTCCGGGATTAGGGTACAATTTCGAAGTTGCGTGAAATTTGAACCGTTAGGCCCGATTTTTGAGTTGTTAAGTTGAGGGATTTAAATGGATATGATAGATAAGAGCGTTGCGGAGACGTGGGTTCGACTGTAGATGATTTGAAGTGACGGTTTAGTCGGATCGAAATCCTAAAGTTTTGCGCTTGAGCCTACAGGTAGCTTTATTAAATATCCGCCTGGAAGGGGAATTTTTGTTGGTGCGTATGAGTGTCGTTTTGTTAGCTAGTAAGCTCGATTTAGCTTATTCGTAGTTGAGGCAGCGTTATACTCGACTTTGAAGTTAGTTCTTGCTTATTCGATAGGATTGCGAGTTCGACGATTTCAGTAATTATTATTGCTTGGTCGCAGGTGTTTCCAGGTAAGTGATGCTATCTCTTCTTTCGGTTTGTAAACTCGTATTTCAACAATAATATGCATTAACTATATAGTATGCGTTGAGATGCATCGCGGAAACGCTAACGAACATTGCAAATATGTCGATGAAAAATCACCAGAGAAATAAACGATGAACAATTAAGGACAACAAAGATTTACATGGATCGGTTCAAATACCGGTACCTACGTCCCAGCAATATAATCCACTATAATCGGAGAATCGGATTTATAATCACTTATGCACTCGAGTGTTTCCACAAAAGTCCTATCTTTTCCCTTTCATACCGCTGCCCTTCTATATGTAAATTGGGGTATTTCTGTAATTGCGTTTATCTATACCCTTATTGTAATTAGTCGCTCATATAAATACATCTTATACAACCCTCGTTTGGGTTGAGCCACCATAAACACTCTGTCGTTATTTCTCTCTGACTATAAACATCAACACTTCTTTCATTTCCCTAATGGGCTTCTAAGAAGTCATGTTGACCGACCAATCACGACATCAGGTGAATATCTCAATCGAAACAAATCCCAACATACATGTCTATATGTCTTCAAGAAAGGAATTCTAATCCAATTAGGATTCTTGGATTTCTTCCCTATCGATTAATGAAACCGAGATATATAACCTTCGATCGCGTTGTATTCCGTAAACGGCTCAAACTCGAGACATTAATTTAACATGGTGTTTTTGTTGCATAAAAGCATGGATCGAGCCTTTAGTATTTATGAATGGTTTGAGAATGGTTTAGAAAAGGTATTGTGAAAATATATGCGTGCATTGCTTTGTGTAACTTGTTTATGTAATGATTTGAGAAATGCTTAACAAAAAGTATTTCCCGTGGATGAGTTGTGTGGTGAAAGGTTGTTTGTTTGGTTTATGAGATTGACTATGCATTGGATTTTTCTGTAGTGTTCAAATTGTGTCCTTGTCAACAGCTTCGATTCTTAACTTTTATGAAATGCATGCAAGGATTTCGAGGCAAAAATTTAGATGTCAAAGGTTAGTAAATTTAAAACAATGGTGTCTCTGTCAAATAAATGTTGGTCGGTCGTTTGAAAAGTTAACGATTTTAAGCCAATCAAGTAAAAGTTGAAAAATGGACTCAAATGAGTGTGGCTAATTTTCGACAACAATTAACAACAATTATATTTTAGGTAAAATATGCAAAGATACATCAGTAATTTATGGAGATAGTTGATAACTCAGAATAATAAGATTACTGTTGGTACTTCTGCAAAACTGAGTAATATGCGACGCTAAATAACCATGTTAACTTCAATAAAACGATTGGTAACTTAGGCTGCGTATGGTAAAGTTTCTGTTCCTAGGAGCATTTTTTGAACAAAAACATTTGTTTGTGTTTATGTTCCCGACTATGATTATTGGGAATAAAAACGTGTTTGTTAAGTTAAAAAAAAAAAATTGCCGCAACTAGCCAGCGATCGGCGGAGGCCGACAACCGATGGCGGCAGCGGCTGCAGCCGGCGAGTGGTGGCCACATTAGCGGCGATGGATGGTGGTTCCAAAAGTATTTCAAAAAATGTTCTAAAACCCATAAACAAGTTTTTTTTGTTTTTTCAAAAGTGTTCATCGGCACAAAAGTGATCCGCGGACTACTTTTGGAACATTTTTGAACCATACACATTTCTGTTACAAAAGTGTTCTCGGAACACTTTTGGAACAAAAACAATTTTCCTGGAGAGTTTTCATACAAGCCCTTAGTGATATCACAAGCTAAAAAAGAAAACATCTACCGAAATTTACCAATGCATTTTAAAAATACTTTGTTAACGGTGAGGATGGATGGAGTAATCAGTTAAAAGGTATTTGAGAAACAGAGTAAGAACAAAGAAGCTTGTTCTGTTCAGCGTTGAACTTCATCAAGAGGTGTTGCAATTTCGCCGGAAAAGATAAAAGAGATGATGCAGATGGAACCAAAAATTGGTCCAAGGACCATGTAGTTTGAGGAAATCAAAGGACCGGCAATTTGTTGGGGAAAAATGGGCAGTACATCGGCACAAACTAAGCCAATCCAAGATCAAACACTAGCTCTCGACACTACTCCGATTTAATCTAGCATTAATCAACAAATATATCGAGCAAAAATAACCTCGCAATATGTAAACATGATAGCGGAATGATAAAGAGACAATACTCCAAGATTTACGTGGAAAACCCGAATCGGGAAAAACCATGGATGACCCAAAAATTTCACTGATCACAAAGAATAGCAGGATGCACAAAGTGTTTCTCTAGTCACACACTAGAGGCTTAACATCATTATCATAAGAGCTTTTCTCACCACAAAGGTAGAATAATATAAAAGGGGGCAAGAAAACCCTAACCACAGTAGGAGAATTCGGAGACAAATCTCAACGAGTCAACTCATAGAGCTTGGCCTCACGAACAACCTACTGAAATTTGAGCCAAAATCGATAATGTTTGGCCTTCGAATCGGGACTGCGATGTTGCGTCCCTTTCCTTCTCCTTTCTTGCACTTGCTCTTGATGATTCAGCCCATGTTCTCTCTCTCTTTGATCTTTTTTCACCCAAAAATCACTCACGTACGAAGCAGAGAAAACGCAGCACTCTTTCCTTGTTTTGGGAACAGTCTTCTCAAACGATCATTTTGCTGTGGTGTTTTGGAAACAGTCTTCTCAAGCTTGATACCATAGTCCCTGCAGTAATGCCCAAACGGTCCTCTATATTCACCACCGTTGTCAGCTCGAACACATTTCATCTTTTCCCCGTTTCCCTTTCAACACTGATATGAAATTGTTTGAAGGCCGCCAGTACTTGATCTTTTGATTTCAAAACAAAAGCCCATACTTTTTTAGAGCATTCATCAATAAATGTCACAAAATACAATGCACCACCAAGTGTTCTAGCATCCATGCAACAAACATCAGCGTGAACTAAATCAAGCACATCGGGTTTCGTGTGAGGAGAGGAACTATGAAACGAGAATCGATGTTGCTTACTCGTGAAACAATGAGTACATTCTGTCAGATTTCTCTCCTTCAATGGTAGAAGATTCTTCCTGGCAAGAGTTTCAAGTCTCTTCTCGCTAAGATGACCAAGTCTCATGTGTCATAGATCAACTGAGGAATCATCCACTGCATTTACCTCTTGTCGCATCAAATTTGCTTGCATGATATAGAGACTACATGTCTTCTTGTCTTTTGCCACCACCATAGAGCCTTTAGTCAATTTCAATTTGCCATCGTAGAAGGAGTTGCAATAACCATCGTCATCTAAGGCACCTGTGGAGATTAAGTGAAGTCGAATATCTGGAACATATCTCACATTTTTCAGAAGCAAAGTGCATCACATATCGGTCTCCAGATAAACATCTCACATGCCGATAACCTTGGAGACACCACTATTTCCCATCCTAACACAACCGAAGTCACCGCTGCGATAGGATGTAAATAAGTTACGCCGTGAGGTGACATGATAAAAAGCTGCAGAATCGACAACCCAGCTAGAATCTTGACATGTGAGATTTACATAACCATCATCACAAATGAAAACAATGTCACCGTCGGCTGCAACTACTGTTGTAGGCTGATTCTCTTCTTTCTTTTTATCTCCATTTCTATCATGAAATATATCTCTCTTCGCCCTCTAATACTCTTTGGCATAATGTCTCATCTTACCACAATTGTAACACTGCACAGTCCTCCTCGGTCTTCACTTCGATCTTCCTCTTGACTTGCCCCCATCATTACTTTTAAACTTTCTTGATTGATTTCTCTCTCTGTGTTCCACAACAAGCGCCTCCGATTTGGAAGCATAATTCAAGTTTTTTCTCCTTGTTTCTTCATTAAACAAGCTTTATTTAACCATGCTCATGGAAAGCACACCATAAGGAGTTGAATTATTTAATGCCACAATCAAGGTGTCCCAGCTATCAAGAAGAGTATCAAGCAACAAACATGATTGCAATTCATCACCAAGGTCAATCTCAAGATTTGTCAATTGGTTTACAACATCTTGAAATTCACTCAAATGCTCCAATATACTACTTCACTCCTTGTAACTCAAATTTACAAGTCGTTTAACTAGAAAAGCCTTATTTTGTGGAGTTCTCCTCTCATAGAAATCTTGTAATTGCTTCTACGAAGTATCCGCCTTCATTTCTTGAGCAACATGATGAAAAACACTATCATCAATCCATTGTCAGATAAAGCCAACCGTCTTCCGATTCATTCGCTCCCACTCTTTCTCCTTTAGCTTCATCACCTTCGACCGGATCAAACAAATCTTTGCAATACAACACGTCTTCCATTCGAGGCTTCCATATAGAGTAATTCGAGGCATTTAACTTAAACATAGTGCCACTCGTATCTCCATGTAATACTAGAATCTCAACTCTAGCTCTAATACCACTTTATTGGGAAAAAACGGGCAGCACCTCGGCACAAACTAAACTAATCCAGGATCAAACACTAGCTCTCGACACTACTCCGATTTAATCCAGCATCAACCAACAAATATATCCAGCAAAAATAACCTCGCAATATGTAAACACGATAGCGGAATGATAAAGAGACAATACTCGAAGATTTACGTAGAAAATCCGAATCGGGAAAAACCACGGACGACCCAAAAATTCCACTAATCACAAAGAATAGCAGGATGCACAAAGTGTTTCTCTCTAGTCACACACTAGAGGCTCAACATCAATATCACAAGAGCTTTTATCACCACAAAGGTGGATAATATAAAATGGGGCAAGAAAACCCTAATCGCAATAGGAGAATTCGGAGAAAAATCTCAACGAACGAAGCCGTCAACTCATAGAGCTTGGCCTCACGAACAACATACTGAAATTTGAGCCAAAATCGATAATGTTTGGCCTTCGAATCGAAACTGCGAAGTTGCGTCTCTATCCTTCTCCTTTCTTGCACACGCTCTCGGTGATTCAGCCCCTGTTCTCTCTCTCTCTCTCTCTGATCTTTTTTCACCCAAAAAGCACTCACGCACGAAGCAAAGATAAGCGGACCTAGCCAACACGATTGTCTAGCCGAACTTCCGACCGCTGAAAAAAGGAAAAAAGAAAAAGAAGAAGAACAAGAAGCAAACACAACCCAATGATCTGCAATTGCTAAAAGGAGTGAACTAATTTCAAAGTAATAACAAGGTGAAAAAAATTCGAGTTTGACTACTAAATATTTCAAAATTTAATTCTACCCTTCCAAATTATTCTTAATGACTTCAATTTTGTTTAATGATTTCAATTGGACCCCCATCTGAGTTGCATCAGCCATTCCATTGTCTCTTTCACTTCTTTCCCGAGTCGTTCTTCCTCCGATGAAACCGCTCAATTCCCCTTCTTTAGCATTTGTTTGGCCTTCTTTGTAGTTTCTCTCCACCACTTCAATCTCCTCTCTCGCTTCTCCCTTTTCGCCTCCAGTCGCGCTTCTTCTCCAGCCTCCTCCTTTGCTGCTTCGAGCGCTTGTATCAAGTTCTTCAAGAAAGCCTCCGCGTCTTTGCCATCGTCGGACTTGGACATCAAGTTTTCCGCGACGTCGGCTGGAGTCATGTCGGTCTCGCTGAACAGCCGGCTTATTGTTTCGAACAGCGGATGGTGCTCCATGTCCAGGTAATTTCTCGCGAGGACCTTGAACGATTCGAAGCAACAATACGACATCTCGATGTGCTTATCCATCCGTCCGCTCCGTATGAGAGCAGGGTCGAGCTTGTCGACGTGATTGGTCGTGAATACTATGATTCTTTCCTCACCACAAGCGGACCAAATCCCATCGATGAAGTTAAGAAGACCAGACAAAGTGACCTTGCTGCTCTTCTTCTCCGTTCCGGTCATCTTCTTTACAGGATCGTCCTCGTCGTCGTTATCCTCCTCTGCCTCCTTCCTCTGGCCAGTGAGATCGAGCGAGCAATCGATGTCCTCGATCACAATGATGGACTTGCTCGAGGTCTCGATCAGAAGCCTCCTCAGTTCCGTGTTGTCCTTAACCGCGGTGAGCTCAAGATCGTACACGTCGTAGTTCAGGAAATTAGCCATTGCCGCAATCATGGTGGACTTACCAGTCCCGGGCGGACCGTAAAGCAGGTAACCGCGCTTCCAAGCCTTGCCAATCTTAGCGTAGTACTCTTTCCTCTTGGTGAACTTCGTGAGGTCATTCATTATCTCCCTCTTCTTGTCCGGGTGCATAGCCAAGGTCTCCAACGTCGCGGGGTGCTTGAACTCCGCATGGATCCACATGGAGTACTGCGGGTCGTTCGTATAGAGCTTCAGCTGCCGGTTTCTGCTCGTGATCGCCTTTCCTTCTGCCAGGACGTGGCTGATGTAAGATTGAGTGATCAATTGCCTGTCGCACCGATGGAACTTGAGCGTGTAGTACCGGGGTGGATAGAACGAGAAGCTCGTGGTCACGGTAAGGGGGGTGATTTTGTGCGCAGACCACGTGATCTTCACGTCTTTGTACTCATCGGTGACCTGCTCGTTGTCGGCCATGGTCAGGATGAGAGGCCGGTTGTCCTTGACAGAATCCGCTTTGAGCCTCTTGGCCCGGGAAGCCGCATTCTCGGTGAGGTAGTTCTGGATGGCGGTGAAGGCCTCGCTGCGCTTCATGTACTTGCCCGAGAATTCGTGGAACGAGATCTCGACGTAGGGATCGAAGAAGCTCACCACCTTGTGGAAGTAACGTTCAAAGAGGTCGCGGAGTACGGAAGGGCAGTATTGCTGGATCATTGCCTGTAGGAGCACGAGCCCGCCGATCGCCGATCCGTACTGGGCAAACATCTTAGTGTCCCTGAATCTTGAATCTGTGAGCTAGGAGATAGACGTGGAAAAGCCCAAATTCTAGAGAGAAACTAGATCAGGATCATTATTTTCGTACCTCCGATAGGTAGGCACGGGTGAAGCTCTCGCCCCGAGATGCACCACCGCGCTCGTCCTACGGTCCCTTCGATTCCGAATGTGACATCGAGAAATCTGATTTCGCAAACTTGAAAAAGAGACGACGGTAACAGACTTGAGCAATACTAACGCAGACAGAAACGATAACTTGGAAAACAATTCCAAAAGGTAACTGAATTGATAGAATGATAATGTGAATATTACCTATAGATTGTACTACAAATTTCTTAAAAATAACTTAAAATCAAATATTAAAATCAAATCTAATTAGAATTTAAATAAAATATTATGAATATCTAGCCTAATCTATATCGTAAGTTTCCTAAAATCGTAAAACGCATGACGCAAATTGATGACTTAATTGTCCTAAAATCGCCTAACACAAACTGATAACAAATAAAATGCCACATGTTAATGGGAGTCGAACGGACCGTGTTCTGATTTTGAGATGCCTTCCGGTCCAAGCAAGGCGGCTTGAAGCTTCCTTGTCTTGCGCTGAGCTGTTGTTATAGGAAGTGAAAAAAATCGGTGTTGGATTTGATTTGGACGGGTCGAAAATGGATCCGGGCTTATATTAAGCCATTTTTACGTAAAATAATTTTAGGAAAAATTTCAAATAAGGGTTCGAAGTGCTTTGATTTTTTCAAATAAAAGTCCGAAGTGAATTTTATTTCAAATAATGACTTGAAGTGCCTATTTATTTCAGAAAAGGACCTAAGCAAAGTTATTTTTGTCATTTACCTTTTTTTTTAATTTCTATTTTTCTTTCCTTGTTTTTAGTTTACTATTCATCGTCTTCTACCTTCTTCCATCTTGTTCTGCACCGTGTTACAAGTCTTCCTGCTCACCAAACTGGGCAGAACCTTCTCACCATAAAAAAAAATCAGAAACCACCGTTTAGTTGCCATTCTTTACCAACGTGTAGTGGAGGCAAACCTTCGTCCGATATGGCGAGGGCTGGGCAAGGCTGCCCTATTGGCCATTGAGGGCGGCCTCACCTCTGCTTGACAGCTGCAAGCGCTCGTCTTTGAGCCCGACCCACTTCGTCCAAGTCCTTCACTACGCTCTTCGATCTGCGAAGCACTTCGCAAAATCCATGGTTCGCCTGTTGGAGACGGCGAATTGGAACCTCGACGAGGCGATCCGATTCATCGAGCCGCAAGCACTTTGCCATCAAATCGTTTGTGGCCAAATCGATCTTCGAGTGCTTCCACTTCCCCAGTTTCGTGCTCGCGAACGAGTCATCGAGCGAAGTCCCCAAATCTTCTTTGATCAGTTCACGAAGCTCAAGTCCGTGAGCCCCACAAGCTTCGTCGTGTGAACCCTGAGCTCGCCATTCGCGAGGTTCGCAAAGGCCAAGTACGTCCAGCTCGTGCACGGGAACATGGAATGCTCCATCTTCGGGAACCTGATTACCGGAAGACCGTAAGCCTCAACGCAAACGAAGATGGAAGGTGATGAACAGTAAACATTTAAAAAAAAAAGGGAGGAAGAAACGAAAAATCGAAAAAGAAATAAAATACAAAATCGGTGGTTTCTGATTTTTTTTATGGTGAGAAGGTTCTGCCCAGTTTGGTGAGCATGAAGACCTGCAACACGGCACAGAACAAGATGGAAGAAGGTAGAAGATGAACAGTAACTAAAAAGAAGAAAAGAAATAAAGGAAAAAGAAATACAAAAAAAAAACAAATGACAAAAATATCCTTGCTTAGGACGTTTAACGAAATAAATAGGGCACTTCATGCTCTTATTTGAAACAAAATTCACTTCGGACCCTTATTTGAGAAAATTAGAGCACTTCGAGCCCTTATTTGAAATTTTTCCATAATTTTATCGACTCATGACCAATCGTACTCGACTTGAGCCCAACCATACTCGACCCAACATGGCCTCCAATTCTCAGCAATTTATCCCTTTTCATAATGAAAAATAGCATATTGGAATAGCATAAATTAAACCAAATTAAACATGGAAGAAAGTCGGCCTTTTTTCATACTTCCAAAAAAAAAAAACAATGTGAAAATTATGAAATAGACAAGAACTTACATCACTCAACATGGATTTTTTCCCCTCCCGAAAATACCATCAAGAATCTTAAATTATGCACATTGTGGGTCTAATGACCTC
Source organism: Rhodomyrtus psidioides (assembly GCA_021437785.1). NCBI lineage: Eukaryota > Viridiplantae > Streptophyta > Magnoliopsida > Myrtales > Myrtaceae > Rhodomyrtus > Rhodomyrtus psidioides. Next base: position 2,244,142 of record JAILYB010000110.1, on the reverse strand, counting down.
AAATTCATTTTTTTTTTGTCATCAAGACCTCAAATTAGTATCAATGTGACAAAAAGTGTCCTATGTTTAACACAAAAAATCTTAAACTTTGCCCGATGCGACACTAACTTAAAAAAAAAAAATTGTCATGTCACTAAAACCCCCGAATTTTTACTGGCGAGACAAAAAAAAAAACGTTGGCTACTCTCTTTTGGAATCTTGAACTATTATGTGTTTATCATAAGATCATAAAACCATCGATGTAGGGATTTGGATCCCCTACCTTAAAGGTATAGGTGACTTAATTGATCTAAGTCGTCTTGGTCCAGATCAGTCCATATCATTTCCCACTAAAAAATTATGGACTGATCTGGCCGTCCATTTTGAATTGGACGGCTCAAATTTTAAGTCATCCATACCTTTAAGGTAGCATGTGAGTGGCTATATGTCCGGTCAGTTCAATTTCGGAAAACCAGGTAATGCGCACGTGTTGTCAACCAACCTCGCTTTGCGCTGAAGTTTTCATTCCACTGTCGATGCATCTCATCATAAATGATCTTTCTTCTCGGCCTTCTTAACAAAATAACTTTACGGCCACCCCACCCAAAAAAAAAAAAAAATCTTACGATGGGAATAGAATGTTTTACGTCGAAGCTCGATTAAGATAGATTCCCATTTTCCGTACCTCCAATGCCAGCGAATCTCCCATAACCTGAAAATGTACCGCAGCTCGTCTGAAGATCCTCTCATTCCTACTTTGGCAAGCAAGGTGAACGGGAAGAATTAAGGTTTTAACACCACAAGATTGGGAACGCCTAACCTAATCAAGAGTTGTGTACGGACACGAGGAACAAAGAGTGGATACCGAGCAAATTTGCGGATTGGTTGTGGGATATCAACAAAAAGTTATGAATCTATTGCACATTTGTAAATTCAGTCATTGTTAAATATGTCTTGAATTTTATGCACTCGATCTGGTTCATCACCCGACCAGACATATTTTTTGTGTGGCCCAAAAGTGGAGAAAAAATTGAGATTTGGTTCGTGACGCGGAGAGTTGGACCGATAGGCCCAACTCGGAACAAGCGAACAAATCTCTATAGGGGTTCGGGGGCAACGCCCCGAGAAAATTTTTTTGGGCTCTATTTATGCTGCAGTTATGGTTTATTTTGTTGTATGGGGGATTTTCGTCATATGAGATACTTGTGAGCCGTGTGCTTTTGTTCAGTCGCTAAGACCGACTTCTGTAATCTGTACTTTCTTTGATTATAGTGGAATCTTGTTTTGCCTCGCCCGTGGACGTAGATCACATTGATCGTGTGTTCCGTGTTTGTTTTTCCACATTTGTTACAACAGTCATAAACCTTTTAAATTTGTCAATCGAGTTCTCAACCTTGACATGTTTTGTCAATTGAGCCTATCCAGCCAATTTAGACTAAAAATTGCTGACGCGGATGCCGATAGTCCTCTGTGGCACGTCCATCGCTAATGTGAATAATTGTTAATATTATTTTTAAATTTTAATTATGTTTCTTTTTTTTTCTTTTTTCCTTCATTTTTACTTTTTTTTCCCTCTCTTTTTTATTTTGCTTTTTCCCACCTTTCTCCCTCAATCGAGCATCGATGAGGCCCGGAAAAATTCGCCCACCTCAAGGTGAGGGCCGCCCTTGCCAGCCTCGGGCAAGGGTTGCCCTCACCAGCCAAGGCCCGGTGTCCCTCACCCGAGGCCGGCAAGGGTGGCACTCACCTCATACTGGCAACCTCCGCTAGCCAGCAACAAGTCCTTGTAGTGGTTGGCAGTGGAAAAAATTAAAAAGAAAGGCAAAGAAAACGTAATAAAATCGAAGAAAATTGTAAAATATTATTTAAGTATTGGATTTTTCTAATATTTGATGATGATTTTGGAATGTAAGGTTATGCAATGTCGGTGGTTTTCCATTAGTGTTCAAATTTTGCCCTTCTCAACAACTTCGATTCTTAACTCTTATGAAATGCATGCAAGGATTTCTAGGCAAAATTTTAGATGACAAAGGTTAGTAACTTCGAAACAAAGGTGTCTTTGTCAAATAAATGTTGGTCAGTTGTTTGAAAACTTAACAATTTTAAGCCAATCAAATAAAAGTCGAAAAATGGACTCAAATGAGAGTGGGTAATTTTCGATAACAGTTAACAACACTAATATTTTCGGTAAAATACGCAAAGATACATCGGTAATTTATGGAGATAGTTGATAAATCAAAATAATAAGATTACTGTTGGTAACTTAGTGATATCACAAGCTAAAAAGAAAATATCCACTGAAATTTGTCAATGCATTTAAAAAATATTTTGTTAACGGTGAGGATGTGTAAGAAAGTCCAATCCAAAAGGTTAAGCTAATAGGTGGATGGAGACCACATGAATATAAAGAGCATGTAAGATCCGTTATTAGATGATGTGGGATTAAAAAAAAAAAAACTTCAACAGATGGATGGAGTAATCAGTTAGAGGGTATTTGAGAAACAGAGTGAGAACAGAGAAGCTGCTCTGATCAGCGTTCAACTTCATCAAGAGGTGTTGCAGTTTCGCCGGAAAAGATAAAGAGATGATGCAGATGGAACCAATTATTGGTCCAAGGACCATGTAGTTTGAGGTAATCAAAGGACAGACGATTGTCTAGCCGAACTTCCGACAGGCGAAAAAAGGAAAAAAGAAAAGAAAGAAAGATGAAGAAGCAAACACAGCCCAATGATCCGCAATTGTTAAAAGGAGTGAACTAATTTCAAAGCAATAACAAGGTGAAAAAATTCATGTTGACTACTAAATATTTCAAAATTTAACTCTACCCTTCCAAATTCTGCACAATGACTTCAATTTTGTTAAACTGATCTCCATTGGAACCCCATCTGAGTTGCATCAGCCATTCCAGTCTTTCACTTCTTTCAGGAATCACTCTTCCTCCGATGAAGCCGCTCAATTCCCCTTCTTTAGCATATGTTTGGCCTTCTTTGTAGTTTCTCTCCACCACTTCAATCTCTTCTCTTGCTTCTCCTTTTTCGCCTCCAGTCGCGCTTTTTCCTCGGCCTTCTTCTTCGCTGCTTCGAGCGCTTCTATCAAGCTCTTCAAGCAAGGCTCCGCATCTTTACCATCGGACTTGGACATCAAGTTTTCCGCGACGTCGGCTGGAGTCATGTTGATCTCGCTGAACAGCCGGCTTATTGTTTCGAACAGCGGATGATGCTCGATATCCAGGTAATTTCTCGCGAGGACCTTGAATGCTTCAAAGCAACAATACGACAACTCGATGTGCTTATCCATCCTTCCGCTCCGTATGAGAGCAGGGTCGAGCTTGTCGACGTGATTGGTCGTGAATACTATGATTCTTTCCCCACCACAAGCGGACCAAATCCCATCGATGAAGTTAAGAAGACCAGACAAAGTGACCTTGCTGCTCTTCTTCTCTGTCCTGGTCATCTTCTTTACAGGATCGTCGCCGTCCTTGTCGTTGTTCTCCTCCTCTGCCTTCTTCCTCTGGCCTGTGAGATCGAGCGAGCAATCGATGTCCTCGATCACAATGATAGACTTGCTCGAGGTCTCGATCAGAAGCCTCCTCAGTTCCGTGTTGTCCTTAACCGCGGTGAGCTCAAGATCGTACACGTCGTAGTTCAGGAAATTAGCCATTGCTGCAATCATGGTGGACTTACCGGTCCCAGGCGGACCGTAAAGCAGGTACCCGCGCTTCCAAGCCTTGCCGATCTTAGCGTAGTACTCTTTCCTCTCGGTGAACTTCGTGAGGTCATTCATTATATCCCTCTTCTTGTCCGGGTGCATAGCCAAGGTCTCGAACGTCGCGGGGTGCTTGAACACCGCATGGATCCACATGGAGTCCTGCGGGTCGTTTGTATATAGCTTCAGTTGCCGGTTTCTGCTCGTGATCGCCTTTCCTTCGTTCAGCACGTGGCTGATGTAAGAATGAGTGATCAATTTCCTGTCGCGCCGATGGAACTTGAGCGTGTAGTACCGGGGGTTCTGCGTCACGGGATAGAACGAGAAGCTCGTGGTCGCGGGGGTGATTTTGTTCGCAGACCAGGTGATCTTCACGCCGTTGTACTCGTCGGCGACCTGCTCGTGGTCGGCCATGGTCAGGATGAGAGGCCGGTTGTCCTTGACGGAATCCGCCTTAAGCCTCTTGGCCCGGGAAGCTGCGTTCTCGGTGAGGTAGTTCTGGATGGCGGTGAAGGCCTCGCTGCGCTTCATGTACTTGCCCGAGAATTCGTGGAACGAGATCTCGACGTAGGGATCGAAGAAGCTCACCACCTTGAGGAAGTAACGTTCAAAGAGGCCGCGGAGTACGGAAGGGCAGTATTGCTGGATCATTGCCTGTAGGAGCAGGAGCCCGCCGATCGCCGATCCGTACTGGGCAAACATCTTTTAGTGTCCCTGAATCTTGAATCTGTGAGTTAGGAGATAGACGGGGAAAAGCCCAAATTCTAGAGAGAAACTAGATCAGGATCATTATTTTCGTACCTCCGATAGGTAGGCACGCGTGGAGCTCTCGCACAGAGATGCGCTCGTCCTACGGTCCCTTCGATTCCGAATACGACGATCGAGACAACTGATTCCGCCAACTTGAAGAAGAGACGACGGTAACGCTGATTGGGAAAATTGTGTACAGACTTGAGGGAGCAATACTGAGCTTTAAACTGCGAATTGGTTTGTGTTCGAGTATCGCTTGACGAGGCATATTTTATAAAGCCCGCTCCGAAGTCCGAACAAAGCAGCAACGACAGAGAAGATGGTAAGCAACAGCTAGGATGTTTCCTTCCCTGCTTTTTCCGGATAAAGAAAGACACAGACGGTTCTGTTCATACTCTGTTTTGGTGTCAATCCGAAAGAAGACCAAGCGTTGAATAATTTCATGGCTCATGTAAGATTTATTTAAATAATTTCTTTACTTTTTTTAAAAAAAAAAACATTGTCCTTCGTCCTCGTGCAGAACAAAGCACCAACGCGAAACCACGTTATCAAACTTGGTCGGATTCGGAAAGCCACCTGCCAATAAGCTTAAACTTCAAGTCCATTTATCCGTTAGCAGAATTATAACAAACCTTAAATCCCGTTTAATTGTAGATTTATCTTTCTTCCTTTTTTCCACAAAAGTTTCAGTTTCTTCGAGTCAATCTCAATTCGATATGCCAATGTAATCTACGTTTCACAGTTTCAAGTTACTTGAACTCTGTTTGAACATCGATTTATTCCGAAATTATGATGATTTCTCATCCCCAAGAACAAAAACAATTGGATTAAACTGAGCCCTCTCGAAAACTCTTACAAAGAACACGCAAAATTGTGAGAGCCCTGCTCACTAAAGCAAATCGAAGGTGACATCCGTCTGTTTCGCGGACAACTCACGTTTCGAAAAAAAAAAAATCCTAAACATGATCTCGCTTGTTTCGTTTACAAAAAAAAAATGAATAAATAAAAAATATTTTCACCGTTCACCAAAATATCTAATGTATAAATTGTTGTCGAGATAATGAATATATTTTTTTGTTGTCAAATTATTAAAAGTAATATAACGAATCGCTATAAGGAGAGAATTTTTCTCGATAATTCATTTTAAATTGACTCTCAGCCTATGACGCTGATGTCATGTCGTCATGCCGAGCGATGTCCTCTGTACTCATAGTGCGTTGAATCAAGAGCAGGCAGCAGTACGCGTCGTTATTATGGACGCTTTATTCTATCTCCGCTTACGAAAGGGCAAGCCAATAAAATAGATATGTACTGACCAAGACTCAACTGGAAGGAAAATACGAATTTTAACTCGGCGAGTGGTCCGTCCACGTTCTTAAATTAAGAGCGCGTCTTGTCTTATCCATCACCAATTACCGACCGACCCATGGAAGTTTTGGACGCTTCAGAGAAAAATGCCACATGCTAATGGGAGTCGAACGGACCGTGTTCTGACTTTGAGATGCCTTCCGGCCCAAGCAAGGCGGCTTGAAGTTCCCTTGTCTTGCGCTGAGCTGTCGTTATAGGCAAGTGGAAAAAATCGGTGTTGGATTTTGGTTTGGACGGGTCGAAAATGGATCCGGGCTTATATTAAGCCATTTTTATGTTAAATAATTTTATCGAGTAATGACCGATCGTACTCGACTTGAGCCCGATCGTACTCGACCCAACATGGCCTCCAATTCTCGGCAATTTCTCCCCTATTTCATAATGAAAAATAGCATACTGGAATAACATAAATTAAAACCAAATTAAACATGGAAGAAACTCGGCCTTTTTTCATACTTCCGAAAAAAAAAAACGATGTGGAAATTATGAAATAGACGAGAACTTACATCACTCAAACATGGATTTTTTTTTCCCTTGAAAATATCATCAAGAATCTTAAATTATGCACATTGTGGATCTAGTAACCTCAAATTCATTTTTTTTTTTGGCATCAAGACCTCAAATTAAAGTACCGCAGCTCGTCTGAAGATCCTCTGACTCCAACTTTGGAAAGCAAGGTGAACAAGAAGAATTAAGGTTTTAACACCACAAGATTGGGAATACCTAACCTAATCAAGAATTGTGAAAGGATTCGAGGAACAAAGAGCGAATATTGAGCAAAATTGCGGATTGATTGTGGGATATCATTGGGAAAGTTGTACAAAAAGTTATGAATCTATTGCATGTTTTGTCAATTGAGTCTATCCGGTCAATTTTGACTTAAAATTGCCGATGCGGATGCCGATAGTCCTCTGTGGCACGTCCGACGCTACCGTGAATAATTCTTAATAATATTTTTAACTTTTTATAATGTTTCTTTTTTTGTTCTTTTTTCCTTTCGTTTACTTGTTTTTCCCTCTCTTTTTTACTTTGCTTTTTCCCACTTTTCTCCCTTAATCGAGCATCGACGAGGCCCAGCAAAATTCCCCCACCTCAAGGCGAGGGCCGCCCTTGCCGGCCTCAGCCTAGGCCCGGTGCCCCTCGCCCGAGGCCGGCAAGGGTGGCACTCACTTCAAACTGGGAACCCCCGCTAGCCAGCAACAAGTCACTGTAGTGGTCGGCAGTTGGAAAAACATTAAAAAGAAAGACAAAGAAAACGTAACAAAATTGAAGAAAATAATAATATATTATTAAAATTGTCCATGTCAAATACTTAACGAAAAACTCCAATGCTCCTTTCAGTGATTTTCAGCTAAAATGGTCAAATGAACCCAATTGGGAGAACATGAAAAGGTGTAGATACGCACAATTGGCAAAAGCAAATTCCTATTTCTGACTGAGGAACGCACTAAATTTCAAGCTTACAACGGTGGAGAAACATATCCATCCACTGCTACATTTTCTCTCTCGTTGTGCCAATCTTTCTTATTCTACAATCTACATCTCTGGAGATGCCACAAATCACACACAAAATACAGATTTACACATTATTCCATCTTTACAGTCTTAGCTGGATCCCTTCTTCAACGTCTAGTCGTCTACACTGCGAAGCCATTCTGTTTCACTTCTTTGGCAGCAGCTCCTCCATTGGTGACCACCCCATTTTCCTTCACTTCTTTATCAGATTTTCCACTCTCTTTCTCGCCATTTTCTTTCTTCTCTTGCTCTTCCTTTTCGGCCTTTGCTCGCGCTTCTTCCTCGGCTTTGTTCCTCTCTTCCAGCTCCTTTGCCGCTTTGAGCGCTTCTATCAAGTTCCTCAAGCCCGTCTCCGCATCGTCATTGTCGGACTTAGGCATCAAGTTCTCCGCAACATCGGCGGGGTTCATTTTGGTCTCGTCGAACAGTCCGCTAATCGTCGTGAACAGCGGATGATGGTCGATGTCCAAATAGTTCCTTGCGAGAACTTTGAATGCCTCAAAGCAGCAATACGACATTTCTATGTGCTTGTCCATCCTTCCCCTCCTTATGAGGGCAGGGTCGAGCTTGTCCACATGGTTGGTGGTGAATATGATGATTCTCTCTCCCCCACAAGCTGACCAGATACCATCAATGAAGTTGAGAAGACCAGATAGAGTCACCTTGCTGCCTTTCTTCTCTTCTTTCTCCATCTTCTTCGCGGGGTCGTCGTTTTCATCATCCTCGTCCTTCTCTTTTTTATTTCTTTGGCCCGTCAGATCAAGCGAGCAATCAATGTCCTCGATCACGATAACAGACTTGCTTGAAGTTTCGATCAATAGCTTCTTCAGCTCGGTGTTGTCTTTGACCGCTGTCAACTCGAGATCGTATACATCGTAGTTCAAGAAATTAGCCATGGCAGCGACCATGGTGGACTTACCTGTCCCAGGTGGACCGTAGAGCAGGTAACCGCGCTTCCAGGCCTTGCCTACTTTAGCGTAGTACTCTTTCCCTTCGCTGAACTTTTTGAGATCGTTCATGATTTCCTGCTTCTTGTTCGGCTCCATCGCTAGGGTCTCAAACGTCGCCGGGTGCTCGAAAACCACATGGCTCCACTTGGTTCGCTTGTATCCATACCAATTCTGGCTAGGATTGTTTGTATAGAGCTTCCTTTGCCTGTTTTTAAGGGCAATCGCCTTTCCTTCAGTCAAGATGTGCTTGACATAAGATTGTGTCATCAATTCCCGGTGCCTCCGGTGAAACGTGAGCCGGTAAAACCTCCGGTCCTCAGTCATTGGATAGAAGGAAAAGGACATGTTCTTGGGGGTGGTTTTGTTCGACGACCACCAGACTTTCACCCCCTTGAACACATCGGTGACCTCCTCGTGGTCGTCCATGCTCAGAATGAGAGACTGGCTACTATCTTTGATGGAGTCCGCCTTGAGCCGCTTGGCCCGCGCGGTGGCATTCTCCTTGAGGTAGTTCTGGATGGCCGTGTAGGCCTCGCTGCGCTTCAGCATCTCTCCGGCGAACTCGGGGAACACGATCTGAATGTACGGGTAGACCAAACTCACCAGCTTGTGGGTTTGTGGGTGTACCGCTCCACATGCTGCTGGAGCTGGGGAGGGATGTATTGGTGGAACATGGCCCATGCGACTACCAGACCGCCGATCGCGGATCCGAAGCCTGTGAACATCTCTCCCGAAAACATGTTTTTTTTTTCCTTCCCTCTGTTGAAACTCTTGGGAAGGTCCAATATACTGATTTAGTTTGAGCAAGTAGTCCTGGAGCTCCTCCTGTTTCAGGTTTGTAAAGGGAGAGGGCAGCTAAGCTATGTAATTTGATATTCATTCTTGGGCATCAAGAAACAATTCCCAAAACTTTCCTGTTTGTTTATGATTCAAGCCACTTGCCCATGACAAATGAAAGGGATTCAGATTTCTTTATCTTTTGGCTCCAAAATTGACCGGGATTACAAGTTCCGTGCCGGACTTCATCATTGACAACTGTTGACATCAAATAACAAACACAAGTACCGAGCGGGCATCAAGGTCATTAAGTCCCAATTCGTCTTGATTCGGTAAAAATGACAAAAGATTTACCAAAAATTCAGCAAGTTGGTCGTGGCGCACTAAGAACTGCAAAGGCCCGATATTCAAGAAATGAGTAGCAAAGCTATTTATTCCCGAAGATCGATAAGTAGTCATAAATCGGTAACTTCCCGAAGAATGCAAAATGAAGAAGGGTCACAAGTATGCAATAGATCAACCCAATCAGCCACGACAAAAGGAAGTTATGAGCAGGGAGCGAAAGTAATAGGCACGAACAGATCATGGGAAGTTATTCAAGAGGTTCAAATCTAAAATCATAGGAGCAATGGAAGATCAATTTTGGTGGACGAAAGCCATGGAGAACGTAGGCAAAAAGGGATTGTTATTGAAGGCGCCAGATTTCAAGATTTGAAAATAGTAACCGTCTGAGCAGTTGTAAGGTGCAAGAAAATACAAATACTCAGAAGAAAGAAGAAGAATGCAGATCAACAACACATGCAAAAAACCTATCAAGTTTCTTATGCAATTTAGTTTTCATTAGCCTTTCCAATTCATGCACTTCTACTTTCTGCAAACCAGTCTATTTCTTAGTCATTTACAGCTTTCCTAGGAGTATTGTAACTTGTCCGGTCCCTTTGTTGATCTCAAACCCACTATCAATCCCTTCATTTTCGTCCATATCCGTATCTTCTTTGTGTGATTTGTTCTTCACCGTATATTTCTTTGAGAATCGAGCCACAAAATTTTCTTAATAAAAATCGAAAAACAAATTTTAGTGAAAGATTTTTCTTGTTGCAAAACGAGCGAACATCTTTTTGGCACGCCCGGTGGGACCTTTTGTGGTGAGATTTGAAGGAATGGTGAGAATAAAAAACCAGAATGAGCACAAGTTGACAATGTCAACAACCCAGATGATGGTGCACGATCAGATCATTCAACAAACAATCAAGCTGAAGAAGTAGCTCATCACAATACCGTCATACCACGACAATTAAATGAAGAGTAGATTCGCACGTTGGCACCCGATGCTACATTGGTAGCCACGATGAAGAGGATGTTTGAGGAACAGCAAAATGATCTCACTAACCACATGGTGAGGCATGTTACAAACGTGATAAGGCCAATGGTGATCAACGCCAAAAATGAGGTAATATATCGTCCAAGTACTCCTCTCAAGTTTCACCATTTTATGCAAATCCTCTAGGCACTATGCCATTTCCTCCAGCGTCGGGACCTCCCAATGTTGGGTATAATGGTAGTGGAGGTCAGAATTTATAACCTCCTTTGCGAATTTTATCAAGGCCAGAGAATCAAATACCTACAAACTTGATGAATGGGGTGAATGATTATAATTTCCCTCAAGCTGCTCCTATTGAAGTTAACGTAGTTAATCCAACCATTTCCATTCCACAACCAGTGTTAAACATACCACCTCCATTAAATGTGCCGAATCCTAAACCTATGAGGCCTCCTGTAACTCAGCCATATCTAAACGTAGTAGAGAATCCTCTCTAAAGGCCATCACCATCCATTAACTTCAATGTGGAACATCAAGGGATAAATAGACCTCAGCAGGTTGACCCTAGGAGGCAGGATCTTTGGATGGGCCAACTAAATATGAGGCCATAGAACCCAGGCAGAGTGGCTAAGTTGGTGTTGCAACAGTTGGGAGCCGAAACGATGAGCCCCAAGACCTATGTACAGGAAACCACATACCGATTGGGTAGACACTATCCCATACCCAAGGGGTTTCAAGACGTTAGACTTTGCTGTGTTCACAGGGAAAGAATATCAATCAACTGTGGAGTATGTAGGTCGTTTTCTAGCACAATGTGGAGAAGTTGAGACTAATGAATACTTGAGGTTGAGGTTGTTCCTATTATCGTTGTCAAAGACAACCTTCACTTGGTACACTAACTTGCCTACAAACTCCATTCAAACATAGGTTGAAATGGAAAGACAATTTCATTCTCAATTTTACTAATCGGTACCTGAGGTTACGGTAGCCGATCTGGCAAGGATGTACCAGTACAATTCAAAAACCACAGATCAATTTATTGCTCATTTCAAGAGGTCCAGGAACAGATGTTTGACTTCTTTTACTAAGAAAGAATTTACTGATTTGGCCTTCAATGGGCTTAAATTCAATCTCAGGGTTTGAAGGGCAAATCTTTGATGACCTTTTTCAGTTAACTGCTCGAGTCTCCAAATATGAACATCTGTTGGAGGAGAAAGACAAGGCGCCGATGAAGGAAAATCGGCAGACAGTGGCTCTTGCTGAAAGTATCGAATTTGGTTATCTTGCCGAAAAAGAAAATGAGATAGCAGTGGCAACCATGGTGCTGGAAAAGCCATATGTATGATAGGCTCTTAAGCCAGTTAGAGTGAAAGATGTATCTAAGTTTAAAGCAAATGAGACAAATAATTGTTCATTCGACATCTTTAAATTGAATGAGATATTTGACTTGTTGTTAGAAGATGGGATAATCAAATTAGCTGAGGGACAAGTAATTCCATCCAAAGAAGAGTTGGTTGGTAAAAAGTATTGCAAGTGACATCATTCTATGACTCATGACAGAATTGCATTGTTTTTAGAAAGACAATTCAAAAGGCAATTCGTCGATGTAAGATTAAGTTTGCTGAAGATAAAGGCAAAGCTCTAATGGAAGTGCATGCGGACCCTTTCCCAAAGATGACCGGCATAATTAATACCCATGAGTCACCGAGATATACGGTAGGAGACTGTGTGCTCGATGTCAACAACAACATAAGCGAACAAGAAAGGTTTCGGTCCTGACGGGAGAAGTGTCAAAAAAGTCCTAAACCTATTGCACTAGTGCCAATTTAGTCCTAAACCTTTTTTTGGTGCCAATTCAGTCCTAAACCTTTTTGCATTGGTGCCAATTTAGTCCTAAACCTTTTTTAGGTGCCAATTAAGTCCTAAACCTTTTTTTGGTGCCAATTCAGTCCTAAACCTTTTGTATTAGTGCCAATTTAGTCCTAAATATTTTGTATTTATGCAAATTGAGTCAATTCGATCAATTTTGGCCGAAAATCATTGGCACAAATATCAATTGTCCTACGTGGCACGGTTTGCACTAATGTGGATATTTTTTTAATATTATTCTATAATTTTAAATAATTTTTAAGCATTTTCTTTTGTTTTTTAAAAATTATTTTTAAAAATTATTTAAAATATCAAAAAATATTAAAAAAATGTCCACGTTAGTGCAAACCGTACCACGTAGGACAATTGATATTTGTGCCAATGATTTTCGGCCAAAATTGATCGAATTGACTCAATTTGCATAAATACAAAATATTTAGGACTAAATTGGCACTAATACAAAAGGTGTAGGACTGAATTGGCACCAAAAAAAGGTTTAGGACTAAATTGACACCAATGCAAAAGGTTTAGGACTGAATTGGCACCTAAAAAAGGTTTAGGACTAAATTGGCACCAATGCAAAAGGTTTATGACTAAATTGGCACTAGTGCAATAGGTTTAGGACTTTTTTGACACTTTTCCCCGGTCCTGACTATGATTCTGACGTCATAGGATGTGATGTCATATTCCAAGGAAGCTTCGAGGAAGTGGAGGGAGCAATTACAGTCTTGCAAATCTTTCCAAATCTTAATTTTATAAGTAACTGGCAAATGGGCTACGTTCTTAAATCTGATCATGAGGTGCCCCTTCTCCATCACCAAACGACAGAAGCTTTGGGCACATGCAGAGAAGACACATCAACTAGAGATACCTCCAGGTCCGAGTTAGGCGGCATGAGGTTTCTTGTTTGGAGCGGACATTGTCTCCTTATGACAAGTTAGGTGGCTTGTATCAAGGCTCCCTTTATTTCACGAAAAACGCGTGATCTGGAAAACATTTTCCTGAAAGTGATGATTTATATCCCGGCAAAATGAATGGACGGAAAATATATTTCCATCTTTTACGCAAATGCTTAGATACAAATTTTTTTCGTTAGTGAAAATATTCTTTATTGACTAATTTCTTCCAATCTTCTTCTTCTTCTTCTTCTTCTTCTTTTTTAGAAAATGTCCTCCATATGGCTTGCTCATTTTCCGCGAAAACAAAGGGAACATCAAAGAGAAAAAATAGTCTCATCTTACCTGTTTGGCTTCAGCAGCTTTATTTCTGGAAAAACAGCAAAAAATTTCAGCAGGGGCTCTGCATATGGCACGAAGTCTCGACCTAATCCTGAGTTAACTTGTTGCCAACCAGTTTGGGCACACATGTTGCGAAAGTAACGAGTCTTCGCCCTAATTAAAGAACCTAAAATAGTTAAGGTGGCTGGATTAATTGACTTCTAACGTCATCTATGTGATGTCATGATTAATTAAAAAAAAAAAAAAAAACCTTGGAGCTATAGAAAGAACAGTCTGACTTGGGATCCCGGCCTCCTTTGGAAGCATTGCATATTTTTTTAGAGGAAAACATTGAAAAGGCTATCTCCGATGGCGATGAATGTTCTTGGAAATTTCCCGTCACTGATGGTAGACTTTTAGTTTGTGTAAAGTTTCTTTGGTGTAGAAACGATGAGCATGCATATCACCCAGCAAATTGAATGTCGTCGTTTTACGACGCACCGCGTCAAGCACGCATGTTTGTCATGGACCCAAGGTTGACAACTGACAAGGCACAAAAAGATCGTGAAGGCGGCTAATATGATCGGGCATGCCTTGAAGTCTAAAATTTTTTAAGAGATACTTGGAGGATTGGTCAGCGACCTTCCTGGTCTAAGTTTACGATTGTTGGGCTCTGCTGATTGGTATACCAGGCGGCGACCTGCCGGAGAGGGCGGGTGGTGGCAGCGGGCCAGCGGGCAGCAGGGCCAAAGACCCAAAAGGGATCGAGTTAAAACCCATATTTGAATAGGCCTCATAAGTCTAAATCCATATTTGACTCAATTTTTTTAACCCTAATGAAACGCATAGTGACTCAAGTGAATAAAAGTGCGTTAAAAAGTGGATCATAGACCTATATTAACACCTCTAACTGAGGCTGGTGAGGACCAGCCTCAGGCAACCCTCGTCTCTGGTTTTCAAGGGCAGCCTCATCCAGGCGAAGTCGTCCTTTGCCTAGGCCTCGCTTGTGGCCGATGAGGGTGGCGAGGATGACCCTGGTCCAGCCCTATCCGGGCATTATCGGTGGCCGGACCAACCACCGGCAAAAAAGAAAATAAAAAATAAAAAATAAACAAAAAAATTAAAAGATGAAAATATCCTTGATCAGCGGGAACGTCAAACTTTTCATTGAGACTAACATGACCTCTTCAGGCCGTTATTCGAGAAAACAAGAAGGCACTACATGCCCTTATTTGAAATAAACTCTATTTCAAGCCCACATTTGAGAAAATTAGAGTACAATCATTTTTGTAATATCTCATATCCAATACAATAAATAAGCATTAGAGTATTCTCTTCCTTTGGAGTTTCTCTTTATGATTTAGAATAGGGCAACTGAGCGAGCGAGCACGCAAGCAATTGGGTGTGCTCCTCAGCTTAGGCGCCTCTAGGAGAAAGGAGAACCAAATCAAAAGGAATTGAATACCCACGTATAAAAGGATAAGAAAAGAAAAATAAATCGATCAGAAGAAAATACAAGGCAGGATAAATGCTGGCCTCAACGTCTACGCTGCGAAGCCATTCTCTTTCACTTCTTTGGCAGCCATTCCTCCATTGATGACCCCGTTTTCCTTCACTTCTTTATCAGATTTTCCGCTCTCTTGCTCTTCCTTCCCGGCATTCGGTCCTGCTTCTTCCTCGGCTTTGTTCCTCGCTTCCAGCTCCTTTGCCGCTTTCAGCGCTTCGATCAAGTTCCTCAAGCCAGTTTCCGCATCTTCGTCGTCGGACTTGGGCATCAAGTTCTCCGCGACATCGGCTGGGGTCATTTTGGTCTCGTCAAACAGTTCGCTGATGGTCGGGAACAGCAGGTGATCCTCGATGTCCAAGTAATTCCTGGCAAGAACCTTGAATGCTTCGAAGCAGCAGTATGACATCTCAATGTGCTTGTCCATCCTTCCTCTTCTTACGAGAGCAGGATCGAGCTTGTCCACATAGTTGGTGGTGAATATGATGATTCTCTCTCCCCCGCAAGCTGACCAGATGCCGTCGATGAAGTTGAGAAGACCAGATAGAGTCACCTTGCTACCTTTCTTCTCTTCTTTCGCAATCTTCTTCGCGGGATTGTCTTTTCCATCGCCGTTATCATCCGCGTCCTTCTCCTTTTTCTTTCTCTGGCCCGTCAGATCAAGCGAGCAATCGATGTCCTCGATCACGATAATAGACTTGCCCGACGTTTCGATAAGTAGCTTCCTCAGCTCGGTGTTGTCTTTGACTGCCGTCAACTCGAGATCGTACACGTCGTAGTTCAAGAAATTAGCCATGGCGGCGATCATGGTGGACTTACCAGTCCCGGGTGGACCGTAGAGCAGGTAACCGCGCTTCCAGGCCTTGCCTATTTTGTTGTAGTACTCTTTCCCTTTGGTGAACTTTTTGAGATCATTCATGATTTCCTGCCTCTTCTTCGGCTCCATCGCCAGAGTTTCGAACGTCGCCG
The DNA here is from genome assembly GCA_021437785.1 of Rhodomyrtus psidioides. Lineage (NCBI taxonomy): Eukaryota > Viridiplantae > Streptophyta > Magnoliopsida > Myrtales > Myrtaceae > Rhodomyrtus > Rhodomyrtus psidioides. Next base: position 2,228,218 of record JAILYB010000110.1, on the reverse strand, counting down.
GGTGCTCGAAAACCACATGGCTCCACTTGGTTTGCTTGTAATCATACCAATTATCGCTAGGGTTGTTTGTATAGAGCTTACGCTGCCGGTTTTTGACGGCAATCGCCTTCCCTTCGGTCAAGATGTGCTTGACATATGATTGCGTGATCAATTCCCGGTGCTTCCGGTGGAAAGTGAGCCGGTAAAACCTCCGATCCTCGGTCTTCGGATAGAAGGAAAAGGACATGCTCTTGGGGGTGGTTTTGTTCGACGACCACCAGACCTTCACCCCGTTGAACACGTCGGTGACCTCCTCGTGGTCGTCCATGCTCAGAATGAGAGACTGGCTACTATCTTTGACGGAGTCCGCCCTGAGCCGCTTGGCCCCCGCGGTCGCATTCGCCGTGAGGTAGTTCTGGATGGCCGTGTAGGCCTCGCTGCTCTTCAGCTTCTCCCCGGAGAACTCGGGGAAGACGATCTGAATGTAAGGATTGACGAAGCTCACCAGCTTGTGGGTGTACCGCTCCACGTGCTCCCGGAGCTGGGGAGGGATGTATTGCTGGAACATGGCCCATATGACTGCCAGACCGCCGATCGTGGATCCGAAGCGCGTGAACATCTCTCCGGTAAACATGTTTTTTTTTTTTTCTCAAGTTCCAGTGGCAATGGGAATGATTCGAGTGAATAGTTTGAGTAGGTACAGAAACTCTTCTTGTTGCTGTTTTATACACAAGCGAGAGTCTTGGGCATCAAGAACCAATTCCCAGAAGTTTCTTATCTATGGGATGGTCAGTGGAGACTGACCACGAATGCTTAGAATATTCAAAGATCATATCGTGCGTTGACGTAACAGCTTAACGTTTTGGAAAGTTGGCAATAGTCTTACGACATCTCACATAATCAGAAAGCAAGAGGACCTTAGTCCAATTTTTTTTTTTAAACCTTTATTTGCCTACCCAATTATTTATTTCTAGGCCCTTAATTGCCTCCCTAGTTATATTTCCAAAATGAGATCAGCCATGAGTCTTTAATTGCTAATTGGAGGAGGTAGAAATGCTACTGCTAACCATCATTAGAGGATTCAATGAGTCTCTTCTCCGTGTGTGTGTGTGTGTGTATTCCACGATCTGTGGATGCGATGCGGGTGGAGGTTTGAACAGAACAACGCTGCGCTCTTTCGCGCTTTAAGTAGAACGTTGGGAACGGGAGGATTTGTCGGGGTGCGGTAGGAGGTTCAAGCCCTGATCTCGTGATAGGAAAACAAAGATGGATTCAGTTTATCTGAATTTGACTCTGATGTCACGGCTTATGATGTAAGCTCACGGTGGGAGGCCCCCAAAAGGAAGCTTCAAGGAAGGCAACCAGAAGATAATACCAAAAAAAAAAAGTACTGCCGGTGGCAGATTGTCCACGTTCTTACATCGATCTACTATTGCCCCTGGCCCTCTTATCTCACCACCAATCATCCAACGATGGAACGTTCAGTTTGGGGAGAAAACGTCGGATCTGGATCCCCTGTCCTAGAGATCTAGGCCGTCCGTTTTTAGACGGATGGCCCAGATCTCTTATTTTTAGGGAGTCATTTTTTATTTTATTTTTTAAAGAATGATGGACGGCCCGGATCTAAAGGGCAACACTTGCCCTTGACTGACAAGGGCAAGTGATCCCTTTCCGAAAACGTCGACATTTTGCTGGCAGCTTCTTGTTTGAGGCGTCCTTTGACTTAAGATATGTTCCGGTCCAAGTTGGGCGGCTTGAATATATGTCTTGTATGGTCCTAAGTAAGATCTTCTAAAATAAAAAAAATTAGGAGTATTTCTCGAGATGAAAGGAAGAAAAATATTTTCTCTCAATTTAGGAGGTAATGATGGGAAAGGTAAACCCCACATCATCTTCGAATAGTTACCGCAGGATAGACTCACATAGTTCGACCGAAGTGAGTTATCCAAATTTCGGCTCCAAGTTGGGCATCTTGAGGATGTGCCTTGTGTCTGAAGCCGATGCGGTCTTCAGAAATTCATTGAGCACGCGCACGTACTTGTTGAGTTTTGTGCTGTCAAAGCATAGAGTAATCTCACTCCACCTTTCTTAGCTTCAGCAGCTTAAGTAAATACAGATTTGTCGAAGTCTCGACCTAATCCCTGAGTTAACTCGTTGCCAAAGCAGATTACTCGTCACCCTACTTAAAGATCCTAAAAATATTTTAAGGTGGTTGGATTAATGAACTCCTTACGTCATCTATGGGATGTTGTCACAAGAATACTTGAAAAGGGTATGTCGGACGGCGACGTCTTCGGAAATATCTGATTGGACAAGGGCATGGGGTCTGGATCCCCTATTGAAATTGAATGCCATCGTTTTCTCATGTGCAGTGTTCAGCACGCGGGTAAGTCACGCCCGGACATGAGTGAGGTCTTTTCGAGGCATGAATGGCTGAGGAGGCGGCCAAGATGACTAGCTGTCCTATATTTATTTTATAAACTTATTCAATAATATTGTTAGGGGGTATTATGGGCATTTCACTTGTATTTTAGAGAAATTTTGTAATTGCTATGGGTAGTAGATTGTAGATTGAGAGATCGGATCTCCACTTTTAGATCCAATCTCCCTAACTAGAATTGTTAGGGGTGCCATGTATATTAAGGGACTACCTCCTCATAATTCGGGATGCGAATCCCCTGCCTAGCCGAAAGATAGGCAGGGGTGCCCGAGCGCATCACAGCCGTCCGTTGATTGAACGGACGGCCACGATCACATCAGGGGTACCCCTGTCTATCTTTCGGCTAGGCAAGGGATCCGAATCTATTCGTTCGTCGATTGTCATATCCGACAGAATGAAATGTAATAGTGTTCGTCCTAAAACAACTCCCTCTAGAGTTTCCCTTTAAGATCTATAGTGGGCTAAGCAAGGGAGTGGGAAATTGACGAGAGAAAGGCTGAGCTTAGGAGACTCTAATATAAGTCATTAAAACGCGATACGACATGCCAGCACCTCATTTCTCAAAAAATTAAAAAAAAAATTCGATACATTGAGAGGTTATATATCAAATGTATGTATGTATATATATATATACACACACACACATGATAAATACAAAAATATCAAAGGTAAATTTCTTCTTCTTATATTAGGGACTCACGATTCGATATTTTTTTTGGCTGATCGATTGTATTAATTTCTAGGTGGCTGGATATTACTTAAGTGTGTGTATATATATATATTTGAAAAAAATTACATTTTGAGCCCTAATTAATTGAAGATGCTTAAAATTGATATTGTGCCTATCGAAATGGCGTGTCGACTCGTGTGTCAACTCATCTGGAGAGCTTACTACGTGTCAATCGCACGTCGGAGAGTGTCAATACTTCCTAAACTGTAGGAAAAGGTGAACGAGAGCCGAAGGGGTCACGGTGTCAGGAACAAAAGTAGAATATTAGTCAAGCGAGGAGTATGACATTAGATATGCGTTACTTTTTTCCTTCCCCTCGTGACCGCTTCTGCACAAAAGACAGCCCAAAATAGTTGAGGATGGGTTAGACAACCGGTTACAATACAAGCGAGGGCCTTAGCAACCTAATCAGCTGATTGGCCCTCGCGGTAGGAATGGGGGCCAGACGCAATTTGCAATAAGGGCGCCCAATTCCCACCCACGTTGACAAAAACCCCGAGAGAAAGCCCATCAATGATCAAGGGGTGCATCACAACGGGTATGGATCCTCTGCCTTAGAAAAACCAAGGCAGAGGATCGAGGTCCCATCACAACCATCTTATTTCAGAAATAAATTTCTCCCTAGATCTATTTCTGGACGAGTTTTTGACCAAAAATACATTCGATAACAATATAATATTTTTTTATCCTAAAACAGAAATTCTTTTGACAACAATTAAAAATTTCTACTATAAAAATTATTATTCAATATTTAAAAATAAAAATATATTATTTATTTTTAACTCCGGCGGCGGTGGGTTGCGGCAGCCGACGATGGCAGGCTGTGGAGATTGGCGGTGGTCGATAGCGATTGGCGATGGGCGGCAATAGAGGTGGGCAGTGGTTGGCGAGTGGCAACAGCAAGGTCGACGACACAACGGTGTGTTAGGCCAACAATGGGCGGGGGGGTGACGGTGGGTTGGTGGTCGACAGGGGGCAACAGCAGCCCGCGATGGCCGACAGTAGTTGAGGTAACCCGCGAAGGGTGGCGATGGGCGAGAGGTGACGGCGGGCAGTATTTGGTGGCACGGGTACTTGAGAAGAAGTAAGGGTTATTATTTCTGTTTTTCTGCTGGTTTGGAACAAAAACAGAGAGAAGTAGAATGGTTGTCTCTGCAGCAAAGTCACAACCTTCAGCACGAATTGCAGACGAAACTCCAACACAGCGTAGCTATCCTTCCTAGCAATTCATACTTAATGAATTGCAAATATTTCATCAACTGTTTGCTCATCGAAAAAACTTCGCAAAGCTCTTGCTCCTTCAATTATCTTATTTTCCTAACTCTCCATCACCAAGTAACCACATTTACTTCCTGAGAAATAGCTTCCCTGCTTACGAATTAGGCTCTAACATCCACATAAAATTGATAGCTGATTGCTAATCTCAATGCCTATCTTCCAAACATTGCTTCATTACCAGAAATAAATTCTCAAGGCCACTCTCTTAACCACGGCCTTACAAATGATTAAAATGTGGATTCATTTTTAGGAGTCAACCAACCTCTCCTTCCACCCTTCTTTTGCCAAATCCCAATTGACCTCAAATCTGATGGAATGTTCTCTAAAACTCTTCAATGCATATGTGTGACAGCCGCTGCATCAAAGAAATTTTAACCACCACTTTCCCGGACATCTTCTGGTTATAAAATTGGCCGTTGAGCCTTACAATAAAGAGGTAGATCATGAAGAGAGCTAGCTCAATCTTTGTACCATGATTCAACATTCACGTTCACTATTTTGCCAAAAAAATGATGCGTTTTCTCTAACTGGGCATATACCAACAACAAAGATCTATACATTAACAACTACGATAATGAAAATAACTACACGAGAGCGGAAAAATTAAGATAAAGTTTGAAATGCCACACGCTTCTGCTCAGAGTGTTGAATGTATCTTCTCATCGATGAAAATCTCTGAAGTCTGACATGTGCATTATTTCTCATTCATAATTCATCACCGCAGAAGTGGAAACGATCGAGAGATTACCATTTACCATCCGAAACCAAAACCCAAAAAAAAAAAATCATTACTTGCCCATTTGTTTCGCAAATAATCTTTGCTTTTGTAAGAAAAAACAAAACTGAAAAAAACACACTGACAAACAATGGCTCTCATAAGCAACACAGTGTTTTCGGCTCATGATCTTTCTAGTCGGAATAGCGTATATCGCCCAAGAGAGGGCCATGTAATCACAGAGCCATGGAAGACTCAAGACCCGACAAATGAAGAGAAGAAGAATCAGAACAAGAAACGAAAGAAATTAAGAGATCAGAGTATTGGTTAAAGGGTAATCAGTCACGGTTTAATCAGAAACACGGACCAAATTTGATAATACTCATCACATCTCTGCTTCGAAACAAGAACGAAAAGAGGAAAATCTGAGTGAAAAACGAGAAAGAAAGGTTTGGACACGAACGCCAGAAGAAGAAGAAGAAGAGGCAATCATCAGAGACTTAAATACTGGGAATCCCGGGGCTGAGCCCTTCATATTGTTGCAGTTTTCTCTCATCACTTGATCGCAGCCAGATTCGACCGGACAACCAAAAAGCAAGAAAAAAGTTTCAAAAAAGGAGAGGGGTTTGAAGAATGCACGAGCGATCGAACGGAACAGAACGAGATTGTGGGATTTCGCGAAGCGGACAGATCGAGAGCGTGCGCCTCTGCTCCGCGGAGGAAGAGCAAGAAGCTTTGAGCCTGTTTTTATAGATCGAACTGATGGAGCGGTGGTCGAGCAGGAAACCCTAGATCGTACGGCCACCGCAGCCCCCCATGGCTATTATGATTGATGATGGGCCTTCTTTCCTTCGGCCGTTATCCGATTCGAGGCCCAAACTAACATTCCGCACGACAGATTGGGCCCAAACTTGCTTAAAAGTGTGGATTAGGATTATCACGTCTCTGGTCCCCTTTGTCTCGAACGAATAAAATCAATCGAGATCTGGATCAAATGCATTTCAGTAATGTTGTGGGCTTTTCAAAAGACTGCTTTAAAAGCCCAATTTCCATATTTAATGTTCTATCGTCCACTGTATGCATGTATCTTTAGGCTACGTTTAGTAGTCAGAATACAAATCAGGATAAGATAAAATTTATCTTATCGTATGTTTGGTACCTACCCAAGACAAGATAAAGTGGGATGTAAAGGGGATACAAGCAGGATAAAATTATCCTATGGGGGAAGTGGGATGAAGGTGAATAGGATTTTTTTTTCTCTTCGTGGCATAAAAACTATTTTTTCTAGATAACAAACTTCTTAAATTGAAAAATTAAAATAATAATCATATTTAAATTATATTTGAATTCTAATGTTAACAAAAACTCAAAATAACAAAAAAAATAATATTCATTTTTATTTATTCCATTTTTAATATTTATGTATTAATTTATTTCTACTTTATTATAATAGTATATATACATACGTACAGCATACATACATAGACAAACACCTAGTATCTATATACATTACTTATGTTAAGTATAATAGTATAGTTTATTACTTAATAAAAAAAATTATTAAGAAATGGTGGAAGTGAATAATAATAATAATGATGATGATAAAAAAAAGGATTTAAAATTAAAAAAAAAATAAAGCAAAAGAACCCAAATTTAAGTGAACATATTCAAACTTTAAAATGATTTTTTTTTAATTCTAAAAGAACCCAAATTTAACTTTCTGGCTTACGTCAAAAGTCTATGAAAGCAAAAAAAGAGTCAAAACTTTTTCTCCTTCGTAATTTTGTGGTTCATGTTGAAGGTTAACGAAAGTAGGTAGAGAGGCAAAACTCTTCATAGTCGCAAATGTGAATGATCATATTTTCTCTCTCTTACTAGATTCGGTAGTGAACTATAGGAAATTCTTTAGTCTCTATTTATAAATTTCCAGATTCATTTACATCGATATTTCATAAATATCGAACAATGAACAATATAAGATATTAACATATCCGGCTATATTACTGCAAGTCACCAAATAATGGATAGGATGTGTCAAAATCCTTGGATTTCATATCATATCATATCCAGTCCTATCTTGACTAGAAATCCGGACGAGCAAATGCAGTCTGGACAACCAAACGCAGCCTTATAGTAAAACAACGGAGTCCTCGCAAGTGCCCAATATCAAATTGAATAACTTCTTCATACCCAGTAATATCATTGACCTTGCTATTGATCGTCCAACTTACTAGTCTATGAAGAGGTATAATTCGACCCTTGCACTTGCTCGCCGCCCCAACCGTAGGGACAAAAGGTGATCACATACTCCTTGGAGGCACAAGCGGCCAACGGCGGGGGCGAGTCGTAGGCATAACTGTAGTAACCCGGACAGGCATCCTTGAACAACTTGGAATACACAGTCGGCTTGCACTTGTCCGGTGTGCCGTACTCGTTCCGGCAACAGTAATTGTCGGTGTCGAACGCCCAACAGGCGCTCTTGCAAGCCACGATCTCCCCTTCCCGATTCACCACTTGCAACTCCGCAGGACACACGCCGTTCAAGTTCTTCGTGCACCCCGGGATGCCGCACTTGGGCCGGACGGGCCTCGTCTGGACCGAGACCGGGATGTTGTACCCGTCGACCAGGCTGACGTCGTAGAAGCTCGGGTTGGCCGTGTCTGCCTGGAGCGAGACCTGGACCAGTGTGGCGGGAGGGGTCCCGATGAGCCCGCCGCAGGCGAGCCGCCCGTCGCAGTCCCCGGTCTCGCAGGCCGGCGACCAGTTGGACCCGAACCTGCACCCGGTGCGGGCCCAGATCCTCCCGGACCACCCCAGCCGGGCCAAGATGCATTTGGTGGATCCCGGCGGGAGGTAGAAGCCTCCATCGGCGATCACCGGTTGGCCGGTGTTGGGAGCCGTGGCTGGCCATATGGGGAAGGGGCATTTGTTGTGGACATAGAAGGCCACTTGCTCTGCCGAGACAGCCCTCCCTGCATAATGGCATTACATATATCGTGAAAAAAAAATTTCACCAGGCAAACCAGAACGCAAGTTCCATTACATCTGCTGTTCGTCGAAGGAATCGTTACCGGGCGACAAGAGGAGACCGGTCAGGAAGAGAGAGAAAGAAGAGACGAGATCCCAGGACTTCATTCTGAAACAGAGGATTGATGAGGAAAGAAAACATCAGGCGTTTTATAATTGGAGAAGACGATGAGATTGGGCGCTTCTTCTTCCATTGCACTGCAAGTCTTGATGCGGCAGTCTTCAGAGGCAAGGAAAGGGATTGAAGCTTCGACGTGTCGACTTATCCGTCTCTTCGCAGGAGAATCTAGGTCGACTGAATTGACTATTAGGAGGTGGGATTTGCAGGGAATCATTTGCTCAATCAACTGTTTGATTGCTTCAAGCATAGGGGAACGATGGTGGAAGGCCATGTATGCAGCACAAAGATGCTCTGTCATTCTCTGCCTGTATAACTATACCGAAACCGAAAAGTGTCCATGATATAAAAATAAAAATAAAAATAAAATTGAAGTCCTTGAAAAAATTAGTGGTTGAGAAAACGTTAAACCCAACATCATCTTCTCCAAAATCCATGGTAATTTGGCTTTCATTAGATTCTTGATTTTAAAACCAAATAGTAATTAATACCGAGTAATGTGTTTATCGTGGTTGTGGATGAATCTTTGCGAGTTACGACCAAGAGTCCTATAGGAGTAAGTCAATTTGGGCATTCAATTAGAAACCGAAGGAATAACCCTTGTTTTTTTTACTAGTATTATTGCCATTGAATAGAAATAAAATGGGGGAGACAATGGGTCTTGATCTGTTTACTGATTCGGTTGATTCCTTTCGTTTCAAGGAATACTGACTCTTTGTAAAATGGAAAAGTACTAAAATAGTTTCAAAGCTATTCAATAATAAACTTTTTAATTAGACCAATTTTGTCCTAAACCTTTTTTTGTATTGGTAGCAATTAAGTCAATCCGGCCAATTTAGGCAAAAAATCACTGAAATGGATGCCGGCGATCCTACGTGGCACTGTCAGCATTGACGTGAATTTTTTTTTAATTATAAAATTTGATTTTTTTAAAAAAAAAAATATATTAATTATTATTTTTCTTTTTTCCCTTATTTTTTCTTCCCATGTTTTGTTCCACTGTTCTATGTTCTACAGCTCCAATTGTCGGTGGCCAGCCGGCCACAGGCCACAGACCTCGACGGGCCTTGCCGAACCCCGCCTGGGTGAGGACGAGGCCTGTGAGGCTAGCCCCGGCGAGGTCTATGGCCGGCTAGCCACCGGGAATTGGAGTTGTAGAATAGAGTACAGTGGAACAAAACAGGGGAAGAAAAAAATAAGGGGAAAACAGAAAAATAATAATTAAAAATTAAATTAAATTTGTAAAAAAAAAATCCACATAAGCGTCGACGGTGCCACTTAGGATCGCCGGCTTCCATGTCAGTGGTTTCATGGACTGAATTAATACAAATACAAAAAGGTTTATGACTAAATTAATCCAATAGAAAGGTTTATGACTGAATTGATATCAATGCAATGAATTTATGTCTTTTTTTGGCACTTTTCCCCTTTGTAAGATATTCGTTTGGATGAGGGTTGATATAGTTTGCTTAGCTAGTTGAGTATGGAGTAGTTCACATATTTTTGACATAGACTTTCAAGGAATAGACTCTCGAGAATCACACTACACAATTTTAGTGTCGAGCGAATCACGGAAACGTTTTTAGTACTTAGATTTTTTTTCTTTAATTTCACAATGTCGATGGGATAGTCATGACATAAGCAAAAATCTTCCCCACGACGATTTCTTCGACAATAAATAACTTTGCTTTTACCACCTAATTTCAAGACTTGCACATGGATAGTCTTGCACATGGATAGTCTTACCCTTCTCTTTTGCAGAATTTGGCATTTAAACTCCAAATCAAATCGCACCTTTTGTAGCATCTACCGAACATCATTGAATGACTTCGTGCATTTTTCTTGATCCGCTTTTGCTCCAAAGGAAAGAAATAAAAACAAGAAAAGGTCTCGCCACTTCAGATGTTCCGACAAAGAAAAAAGTACGTGCGGGCAGCGGAGTTGATCGTTGGAACTGACGAAAACGGTCGTGCCGGTGACGGCGACGGAATGTTTCTCAATTCTCGAGCTTGAGACCCGCCATTGTGGAGGACGCAAACGCCGACTAGTCACCGAGCAGAACCGAAGCTTCCAGAGAAGAGGAACGCAGAGTGACCACAAAACCTTTGACATTTCGACATCGTCTTCCAAGAAAAAAACTCCGGCGAAACCCCAAGAATCCCGTGGGCGCCCATTAAACTTTGTCTTTTGTGGAAAAGAAAAAGGAGAAAGAAGAAGACCCGAGTACAAACCCATTGCCGGAAACTCCCAGACCAGTCTCCTCCAAATTCGCGTTGAATTGATTCTGTGTACACCGAGACCCACTGTTTTTTTTTCGTTCTTCTTTGCCCTTCAAAGGTCGTATTTTGAGCTTTTTGTTCGGCAAAAATCCCAGAACGAGTTTCTCCTGGCGAAAACGGGCTTGTCATTGTAATGGGTGCCCAGGATTTTCTCCTTCTTTCTCTCTGTTTTCTGCTCTTCTTGCCTTTGCGTGGTTCTGCTGTTCCGGTCCCAAGATGGCTGCTTGGGGAGAAGACGTAACAAAATTCTCTCTTTACTGAACTCTTGCTCACTGCTTCAGATGTATGTCATTGTTGAACTAAGAGTTGATGGTGATCTGTTACTGGGAATTTTGGCAGGCATGGATCGGGTCTTGGAGCTAAGGCTGTTGGATCCTCTGTTGCTTTTGATCCGACCAGAGTCACTCAACTGTCGTGGAACCCAAGGTGCTCAAGGCCTTTCTTATCTCTGTCTCTTCGTTTCTGTTTTGCTGATATTGTCCTTCGCCAATGGTTAACGTCTTCTAGTGTACGTGCTGTGAATTCCTGAGTTGAAGGTCATTGGTTAAGATTTCCCCAAAATTTGTGTCGTCGCAGGGCTTTTATTTATAAGGGATTTCTATCGGAAGATGAGTGTGATCATCTCATCAAACTGGTTAGTGTTTTTTTCCTTCTAATTTCGTCATTGCGGCATTTATGGTGGACAGAATTTGGATTGACAAGATTGGTTTTTGGTGGATTAGGCGAGGGACAAGTTGGAGAAGTCCATGGTGGCGGATAACGAATCGGGAAAGAGTATAATGAGTGAAGTGCGGACGAGCTCCGGAATGTTTATGCAGAAAGCTCAGGTGAGTGGATTCTACTTTCGAATTTGCATGATGTTTTCTTTCTTTCCATTAACACCAATAGCTGATACCGCAATCTACCCGTGCCATTCGCAGCGTCCCTTGGGATATCTAGGATTGCCACATTATCAATCAACTGCTAGTTACGCGCATCTAGTGGCGTGTTGATCGTTTGAGTTGCCAATTGGCTTTGATTTTGACAGTCTGCTCAAAAGGTTCTGCATGCATATGTATTAGTTGCTGGCAACGTCGCTTTTGATTGATAGGGTCTTTGAGTGGGAATGTACTTGAGAAGCCTGCTTCTTAGGGTTCCAGTCCAGAACCGTAAACGTGTATTTTGAATTTGTGTAGAAGCCTTTGTTTTGGGCGAGATTTCCAGCTTGATTATGCTATGAAAGAGTAGTGTCGGACTTATGTGTTGTCTTGACTCTACACTTTATTGAAGGATGAAGTTGTTGCTAACATCGAGGCTCGGATTGCTGCGTGGACCTTTCTTCCTGAAGGTGAGGTCCTGTTGTATTTCACGGATGAGCTACTTCTGCGTGTTCCATGACGTTATCATCTTTCTGTGTGCTAATGTGAGTTATATAACCAGAAAATGGAGAGTCAATCCAAGTCCTCAGATATGAGCACGGAGAGAAGTATGAGCCTCATTATGATTATTTTCACGACAAGGCTAATCAAGAGCTTGGTGGCCACAGAGTGGCTACTGTCTTGATGTACTTGTCTGATGTCAACAGAGGCGGGGAAACAGTGTTCCCCCATTCAGAGGTTAAGCAATTCTACTCGATGCTTCAGTTTTCTGTTTCCTGATATGGTGTTACTGAACCTTAGTCTTTCTCTTCCTTTCCATTTCACAGGCCAAAATGTCTCAATCAAAGGAAGATGGCTGGTCTGATTGTGCAAAAAAAGGTTATGCTGGTGTGTGGATCAGATTCACGAGTCCTGCACTTTGGTTCTCTTTTTTCCTACTTTCTGGTTTTGTTTTGCAGTTTATAGGCCATCACTTTAGCGCTACAAGCAGCTAATTCAATGTTGACAGCATGACTCGGCTGTAATACTGCTTGTGCTTACACGAATGCTCATGCGAGTCTGCGACAATAGACTTCAAAAAATGCGAAGATGACATAGTTAACGATTATTGGAGTAATTTGAGACAGTGGACACTGTAGTTATGTAGGGCAACAATAGTTAGTTGTTCGTAATTCTTGTTAGTTTTGTTGTCCATTCAAACCAAATCACTCTTCAGTTCTGATCCTGTCCTTTTTTAGGTCGATAGTTATGATCCTGTCCTTGTGCAATTAGAAACTGGCTTAACCACGATGATTTGTGCATCTGCAGTGAAGCCCAAGAAGGGCGACGCTCTGCTGTTCTTCAGTCTCCATCCCGACGCAACCACAGACAATACTAGCTTGCATGGGAGCTGCCCCGTCATCGAGGGTGAGAAGTGGTCTGCAACCAAGTGGATCCACGTCAGGTCCTTCGACAGGCCAATGAGGTCGGTCGCTGTCGGGGAATGCAAGGACGAAAACGAGAACTGCGCGTTGTGGGCGAAGGTCGGGGAGTGCGAAAAGAACCCTCTCTACATGGTGGGCTCCAAGGACGCCGCGTCCGGGAACTGTAGGAAGAGCTGCGGGGCCTGCTCATCCTAGAGTTTCGTTCTCGCCGGGGCTGCTGCGGAGAGTGGAGTGTAGAAGTTTCACCGAAATGTACATGCAGACAGCCATTGAAGTTGAGGAGTCTATACAGCAAATGCATAAGAGTGACAGTGGAGTTATATATACTTTACCAATTCTCCCTCAGTCCATTGTGGTGCTTTGACAGGAAATTGATTGTTTGCTTGAGATGATCCACATTGGTCCCCACTGATTACTTGTGGCATCCGAGGTCCCTCTTAGCCTCCAACTCCGATACCAATCCAAAGCCTAGCTATCATATCTCCCAATCTGAAAAAAAAAAAAAAAAAAAATGTTCCCACAACGTGGGTTAACATGACGGCTAGCAAGAAAAATATTCAACCCCACCATAGGGGTCCTAAGACTCCCTAAAACCAACTAAAAAGGACAATCATATAATCAAGGCATCAAGAGCATGTAACAACATCATTTTAGATCATTAGGCATCAACAATATAAAGTAATGAGAATGCCAATGCAATATGAAATGACGTGCTCTTCAATCATCTCACCATCGCTAAGTCAATTGACTTGCGACCCCTACTCCAGGGCATCCACGACGCATGGTACGACTCTCCTCCGCACACAGCTCAGGATCCTCAAGTACGTACAAATCCCCGTACACAGCCCAGGGGCGTCACGACGCGTGGTACGACTCTACCCCGCACACAGCTCAGGGTCGTCAAGTCCGTACAAATCCCCGCACACAGCTCAGGGGCGTCAACTCAATTCAGTGCACTGAAGAGTAAATATCTCCACATATCTCATCAATATCGTTCCATGTACAATGTATGCTTGGCCATGTATGTCATGATTCACAATCTCAATTCTTGCGCGATAACTCAATCGCAAAGCCAACATACCAAGGCCAACGTCCACAACAACAAGTACATGGAAAACAAATATCACAGCATTGAATTTAATCAAGCAAAGCACATGAGAATTAAATCATCGAGACCAAGAGTCTACCACTTCCTCTCTTTGAAGCTCTCGGGTCACCAAGGTTCTAGCCAATCAAGTCACATTCTTATCGAGCTAAAGTAATCAAACTCGGTTCTTAAGCAGGGAATTTCAGCACTGCGCAGTTATGCGAGTCGTCCGTTTTAAATTAGTAAATGAGCTCCTAAAATCATCAAATTTTACCACGTTGTACTTAAGACCATGGGGAACGTTGTGTCAAGAAATCTCGAATTGATCCCATCTAGAAAAATTGCATTAATTCACGAACTGTAAGGAAATCTGACCTTCAGTAAACCAGTGCCAACGTCATAGAAATAAATATATTTCGTGGGGTGAACCACATCAGAAAAAATCCCAAATTTTTATACGTTGTAGTACAAGATGTCCTCTTAACTTTCATGAAGGGAAGTTGATCTAAATCAATTTCCAAAAATCAGTTTAAAAATCACGAACGGTAAGGGGTCTCAGCTAAACTGGTCAGAAACAGCTTGAGCCCGCGTGGTTCTAAGGAAATAATAAATATCACTTCAAATCAAAAAATTCCGAAATTAAATTACGTTATAGTCAAGGATGTGACGAACAAGTTTCATGAAGGAAGTTTGGTCAGATTCTCATCACAATATGATTTCGAATTGATCATTATCCTACCAACTCACGCCAACAAAATCTGACCTGTTACAATCCTGTGTAGTCATGGTTTTTAATCACTAAACCAGACTTAATCTCTTCCATTCAGCCAACCATTGACTCTATACAAAGCACTAACATGATCCTACCATATACAAGACAATCGAGCATAACGCAAATGGATTTTTGTGTCCAAAATGGCCATTAAGAACAGAACAGTTTTTATTCTAAAAACCGAGTCCAATTTCTGTTCCATGCTTGCAAATCAGCGACAATTCATCCCAAATCAAATATTCCTTTGACCATTACTATATCCTAGCTTCTCCCACCAAAACTTAGCTCAAGATCATACGAGGTAGCTTAATTTAACACCAAACGACGCTTCAACAGAATGTGATAGACCAATCCTAATCCGAGAGAGCAGTTTCGGATTCCAACCACAAATCAAGTCCTAATTTCTTTGAGTCGACCAGTCATTCTCACAGTAACAATGACCTAACCCAACTCTTCAATATTTAACTCAGGAACCTACAGTCTAGCTCAAAAGATCATCTCCATCTTCATGCCAAGAACAGAACCGAATTGCATTGTTCTATATCAGTCCACAGAATCGATTTATGCCCAAAAACTCTTATTCGACCCACCTAGCATGACAATCTCACATCATACTTCTATCCTACAGTGAAGTTGAAGGAATCCCTTGCCTTTTTGCAGCTTGAACTCATACAAGCTTCCACAATCTCCTCCTTTGCCACGGCTGATCAGACCCGACTCCTCTTCTCCTCTTCATGTTGCTCGAGCTGCTGTCCCTTGGCTTGAGATTTGTGGACGTCCAAATGGAGAGGGTAGAGAGAGATATCCCAAAAACCTCTTTTGATTGACCTCTACACAGCTTATATAGAGCTCCAAAACTTGGAGATCAAGCTAGGCGGCAAATGTCCATTCGGTTTTGACACTTAGCGGACATGCGGCGAGCCAATTCGCCACTTGGTCTTTAGTCCTTGCATGCACGCCACTTGTGAGGCATGCACACTAAATTATCCTATGATCGCCACATATTTTCTCCTTACTCGCCACTTGGCTTACCCCTAGGACACTTGTGAGACATGCACCAACATTGAACCTGTCCCACAAGCACGTCCAGGTCCATTTTCGTCCAAACTGACTAATTTTCGTCCATTTTCTTGATAATCAAACCTCATATTCATGTTCCTTGTCGTCTTACGGTCGCATGGGAGAAAACGGAGCTCAATTTGGACTCCGGACGACTTCGAACGAGCCGTTTTACTTTCGACGAGCGCTGAAACCCGAAAATACAGGCTCTCGGGTCTTGTCCGTTTTTCATGTATCCCATTTTGTATTAAGGGCCAACGAAGCTCCTATTGTTATGATCCAAATGTCTTCTTGCATGTCTTGAGAAACTCTTGATTTTGACACTTGTCTTACATCCTATGATATGAAGATTTCCCTTACAAACTTACGCCACTTGGCATTACCCCTATTGTTCCATTATCCAAGCAAGATTTTGACATGACCCTAGACCAATGGTTGGCCTTGCTTCCTTTGCCACTTCCCTAGGTCCCAACCGGCCAATGAATTCTCATGGAAGAAGGAGTAGTGCCGCCACTTGTATGGTTCCCTAAGGGTCCATTTTCTAAGGCAATATCTTGATGAGACTATAGGCCAATGGTCTCTCTTGCATCTTCCCTAGGATGGTTGGCCAATAAACTTTCATGTAAGAAGAAACAATGCCGCCACTTATATAGTCTTCTAATGGCTCATTACCTAAAGCAAGATCTTGAGAAGACATTCAACCAATGATTGGTCATTCTCCTTTGCTAGTTCCCTAGGCCATTCGGCCACTCAAATTTCATGCACATGGGAGGAGCTTGCCAAGTGTTCTTACCCCAAATGGCCGAAAATTCCTTGTCCTCCAAGGTCATGGGGAAGAATTCCCTTAAGCCAAGTTCATACTTATTTCCATAGGCCCTTGCTTGATCGACCAATGCTTTAATCCCTTGGTCACCAAGTTTGATCCTTTGGTGACAATTTCCCTCATATCTTCAGCCAAGAAATAATTCCAAGGTATTTCTTAATCTCCTCATCAATTTCCACTTTAATAATAATTTGATATTGGAACCAACATTTTTGACCAATGTACTAAGATCCTTAAATCCAAAATCCTTCAATTGATTTTGCCTAATATCTAATCAACTCCATTTGATGAAAAATTGGTCGATGAAACTCGAATTTCTATCCATCATATTCCTCAATGTACACGACCAATTCCTCATAATATCACTTGAGCCTTAACGAATCCAAAATTGACAAGTTCCTTGATAATTTCCTAACTCGTTTCCACATATGTCACCTTGACATATCTTGGCTTCTTTGCTTAATCCTGTATAATGAGGTTCCAATTCCTTGTTCTTAAAGTTAATTCTCTAATCCCTTTCGGATATCCTTGCTCATTAGGAAACTCGCAAACGGGAGATGCCACATTACTGGTGATTATTACATAATCATTCTAACTCAACGAGGTAAGCTGTTATAAAATTTGAAGAATAGACTAATATGATTATAAATTACCCAAAAATCACGAAAAGAGCCTTGGTGAACTTAATCGGAAGCTATTCAAAAAGTGAGGGGAAAAAACACTCGTATAATATTATCTATGGATAATTACATAAATAGTCCCTGAACTTTGACAAAATGTGCAATCTGGTCCCAGAACTTTTAATTTGGTCAATTTAGTCCCTGAACTTTGGCGGAATGTGCAATTTGGTCCCTAAATTTTTTACTTGTTTAATTTAATCTCTAAACTTTTAGTGCATGTTCAATCTAGTCCCTGAATTATAGGAAAATGTTCAATATAGTCATTTTGTTAATTTAAGATCAAGGATAACGTTGACTATTTTCATATAGTTTAGGGACTAAATTGAATATTTACTAAAAGTTCAGGGACTGAATTGAAGAAGTCAAAAGTTTAGGGATCAAATTGCACATTCTGCCATAGTTCAGGGACTAAATTGAACAAATTAAAAGTTCAGGGATCGGATTGTACATTCTGCCAAAGTTTAGGGATTATTTGTGTCATTTTGCCTATTATCTAGAATCTAATCAATTTAAACAACTAACAAAAAGTGCCAAATTGTAAAGTGATAATCTAAATTTCTAATCTCCTAGGTAACAACTCAATTCTTAATCTTTAAAAGTTATACGCTTATGTGATAGTTTTTCATTTACTATGAAATTGACAGCATGTTATAATTTATAATATATAAAAATTAATGACAAATAATTTTAAATTATTATGTGGTCCACTTCGTCAAGAATTTGTTGCTGTTATTCTCACAAGCATCTAAAAATCGTTATGCTAATAAAAATCTATCTTGAAACTCGTTACATCTTGCATCACCTACGATTTCCTATAACCTCGTTTTAATTTTTCTTCTTGTACTTCATTTTTTATTTTAAAAATAATTATTTATTGAAAATCCGTTGAGTGAACGTTTTAAAGATTCAACATTTCAATTGTTGATGGAAAAAAGCTATAAAATATCATAAACTATGTCCATTTGACACATTTACTCTCTCTTTTTACCATCAAATACCCCAAACTATGCCTCGTATAAAATATTTACCTAAACATTTTATTGTGCATGAAAAGCCTCAAACTTATATTTATGTGACAAGTTTATCTTGTGAAGATTCCACCAAATGGTCATTTAGCCAAAATAACGTCTTCACTTTGGGCATGTCGACAATATATAAATACTTTTAACAGTGTTTATTAATGAAACATTAACGGAGGGTAAATGTGTCACACAAGAACAAGTTTAAATTTTTTGGTGCCACATAAAAAGTTTAGGGTAAATATTTTACAGTAAGTCTAATTTAGGATTTTTGATAGCCTTTTCCCATTGTTAAATTGTTCTTTTTACGTATGTTTTCCAAAGGCCTGATCCCAAAAAAAACCTCAAACTTTGGTGTTTGTCCCAAAAATATTCACAACTTTTTTTTGTCTCATAAAAAACCTCAAACTTTTCATTTTGTCCCAAATCTACCAATCCAATCCCAAAAATACCTCAAACTTTGATCTTTGGCCCAAAAATATCCACAACTTTTTTTTGGTCTCATAAAAAACCTTCAACTTTTGAATTGTCCCAAATCTACCAGTCCAATCACAAAAAAAATCTCAATTTTTGGCACTTGTCCCAAAATTATCCACAACTTTTTTTGTCTCCTTAAAAACCTCAAACTTTTGATTTTTTCCTTAATGAATCTTAGGTGGCAATTTTACCTCATTATAATTACATATTCGTTGTTGACGTGGAAAAATTCTCAAAAAATGTTCTCTCTTTAGATTAGCAATTATGGTTGATTTTCAATCGTGCTCTTTTCATATCTCTTCCTTCCATCTTGTAGAATTCCCGACGATTTCAATGTCGGCCATCTAGCTTCTGTCGAAACTCCAAGTGATTTTCAACCGTCGCCCAATGATGTGGCCTTATCCTGAGACAATAGCAACCATCGTCATCAGCTCCTTACCCATTGATAGTCCTCGATGCCAATTGAGCCTCCCACCAAGGACTATCGTGCCGACCCTACCTCTGTGACGACAAGCTGCTGTCCCTAACGCTTTTTTATGATCATCATTTCGGTAAAGATTTGAAGTATAAGAATAAGATTCGTTAATATCTTGTTCCCACTGAAATTTGTATGTGAATCCCGAGTAACTCAATTATGTCTCGAAATGAATGAATGCGGTTGCAATGTGTCAAACATTCTCCCTTGAAACAATTGGAAGTACATTTTGATCTTTGTCTAACAATTGTAGGTTCTGTTCAATTGGGTGCGAAACACTCTTTTTTTGTAATAATTGTGGTAGATTTGAGACAAAATCAAAAGTTGGAGGTTTTTTAGGAGACAAAAAAAGTTGTTGATATTTTTGGGAGAAAGACCAAAGTTTGAGGTTTTTTTGGGACAAAATCAAAAGTTGAAGGTTTTTTATGAGACAAAAAAAAGTTATGGATATTTTTGGGACAAACACTAAAGTTTGAGGTTTTTTTTGGGATTAGGCCGTTTTCCAAATTCAACCTCTTTTTTTTCTTCGTTTTAAGTAACAAATGCAATCTCAACGCGACATTTTATATACTGTATTTTTCTATAAAAATAAATTGCAAAATGGAGTCCTTCTATTAACACAGAATAATATTAATATAACACAAAAATGATACGCGCTCTCGTGAACATTTTACATGAAAGTGTAAATATTTGGCCAAAATTTAAAAAAAAAAAACCCAAATAATGGCCCGAAATCATCTCATTTTTTCAAATAAGGGTCTCGAGTGAATCTTATTTTAAATAAAGACTTGAAATGACATAATATGTTTCAAATAAGGGCATAAATGATCATAAAAATTAAAAAAAGAACTTGACATGGCATTTTCATCATTTCGTATTTTGATTTTGATTTTTTTCTCTATTTTCTCTATTTTTTTTTAAACATCTACACATGCCCATTGGCACTGTTGGTGGGGGGTTTGCAGGGGCGATGAAGGCTAGCAGGGTCGCCGTCCCTCTTTCGGATATGATTGAGGGTCGACGACCCCCGACCCTTGCCTCAACCAGATCAAGGGTCGCCGCACCCTCCCTTGGTTAGGGCAGGGACTAACAACCCCCGCTCATATTAGGGATAGGGCTCAATCCTCTTTGTTTTGACGAGGCCATGTTGGCCCTTGCATCTGGTCGGCGAGGTCGTCGGCACTCGCCAAAAAATAGTGAAATTCTGACTTTATTCGTAACAATCAGATTGTTCCTTCGGAGAGATCGCGGGAAAGAAATTCAATTGGGAATTCTTTACAAGTTAATAAATCTAGCACGTGAAAATTGAAATGAATAAGAATTATGTCCGATTTCTTGTTTCCCTATAAAAGGGATTATCCGTATGCGGGAGACATGGCTTCATGGGAGCTATCTGAGCAGCTTCTGGTCGAGTCGCTCATCGACCCATCATCCTCAAGGATATCAATTGGACAGATTCAATGGTCGATGCGGTTCTGAGTGCCAAGTATTGAGGGTCTGCTTATTCTTCGCTCGAAGCGAAGAAAATGGCGGTCTCATCGTCTTCAGCCTACTCCCCGCTTCACGCTAACACCAACAACTTCAACCTGTGCTCCTCGTTGCCTAGGGTCCTCCGGTTCGGCTCCACTTTCAGGCCTACAACTACACAAACTAGCTTCCTCGTTCTCGCTCGCAGTACGCTCTTATGCTGTAATATTCGCGTGTATGTTGTTGTCTTTGAGTATTGTCATAACAAGAATCTCATGACAATCTTTGGGTTTCGTCCCTTCTCTTTCCTGACGTTATCTATCAGAATCGGGCAGTGGGTTGGCGAGTGAGGACAAGAGAGAGTTGCTCGAACGTTATGGTCTCAACCCTGATGAGTTCTTGTCCGATCCTTCTCCTAACAAGGTATGTGTCTATGCGGAAATGTCAAATGAACATTCAGTACCGAATAGTGATTTGTGGTTATGTGCTGTTTATTTTGTTTTCGCAATCGTCTGAAGTCCTCAGCGTGATTCTTGCATTGGAGAGAGACGGTATCAAGACCTGACTTTGGATCGATTTGGCTTTACCTGATTTTCTGTATGTTGCTCAGGCAAGAAGGAGAAAAGATGTACAAGAGAAAGGACAAGGCAAAAGAACACAGCAGGAGGATTCCGCACCCCCACGGACCACTCATAAGCTGCTGCAGGTTTAGTTTCCTCCATTTTGCTTTAGCTAGGTTGTGAATTTCTTAATTTATTAGGGGGAAGGGAGCAAATTCACATGATTGAGCTATTATTTGAAAGGCCACGTCATGGGAATAATCTGATGAATGAGGCTGAAGAATTTTTGGGTTCTTTCTTACAAGCTTGCCATAGCATTCCCTTCAAATTATCATGAATTATACTCCTTTTGGTGGCTTGGGTGAAATTGGACTGATTGAATCCTTTCAGAGATGATATGGCCACTTCTTATATTAGATTTTTGGCCTAGTTGCTCTGCATCGAATCTAGTCTTGCCATACAAAAGGGGAAAGTATGATTGTTAAACAACAGGTACTTGGAGGGACGGCTCGAAGAAAGAAGTTGCTCTCACCAAAGGGCATGGATGTGCGCCCTATGATGGAAGTTGTCAAAGCTGCAGCTTTTTCTATATTGCAGGTAAAACCCCCCTCCCTCCCTCTCTCTATCTTTAGTTTGGTTGTTTAGTGATGAACTCTTATCCCAACTCCTGGAACTTCGTTAGGCGGCCGGTGGCAGTCCTGCATCTCTAAGGCCTGGTCGTTGGTTGGATTTGTACAGTGGTACAGGATCAGTTGGAATTGAGGCCATCAGCCGAGGTTGTTCTCAGGTACGAAGATTGTACTATGGTTGCTTCGATAGTAATAAAACTTTTAAAATTATGGTAGGGATTGAATTTGTTGAAGATCGAGTTTGATTCAGATTTTGAATCTGCAGAAATTTACTTATGACCGAGAGACTTTCATTGAGTATCTTAGTTATCTCATCTGGTGAGCTTTCAGGTTCACTTTGTTGAGATGGATCCATGGGTTGTGTCAGATGTCTTACGACCAAATTTAGAATGGACTGGGTTTCTTGATGCTGCAGTTATTCACATGGTCCGTGTGGAAGATTTTTTAGAACGAGCAGAGCAATTCGTAGGTACTCTCTCTCTCTCTCTCTCTCTCTCTCTCTCTCTCTCTCTCTCACGCATTTCTTCCTCACTGATATTACCTTTATTAATTGTGGCATGCACATAGGTGTTCCTTGTATAGATCATTCAGCGAGAACAAGGAAGTTTATAGCCTGTAGGTCATAGCAACTAATGTCTGTTAGTGGTGGATGTGGCTTTTGGCTTTGTGCTTTGGCTTTTGGTTGTGTCTATTCGGGTGGATCTTTGTTTATATCTCCTTCATAATTGAGGTGAAGTTTACTGCAGCTGCACCATGGATTAACAATTCTATTAGACCGTCATGAAAGGCAATTAATAAGCTTGAAGAAAAGCTCAGTCTGATAATCGTACCACAAAAAGTTGACTTCATGAAGGATAGAGAAGTAGTGAAATTTTTCATTGAAGTATTTTTGTCACTATTTCACTGATGCGTTTTTCTGAGTAATTGACTGAAAGGGGTGGAATAACTCTTGTTGTCAATTTATGTCCAGTATATGAAGATTTGCATTGTCTACAGGTAAAGATGGTTCATTTGACTACATAAGCATTACGCCCCCTTATACGCAAGTTGACTATGGAGTATTGATGGACCAAATCTCTAAATCACCATTATTGGGAGAAGATTCTTTTGTCGTAAGTTACTTATTTCCTACTTTGCTTGAGTTAGCGCATAAACTCTATTCTTTTCGTAATCACCTTGGTTCAGTTCATCTCATCTATTCAATTTCTTTTTAAGGTGGTGGAATATCCTCTAAGAACAAACATGCTGGATTCTTGTGGATGCCTCGTAAAGGTGTGTAGTATCTTTGTTCTTAGGCATTCTCTTTCGGTTGCATGTGCTCAATCTAACACCGAGAATATTCCAATGCTACGTTGAATTTGGAGTTTTATGAATTTTTTTGCCAGGCACTGACAATGTTTGCTCATATGAAGATCTTTCCTGTGGAAACCAACTCTTTTTACTTTGCCTCTAAGCAAACAGTATCCTATGAAGAATGCTAGTTCCTCGTTCTTATTTCCATTTCACCATGCTTTACACTTACTGAAACAGTTACATAGGGAACTTAGATATAAGTTCGCCTTTTTTGTGGTGAAGGATTACTTTTTGGTGTATTTCACTCTGGTAAAGCAGAAACGACGTCGTATCTACAGGGCACTTTGTCTGATCGATACAGCAGAAAACAACTTCACTAGGGCATTCCATCCTTGTTTGTACTTGACTTGACTTATGCTTCTTCAGGATTTATTTATAACAATTGAAGTGGTCCTTGAGAGCACTTCTGCTATCCCAATAAACTCTCATAACCCTGCATCGAAATTTGGAACCGTGTGTTCATATGTTTGCGATACTTTGGAACTTTGAAGACCCTGTACTTCACCAACTTTCACTGTGCTTTTATCTAATCTGGTAAACTGCTACTTGTAATAGCTTTACAATGTATGCATTTTGCTGTACTCCGGGATGCTTCAAATGTTCCTCAAACGTCACTTAATTGAATGTCCATGATTCCATGTTAAACAAGATGTTGAAAACTAAAGAACATGTGATGTTAATATAAATTAACAAGCTAGGCAATGGATGTTATCTGAGGAATGCTGGGACTGCTATTCAAAGTGACAAACTAATCTGCATGTAAAAGCTGCATATTAAACTGCTCCATCTTCCCTCCCTCATTCCTGTCCTGGTTGCTGTCACCATTCAATGTGACATAGTATGAGTTTTCAGACTGCTAACGATTGGCAATGAAATTCCTTATTCCTGGCTGGCTGCTTTTACCATTGAAAAATCCATGATGTTGGTAGTGGAAGCTCTCATTTCTGTGCTTGTTGCCGTCATAGTTGCAGAATTCATGACATACTATAAAGTTGACAACTATGCTCTCTGTTAGAGATGGAAGTTCGTGGAAACTTATGTTTGTGAGGTGGTATTCTGAATATGCAGATAACTGATCGACGCTTTGGCCGGACGCATTTGGTAATTTATGGGCCTAAGTGGTCCCAAAAAAGGAGGAAGTCGACTTAACTCTGGCTGATACCTGGAAGTGATCCAGTGCTGCTTCGTTACAGCAAAATATGTTGTTAAGCCGTTTGCTATCAACGTAGTGTTCAGAATGCCATGACCGGATGACAGAATCCTATTACTCTTCCTCTTAGTATTCATCACGCTTCAGCAGAGGCACGTTTCAGATGCTTACGGTAATTTGCTTTCTCGTCCATCTCACGTGCAAATGGATTAATGGTTATGGTCATATTGGACGATTTAGGGACATAAATATTAGCTTCATGTGTTGCAGGTAAGAGTCATAGCATTCTTGGCTGGCTTCAAAGTGAGTCTGAGAAGGGAAAGTCAAGTTCATGTGCCTTGAGCTGATTCTTTAGAGGAGATAGGGCTTCGCATCTACTTAATATTTGTATCACAGTACTGAGGAGTTTCTATCTTTATTTTTGCTTGAACTATGGAACTCGGAGGAGAAAAAATTTGCTGGGTTTTACTTTTCTTGCCCCGAGTTTACTGGCCGTAACATTAATGGGCAATCGGGTCAAATGGTATATGGAGAGTGGATGTGGTGATAGTCGGGAACCGGATCCCTTACCTTAATGGTAGGGTGCCTTGATTGATCTGGGCCGTTCAACTGAAAATGGACGGCTCAGATCAGTCTACATCATTTTCCACTAAAATATCGTGGATTGATCTGAGCTGTTCATTTTGAATTGGACGGCCCAGATCTCAAAGCACCCCTACCATTAAGGTAGAGGATCCAAATCTGCGATAGTCACGAGGTTGGAAGTCAGAATCCATGGTTTTAGCTTCTAGCTTTTATATTAGAGGCCACATTTATATGGTGATGTGTTCTCTCTCTCTCTCTCTCTCTGAGGGGGGTGGAAATGTGCAAGAGTGAACCCAAATGAAAGCACCCTTCTTTTGGGCTAACCGAGATTTCTTTTT
Source organism: Rhodomyrtus psidioides (assembly GCA_021437785.1). Taxonomy (NCBI): domain Eukaryota; kingdom Viridiplantae; phylum Streptophyta; class Magnoliopsida; order Myrtales; family Myrtaceae; genus Rhodomyrtus; species Rhodomyrtus psidioides. The sequence continues at coordinate 2,202,897 of JAILYB010000110.1, read as the reverse complement.
GAATCAAAGTTTGGTTTATATTGAGGGAAGGCAAGGCGGGCGACGGGTTCTTTCGATACCCAGGATTAGGAACTGTCAACAAACAACTGGAAATTGTGACGCTCATGTTTTGATTGCCTTAGTTGCATACAGATCATCCTGTTGCCATTCCTTCTGGAGCAGAAGTGACAGCTATGGGATGATATGTCGACCCTTTATCCTGTTGCCATTTCTTTCGGGTTTCTTCCCAGGCATTGACCCACATTGCCTTTTTTAGGCAACACGGCAAACATTCTGCTCAGACGAAGTCATCATTTAACTTGGCTTTCGGTAGAACTTAGAAGGCACGAGGATGAGAGCTTTCGTTCATGACTTCCACTTCCCTCAAGAAGCATGCTGCTCAATGTCAAGTGTCTTTTACGAGCAGGTCCATGGGAACTGGACATGTCTAGACCGTTGCATCCGGTGGACACAACGTGACGCCTGCCCGGTCGGACTCCCCTGCATCAACACCATATAGAAGATGAGCAAAACCGGAGCATTGCATAGTTCGACAAATTGTCACAAGGTGCGGCACGAACAGATGAGGCCGGCGCGCAGCAAAGGTTCGCTCCTCATCGAGGCATTGGATTGATAATGGTACAGCCCGATTCCTAGCACCTCGACACTTTCCTCGCGAGCATCTAACCTCATCGATCTAATTTTATTACGATTTGCGGCACTTAGGTCATTGCTGCACTAATATCAATCTAACCAAATCGTTGAAAGGAAGAAAAGAAAAGAAAATGGTAATCCTGAGGCAATACATAAAACTGCCCACATGGGGGGGAGGATCTGAGTGCAACTTGGATATCGAAACCCTTTATATATTGACACAAAGATCAACGTAATCCATATCGAAACACACAAAAGATTATGACATAAAACGACCTTACCGAGACGATAAACTTTAACTAATGATCCATTTAATAGGAGTCTAGCTTTTCTTTCTTTTTTTACCTTTTCTTTTTTGACACTTCTGCTTGTAATGATTTGGCATAAATTCCTAAAAAATATCGATTTTAGGTCCAGTTCCAAATCTGCCCAAATTTTTTTATTTGTCTCAGATAAAACTCTCAACTTTAGGTACAGTCTCAAACCTAACTCCAAATTTTAGATACAGTCCCAAATTTAATGATAAATTTTCAATGTACAACTTGACGTGGCATTTCTAATAGTGTCAATTGAAATGGTGAACACTAGGGCTTGAATACGCGAGCCTAATGCATTCAAATCAAATCCTTGAACCGTTCAATCAAAAATCAAATCTTTTTCCTAGGAAAATTACGAACAGCGGTGGGAATTATTCTATCTCTCTCTCTCTTTTCCCCCTTTGAAAACCTGTGCCGGCAAAAGTAGCAACATGTCGGGATGTCTCCTCCTGTAGCGACACCATCATCAGCGGCCACGCCTCCAAGGGTTTTAATTCACGCTGGTCCCTCACTCACCTCGACACAATCAAAAGATCGAAGCGCACGCACCTTTCCCTCTCTCGTAATATAAACTACGCCCCCCACCACATCGTCTTCTGCACGATCTCAAAATTTCAAACTCGAAAATCCATACATGTCTGCCTCAAATTCTGCAGTACCCATGGAAGAAACGAACAAGGGATTGTACATGTGCTCCGCCGCGAGACCAACGAAATGCGGTGGCGAGCTCGAAGAGGACCACCTCCCGACGCTGCTCTTCACGGCCGGAACTGCTCTCGCCGCGCTGTGCCTGAAGCGCGCCGTCCTCGCCTCGTTGGGGAAGCAGGTGTGGTGGGTCTTCGTGCTCCTCAACGCCATCCTCCTGGTCGTTCTCTTAACTTCCATGCGCTCGAGCTCGACGCCGGGCCACCACCGAGAGAATGAAGAATCAGAATCAGATTCGGAGGACGACGAGGAACGCACACCCAAGAAGCAAAGGAAGGGAGAACTGCGGCAGTGCTCTGGGCCACCGGCGGCCGTCGAAAGAGCACGCGGCGAACGCGAGGAAGCGGTCTGCCAAGAAAAAGATGGCTGGAGTGGGACTGAGGAGCGAGACGCGGTACAAGAGGAGGATCAAGCAGGAGTCTATGAGGAGTTGTCGGACGAGGAGTTGAACGAGAGAGTCGAAACTTTCATTGCGACGTTCAGGCAGCACCTGGTTTCTGATGCGAGACGGAGGTGAAAAATTTTTGGGTTGGTCTTGTGAAGAAGATTCAACGCACAGTCAACAGTCAACACAACATTTTTTTTCCCTCGTGATTTGCTTGCAAAAACTATTTTATCTATATTATCATTTATATGCATAATCAAGGGGCAGCAATTACGACATGGTGTTTTTCAAGGTCTCTATAGGTACAAGAATAGCAAGAGTGAGGCAATTTTGGTACGATACTCATTTGAGTATCATTATATTTTTTTTCGCTCATTTAAATAGCATAAATTTGAAACTTTAATCACTTAAATGTCATCGACGATTTGTCTAGTTAGAAATTCAAGTGGATGCCAAAAAATCTAGCGTTGACTATTTTTTCCTTTTTTGTAAAAAAAAAATTAACTTTATTTATTTATATCTCTTTTCGTTTTACTTCCTTTTTTTTGGGCCAATGAGGGTGCGACCCTTGCTGGCTACAAAGGTCTGGGTGAGGACCTTTGTGGCTCCGCCGACCGCGGGTGAGTACGCAAAAGTCCTCAGCTTGCCCGTCGGCGATGGGGCCACTAGCGGCCGGCAAGGGTCACCATAAAAAAGAAAAAAGAAATTTTTAAAAAAATAACATCAAAAGAGCAATAAAAATCCATGTGGTATTTTGTTATCTAAAAAATTCCACGTTTGTAGAAAATTTAAGTAAAAAAATCCATGTACATCGATTGGCCAAAAATGGCACTCAAATAATTGATTTTATTCCGATGCGGCACTTATGTGAACAAAAAAAAAAAGTTATGATATTCAAACGAGCGTATACGAAGTTATGACACTCGTGCTAATCTTGTCTTGTCCACATGTGTCATGTCCAAGCAAAGCTTTTACTAAGATTAAGGTACGACGCGCCCTCATAAATGATGAGAAGTTCTTGTTAATATGTGAACGCGAAGTGTGAGTATGTTTAGTTATAGATAAACTTTCTTGAAAGAAAATGGGAAGTTCTTGTTAACATGTGAACGCGAAGTGTGAATATGTTTAGTTATAGATAAACTTTCTTGAAAGAAAAGGGGAGAATCTAAGGCTCAAATGCTAGTTTTCTATCTATGCGATCTCGTATTCTCGTTTCAAATGACCCACCGAATGGTGCAAAATTTTTAAGGTAAAACAAATACCATGTATAGTTTAGAAACCATCAAAATGTTGTATGAGAGCTTTCTTCAATAATTGGACGAAATTGTATACTTAGTTAAAGTTCAGGAATTGCATTAAACTGTTGATTTGCTTCCACTTAGCTCAAATGACGGACCCTCTTTCGTATAATTAGCTTCCCTTAGCTCAAATGGATTTGGGCTTTTCATGGGCTTGTGAAATGTTGATTTGCTCAGTGGGGAGAGGCTGAAACTGCTGGACTCTCCAGTTTGACATCTCCTTATTTTATTTATTTATTTATTTATTCGTATAGGGTAAAAAAGGTAAAGTTATATGAAAGAACAAGACGGAAGTATTTACAACATCTAGGAATATTGATTCCCGACGTATCCGCCAACACCAAAAACTGGATTCCTGAAGGTGGCTTGCCGGAAAACATGAAATGGATCAATTGGTTCGATGCAATTAAATCAATCGACCTCGAAGATGCCCGAAATCTCATGCTCTCCGGCATAGTACGATGTCATTACTTCACATCAAAACCTGAAAAAAAGAAGAAGACGACTGAGTAACCCGACTAAAGTCCTCCATCTTGCCCCGACATGTGTCGTTTGTTGAAATATCTCACACCCCAAGTCAACAAGGTTCATATGTCGATTGACTTTAGTTATTTTTTATTTTTATTTTCCGAGTCATGTGAGACACTCCATTGATCAGCTTTGCGTGACACGCTTGATCCGATTTTGCACGTGAGAGATGTATGACAAGATCTCACATCTCTCGTTTTCGAGATCTATGTACCCTTTTTAGTCATGCCTTGCCGTCTCGCTTCATCAACTTGTTTAAACTTTTGAGGCGGACGACTCAACATTACGTATCAAAATTAAAGTCACGAGTCATCCCTGCACCGGAAATCATAACCGACCAGTAAAAATAGCAAGCGCCCGGCCGTTCTTCAAGCACTTAATGGTGCATGGAAAAATTGGGTCTGTACGCGTCACCAACCCACTGCCAAGTTCGAGCGTTGCTTAGCGTAGCAAAATTCTACTTCTTGCACAAGCGTTAACGTTAAAGAAGGGAAGAAGACCGCCTGCGTCATTTTTCCGACCCGCGAATTCGTCAGGAATGCTGCCTTTTTCTCTCCCGCTATAAGTACACATGCAACACCGCCGCTCCGTCTCGTGCATTTCTCAAACCACGGTCATCCTCGTCGATAGAAAACGTCATCGGAAGATGGGGGGGTTGGGAAACAATGGGGCCTGAGAGAGACCACTACAAAAAAAAAATAGCGACCAGATAATTTTCGTCGCTAATTTATGACTAAAATAGCGACGACAAGGAAGTTCGTCGCTATTCACGACGAAAATAGTGACAAAAAAATTCCTCACAAATTTTGTGACGAAAAAATATTTGTAGCTAATTAGCGACGAACAAGAAATTCGTAGCTAATTAGCAACGAAATTAACGACAAACAAGACATGTGTAGCTAAATTAGCGACGAAAAATTAATTTCATCGCTAAATTGAGATGAACTTAGCGACAAAGAACAATCCGTCACTAATTTAGTGACGAATATACAATTTCGTCGCTAAATGACCAGAAATTTTAAAAAAAAGAAATAATTTAGCGACGACAATCATTGTTCGTCGCTAAATTGGCCACAAACAATGTTATTCGTGACTAAAATTTATTTTTTTATTTTAATTTTTACTTGATTTTTGGTCAATTCAGCGACGCGCCGACGACTAAGACCGTTCGTTTAGCGACGACAATTAGCGTTTGTCGCTAAATTTTATTTATTAATTTTTTTTTTGGTTTTTTGGTCAAATTAGCGACGAACAGTGTTGTTCGTCGCTAAACTGTTCGTCGCTAATTTAACGAAAAATAAAATGAAAAGAATTTATTAGCGACGAAACCCTTTGTTCGTCGCTAATTTAGTGTTTCTTTTGTATTTAATTTTGTATTTATTTTTTTGGCAAATTTAGCGACGAATAGTGTTGTTCGTCGATAATTTGAGGAAAAAACAATAAAAAGAATTGATTAGCGACGAAATTGTCGTTTCGTCGCAAAAATAATTTTTTAAAAAGTATAATTAGCGACGAAAGACTTTGTTAGTCGCTAAATATTATTTTTTATTTAAATTAATTAGTTCTTTTTTTTTTAATTTTCTTTTATCAATTGCTACAAGCTTCGTGAATCTTATGTAATTTTTCTATGGCGACGAAAACCATTGTTCGTCGCTATTTGCTATCCTTAATTTATATTTTTTTCAAGGTTTATTAGGACCCTTTTTTATATTTATTACATATATAAAGTTGTGAACAAACAAAAAATGGAGATCAATTCTTTTGATAAAATATAACTTAGAAAAAAAAATCATATTTGATGAGATATTAAATAGAGTAGAGTAAGGATCTATTCGAAAATGATTTACTTTGCATAATATTTGATCACCAAAAATATATATTGTAATTGTGTGATCCACGAAAATGAAATCGATCGGTTCTTTCTTCTAATTTTGAAAGATAGATAAGATACTATAAGCGAATAAGAGATGTTCTAAATCAATTAATAAAGATTTCAAAAATATTAGAAGGATCAATTTTTTAGCAATGTACGAAATGTATCATCAAATATTCAAATGTGATTCTATAAGATCTAGTTTCGTTCAATATTAGTAATGAGGGTTCAATATATCACACGTTAATCAACCAAAGAAATGTTCAACAACTAAAAGAAAGATTGATTATTTGGAATCTTTGCTCTCTTCAGACAGTGAATGATATAAATAAGAAACGCTTATGATACATCGTTTAGCTTAGCTTATTTATGTTATTTCTTAGATTATATTATTTTATATTAATCTACATTAAATCTTTTTAAAAGAAAATGAAAATAGAGCGAATATTTTTTTGAAATTTAAAAATGAATATATTATTAATTAAGTAAAGATTACATTAATAAGCATAAATGAAGAGCGATCAATTTATTTATTTTTATTATCATTGTTCCTGAATTAGAAAGAATTCCTTTTGTTCCTAGATCGCTTCTTTGAAAAGGGTTTCTGCTTCTTCAGTGAATGCTTTAAAGAAGATATAATTTGTTGGAATTGAGGTTTATTTCTATTATCCTTATTCTTGAATTAGAAAGCATTCATTCTGTTTCATTATTTATGTGTAATCATTATTACACATTATACCACATCTTTTGCCTTGTTGGTTGTCGCATGGATGAAGTACTTCGGTGATCGTGGGTTCCATTCCCAGCTTGTTTCATCTTATTCATTTTGTTTCATTGCTAATTTAACGAATTCTTTTGAATTATATAGGATATATATTTTCTTGCTAATTTTAAGAAGCTTCACATTTTTGTTAAATATGTATTGAATTTTATGCACTCGGTCTAATTCATCACCCAAAAGTAGAGAAAAAAAATGAGATTTGGTTCATGACGCGGAGAGTTGCCCCCGGCCCATCTATGGGGGTTCGATCTTTATAGGAGTGCGAACAGATTTATGGGGGTTCGGGGGCAACGCCCCTGATTTTTTTTTTTGCTCTATTTATGCTGAGGCTAGGGTTTATTTTGATGTATCTAATTAATTTCGTGAATTATTTATTTTTATTTTAAATTTTGTTTTTAGTGACGAACATCTCTTTTCGTCGCTAAATTAGCGACAACATTCGAAGGTCGTCCCTAATTTATAGACGAGCGGCCCGGGAAAAAAAAGCGCCACTTTTTTTAGCAGCGAAATTGAAAATTAGCGACGAGATTCGAAGGTCGTCACTAGTTTAGCGACGATTTAGCGACGACCTTCGAAGGTCGTCACTAATTTTCAATTTCGCTGCTAAAAAAATGGCGCTTTTTTTTTTCCGGGCTGCTCGTCTATAAATTAGCTTCCCCGGCCGCTCTCGTCATTCCACTTGCCACTCCCTCCCTCTTCTCTCCCTTCGCCTCGACGCCAGACTCCGTCGTCCACCCTCAGCAAAATCATCGAGGAGCGAGCTCGGAGGGAAGGAAGCTCACTCCGGCGATCGACCCGACATCCCTGGCCGCTCTCGTTACGGCGAGCAGCTCAGAGGGAAGGAAGCTCACTCCGGCTCGTTACGGCGATCGACCCGAACCCCTCCCTCTCCGGTTGACGGCGGAGCTGGTGATTTCACCACCCGAACCCCTCCCTCTCGCCGGCCTCTTCTCTCCCTTCATGTGTCTGTGTATCTGGAATTGTAGCCATCGTTGGAAATGCTTCTTCTTTTGCTTATGCATCGCTTTCATTTTCCTCGCGATCTTCGTTGCCATCTTCTTCTTGGACAATTTCCCAGAACTTCCTCCGACCAAAAATAAAAAAACAAAAATATACAAATTAGCGACGAATATATTTTTCGTCGCAAATTTAGCGAGAAAGTAAATGTTCGTCGCCGATTAGGGTTTTTTAATCCCGCTAATTTTGGCAACGAACGGCTTTGTTCGTCGCCAAAACTGGCGACAAATGGCTTTGTTCATCGCCAAAATTGGTGACGACCGGATTCGTTTAGCGACGACCTTCGAATTTTTCGTCGCTAAATTTAGCGACGCCGAATTACCTACAGATTTTTTCTCGTCGCAAATTCGTCGCCAAATTAATTTAGCTACGAATTTTTGCGAAATTCTCGTCGCTAATGTCGTGGTTAATTGCGTGTTTTGTTTGTAGTGGACCCGAGCGGCTCGATTGGCACGAAGAAGATGAGGATCGTTGGGTCTGCGAGCTCCATTTTCAAGCATGCAGATGCTGTGGACAAGTGGTTGATGGCTCTAGGGTTTCTCGGGGCGGCCGGCGACGGCTTCTCGGCAACGTTCATGCTGCTCCTTTGGAGCCGGCTCACGAACAACATGGGCGACGCGTCGTCTCTGGATCGAGACCGGTTCACGTTCACGCATGTCATCGACAAGGTAACGTGTTTGCTCTTTGGGCGACGGAACAGCAAAAGCTGCAGAGGACGAAAAAAGAACAGCAAAGCTGACGAGGATTTTCCTTTTGGCAATGTATATGTATGTTGCAGAATGCATTGTCCCTGGTCTACGTGGCTTGCGGACTATTCGTCGCTGCTTTTCTAGGTTGGATTATCAATTTCACAAGACACAGATGGACGCCTCATCATCTCGTCTTAATGACATTTCATCTTCCAATGTCCTTTTTTTTTGCATCAGAGAGATATTGTTGGACGAGGACGGGAGAGAGGCAAGCCTCGAGGATGAGATCCACGTACGGAAGGTAGTGCTGAGGCAAGACGTGGGCTACTTCGACTTGAATGTCACGAGCACGTCCGAGGTCATCACCAGTGTCTCCAACGACACACTCGTGATTCAAGATGCTCTAAGCGATAAGGTGACGAGCAACCCAATTCTTACCCGCACCCATACAACAAATAGTGTTAAAAAAACGGAGCAAAGTTCATTTGGTGAAAATTACATGGTGAAGTTACAGTGACCCGTCATGTAATCCGCGTGAAATCACGCACATTATATTAGAACATTACCGAATTTCGACACTAACCAACCCAGTGGCCCTTCCGGTTCATTGCTAATGTCGCAAGGAAAGAATAGGAGTGTTCAAGTGATTGAGTTCCATTCAAATATAACCAATGACATTACTGTAGCAATTTTTTTTGTGCAGATGTTTTCAGCTGCCAAACTTTGTGATGAACACATCCATGTTCATCGGGAGCTACGTAGCAACATTCCTCCTGCAGTGGAGGCTAGCCCTTGTGGGACTTCCCTTTGTGGTGCTCCTCCTAATCCCCGGCTTAATCTATGGGAGGACTCTGATGGGACTAGCCAGAAGAGTTGGGGAAGAGTACGACAAGGCCGGCATAATTGCGGAACAAGGCGTGTCCTTCATCAGAACTGTTTACGCCTTCGTCGGCGAGAGCAAGACCATGAGTGATTTCTCTGGTGCACTTGAAGGGTCTGTTGGACTCGGGTTGAAGCAGGGCTTGGCCAAAGGCCTGGTCATTGGGAGCAATGGGGTTGTGTTTGGGATTTGGGCCTTCATGGCTTACTATGGTAGCAGGATGGTCATGTACCACGGCGCCAAGGGCGGTACTGTGTACACCGTTGGAGTTGGCTTAGCCGCCGGCGGATTGTGAGTGTCTTCACATTCTGTTTTTCTGCAAGAACTTTTTGATTGATGAGAAACCTTCATTCCATTTTGATGTCTGCATTGTAATGAGTGTTGGGTTTCTGGTTCATGGAGCCAATGATAGATGAACTTCTAGTCTTTTTAATAACTTACGAATTAGTGTCCTTAAACAAACAGAGCATTTGGCGCCGGTTTGTCAAACCTCAAGTGCTTTGCGGAAGCGCTCTCTGCGGTGGATCGTATCACGGAGTTGATCAATCGAGTCCCCAAGATTGATATTGACAACTTGGAAGGGAAGATCTTCGACAAAGTTTCCGGGGAAATCAAATTCAAGCATGTGGAGTTTGCGTACCCGTCGCGGCCCGACAACGTCGTCTTCAGAGACTTTTGCTTGACGATACCGGCAGGGAAGTCGGTTGCTCTCGTGGGCAGCAGTGGGTCGGAGAAATCTACGGTGATCTCTTTATTGCAGAGGTTTTATGATCCTCTCAATGGGGAAATCTTTCTGGACGGAGTTCCTGTAATATACGGTGACATATGCACTGCTGGTCTTACACTTTAGCCGTGGGGTGACATGTGTTTTGTTGAAAATTTGACCAGCCAAGAATAATAAAAGAGAGAGAGAGAGAGAGAGAGCCACCGCCTAAGTGCACGGCCGAATATAAAAAAAAAATGGGGGAGAGTGCTTCATTTATTATGACAGAAACACGAGAGTACAGAAAGAAGAAACGCAGAGAAGAGAAAAGGAAGGAGAAGATAGAAAGAAATCCGTCTGGCTCCAGAATTAAGCCGAATCAATTTCGTTATTCAGCGTTTAGTAAGAATTCGAGCCCCTCGTTCATATCGCCGGAATAGTTTTCGAAGTTACGCTACTTTTAGGCTCCGCGTTACGAACAGTTTAGTTATGCGATTCGGATTAGCGTTTTGTTAATTCGTAGAAATAGTTTGACTAGCGAATAAGCTTATCTTAGTGGATTCGTAGTTACGATAGAGTTTTTATTTGACTGTGATACCGATTTTCACTAAATTGATAGGACTTGAGTTCGAGAGTCTGAATTAGTTATCGAGATCTGAGTTAGGCTATATCAGATGAGTGGTGCTTATCTCTTCTTTGAATTTATAAAGTTATATCTTGAAAGCGGTTCGGATTTGATATACGATGAATGCTAAAGACATATTTGTTGCATCAAAATCTGGATCAGGCAATTACTGCGTTTTGATACTTGCGAACGATTTGAGAAATATGTTACGAAATGAATTGTGAAATATGTGATCGATTTCTGAACCTGGTTTATCAGAAATGGTTGTGGAATATATTCTAGTTCATAAAATTATTTATGGATTGGATTTGTGGATTATTCGCAGATGTTGGTTTTGATGCTCAATATCGCTGTGAACCCAGTGAAGGGCTTTTGGGTATGCGCATACTGGTTAGGATATCCTTTGGGGCCGAACCACCGGTTGATATAGGTGGGGACCTTACCAAGGGGGAATCTTGGTCGTCTTGTCACGAGGCGTTATACGTGACCATGATTAGATATTGGAGCATGAGATTGGTCAATGGAATGGACCATTGACATGTGATACGAGTTTGGTCAATGGAATGGACCATTAACATGTGATTTGAGATTTGTCGATGGATAAACCATCGATATGTGATTTGAGATTAATCAATGGACTTAACCATTGATTTTTGTTATGATTTTTTTTTATTGATTAACAGAATATTTCTGTGACATATGTTATTATTATATGTGCATAGTGAATGCTCGATCTGCTTAGAAGAGATATGTACTACTCACTTAGCTGTGGTTGCTCACCCCACTTTCCTTCCAAATCCTTTCAGGTTCTTCAGTCGTCGGCAAGTAGAACGAGAGCGCAAACGTCGGGGACTTTTGGAAGTCGGATTTTGGGTATGATCTGATAGATTTGGGAATTGAATAATGGAATCGTAATATTACAATTAGACACAAGACCAATATAAATATACATATAAAGAAGGGCAAGAAAGTAAATACACAAAAGACCTACTTATAATATATACAATATATCTAAATAATATGCACTCAACAGGAGAGCACGAGTAGTATCCAAAATATGACGATGTTTTCGTTCAGCAAGACCATTTTGAGCAGGAACACCAGGACAGGACAACTGAGATAAGGTTCCCTGAGAAGTTAAGAAAGAACGAAAAGTTGCAGAAAGATACTCCCCACCAGAATCAAAACGAAAAACTTTAATAGGTTTAGAGAAATTAGTAGATATCATGGCTGTAAAGTTCTTATAGATAGAAAGAAATTCATCACGAGAGCGCATGAAATAAACCCATGTATAACGAGAATAATCATCAATGAACGATACATAATACTTGAATCCACTTTTAGAAATTTGGGGAGCAGGACCCCAAACATCTGAATGTATTAAGTCAAAACAAGAAGTGGAAACAGAAGAACTAATAGGAAAAGGAGGTGCAGATTGTTTAGCTAAAGAGCAACTAGTACAAGGACGCATAACAGTAGATGAAACATGTCCAAGTGCACCCTGATGACGCAGAAAAGACAAACGAGAAGCAGATATATGACCTAGGCGCTGGTGCCAACAATCAAGATCAAAGATGGCAAGAACAGGTTGAGGTGAAGGAAGCTGGAGATGCTGCATCAAATACAATCCTACATGTCTACGACCCCTGCCAATCGTCCGGCCACTCGTACGATCCTGTACAACACAAGAATCAATAGTAAATGTCACCGCATAACCCATATGCAAGTTGCCCAACAGGTAAAAGATTCAGGGCTAAGTTCGGTATATGCAACACATTAGACACATTAAAACTGCCAAGGATAGTAAGTTGGCCTTGCATAGTAGCAGTAAGAGAGGATCCATCGGCTGTAAAGAACCCTTCTGGATTTTTGAGTGCAGTCTGTAAAGATTGTGCAGCAGCTGCTGTAGCAACAGTAGAGGATTGTTGACACCTGATTTTTGACCATTTATTATTGTGATTTTTATTCTTTAAAATTAATTAAAAATATCAAAAAAGGTCATAAAATCACAAAATCAGCTTTGGAAGCTTTGGTTTAACCTTAGGAACCAATTTTGAACAAAAAATATTTTTCGGTATTTTTAATATTTTTCGAGTTTATTTAATTATAAAAATACCCAAAAAATCAAAAAAATACCATTCGTGGTCAGAAAAATACCCAAAAATATTCGATAATTTTTTTTTAATTTCCTCTTCAAGTGTGTCACTTTAAATCTAAAAAATTCGGCTCGGGTCACTATGTTCCTTCACAAACATAAACCCGAACCGAGCCTAAAAAAAATCATTTTCGAGTCTTTTAGTTTTCAATTCTCACTTTTTATAAGCTATGACATTGGATTCTAAAGTCTTAAAGTGCAATTAGGTCAATTTGCCCTCCAATTTAATCAATTTTTACCAAAAGGGCTTAATTGCATATTTTTCTTTCAATTAGTCCCCGGTTTCACGGATGTATACGTATGCTCTACGTATTTATACGTCATACGTATTTATACGTTATGCATATTTGTACTGTTTGGTAACCTCTTTAACTCTTGTAATAACAATAATGGTTATTATTTTTAACACCTTTGTTAGTGCTTTTTTTTTAGCATTTTTGTATTGTGAGTGCTATTGTTAGTGTTATTTTTAAATAGCATTTTTGTATTATAAATTGTGAGTGCTATTGTTAGTGCTATTTTTAAATGACATTTATTTATCATAAATTGTGAGTGCTATTGTTAGTGCTATTTTTAAATGACATTTATTTATCATAAATTGTGAGTGCTATTATTAGATAGAATTTATAATTGTTAGTGCTATTTTTAAATAGCATTTTTGTATTATAAATTGTGAGTGCTATTGTTAGTGCTATTTTTAAATAGCATTTTTGTATTATAAATTGTGAGTGCTATTGTTAGTGCTATTTTTAAATGTCATTTATTTGTGAGTGCTATTATTAGATAGAATTTATAATTGTTAGTGCTATTTTTAAATAGCATTTTTGTATTATAAATTGTGAGTGCTATTGTTAGTGCTATTTTTAAATAGCATTTTTGTATTATAAATTGTGAGTGCTATTGTTAGTGCTATTTTTAAATGTCATTTATTTGTGAGTGCTATTTTTAGATAGAATTTATAATTGTTAGTGCTATTTTTAAATACAATTTATTTGAAGGTATTTTTGGCTATAAAAGGATGGCAAGAGTTTTGAGGTTGGGAGGAGAGAGACATTTTGTAGAGTGTGCAAATTTTTGAGAGCTTAGAGAGAAGAACACAAACACTCTCTATATTCTCATAATCTTGAGCGAGCAAAATATACTAAGTTCGGAATATTGATTCCGCATATTGCTAGCACAATTGTTGTAGAGTTATTAGTCGTCTCCCCGTTCGTCAATTGGTGGTGCGTCCGAACTAGATGCCTAACACTTGTGGAGGCTGAGATCGAAGAACATCGAACCGACACCTCCGTTCAAGCACGCTACGAGAGGTAATCTATTTACTCCCTTTGAGACTTTGTGATTTTTTTCGATTGAAATGCACGAAGTACGCCTCTGGAGATACATGTGTGGGTTGTTATTTATTTCCGCTACGTGTTACGTGGATCCCAACAGTGGTATCAGAGCCAATCCTTAGGTGTTTTCGTGCATTTAATTGATTTTTTGCAATTTTTGCAATACTATGGTCAATATGTATTAACGAATTGTTCGTCTTACATGGCTAATGGAGATTGATTATTTTATATGATAAATTAATCAACGTAGCAAAAATTGAGACTAAATCAATTTTGAATCGAAAATTTATGGCTATCTTATTTTACGTAAAAATTCTGAATATGATTCAACGTAGAATTTTTATTGTGCCTTCCTAAGTTTTAAATTGTGAATTTATTACTTACGTGAAAGGGTGGTGATCATGGAAAAATCCCTAATCAATGTGATTGATGTATATATGAATGTATGATGATTATTTATATATTTGGGGTTGTAATTATTAAATGGAGGCTGCGTACTCCTTTTATTTTTCATGTAATCTTTATTTTTAGCATAGTCAATTGTTGATGTAAATGCTACGAGGATTACGTGGAGGAGCCTTTTAAGTCGGCGAGCTCTTTGGGGCCCAATTCTTGAAGAGTTCAAGAAACCAAGAAGAAGCGAAGAGCGGCTCTCCGTTATTAAAATATTAAAATGATTATATGTGGTCTCATTGGCTCGAGACCCATTAAATCATAATTCCATGATCACCACGTAGGATAGATATTTATGTGATTGACATCTATTTATTTATTATGATTACGTGAGCATGTTAAACTGGTTAATGTGCAAAGTCAGACTTACCTCACCCAAAATTGTGCCTGCATGAAATCCTAGTTAGGAAAATCACTCGCATTAGGTACCGAAAGGGCGTTGGTAACGACACCAGCGTAACCAAGTCCCCGAACCCAAAATCTCTGGTTCCGTAGAACTGATCGATCTCTCCCAATCGATCGGTAAGGTTTCCGGTCTACCCTCCAAGAAAGACCGGTGGCGACTCCAAATGCATGCACAATTTGCACATGCCACCACGACCACACTGAAGGTCGAAAGCGATCGACTCTTATCGTCGAAGAATACTCCCGCCGCGATTTGGTATGGGCCTGGGAGGGCTCGCGCCGATCCAAGACCCGTGATCGGTAATCCATTAGCCGCGTCCGCTTCCGGACGGGTCGCGACAGCTGGCGACTCCACTGGGGACTTGTTCTAGAAACTATGGTTCTAGACCTCAAGTGGACTTAGGCCGTAATAAAAATTGAGTGATTTTTCTAACCCTACAGGCGCTCTTGAAGGTGAGGTAAGTCCGCTCATGATAGGTGTTATATGTTTTTGCAGATTGGAGTAATAAGGGGTGTAGTCTGTGATTAACTTTATTTTACGCAGGTGTGGCGTAGGAATGTATGTTGTGTGGATGATTTGAAGTGCTGATTGATAAATTGTTGTGCATGACTTGCATTGTGATGATCACGACACATGGACACACACAACCGCGCCTAAAACCCCAGGCGCCGCCTTTAGGAACACAATAGAAGGAATTGAAAATGGAATCTCCGTGAGGAAAAACACGGGGTAATCCACTTCTCAATTCCGCTCGCTTCGAACTATGGATTGAGTCCCAATGCAACGATAGTTGTGCAATGGAATCGGCTCTTTCTAGAACTCGAGGTGGGAACCTTAACCTT
This sequence comes from Rhodomyrtus psidioides, assembly GCA_021437785.1. NCBI lineage: Eukaryota > Viridiplantae > Streptophyta > Magnoliopsida > Myrtales > Myrtaceae > Rhodomyrtus > Rhodomyrtus psidioides. Next base: position 2,187,273 of record JAILYB010000110.1, on the reverse strand, counting down.
AGGTGCCAAACCCTCTGATTTTTAGAAGTTCACCATCACTTGTCTCATGCGCATGTCTTTGGGCGGTTGGTACACCTAAAATCGCACATAAGTCGACGAGTTGGGTTGGTAAGACTCTCTATCCCTCAAAACTATTACAGTTCATATAATATATAGGCATTTCATTCATTGCATTCTGGTGATTAGATTAAATGCCATTTCAAGGATAGATGCATGTGTTTTTCCCAAACGTCCTTGATAGAAGACGAGGAGGATGATATCCCATGGCGAACACCGAGTGAGCAACAAAGGAGCCTACTATGGACATTATTGAGATATCGTCCAATGAAGATGACGAGTTGGGGCAAGTGATCCGGAAGTCACAGATCGAACTTGGGGCATCCTTAAACGTTAGGATCACATTCCTCGGTTTCATTTTCCATTACTAGTCCTCTTGTATAGGGTTTATTTTTATCGAGGCTTTCTCTATCTCACCCCTTAGAGTGATTGTATTAGGGATCTATTGGTGTATACATTCAGATGGAACTCAGTTGTATTTCTTTTGACGGGTCATGGGAATGTGATAGTGGCATTTTCTCTAATCATCCGAATACTCCCAAGTCAAGTTTATAATTCCTTTAGAGGAAACTAAAGTTGAAAATCTTACACGACCTTTTTGGTCGTACAGGGTAATCCAACCCCAATTTCGCTAGAAGGAATTATACACTTGAATTGGTCCATGCATGTCATACGTCACTAAGTAATCCACGATAATTGATCAAGAGTATTGACGTTATTTCGAATTTAATGACGAGATAGATGTCCAAATTGCTCTCGTTCTTAACAAAACGGCCTTGATTTGGATGCCGTATCTTCAATTAAATTTAAAAACACGTCGTTATGCCTTGCATTTTTGACTAATTCGCTCTTCTGAATATTGGTCAAAAGCAATTATCGTGAATTACATTCCTTTCAATAGTATGCTTTCTTTCGAGGAATATTGATAAAAACTTTTCGCACAAGATTAAAACCCTTGTAAAAGTTCTTGTCATTATTAATTACGAGCAAGCATAAGATTGAAAGGGGTCTATGCTTTCTTTTTCAGATTATTCCTTTTGACTCGGTCTTTTCATTTGCAGGTGAAAAACAAGTAGCATAAAGAAATCTTTTCTTGGATAAGTCTGAGGCTATTCTTTCATCTGACCATGAGTGAGTTAGAAAATCAGAACACATCTACTCGACTTATTATGGATCGGCTCATCCAAGTCTAAGATGTCCGGATGCTCGAAGAAATGGATCATATAAAAGCTAAAACAAACACAGGGGCTTTCATTCATTCTTGCCCAAACCAGATCATACAATTCATTGGGGGTGGAAAAGTAAAGCAGAAGTGAGCCCTAATCAACGACACAAAGGAGCCCAGCTGGCCCTCCAGGTTATGGATGCTTTGTTTATACGCACCACTCCGCGTATCATGGTCCGCAAGCCTGAGGTGGAGGCGTTTGCGTTCATCATTGACTGCAACAACCTGAGTCTCGTGATCTTCGGCGACTGCTTCCAAGTCCCGAACAAGTCCATTCTCACGAGTTATATCCTCGTTTATGCCGTTGAGCCTTTCTTCCAGCCACTCGCTCCGATTCCTTAGTAGGGCATTATGTCGATCGCGCTCATAGGTAGCCAGAGATAGAGCTAAGTCCTCCACCAGATTCCTCCTCTCGCGTAGCAATGTCGAAACCCGCTCTTTGGCGAACTCAACAGCCTTTTTGTGACTATCGGCCAGGTAGTCAGCCAACGCTAGGCGGTCGGACTGATCCTCATAACGGGCTCGCAAGACACGAGCCACGGTAACTCCCCGATGAGCAGCGCGGTAGACCTCCAAAGAGTTCGTAAAGAGCGTTGGAAAAATATTGTATTCCCTCCCCAACGCGGTACCCTCGAGGGAGGTGATGTCCAGGTCCCCGAACATGACTCTGATCTCATCCTCGGTTTCGGGATGATCGGCTATGTGAGCGTAGCCTCGACCCAAGAGGTTATAGAACTCTTTCCATCGAGTCAAAGCTTCGGCTGAGAAAGTGTGAACTTGGGAAGAAGCCATTTTCGACGGAGATGTGTGTAGTGGAGCGATTAGAGGATGGAAGCAAATTATATGAGAGCGTTAATCTCCCAAACACCAACTCCGCATTTTATAGCGTCTCGAGAGTGGAGAAAAGTTGCAGCAATAATGCTTGTGGAGCCGGGTTAATTAATGTAAAGCGAGGGCTGCTCCTCCCGTGAATCATCAGACATGTCCTGATCCGCAATTTCAGGCCTGACAAATTCGGTCTCGCCATTATTAAAGCTGGGAGGGAGGCGAGCGCAACTATCGAAGAAGCCGCGAAAGGATTGTGTTGTTCCATCACGCATGAAGCTGGGCGGCGAGTGAACAGCTCTGCCACTTAAAAAGAGAAGACAGTGCTGAACAGGCATGACTATTGAGGAAAAGTGAAAGGCGAGCGCAACTATCGAAGAAGCCGCGAAAGGATTGTGTTGTTCCATCACGCATGAAGCTGGGCGGCGAGTGAACAGCTCTGCCACTTAAAAAGAGAAGACAATGCTGAACAGGCATGACTATCGAGGAAAAGTGAAAGGCGAGCGCTACTATCGAAGAAGCCGCGGAAGGATTTGGTTACCCCTTCGTGTCGGAAAGCTGAGCAGGAGGTAAACAGTTCCGTCGTTTCAAAAACAGAACGCTGAACAGACCTAGCTTTCGAGGAAAAGGAGGCAACAAATCGAAAGAGCGAGTATACAAAAGAGAACAGAGAGCCCCGAGTGACGAGTTCGTTGAAAGACCTCAAATTCTCTAGAATCAGATTCGACATCGAAGCCATGGAACTCAACATCGCTGGTGACGAACATCAAGATCGCAGTGGTGACGACGGCAGTGGCCACGACGCTCAACCCCGGAAAAGAAAAAGTCGCCAGCGCTACGCTCGGAAAGAAATCCAGGAGCTTGAAGCTTTCTTCGATGAATGCCCTTGCCCAAACGAGGAACAAAAGATTGAATTGGGCCAGAAGCTGGGAATGAATCCTATGAGAATCCATTTTTGGTTTCAGAATAGACGTTTCAGACTAGGTGTCCAACACAGGCGTAAGGAGATCACGGCCCTAAAAGAGCAGAACCAAAACCTTCAAATGGAAAACATGTGGTATGAGAAAATTCTCAGTACTATTACCTGCCCTGACTGCGGTGGCCCTACCACCCTCAGTAAATTGTTCCCCAGTAAGCCTTCTACGAAGATGGAAGGTGCTCATTTATCCCCCTGCTCCCTTGAGCCATCTCCGGTACAATCAGATCCTGCTAATGGCGCGCATGAGCAGATCGATCCTACAGAAATTATACCAGTGTCTTCGGAGGAAGAAGATACGTGTCGTTATGATCGGAGTCACCTCATCGAAGCCCATGAATCTCATCCACAACAGCTTCCGGTAAGATCAGATACGGTTCAAGAGGAGTTAGAGGTTAGTCGGCAGGCTATCTACGCCACTCTGGACGACGAGAAGAAGAAATTCACTTGGCCCCCGGAGCTTCATCTCAAGTTCTTGGACGCAGTTCGACAGATAGGACTCGACTTCATAGGTTCGACAAGCATACTTAGGGTCATGAACGTACCGGGACTTACCAAGCAATTAGTCGCGAATCACCTTGGTTGCTACAGAAGGGCGTTAGGACAGCGTTATGCAGAACTGAATCCGAGCAATAGACTCGGCTGCGAACACAGCACCCTTATGACAAATGAGGCCCGGTCGAATCTGGACGACTATTGGGGATTTGATCAGGATATCCTCGCGAGTCATTTCAATATTCCTCAAGAACACGCATCACAAGTGCAACGAGTAAGCACTCCTCCGTCCGAGCAGCAGCTAGTCAGTGTTCATCCTGTCGCAGATCAGCCCACCACGCCCAGTGCTCAAGGGTTTTCCCAATCAGAGCATATGGCTTCAGATGATCTAATGGGAGAAAGCTTGGAGCACTCTTATTTCCCTAATCCCCAAGTGGGAGATGCTTGTGGTAGTCAATCGATCAAATCTCCTCTTATAATCCCAGACAAAGATGGAGGTTCCAGTTCGAAGAACCCGTCGGGCGATGCAGCTCAACCTACACATCAATCGTTCGAGGGGTCGGGTGATTTCTTCGATGAAGGACTTGATACCTGGTTCGATCAGCTGGAAGCTATTAAAGGTTGGCAACCATGATCTGCACTTGGTAATGGCACACCTAAGCTGAGGCCAGACTGGTTAGTCATTGGACATGCCCCAAGAAAGAAGGGGATGTACGCGAGAAGGATGTATCTCCTATTGTAAAGTTCTCATCGGTGCATGCGTTTGTTTCTTCAATAGCTAGAGTTGATTCTGCATAATGTTTTTCGCAAACGTCATCTCGTGTGTATACGGTAATTCCTTGTTATTAAGTTCAAGGTAAAATCAGCCCCGACGCGTGAAGGCAGAATTGATAGCATGAGTTACTAGCAGAATGTGATCGAGCTCGAAAGTGAAAGATTACTAGCGGCCCCAAACGCAATGATCGCAAAATCAGGGGCAATCTTTAAGTTTCGAGCAACTACAAATCTATTTCTCACGAGGCATTCAGGTCAATCAAATATAAAGCGTCGGGCTGTGAGAATGATGCGTAGTCAATCTGTTGACACAGGCGAAAAAGGAGTCGCGTAGATCCGAAAGCAAAAACCTTTCTTGGCTAGTCAACAATGCAGAATGAAAGAGCATATATAAACAAACTCGCATTTATTTCATTCAGCAGGAAAGTTTACAAGTGGATCACTGAGGGGGAGCAGTAAACCCAAAATGAGTTCTGACAAGCATCACAAAAAAGCTTAACTGACTCTCCATGCTATCCATGCCTTGCTTACAACCCACACTCCGGGAATCGAGGTCTACAAGCTTGAAGAAAAGGAGACGACATTTCTCCTTAAGTTCGTTCACCTTGGTGTCATAGTACTCGAACTCAAGCTCTAAGTCATGAGCCAGCACCCTCCCGCGAGCTATATCCATGCTCAGGTCTTCAAGCCTTTCCTCCAACCAGGCACACTGGAACCTCAGCACGAAGTTGTGCTGGTCTTGCTCAAAGGCGGTGTCAAAAAGAGCCAGACGCTCCACCAAGTTGTCCCTCTCACGGACCAGCATCGAAACCTGGGCGTGGGCGTATTCAACAGCCCTTTTATGGTTATCGGCCGTCAGCATGGCCAACATCAGGGACTCAGTTCGGTCCTGATAACGGGCTCGCACGATACCAACCAAAGTGACCTCCCGGCTAGCAACTTCGTAAGCCTGCATGAAATTGTTAAAGAGAGTTGGGAAGATCACAAACTCCCTTTGCAGTTTCGTACCTTCAATACACGCAGTATCCAGGGCCGGAATCAGAGTACGAACTTCAACCTCAGCTTCAGGATGATTGTTTATGTAGCCATAACCCCTACCCAAGAGGTGGTAAAATCTCTCCCATTGGGTTGAAGCTTCAGGTAAGGCAACAGGCATAGAGGAGGAATCCATATGCGATGGAATGACGGAGAAGAGAGTGAGAATGTGAAGAGTGTTTGAGAGGCTGAGTCTGATAAGGCTAAAGTGTTAATCTTCTTGACATCAATCTATCACCTTATAAATGCTCGAGTACAGGGAGAAGTGGTAATAATATTTTATGTGCAGTAGAGCCAAGCGGGTTTCGTTAATGCATCCCCGATGAGTCACGAATCCACCACCGTCCTGTGATCTCGGGTTTTACGAAACATAATGGCGCCGAAAGGTGGGCAGGCTTGTTACTCTAGAGACTGGGCCAGGGGGACAAGCGTAGTGCTCGACAAAGCGAAATCAACGCAAGAGATCTTCAGGCTCCGTTCACGTAGAAAAGAGCAAAAAAGGACAAAGTGGGAATTACGAAGCCTTGAGAAAAACGCTCGTCAAGTAGCCATCACAAAAGGACGAAGTGGGAATCTCGAAACATTGAGAAGAGCGCTCGTCGGGTAGCCATCACCTTTGATCGAAGAACGGTGATCCGGCTCCTTTAACCTCTCAGAATTTGCAGAGAAAGTGAAGATCCAAGGAGGAACAAAGAAAGCTGAGTTAACGGAAAATCAAACAGTGATATCCCGGTCAAAATGTTCAAGGGATTCTGTCATTTACTGGAAGCGCCAGACTTGGAGGTCTCCGAGCTTGAGCTGCTGGAAGAGTTTGAAGATCTCAGGACCGAACCTGACACGAGGGCCATGGAGACCGATCCTTCTAATGATGAAACCCGCGGCTTGGTTAACGAGAACAGTACCCGCGACGGTTATCAGCGTCAGAAAGGGGAATATCTCAAACGCAACACTTCAGGTCAAGTCCATAAACTCGAATTGTTTTTCAGGGAATACCCCTATCCGGACATGGAACAGAAAATCAAAATGGGCCAGGAGATAGGGTGGGAGCCTCGGAAGGTCAAGTGCTGGTTTGAAAACAAACGAACCCGGCTGAAGCAGCAACGCGATCGGCACGAGTTAGCGGTTGTAAGGGAGGAAAATGAAAAGCTTCGAATAAAAAACACTCAGTACAAAAAAGCTCTAAGCATCGCTATTTGCCTGGAGTGCGGTAACCCTGTTCCCACGGACGGAGTATTCACTGAAGAGCCAGATCTGGGGGTTTATAATGCTCATTTGTTGCAATGCCCTTCGCAACATCTTTCGGAACAGGCGGGTACCGCCGAGGATCTACAAGAGGAAACTAGTGCTATAAGGTCAAAGTCGACGCCCATTGTGGAAGGGAACATGCGTCATGACAAGTCGGGTCCGCTCGATGATGAACTCACCATCATGACCAGCCGATCTGAGACCACTAAATCCCCTCCAGAGCAACCTCCAACACGACCAGATTCCGAGAAGAGTAACCGCCAAGTTGCTGACACCACTTCGGCTAGCAAGAAAATAAGATTTCGTTGGACCCCGAAGTTTCATAGCAAATTTGTTGATGCAGTTCAACAGTTGGGGATCAGTTTTGCTTGCCCATTGCGCATACTCGAAATCATGAACGTGCCGGGACTGACTAAAAATATGGTCAAGAATCACCTTTGGCGCTACAAGAAACTACTGAGAGATGGACGAGCGTCGCTAGACCAAGATAGAGGCGGTTCAACACGACCAGATTCCACGAAGAGTAGCCGCCGAGTTGCCAACCCTACTTCGGCTAGCAAGAAAACAAGGTTTTATTGGACCTCGGAGCTTCATAGCAAATTTGTTGATGCAGTTCAACAGTTAGGGATCAGTTTGGCTCGCCCATCGCGCATACTCAAGATCATGAACATGCCGGAATTGGATAGAAATAAAGTCAGGAACCACCTTTGGTGCTACAAAAGACTACTGAGAGATGGACGAGTGGCGCTAGACCAAGAGAGAGGCAGTTCAAGTTTAAACGATGAGCATGGCTGTGATCGCAATCCTCATGAAGCAGGAAGCATCCAATCACCTCTTAACACCGATGGGACTGACAATTACACGGTCGATTGTTCAGGCATCAATCAGAGTACTCCCATGGGTTATCCCAGTACTCCTCAGGAGTATGTACCGCAATTTCAGCAAATCGGGACTCCCCAGTCTGAGCACCGACTGGCCGTTAATACTAGTCCTACAGCGGATCTAACACTGGCAGGAGATGCACATACAATCTTGCGAGACGATTACGGAGATTCCGGCTCGAAGAATCAGGTGGTCCATGACGAAAATGGCAAAAAGATTCCTTCTCCAGTAGTCGACAATACTCAACCTGAGTGTCAGTCGCTCGATGGTTCAGATGATCTCCTTGAAAACATCTATTCTTGGTTCGATCGGCTGAATTCCCCCCTGAGTTACCCTGGTACTCCCCAAGAGTATGTACAACAATTTCAGCAGGTATGGACTCCCCAATTTGAGCACCAACCGATCGTTAGTGTTATTCCTACGGCGAATCCAGCATCGGGTACAAACCTACTGGACAACGATGAAAATACCAACTCGAGAAGTGAGGTTGTTCATGTCGAAAGTAGTGTGAGGAACCCATCGCCAACGGTTGAGGATGCCCGACTTGGGCGTCAATGGCTTGAAATTTCAAGCGAGTCCCTCAGTGAGCAACTCGGCGTGTGGATCACGCATAAACCGAGAAACCAGGTTGTTCATGCCGAAAATGGGAGAAGTCCGTCACCAGCAATTAAGGATGCTCAACTTGGACGACTCGAACGGTTGGACGATCTCCTGAATGAGCAACTCAGCCTATGGGTCAAGCATTTTGGAACAAGTGCATCTTCGCAGTCGTGACCGGTACCGGCGACCGGACATCTGGTTCGAAGCTCGTGTGCTAAATCATTAGAAGGCTCAGGAGAGTGAGAGGTGAATACATCGAATGAATGTGTTACGGATTTCGTTGTAAAGTTCCCGCGGGAACATTGTAATTAACGCTGAAAACTAACCGCTCTGAGTGTCAACATTACCCTTTGAACGTCTTCGAGCCAAGGGCCATGGATTAATCACTTAATCCGTGGAGCAAATTCCATGAACGATGACTATCACCCGCGGAGCATAATGGGATCTACCCCCATTCAGCACGAAATACGTTTGGTCACGAAGCCTCCCATTTGGTAAAACGATGTATCGTTCCTAAACGATCTTCAACCGAATACCAAAGTAATGTCTCATTTCTTTCCCTTCTCAGGTGTTAAACGTGGATAAATCACCAAAGGAGCCATCTGTTCAAATAACAAAACAGACGTTGCCCAACCGGGGGCAGCTGAACCATTGATATTGCAAATATTCCAAGCATGGATAAGCGGATTTGATAGACGTGGTTCATATCAATACGCGACGTCAGAACGGGATGAGAACCAAGAGTAAAGTTGTACTGTCCCAATTTGTCTTCAATTTGGGAATATGAGTTAACACTTGCTATTTATCCTTGATAGAGACTCACCATCAAGGAGGACAAATTTTGACAACCTGTGTGCACTCGCAGGGGCACACGACCGAGGGTAAGATGTATCGTTCTAATTTTTTGAAAAATTCATGAACGAACAATAACATGTTTCTTCCGCATTTTCAGGGATCTCCAGCCGCGGGGGACAGGTAAGTATCCCTTTCCCCAATCCATTGAAAATGTTGAATAAAAAATAGAGAAGAAAAGAAAAGCTTTTAGAATCTGATGTCTAGAAAAGACATAGGATTCTAACTTCATTGGCATTCATGTTTTGAAACATGAGGTTATCTGAACATGCATTGGGCATCATAAAATCCCATTGACGGGTAAAATTTTTGGAGAAAACGAAAGAGATTTTTCCAATCAAAAGTTGTTCAAAACTTTCAAAAGGACGTTTTCTCAAAAGACGAGAGGCAAAGCCTAGTCCAAACACGTCCTATACACACTTAAGAGTGAAATGGAGCGGATAAGACAGCAGAATCTGGACCTACGGAAGTAGGGACCATTCGCAGCGATTACATGGGTTGGGACGACGGAGGCATTCGTTTCATATCCCCCAAACACTACAGGTGACCGTTGATAACCCCTTTGAACGGCGGTTTTCATTCTTAACCCTGTCAAGAACCACCCCACATCGGGGCAAAATGGAGGTGAGTCCAGCAGCATCAGGAGAAAATGGTTAGAAATTTTCTTGCTCGGACTAACATTAATCTTTGTGTGTTGTTTATATGGTAATCCAAGTGCCATAGGATGATGAGAAGCATTCATTTCTCTATCCCACACACCGAATCCTTTGCATAGCCAAGTTGAGCCTGCAGAATCATTTCATAAACCCGTTGGTGATCATTGCACATTCCAAGACGGATGCAGCATCACTTCAGAAACGAAGAAGTTCAAGACTTAGGGTTTGCAAAAGAATTCCTAAGTTAATGTTTAACCTTGTTAGACCTTTGATCATAGGTCTAACGCGATCCTATGAAGATGAGAAAAAGTGGGATTTCAAAAATGAATGAGAAAAATCCACGGCATCGAGAAAAAGCAAAGTGCCTGGTAAAAGCAAGGCCGATACTCATGAAAGCTGTTTGCTTGATCCCCAGTGAAACTTGGATGAAAAAAAAAATTCTTAAAGGAGTCAAATAAAAAAAGCTGCTCCCCAAATGCTGCCAAGCACAGAACAAAGACATGGAGAGAGTCGGTCTCTGAATGCAACAAGGGACGCTCTCTAAAGAGCTGGTGCACACCTCAAAATCGGTTGTACACCTCAAAAACTAAAGATGCAGAAAGGAAAAGACAGGAGGTAAATCAGCAATGATCACCAATGTCAAACTCGTCATGAATTCTGGGCCAAAAACAAGCCTTTTTCGGTCCCCAATCCTACCAACATCATAACCCTGAAACAGTCTTCTCTGACTAAGACACTTGGGTTAACATACAGCTCAGCTCGAAGAAGTACGAGCAAGACTATTTCTTTCTCATTTTGCAGGGTTCTTGACTTGTAAACCCGGAGCAGATGGTGAAAACTTTCATTCAATGACCTTGACTCAAAAGTGAGTCCCCCTTGAAGACCAATATCCAAGCCCAACATTACGGTCCCGTGGAAGACCTCCCGACCGATCAAAATGTATGCGCTGCGAATGAGCCTAAAACCTAGGCACGGGTTAGTAGGGAATCGAGTGTATCCCCTATAAAAAAACACGATCGCAAAACAGGTGAGAAGACCTCATTGTCGAGAAATATTCCAATTGATGTTTTGAACAAACTCTTTTTGGAATTTTCAAATTGTTGATCCAGATTTTCCGTGCAAGGGATTTGTGATCACATTTGCATGTTGCAAGAATGCTTTGGATAACCCCCAGCATCAAAATGCACATTTCACGATTAAAATTTAAATCATACGGTTTTGTCAAAAGGGACGGCCGTGGTCTTCCCAAAGATTACTAACGTTTTCTTGGTGAAGAAAAATCTTTCAGGCCTAAACTTCTGCAGGATACCTGGAGAACCCAGCTCCCAGAATGTCGCCTCAACAGAATCAAATGAAGCTTTGTCAAAATAAAATCTTTCTCTACTTCAAAACTGAATTCCCGACAAATTTCGGGATCTTTCAAAAGAATGGGTGAGGATGAGACCCATTTTCAAAAATCAGACAGTCTCATCGGACGTGGAGAACCCTCGTCATGAGACCCCTTTTCATAATTTAGGCAGTCTCATCGGACGTGGAAAACCCTCGTCATGAGATCCCTTTTCAAAATTTAGGCAGTCTCATCGGACGTGGAGAACCCTCGTCATGAGACCCCTTTTAAAAAAAATTTAGTCAGTCTCATCGGACGTGGAGAACCCTCGTCATGAGACCCCTTTTCAAAATTTGGGCAGTCTCACCGGACGTGGAGAACCCTCGTCATGAGACCCCTTTTCAAAATTCAGGAAATCTCATCGGACGTGGAGAACCCTCGTCATGAGACCCCTTTTCAAAATTCAAACAGTCTCATCGGACGTGGAGAACCCTCGTCATGAGACCCCCTTTTCAAAATTCAGGAAATCTCATCGGACGTGGAGAACTCTCGTCATGAGACCCCTTTTCAAAGTCAATCAAAGGTAGATACCGCCTGAAGGGTCAATCAAAGGTAGATACCGCCTGAAGGGTCAACACAAGGTAGATACCGCCTGAAGGGTCAACACATGGTAGATACCGCCTGAAGGGTCAACACAAGGTAGAAACCGCCTGAAGGGTCAAATCAAAGGTAGAAACCGCCTGAAGGGTCAATTAATGGTAGATACCGCCTGAAGGGTCAAACTCATGGTAGATACCGCCTGAAGGGTCAGCACAAGGTAGAAACCGCCTGAAGGGTCAAACCAAGGTAGAAACCGCCTGAAGGGTCAACTCAAGGTAGAAACCGCCTGAAGGGTCAAACCACGGTAGATACCGCCTGAAGGGTCAAATATGGTAGAAACCGCCTGAAGGATCAGCCTAATGGTCCGATCCACCATACGGATCAAAACCTTGACAAATTCCAGACACGGAAAGAGTCGTTTCCCTAGGTAAACCTTATAGTAGGTGAACCATTTCTGGTTCGATCCACCATACGGATCAAAATCCTTGGCAAATCCCAAAGTGTGGGACGCGCCTTCCTTAGGTTCCTACCAGTTAGGAATCCCATAATGGTATGACCTACCATACAGGTCAGAGCTTAATCTCCCTAGGATATTCTGAATGACGAGTCCTAGGTATCTGCTTGAAAGTTGTCGCAACCGGCAGCATCTGACAGGTGAGCTTCAGGTAAGCCTCTCTCACTCCGGCCCATGTTCAAATTGTTAAAGCAAACCGGGGATTAATTTGAGCTTTCATCAAAGGGCCTTAAGCGATCCAATGTCGTAGCATTTCTTCTCTCATTTTCCCAGTTGAGTCGGTTAGAAATCAGGTGCCACCTTATCTTTGAGAGAAACCTCTAACGAGATTCCTCTCAAAGAGGGGCAGCTGTTGACACCTGATTTTTGACCATTTATTATTGTGATTTTTATTCTTTAAAATTAATTAAAAATATCAAAAAAGGTCATAAAATCACAAAATCAACTTTGGAAGCTTTGGTTTAACCTTAGGAACCAATTTTGAACAAAAAATATTTTTCGGTATTTTTAATATTTTTCGAGTTTATTTAATTATAAAAATACCCAAAAAATCAAAAAAATATCATTCGTGGTCAGAAAAATACCCAAAAATATTCGATAATTTTGTTTTAATTTCCTCTTCAAGTGTGTCACTTTAAATCTAAAAAATTCGGCTCGGGTCACTATGTTCCTTCACAAACATAAACCCGAACCGAGCCTAAAAAAAATCATTTTCGAGTCTTTTAGTTTTCAATTCTCACTTTTTATAAGCTATGACATTGGATTCTAAAGTCTTAAAGTGCAATTAGGTCAATTTGCCCTCCAATTTAATCAATTTTTACCAAAAGGGCTTAATTGCATATTTTTCTTTCAATTAGTCCCCGGTTTCACGGATGTATACGTATGCTCTACGTATTTATACGTCATACGTATTTATACGTTATGCATATTTGTACTGTTTGGTAACCTCTTTAACTCTTGTAATAACAATAATGGTTATTATTTTTAACACCTTTGTTAGTGCTTTTTTTTTAGCATTTTTGTATTGTGAGTGCTATTGTTAGTGTTATTTTTAAATAGCATTTTTGTATTATAAATTGTGAGTGCTATTGTTAGTGCTATTTTTAAATGACATTTATTTATCATAAATTGTGAGTGCTATTGTTAGTGCTATTTTTAAATGACATTTATTTATCATAAATTGTGAGTGCTATTATTAGATAGAATTTATAATTGTTAGTGCTATTTTTAAATAGCATTTTTGTATTATAAATTGTGAGTGCTATTGTTAGTGCTATTTTTAAATAGCATTTTTGTATTATAAATTGTGAGTGCTATTGTTAGTGCTATTTTTAAATGTCATTTATTTGTGAGTGCTATTATTAGATAGAATTTATAATTGTTAGTGCTATTTTTAAATAGCATTTTTGTATTATAAATTGTGAGTGCTATTGTTAGTGCTATTTTTAAATAGCATTTTTGTATTATAAATTGTGAGTGCTATTGTTAGTGCTATTTTTAAATGTCATTTATTTGTGAGTGCTATTTTTAGATAGAATTTATAATTGTTAGTGCTATTTTTAAATACAATTTATTTGAAGGTATTTTTGGCTATAAAAGGATGGCAAGAGTTTTGAGGTTGGGAGGAGAGAGACATTTTGTAGAGTGTGCAAATTTTTGAGAGCTTAGAGAGAAGAACACAAACACTCTCTATATTCTCATAATCTTGAGCGAGCAAAATATACTAAGTTCGGAATATTGATTCCGCATATTGCTAGCACAATTGTTGTAGAGTTATTAGTCGTCTCCCCGTTCGTCAATTGGTGGTGCGTCCGAACTAGATGCCTAACACTTGTGGAGGCTGAGATCGAAGAACATCGAACCGACACCTCCGTTCAAGCACGCTACGAGAGGTAATCTATTTACTCCCTTTGAGACTTTGTGATTTTTTTCGATTGAAATGCACGAAGTACGCCTCTGGAGATACATGTGTGGGTTGTTATTTATTTCCGCTACGTGTTACGTGGATCCCAACAGTGGTATCAGAGCCAATCCTTAGGTGTTTTCGTGCATTTAATTGATTTTTTGCAATTTTTGCAATACTATGGTCAATATGTATTAACGAATTGTTCGTCTTACATGGCTAATGGAGATTGATTATTTTATATGATAAATTAATCAACGTAGCAAAAATTGAGACTAAATCAATTTTGAATCGAAAATTTATGGCTATCTTATTTTACGTAAAAATTCTGAATATGATTCAACGTAGAATTTTTATTGTGCCTTCCTAAGTTTTAAATTGTGAATTTATTACTTACGTGAAAGGGTGGTGATCATGGAAAAATCCCTAATCAATGTGATTGATGTATATATGAATGTATGATGATTATTTATATATTTGGGGTTGTAATTATTAAATGGAGGCTGCGTACTCCTTTTATTTTTCATGTAATCTTTATTTTTAGCATAGTCAATTGTTGATGTAAATGCTACGAGGATTACGTGAAGGAGCCTTTTAAGTCGGCGAGCTCTTTGGGGCCCAATTCTTGAAGAGTTCAAGAAACCAAGAAGAAGCGAAGAGCGGCTCTCCGTTATTAAAATATTAAAATGATTATATGTGGTCTCATTGGCTCGAGACCCATTAAATCATAATTCCATGATCACCACGTAGGATAGATATTTATGTGATTGACATCTATTTATTTATTATGATTACGTGAGCATGTTAAACTGGTTAATGTGCAAAGTCAGACTTACCTCACCCAAAATTGTGCCTGCATGAAATCCTAGTTAGGAAAATCACTCGCATTAGGTACCGAAAGGGCGTTGGTAACGACACCAGCGTAACCAAGTCCCCGAACCCAAAATCTCTGGTTCCGTAGAACTGATCGATCTCTCCCAATCGATCGGTAAGGTTTCCGGTCTACCCTCCAAGAAAGACCGGTGGCGACTCCAAATGCATGCACAATTTGCACATGCCACCACGACCACACTGAAGGTCGAAAGCGATCGACTCTTATCGTCGAAGAATACTCCCGCCGCGATTTGGTATGGGCCTGGGAGGGCTCGCGCCGATCCAAGACCCGTGATCGGTAATCCATTAGCCGCGTCCGCTTCCGGACGGGTCGCGACAAGGATACACCAGAAGAACCAAGATGAAGCTGAGCTAAACGAGAAAGCTGGGCCTCAATATTAGCAAGACGATTATCTGAAGATAAGGAGGGAGTGACATGATCTGTGGATGGAGAAGAAACAGGTGCAACTGAACGCAAGGGTGCATCAGGAAGATCACGCATTTTCTGAAAACATCGATCTTCAGTATGCCCATTTTGCTTACATAAATTACAAAAAAAAACGTGAACCTCGCTGAGAAGAAGCACGCTGGGAACCACGCACAAAACCACGCTGAGAACCGCGATGAGAACCACGCTGTGAATAGCCAGATTGAAAAACACGTTGAGAAGAGCTAGATTGGAAACCACATTGAGAGAAGCTTGGCCGGAAATCAGACTGTGAAGTGGCCATTACTGCAGAGGAATCTAAAGATGGAGAAGCACCAAAAAGTCCTCGTCTAGTTTCCTCAGCCTGAAGTTCCTTGACTGCATCAGAAAGAGATGGTGCAGGATAACGATATAGAATCTGACTTCGAACTCCCTTAAATTCTGGTGAGAGTTGCATCAAGAATTCATACAGACGATTCTTGTTCTGATCTTCAAGTCTAGATGCAGCATAAGCAACACAACCAGCACACGTGGGACATGGTGGACGAGCCAACACATCAAGCTGGGACCAAAGAGACGTCATATAATTATAAAATTCACGAATTGTTCGTGTACCTTGAGTGGCACGACGAAGTTCATGCATAAGCTGATAAACACGGACAGAACCTGTTTGTGTAAACATCTCAGCAATTTGATCCCATAACTGTTTCGCACCAATAATCTGAGTAAATTGGGAGCGAAGATCAGAACTTATAGAACCAAATAATATTGCCCATGCTTTCCTATCAGCAACATGCCAATCCCTAATTTCAGATTGGCAACATGAAATCTGATCAGCCTTAGGTTTAGGATCTGTAGTATCGAACAAGAGCGAAGGACAAGAGCGAGTACCATCCACATGTTCATACAAATCACGATAAACAAGAGCAGCCATCACTGAGGGTTTCCAAAGAACATAATTAGAGCCATCCAACTTAACATCAATGCGATCAATCCGATCATTATCAGCCATAATTCTGATATCAATAAATCAAAGCGAAAGCAGAGTGAAGAAAGCAAAACTCGAGGTCAATCGCGAGAATAAAATTGCACTCCAACTGACAACGAAGCAACGCCAATTTATGAGGTAAGGAATTCTTCAAAAAAAACCCCACGATCGTGGAATTCCCACAATTGACGCGGCTCTACCCCACGATCGGAATTCCTCGATAAACGAGCAACGCCAATTTTACTTACTCTCCTTCTATTTTACAGGAATTCTTCCCAAAACGTCACGCCAATGATGAAGGGAGAATGGCCCACTGGAATTCAAATCGCACGAAATTCAATTCGCATCCCCACTGGAAGAGCACCTCCACTGAGATATCAATATGAGCAGAAATCAAAACAAAATCCACGACTTGCAGTCGGCACAAGAAGACGGGAAAATTCATTTTGCAATTGGCACGAGAAGACGCCAAAATTAATCCTCGATGACGAAATCCTCGTACCTCAATGGAGAAAGAGCAAGAAATCCTAGCTCTGATACCATGATAGATTTGAGAATTGAATAATAGAATCGTAATATTACAATTAGACATAAGGCCAATATAAATATACATACAAAGAAAGGCAAGAAAGTAAATATACAAAAGACCCACTTGTAATATATATAATATATCTAAATAATATATCTAACATGACCTAAGGAGAGTTGTAAATATGTATATTTTTAGTTGTCGAGTTTAGCTGAACGGTGAGATGTAAATATCTTTGAGGATTGTAGAAACTCTGATGAAGGAACCAACTTTATGTTTAGGCAGATGTCTATATGTATACATAGTAGGATATACATAAATTCGATAACAGGTTTATGTTGGTTTCTTTTTTAGGCTGCATCCTTTAGGTACAAGGACGGCCGTGTCATTTTTCATGTCACTGTAAGATTTGGGGTGTGACAGTTCCCGTTGATAAGTTGCAGCTCAAGTGGCTAAGGTCACAGATGGGCTTGGTGAGCCAAGAGCCACCATTATTTGCCACCACCATAAAAGAGAACATCCTTTTTGGTAAGGAAGATGCCAGCATGGAAGAGGTAGTTGAAGCAGCCAAAGCTTCCAATGCACATAATTTCATCTCTCAAATGCCTCAGGGATATGATACACAGGTGCATTTTTTCTATTCGACTTTTCGGTCGATTTTATTTTTTTCTAACTTCGTTGGGACGGATTTAACTACACTCACGTTTCTTCCTGGTGTTGTCCGAAGTATGATCGTATGCGTAAAATATATGTTGATAGATCGGCGAAAGAGGCGTTCAAATGTCTGGAGGACAGAAGCAGAGAATTGCCATTGCAAGAGCTATAATCAAATCCCCTCGAAATTCGAATTCTCCTCCTTGATGAGGCAACTAGCGCTTTGGACTTGGAATCGGAGAGGGTCGTTCAAGAAGCCCTTGAAAAAGTTGCGGTTGGTCTAACCAGCCTCATCGTCGCTCATTGGCTATCCACCATCCAAAATGCCGTCGTCATTGTCGTCGTCCAAAATGGCCAGGTGATGGAAACCGGCTCTCATCAAGAGTTGATCCGATGCAAAGAAAGTATATACTCTTCCCTCGTGCACCTTCAACAAATGGAGAGCAAGAAAACTCAATATGAAGCGCAGGTCACATCCCCGAGGTCATCATCCTCTCCTAAGATCGAGTTTACAAGCGATCCTACTGCCTTCGGCTCAGCCGACACTGTGGGATCAACTCAAAAATCAAAAGATAAAGGGAACACAATTAGAGAAGGCCAAACATTTCGAACTTCATTGCTTCGAAGATTATTAGCTTTCAGTCGCCCGGAATGGAAACAAGTAGCCATGGCATGTGTTAGTGCTGTCTTGGTAGGTGCCATTCAACCGGTGTTTGCGTTCTTGATGGGGTCGATGATATCGGTCTACTTCCTAACAGATCATGATGAAATTAAGTTGAAGACTAGGACGTACACATTGTGCCTCGCGGGGTTCTTTGTGTTCTCGCTGCTGATCAACACGTCTCGGCACTACCATTTCGCCTATGTCGGTGAGTATTTGACTAAGAGGATCCGCGAGATGATGTTAGAAAAGATTCTGACTTTCGAAGTCGGTTGGTTCGATGAAGATGAGAACTCCAGTGGTGCCGTTTGCTCTAGACTTGCCAAAGACGCCAATGTGGTACGTCGCATGATCTGAGCTGTTTTCATTTCATGGAAGACCTAGCGAGAATCTTCACCATTTTAATATGCTCTGTCTATAATCAAACAACATAATTGTTGTGATGAGACTGGTTCTCAATACGTTTCGCAGGTGAGATCCTTAGTAGGTGACCAAATGTCTCTCCTTGTACAAGCCATCTCAGCAGTAACCATAGCCTGCATAATGGGACTAGTGATTGCATGGAGGCTCGCCATTGTCCTGATAGCTGTCGAGCCGCTCATCATCGTCTGCTTCTATGGAAGAAAATCTCTGCTCAAGGGCATGTCGCAGAAGGCCATTGAAGCACAAAATGAGTGCAGCAAGTTATCTGCTGAAGCAGTGTCCAACCACGGAATCATCACTGCCTTTTCTTCCCAAGAGAGAATCCTGGAGATGCTGAACAAGGCGCAAGAAGGGCCGCAGAGAGAGAACAAGAGGCAGTCGTGGTTCGCAGGGTTCGGGCTCGGCGCATCCCAGAGCCTTACCAAATGTACGTGGGCTTTCGACGGGAAGTTGGTTTCGGAGGGCTACATCACCTTCAAAGAGGTTTTCGAGACTTTCCTTATTTTGACCACCACCGGGAAGGTAATTGCCGATGCCGGAAGCATGACCGTGGACATCGCCAGGGGCTCGGATGCCATGAAGTCCGTCTTCGCCGTCTTGGACCGTGAAACGAACATCAAGCCCGACGATCCTCGAGACCTCAAACCCGAAAAGATTACGGGCCATGTGGAAGTTCATGATGTGGACTTTGCTTATCCAGCAAGGCCTGATGCGATGGTCCTAAAGGACTTCTCCATTGATATTGAGGCGGGGAAGTCGGCGGCCTTGGTAGGTCAAAGTGGGTCCGGGAAATCGACCATCATTGACCTGATCGAGAGATTCTACGATCCACTCCGAGGGAGGATCAAGATAGATGGCCGAGAAATACGATCATACCATCTCCGGTCTCTGAGACAGCACATCGCCCTGGTCAGCCAGGAACCGGCACTATTCGCCGGCACCGTGAAGGAGAACATCATCTACGGAGTTTCCCGTGCAGTCGACGAGATGGAGACCCCTGAAGCCGCTAGAGCGGCAAATGCCCACGGCTTCATATCAGGACTAAAGGACGGGTACAACACCTGGTGTGGCCACAGGGGCGTGCAGCTCTCCGGCGGCCTGAAGCAGCGCATCGCCATAGCCCGGGCCATACTGAAGAACCCGAGCGTGTTGCTGCTGGACGAGGCGACGAGCGCGCTCGACTGGCAATCGGAGAGGGCGGTGCAAGTCGCATTGGAGGGCTTGATGGTGGGCAGGACCAGTGTGGTGGCGGCTCATAGGTTGAGCACCATCCACAACTGTGACGTGATCGCAGTGTTGGAGAAGGGCAAATTGGTGGAGAAAGGGACTCACTCTTCTTTGTTGGCTAAGGGTCCTGGAGGAGCTTACTACTCTCTAGCCAGCTTGCAAATGTCCTAACATTGCTGCGTGACTACTCCAATATCAGTTATCTAAAGGAATGCATTTTACTGAATCAAGTTAAATTTATAATGATAAACAGTTGTTCTACTCTAGACTCCACAAAAGTAGGGAAAAGTATAAAAACATTTCTAAATCTTTTGCGTTTGTGCCAACCGACTAAATTGACCAATTTTGGCTGGAAATAGCTTATCTGAACGCCGGCCATCCTATCTGGCGTGACCGGCGCTGATGGTGAACATTTTTTTTTATTCCACGGGCTTAACCCCGCTAGGTTTTAGCCGAACACACTCCACTGTGCGGGGGTAGATTCAAGTTTATGCTGCTAATTTTGTTGAATGCTGGCATACTCGGAGCCTTGGATTGTGATAGTCCTATCCAATTCTTTTTGTTTCAAGCCTCATATTTGGCGATTATTCCAACCACTAGCATGGGCCATAAAATCGTCAATGACGGATCTGTCCCGGCGTACTTTAATACAGTTAGTCAACGTCTTCCATCTCCACCAGCAGACTACAAATAATGGTTGCTCTTGGCCAAGAAAGAGACAGCATCAACCCCTTTAGCTTCGGTTCTGATCTCATCTTTTCACTGTCTTTCTAGGATCAAGCTGTAGAAACCCGGATGGTTCTTTGCGGAAGTTTGGTGGTTTCAAGGCGAGAGAGTTTTCGAATATGTAAAAAGAGAGTGATATTTAAAATAGCCTTGCTAAGGCTTTTACACAAACAAAACACACATACAAGCTTTCCTAAGCTTGAGATACAAAAATCACAACTCTCTAACTCTCTTGCTCTCTATGTTCTAACACCACACAAATACAACTATGGCATATTTCAAATGCCTTCAAGACATCTCTATTTATAGAGAGTTTCCATGCTTAACAAAGCATCAATTTGTTGACCTTCAAATATTGCCTAACTTGCCTAACTTTGAAGGTGTGCTACAAATGTGAAATGTGAAAGGTGTGCTACCGTCCACTTTCCAATGACCAAATGGAAGGCTACCTTCCAAGTCAAACTTTTGGTTCTCCACCGTCCAAGGAAGAATGGGAAGGTCTGCCAACATGCCACATATTTGGTGTTGAACTCCAACACTCCCCCTCAACACCTAATATTCTTCACCCTATAACATCTGATATTCATCTTCCTCGGTTGGTTCTACAACTGCAATTTCTGACTGAGCTTTGCGAAGCTTGGACTTTGTCAACGCCATTCGAACTTGCGCGTCGATCACTTTTCCTTTCTTTGCAGTCTCCGTAGTCTTGAGAGTTTTGAGATTGCAACTCATCTCATCAAACCTTTCATTGACGGTTTTCATTTCACCATTCAATTTATTCAACTCCATCTGAAGCACTTCGGTAGAGGCATCTCGATCCTTTCTTTTGTAGGACTTTTTCTCTACCCACTTCCAATGATCCTTGGGCCTTGGGATCTTTTTCTCTGGGTAATACTTCTTAAACTTTTGCAATTTCTTGAGCGCATGTCGGAGCTTCTCGTGCTCTCTTTCCTTGATCTTGAGCTCCTCGTTCTTTTGCTTCAGCATTTCATCCCTTGCTTTCAACATCCCCAGCAGCTCCTTCTCACTTCTGCTTGTTGAAGTTTCAACTTGCTTCTTTGAGTTTTCCCTCGACTTGCTTTTCTTCGGAGACATCTTAGGGCATGCATAGCAACACTTCCTTATAGTGGCTATCACATCATCTGCCGCAATGATTCTGGTGGCTGCGAGCTCTTCTTGAACCTCTGTTGCAACAGTTGCTTGAAGACTCCATTCTTCTTTGCCACCATGCTCTTTCTTGGTAAAAGGCGTGTCTTTTTCTTTTACCTGTTTGAACCAACAGACTCTAGCAAAGTGACCTACTTTGCCACATATGTAACACTGTCTGCTACGCTTCCTGTTGTTCTTATCATGATCTCGATGAGCTCCCCCTGACTGAGAGCTTGTCACTGCTCCCCCTGGCTGAGAGCTTCTCGCTGCTGATCGTCTCTGCCAGTTTCGATGTCCTTTCCGCTGTTTGTCATACTTACCAACATCGCTCCTTCTATGGCTATTGGAACATCTTTTATTACAAAAGAGGGAACTACCATAATCTATGGTACATGCAAGTACCACATCTTCATCATTACAGACGGTATGTGCATATCCCGTCGTCTCTTCTTGACATTCGAATTTGTAATGTCCGAATTTGTTACACTTAAAGCACCTTACCTTTGATTTATCACATGCTTTATACTTTCTGTTGAAACTCGAATTTTCACCTCTTCCTCGGCCTCCTTCGCGACCTCGACCGCCTTGATAGTCTCCTCGGCTTGGTTGAGCAATCCGACTTTGCAATGCTTGCTCCGGATATGTATCGACAGACTTCTGATTCATTCTTTGCTCATGGGAGCCTAATGAACCCATCAACCGCTCCAACGTGAGAGTTGATACGTCTTGTCCTTCCTCGATCGCTGCGACGACGTAGTCAAATCTTTCGGTCAAAGACCTCAAGATTTTTTCTACAACACGAACATCTTGAAGTTCTTCACCATTAACCCTTAATTGGTTAACGATGGCCTGCACACGATCAAAATATGCCGATATTGTTTCCGAGTCATTCATGCGTAAAGACTCGAAATCACCTCGAAGAGTCTGAAGCCGCACCCGCCGGACACGATCATCGCCTTTGTAGGATTTCTGCAAGATATCCCAGGCAGCTTTCGCCGTCTCCGCGCATGATATTTTTTCAAATATCATTTCTTCCACAGCTTGAAAGATCGTATACAATGCCTTTTGATCTTTCTTTCGAGACTCCACCAGAGATTCTTTCTCCTTCTTTCTCAAAGCCTCGAATGCTTCGCCATCGGCTACTTCGTCGTAGCCACTTTCAACCAGGTTCCACAAATCCTGTGATTTGAATAGAACCTTCATCTGGACGGACCAGTTGTTGAAATTCCTCCCATTCAACTTTGGAAGTTGCATTTGAACGGAACTTGTGGATGCCATAGCTATCTCCGGGTTCACGATCCTCGATCGTCCACTCTAGGTTCTCGGTCTCCGCGATTGGATTCTTGATCGCCTAGGTTCCGGCACGATCTTTCGACACCGTGGCTCTGATACCAAATGTAGAAACCCGGATGGTTCTTTGCGGAAGTTTGGTGGTTTCAAGGCGAGAGAGTTTTCGAATATGTAAAAAGAGAGTGATATTTAAAATAGCCTTGCTAAGGCTTTTACACAAACAAAACACACATACAAGCTTTCCTAAGCTTGAGATACAAAAATCACAACTCTCTAACTCTCTTGCTCTCTATGTTCTAACACCACACAAATACAACTATGGCATATTTCAAATGCCTTCAAGACATCTCTATTTATAGAGAGTTTCCATGCTTAACAAAGCATCAATTTGTTGACCTTCAAATATTGCCTAACTTGCCTAACTTTGAAGGTGTGCTACAAATGTGAAATGTGAAAGGTGTGCTACCGTCCACTTTCCAATGACCAAATGGAAGGCTACCTTCCAAGTCAAACTTTTGGTTCTCCACCGTCCAAGGAAGAATGGGAAGGTCTGCCAACATGCCACATATTTGGTGTTGAACTCCAACACAAGCGACCAGCAGAGCAACGTTTAAAGTGAATCAGTTAATCAAAAGAAGGGTTGAGAATCTTGACGTGGGTTTGTTGTTCCTGGAAGAAACTTGGGAAAAAAAAAAACAAGAATGCGAAATGAGAGACAGAGCAATGTGGCTCCGGAGGAGGAGGAGAAGAATAAGGGGTGGTCATCAATGGGCTCCATATTTATGCACGGAAATGGAGTGGACAAGTGCTTGATGGGTCTCGGCTTCTTGGGAGCCATCGCGGATGGCTTCTCTACGCCCCTCTTGCTCTATGTCAATAGTCAGCTCATGAACGACATCGGCTCGGCTTCTTCTCTGGATCCCGTGATGTTTCGTCACAAGATCAACAGGGTACGTCAGTCATCTCTCTCTCTCTCTGAGCTAGTAACGAGTAAATATTGATCTCTTGCCCTCACTCTGGATTGTATTTCCGCAGAATGCACTGGTTCTCTTGTACATGGCCTGTGGATTGGTATTTGCTTGTTTTCTAGGAGGGTCATACTGTTTTTCGCGTTCCCTATCTGGGTTTTTTGTTTTATCTTTGGCAAGGGTTGGAAATTGAAGAAAAGTTTAGATTTTGTCCGAACTTTTTCTGACTATGATGGTGATGGTGATTGTATTCAGAAGGGTATTGTTGGACCAGGACGGGTGAGAGGCAAGCCCATAGAATGAGAGCCAGGTACTTGGGAGCTGTGCTCAGGCAAGACGTGACCTACTTCGACATGAACGTGATGAGCACGTCCGAGGTCGTCGCCAGTGTTTCCAGCGATAGTCTCGTGATTCAGGATGTCCTAAGCGAGAAGGTCTCTAATCCAGAATCTAAATCTCTCTGTTATGTCAATTTTTTATTTGTCATAGCTAAATGTTTTCTATACTGAAATTATAGGTCCCTAATTTTCTTGTCAACGTGTCGCTGTTTGTCGGGAGCTACTTAGCGGCATTCGTGATGTTGTGGAGACTGGCAATAGTTGCGTTCCCCTTTGCTCTGTTCCTCATAATCCCGGGCATGTTATACGGGAGGACTCTGATAATAATTGCAAGAAAGATGAGGGAAGAGTATAATAAGGCTGGTACGATCGCAGAACAGGCGGTTGCTTCCATCAGAACGGTTTATGCCTTTGTCGGTGAGAGCAAGACGCTTTCCGAGTTCTCTAAAGCTCTTGAAGGATCCGTGAAGTTGGGGCTGAGGCAGGGCTTGGTGAAAGGCCTGGCGATCGGAAGCAACAGCATTGTGTTCGCCATTTGGTCTTTCGTGGCGTATTATGGTAGTAGGATGGTCATGTACCATGGTTTTAAAGGCGGAACGGTTTATGCAGTCGGCACTTGCATTACTTTTGGCGGAGTGTAAGTGGCATGCAGCTTTCTTTTACACTATTGATTTTAACTCGCATTCTTGCTGATAGTGATGGGAGTGCGCAGCAGACACGTGCACATCCTAATTTTCCAATGTGGGACTCTTCTAACACAACTCACACGTGCACATCCTAACAGATAGTACATTCAAGAAAAGTAGTCCTGTGTGCCTAAGAGGTTTAAGATTCAGGAAATTGACATGTTTTTGAAGCCATTGATCCTGACTTGTTTGGTCTGGTCTCATATGATTTCAAGGGCATTGGGTTCTGCTTTATCCAACCTCAAGTACTTCTCGGAAGCGTCTTCGGCTGGTGAGCGTATAGCAGAGGTGATAAAGAGAGTGCCCACGATTGATCCAGAGAACATGGAGGGGAACACCATACAGAATTTGGAAGGAAGCATTGAATTTAGACACGTCGAGTTTGCATATCCGTCAAGACCTGAAAGCATCATATTCAGAGACTTCTCTCTCGTGATCCCGTCAGGAAAGACTCTAGCTTTGGTTGGTGGCAGCGGCTCGGGGAAATCAACAGTGATATGTCTCCTGCAGAGGTTCTACGACCCGCTCGGCGGACAAATACTCCTCGATGGGATCACCATTAATAAGCTGCAAATTAAATGGCTGAGATCGCAAATGGGACTAGTGAGCCAAGAGCCGACACTCTTTGCGACTAGCATAAAGGAAAATATACTCTTTGGCAAGGAGGATGCTGAGATGAAGGAAATAATTGAAGCTGCCATGGCTTCGAATGCTCATGACTTCATCAGTCAGTTGCCTCAGGGGTACGATACGCAGGTCCATTCCCTCCTCTTTCTCTCCCTAGTTGTATATAGTTTTAGTGCCTTGAGTGCCTGCTGACTTTGAGTCTGATACCGATTACCGAGGACTTACTGAAAGTTTTCGATAGGAATAATCCTGCATCTATCATTGGTTTCGCATTGTCTGAGCAGGTAGGTGAAAGAGGCATCCAATTGTCAGGAGGGCAGAAGCAGAGAATAGCTATAGCGCGAGCAATCATTAAAGCACCCAGGATCCTCCTCCTAGATGAAGCAACCAGCGCGTTAGACTCGGAATCGGAGAAAATCGTCCAAGAAGCACTCGATCGAGCTTCCATTGGTCGCACAACGATCATCATTGCTCACCGGCTATCAACTATACGACATGCTAATAATATCGCCGTCATTCGGAACGGGCAAGTGATAGAGATCAGCAATCATGAAGAGCTAATCCAGAATGAAGACGGCCTCTACACCTCCTTGGTCAATCTTCAGAAATCAGAGGAACAGAACCCGACAGATCAAGTTAAGAAACCCGAGAATCAAATCATATCTTCCATATTAAGCATGGATGGAAACAGTACTAGTAGCCTCCTTAGCCTATCTAAGGTAAGTCGCTCCAGCTCAGCGAAGTCCATGGCAGCGGTTGTTTTGGAGGATCAAAAGATCCCGGCTCCATCTTTCCGAAGATTTATAGCGTTGAACATGCCAGAGTGGAAACAAGCGATCACGGGGTGCATCAGTGCATTCTTGTCCGGTGCAGTTCAGCCAGTGTATTCTTTCGCGGTGGGCTCAATGGTCTGGGTTTATTTCTTGCAAGACCACGAGGAGATTAAAGCTAGGACAAGGATTTATGCATTCTGCTTCCTGGGTTTGGCCGTGTTCTCGCTCTCAGTTAATGTGAGCCAACATTACAATTTCGCTTTCATGGGGGAATACTTGACCAAGAGGATCCGAGAGAAGATGCTCTCTAAAATCCTGACCTTCGAAGTTGGATGGTTCGATCAAGATCGGAACTCCAGCGGTTCGGTTTGTTCTAGACTCGCCAATGATGCCAATGTGGTAAATACTGTTCCTTGGCGCACTTCGCTCATTCTGGTCCTCGGACATGCTTGATGGCTAATGCTGCTTCTGTTTCGACCCTTCTGTGCAGGTGAGGTCTTTGGTGGGTGACCAAATGGCTCTTATCGTGCAGACATGCTCGGCCATAACAATTGCCTTCAGCATTGGTCTGATCGTAGCGTGGAGACTCGCCCTTGTAGTAATAGCTTCGCAACCCCTTACTATAGTCTGCCTATACATGAGGCGAGTGCTACTGAAGACCATGTCTGAGAAGGCCATGAAGGCTCAAGATGATAGCAGCAAGCTCGCAGCAGACGCAGTATCTAATCACCGGACTGTCACTTCCTTTTCTTCCCAAGAGCGCATCCTCAGTATGCTCGAGAAAGCGCAGGAAGCCCCGAAACAAGAGAGCATCTGGCAGTCGTGGTATGCTGGTATCGGACTAGCCGCCTCGCAATTCTTTACAAAGTGCGCATGGGCTTTGGATTTCTGGTACGGAGGGAAGTTGATTTCGCAAGGGCAAATCACCTCAAAAGAGCTCTTCGAGACGTTCATGGTCTTGATCAGCATAGGCCGAGTGATTGCAGATGCCGGAAGCATGACCACAGACCTTGCCAAGGGATCAGACACGGTGCGGTCCGTGTTCGCCATATTGGATCGGCAGACCAGAATTGAACCTGAAGACATGGAAAGCCACCAACCCAGACAAATAACAGGCCGTGTAGAGTTTTGCAGGGTAGATTTCGCATACCCGGAAAGGCCGGATGTCATCATCTTAAAGGACTTCTCCTTCAAAATCGAAGCGGGGAAATCAACCGCATTAGTCGGGCAGAGCGGATCCGGAAAATCGACCCTCATTGGCTTGATTGAAAGATTCTACGATCCAATCAGAGGAATGGTAAAAATTGACGGACGAAATGTGAGGTCATACCACCTCAGAGCCTTAAGGAAGCACATCGCATTGGTTAGTCAGGAACCGACTCTATTCGCCGGCACGATTAGAGAGAACATTGTCTATGGAATATCGCATGAGATGAACGAAACGGAAGTCGTGGAGGCTGCCCGCGCTGCGAACGCTCACGACTTCATAGCGGCATTAAAGGACGGATATCACACGGGGTGCGGGGACAAAGGTGTCCAGCTCTCCGGTGGGCAAAAGCAGAGAGTCGCCATAGCGAGAGCCATACTTCGAAACCCGACAATGTTGTTGCTCGATGAGGCAACTAGCGCGCTCGACAGCCAGTCGGAGAAGGTGGTGCAGAAAGCTCTGGAGCGCTTAATGGTCGGACGAACCACGCTAATGGTGGCGCATAGGTTAAGTACCATACGAGCGTGCGATGTAATCGCGGTGCTAGACAAAGGGACAGTGGTGGAGAAAGGGAGCCACTCTTCCTTGCTGGCTAAGGGTCCTGCCGGAGCTTACTACTCGCTTGTGAACCTCCAGAGCGCGCGGCCTAGCGACTCAGAACGTATCGAGTAATGATCTTTCTGGAGGAGAGAAGAGGAGCACAGGTCTATTCTTATAGGACAGTGTTTTTTACACTTGCTCTACATGTTCAGTGTTGAAGATTTGTTTCCATAAAGTTGTCATGGAATAAGTTAAAAAAAAAAAAAAACACCAAGTGATGTCGGGTCTGGCAAGGAATAAGTCATTGTTGCTTATCTGTATCTCCATATATGGGACATCCGTCTTTATAATCGTTACGCTATTATTCAATCAATTTGAGTTATCTGTTGGAAGAGTATTCCAGTTATCGCTACTCTCCGTCGTATCCACAAAAATTTCAATTCTAACTCTTACTCTCTAATTTTTTTTTTTTTTGGGGGGTCCTCGTAAAGAACGCAGATTTTAGCTCGGGTCTTAGTTTTTGCCCAAAATGCTCTATCATCAAAGTTTCTGACCAGTGACCAGTGACAACACTAAAGATTGCGATGAATCATTCTACGTATACGCGGCGACTCGCGGTGGAAAGATCACACACGCTCTTCAAGTGCTTCGCATTCAATCCAAGTGCTTCCTTATTTTCGGACACCGCCGGGCTGCAAGTTCCAGATTTTTTTTTTATTTTTTTTGTTTTTTTAAACTTCCGACCAAGCTCGGTCCAGCGAATTGCTCGGTCATGTCTCGCTTGCCATGCTCGAGTCATTTCTTCGGTGCACTTTCGGCTTCAATGCTCGTGTTTCCTTTTCGAGCTTTTTTCCTAACCAAAATAAAAAAAAAATTAATTACCAAATCAGATGTAAAAAAATTTTATTTACCATACCAGGTATCGCTCGACAGTCACCTTGTCGAGCGGGCCAAAAAAAGAAAATAATTTCCGAACCTGGCTCTAAAAGCTTAAGCTGTTAGAAGAAGGCGTGGTTTAATATTTAATTTGGGAGGCAAATAGGGGCCTGAAAAGATTTGAACTCGGGACCTCCTGCTCTGATACCATGAAAGATTTTATGGGACCACAACCAACTGCTATAAAAGTTTAAGCTTTTGAGTGAAGGTGGGTTTGACTGGATATGTTAACGGGCTCGAACATGAGCTCCTTCTTGTCGATCTCCCCAGGTTAAGGTATTAGACTTCTGCTGTGCGCTCTCAACAAATGGCAGTCAGAGCCAGGTTCTGACTGCCGAGCGGAGGCAAAACCTATTTTTTGTTTTAAAAAAAAATGTTCTTAGTGCCGAGCAAGACCTACTTATATATAATTTATTATGGCTTCCTTGGCACTCTGAGTGCCGAGCAAGCATTGCACCTTTTTTTTATTATTTTCTTTGTTAATTATTTTTTAATTTATTTTTCTTGTTTTCTTTTAATTATTTTTTTATTATTCAATTTGTTTTCTAGAATGGACAAAATGTTAATGAAATTCGTATATAATACCATGTTCGGTATTAACGAGCGAGCGAATGAATGAACGAGCGAGTGAACGAACGAACGAATGGGCGAGCGAGCGAAGGATAGAAAGAATGAGCGCTTAGGGTCGAGGCTTGCTTGCTCGAACGAATGAACGAATGAGCGAAAGAAAGAACGAGCATTCACATCGCGGCCTCGATCGGCCGTTTGCTCATTCACTCGCTTGCTCTGCATGGTCGAGGTTCGTTCACTCGATCGTGCGTTCGCTCGATCGTTCGTTCGCTCGCTCGCTTGTTCTTTTGAGCAAGCCTCGACCCCAGACGCTTGTTCTTTCAATCGTTCGTTTGCTCACTCGTTTGTCCATTCCAGAAAACAAGAAAAATAAATTAAAAATGACTAACAAAAAAAAATTAAAAAAGGGTGCAAACTTGCTCGGTACTTACAGCAAGCCATAACAATTTTTTTTTTTAAATGTAGGAGGGCTGAGAGCTTTTTTTTAAAATAATACAAAAAATAATAATATTTACAATTTTAATAGTAAAAAAAATTACAATTTTAGGTCTCTCTCGGCATATGAAATGCCGAGGGAAACCACGATGGGGCCCACCGACGGGCCCCACCTCTCCCTCGGCGAGTCCACCGCCGAGGGAGAGGTAGGGCCCGCCGATGGGCCCCCTCCGCCTGCAGCGCCCCCCCTTTCCCCCTCTCATCGCACCGACACACGGCAAATCCCCCTCTCCCTCCATATTTTTTCCTCGTTTCTCTCCCCAGGCGACCACGCGGCAGCATCCCCTCATATTTCGCTGCATTGCCCCTCCCTTTTCCCTCGTCTTCGCCGTGATTTTTTGTCGAGGGATGGGATGGGATGGGATGGCTCCTGCAGGCCTGCCTCTAGGCCTTCACGGGCGAGCGTTTGCGCCTGCAGGATGCTTCACTTTGCTTAAAGCAAAGTCGAAGCAGAATGTCTTATTCATTCTGTTTCGCTCCTCATTCTCTCACAGGCACTTCGCTCTCTCTCGTTCTTTCGACATCGGTAAGTTACTCTCTCAAATACTTTTTCCATTTCAATCGCGCTCGCTTGCTCATTCTTTTCCCTCTCTCAGATAATCGCATTCATTTTCGCTTGCCCTCGCTCTACCTTGCTCGTGGTTCCTCCCTCAGACACTCCTGGTATTAAATTCTCTCAGACGGTCGGGTATAATTTTTTGTTAATATTTTCGTAGTGTTTAAAATAATTTATAAATTTCTTATTTGACAGAATTTGAGAAAAAAAAACAAAGCGGGTATTTCTCTTAACGGTTTGAGCTCATCATTCGTTGCGTACTCTCCTTCAGTCGTTTAAGGTAAATTTCATTGTAGTTGTTTTTTGCATTTTCGTTAGTATAAATTTATTTATTTAGTTGTTTAGTATAAATTTATAGACAGTTAATAATATGTTATAATTTTTCGTTAGTATAAATTTATTTATTTAGTTCTTTAGTATAAATTTATAGACAGTTAATAATATGTTATAATTTTTCGTTAGTTCTAATTTATTTATTTAGTATAAATTTATAGACAGTTAGTAATATTTTATAATTTTTCGTTAGTATAAATTTATTTATTTAGTATAAATTTATAGACGATTAGTAATATTTTATAATTTTTCGTTAGTATAAATTTATTTATTTAGTATAAATTTATAGACGGGTAGTAATATTTTATAATTTGTCGTTAGTATAAATTTATTTATTTAGTATAAATTTATAGACAGTTAGTAATATTTTATAATTTTTCTGTTAATGTGATGATAGTTCTAATATTTATGAATTTAGGTATTCTATAAAAGCGGGTCTTTCTCTTGATAGTTTGAGCTCCTCATTTGTTGCGTACTCTCCTTCAGTCGTTCGAGGTAAATTTCATTGTAGTTATTTTTTGCATTTTCGTTAGTATAAATTTATTTATTTAGTTTAGAC
Source organism: Rhodomyrtus psidioides (assembly GCA_021437785.1). Taxonomy (NCBI): domain Eukaryota; kingdom Viridiplantae; phylum Streptophyta; class Magnoliopsida; order Myrtales; family Myrtaceae; genus Rhodomyrtus; species Rhodomyrtus psidioides. The sequence continues at coordinate 2,155,772 of JAILYB010000110.1, read as the reverse complement.
GTGCACGGTTCCGTCGAACCGCCGGTTCCGGTTCAGGAACCGGCCCATAAAGGACCGGTTCCGGGCCGATTCCGGGACCTTTAATTTTATTTTTAAAATAATAAAATAAATTATTAAATTATTAATTAAAATTTATAATCAAATTGTACATTGTAAAAAAATTTGAAAAAAAGAAGAAGATGAGGAGTGGGCTTGAACTTAATGAATTATCATTAAGCGCCTACATATCTTCTTGGGGATAGAAGAATCAAAGCCCATGCAGTTCTCTTACATTTGGTAACCCCAACTTACCTCATCCTCAATCGTCGCTACATGTTGTTGTGGTGGCGGTGGTATCTCCACAATCATCACTGAAGAAGTCGTGTTCTCGATCCAACTTTTGTTGTCGAAGCTTAGCCCTTGTCCAATCATCGACGCAAGCTTGAAACTCCACACTTTCTGGATTTAATCTTGAACGGCGGGAGTCTAAAATTAATCCTCCAGCACTAAATGCTTGTTCAACTGCCACTGTCGAAGAAGGTGTCGCTAATATTTGTCTTGCAATGAGGGAGAGAACTGGATATTGAATTGAATGGTTCTTCCACCACTCAAGAATCTTGAAATCTGCTGCGCTGTGTTCGGAATCACTAAACTCAAAATAAATTGTTAAATAGTTTTCTAATTCGAAAATACTACCTGTTGTCCCTTTTTGTTTTTTTTGCCTACTCATGAACATTTTATACCCTCTACTAAGTGAAATACCTGTATTGCTCTGTGAGACACTAGGCTGGACAAATTCACATCCACTATCACTTAAACCATATTTACTACAAAATTCATTATATAATTCTACTATAACTTTTTTAACATCTACGTGTATACTATGAATATCTATTACTTCATTCAAATGTAAACATTCATAATAATAAGCATTCAAATAATCTAATAAACCATCTAATTTAGTACGTGGATCGAAAATAATACCAACTAAATAGACAAGAGGAATGTTCAAGTAATAATGCAACCATTTTTCTCGCATTACTAAAATACTCGAAGCTAATTCAGTATCTTTTTCACATTCATTAAAAATACCAGCGATGTTAACACACTCTATTAAAAATAAATGAGTAGTAGGATAATAAACACCAGATAAAATATTAGTAGCATCATTAAAAACTTTCAAAAAATCTAAAAAAAAATTGCAAACTTCCCAATGTTGCGGGAGCAAAGCAATATCGGGAACATTATTCGAAATAAAGGAACATAATAAATCTTTGTAATCAAAAGTTTGTAAAAGCATCTCGTAGGTAGAATTCCAACGAGTCGGAATATCTTTTGGAAACCTTCTTGCCCTTCTCCCATTTTTTTTACAATATTTTCCCCACTCTTTCATAAGTTGAGGACGGCTCCACAAATATCTAATTGCATTATTTATTGGCTGAAGAGATGTTGCAAGAACTCGTAAACCATCTTGAACACATAAATTTAAAACACGGCAAGCACATCTAATGTGAAAAAATTGTCCGCCAAAAGAGGGTTTACAAAGTTTTTCTAACTCCGGAATGGAAGCAGTATTTGCGGCGGCATTATCAAAATCAACTGAAAAAATTTTATCAATCAAATTAAATTCTTCTAAAACTTTCCTAATTAGTCTATAAATATTATGGGCCGTATGCCTTTCAGGAAAAACTCGAAATGCAAGAAGTCTTTTTTGAATAACCCAATCATCACCTATCCAATGGCACGTAATACCCATATAAGAATTAATATTCCAAGAATCAGTCCAAATATCACTACCTATATGTACACGTCCATTGAATTCTTTAAAAAATCTTAACAATTTCTTTTTTTGTTTTGTATAAACATGTTCAAGTTCGCGTTTAAGAGTATTTCTCGAAACAGATGGTGCTTGCGGAGCTAACGCAGTGTTTACCAAATATCTAAAATTAGGATTTTCACCAGTATTAAACGGAGCATGCTCAAGGGCAACATATTCAGCTAATGTTTCTTTGTAAAGTGCATTAGTGAAATGAAATAAAGGATGAGCGTTAGGATTGACGAACCCAGGAATTTGTTGTTGGCTAGTGTCGATCCCCGCTTGCGTTGGATGTTTTTTCGTCACATGCCGACGAAATGTTCCATAGCCATCTCCTTTACCAAGCTTGTATGTCTGCGGACAATATTTACAGCTTATATCAAACTTGCCTTCATTTTCATTCCACACTTTGTTAAAGTGTAGCCATAAATCGGATTCTCGGCTCTTTCGTCCCGGCTCCTTCGCTATCGACGATTCTTCGACACCACGAGGACGAAGACTTTCTTGCGTTGGGACGTGCTCGACGTTAGGATTGGAAGCATTGTCGTCTTCCCAACATGCATATTCACGATGATCATATTCATGAACGGGATAATCGGATTCTCCCATCTCGATCGGCATCGGGTTCTTTCCATTTCTAGTATTTCTGCTTCCACTTGCCATTTTTTGAGAAAATTGATCGAAAAATTGAGACCAAATTTAGAGAGAATAGCAGATTGAGAGAATTTGAGAGATTGTGAGACTTGACACTTGAGAGTATTAGAGAGAATTGAGAGAAATTGTGAGAAAAATACATAAGGATTGAGATGTATTTATAGAGTTTTTTAATTTTTAATTTTTTTATTTTTTTTTATTTTTGGCCTTCGGGCCGTTGGGGAAAGAGCCGAACGGCTCTTTCCCGCGGAGGGGGGCCGGGCCCCGCCCCCTGAAATTTTCAAGGGGCGGGGCCCACAGTTGTTTTTTTTTTAAACGGGTCGGAACCGGCCCGTGAAGGTCCGGTTCCGGTTCCCGTTCGGAACCGAGGACCCGGTCAACGGGCCGGTTTCGGGTCCGGGTCCAATTTGGCCATGTCTAATTTAGTTGTTATTTATAGACAGTTAATAATATGTTGTAATTTTTCGTTAGTATAAATTTATTTAGTTAGTTGTTATTTATAGACAGTTAATAATATGTTATAATTTTTCGTTAGTATAAATTTATTTATTTAGTTCTAATTTATAGACAGTTAATAATATGTTATAATTTTTCTGTTAATGTGACGATAGTTCTAATATTTATAAATTTAGGTATTCTATAAAAATATGTATTGTTATAGGAACGAGAAAAGTAATTACGTGTTGCGATCCGGCGATTTTTCTTTTGAAATCATATCTGATTAATTTTTGGAAAAATAACTCGAAAAGCAGAATGTACAGCTTTTACCAAATAATTTATAATTTATTTATTTAGCAGAATGTCGTCTACATCTTTTGCGGTTGTTCGCTGGGGAGGTACAATAGTACGAAATCAATATGGACGTGATTACGATGGGGGACATTCTGCTATGTTCCAATTCGGAAATATCTCCACATTTGATGAGTTACGTGCTACGATTGCGCACGCGATGAATATAACGGGAAATCAGTATATTCGTAGCGTGGTGTATAGATACCCGATTGCAACACACGATGTACATGACATTATGGAGGTGTATAATGATGATACAATTGGGATGATCCAGCAGTTTGCACTTTGGGTTGGTTCTTTGGGATTTTTACAGTTCTATGTAACTGTCGATGAACACCAAGTAGGAGGTTCCAATGTTGGTGAAGAGGACATTGGTGTGCATAATCAGCACGTGGAGCCCGATGATAATGATGGAATTTATATCGATGAAGAAGATGATCCTTGGATGGATACTGATGATGGTGATGAAGAAGATGTCGAAGATGTCGATATGGATGCTTACTACAACATCCATTGCAGTAATCCCATCTCGTCGTTGGTACATCCACCGCCCCATTCGGAGATCAACTTTGATATGATGCAAGTCGATACAAGAGCGAAGTCGAGACGTAGGTCATTTCATCCATCAAAAGAATTTGAGGTTCATATGGTGTTTCCATCACGAGATGCGTTACAGTTGGCTGCGAAAGAGTACTCCCTGACAAGAAATCAAAGCTTTTGCAGTGATGTGACAAATAAGTCAGTATATATTATTAGGTGTGGTAATAAGAATGGGCCGTGTGATTGGACGCTCTGTGCGACTCATAAAGCGAGCACCCTATTTTGGAAAATAACTAAGTACAATAGGCCACACACATGCACAAATCCTCAAATGTCACGGGATCATCGACAACTTGATCAGAAGTACATATGCGGCGAGATAAAGGCAATGGTCAGAGCCCAACCAGATATCAAAATCAAAGCACTGATGGCAGAAATTCAAGACAAGCCGCACTTCGAACCTACTTACCGTAAAACTTGGGCAGCTAAACAAATGGCAATCGCCTCCATTTTTGGAGGATGGGATGAATCGTACGGTAGGCTGAAGAAGTACATGAATGAAATGATGTTAAAGAATGCAGGTTCTCATTTTGTGATTGATGATCGCATGAGCCATGATCGGAGCCGCACCTTTTTCAATCGCATGTTTTGAACTTTCAAGCAGACGATTGAAGGCTTTGCAAGTTGTCAACCTGTGATATTTGTTGATGGTACATTTATGTACGGAAAATATCGAGGAACGCTCCTTGTAGCGACCTCACTTGATGGCAACAATCATATATTCCTGCTGGCATTTGCTGTGGTCGATCGGGAAGATAATGACAACTGGACGTGGTTTATGACTCTATTACGGAGATATGTCTGTCGGAGGAGGGAAAATATTTGTGTGATATCAGATAGGCACATAGGAATTATAAAAGCAATGGAGTCAGCAGTATGGCGTCCTCCACATGGCCACCATAGATTTTGCGCACGGCATATTGCCAGCAACTACAATAGACAATTCAAAAATGCCTAAGGCAAAGGTCTCGTTGAGGAGGTAGGTAAATTGCCGAGGGAAAATCAAAATTAGTAAATGTAATTACGGATGACGATTGTTATTTTTTATGCAATTTTTTTTTCTTTTTATATATTCTACCAACTTCATTTTATGTTTTCTATTAGTTTGAAAATCAAAATTCAATTATAAAAGTAGTCTCTCCCTCGGCAATTGCCGAGGGGTTCCAAATCGAAAAAAAAAAAGCGCCTCTCCCTCGGCAATTAAATTGCCGAGGGAAAACAAAAAAAAAAACGTGGGGGGGGGGGGCCTGCACCGTGCAGGCCCCTGGAGGTGGGGCCGCCCCTCCTGTCCCTCGACAATTCAATTGCCGAGGGACAGCAGGGGGCGGCCCCCCGTGGGGACCTGCCCCCCAGGGCAGGAGGGGGGCCCACCGGCGGCCCCCACCTCTCCCTCGGCGGTTGACACGCCAAGGGAGAGTAGAGGGGGCCCACGAGTGGGCCTCAAGGTCTCCCTCGGCATGTCAACTGCCGAGGAAGACCTAAAATTGTAATTTTTTTTTTAATATTAAAATTGTAAATATTATTATTTTTTGTATTATTTTTAAAAAAAAAAGCTCGAGGGCTGAGCAAGAACAAAAATTTAAGGGGAAAAAAAAGGTTTTGCCCTTGCTTGGCAGTCGGGAAAATTGTCAAAAAAGTCCTAAACCTATTACACTTTTGCCAATTCAGTCCTAAACCTTTTAATTTTGTCAATTCAGTCCTAAACATTTTAATTTTGTGCCAATTCAGTCCTAAACCTTTTTTTCGTGCCGATTCAGTCCTAAACCTTTTTGCGTTTGTGCCAATCTAGTCCATTCGGCCGATTTTGGCCTTGCCGGTGTTGACGTGGCCTTGACCGGCGTTGACCGGATAAAATTTAATGATATTTTATTAGTTTTTCAAATTATTAGTTTAGTTTTTTCTTTTTTCTTTCTTTCTTTCTTTTTAATTTTACTGTTCATTGTCTTCCTCCTTCGTGCTTCTCCCTCCAGATTGGACTCTACCTTCTCCCTCCAGAATCACAGCCTCTGAGTCCCGTGAAAAGGGATCAATCAAGGAGGAGCTGTACCGCCTCAATAATGTCTTGGAGGAGTGCCAAGCGCTACCAAGGAAGCAAACCCTTGCCTCTCTCAAAACATTCCTAAGTCCCTCGGTTGTCCAAATCCGTAGAACCTTAGACAAGATCGAGAAACCTATAGCAACTTCGTGTGGGACCTTCTGTCTTCTGCCACAGAGGCTAGAAGCTTCTCGAGGAAGCTCCCCATGGGTCGCTCCGCCAAGAGTCCGCGGGCTCGAGAATGAAGTGGAGACTCTGGAGAGGATGCTTCTCCAACCAGGAAAATCGTTTGACTCTATCAACGCTATCGCGATCACCAGTGTGAGCGGCGTCGGAAAGACCACACTAGCCCAAGTGGTCTACAACAAACAAGAAGTGAAGGCACACTTCCTTCCAAGAATCTGGGTATCCTTATCCCTACAGCCCGACGCGTCCGAGAACCCGAGGGAGGCCATCGCCAAGAAGTTACTGGCCCGTCTAGGAGTTGAAATGGACATAATCCGCTCTATAGAGAGCCACGGCCTCCACGGCCGACTCTACGCTCTCCACCTGCAACTACTGGGCAAAAAGTACCTAATAGTGCTCGACGACCTGTGGGACACCAACCCATGGCACTTCTGAGAATAGGACTCGAGCTTGCGCAGCTACGGCGTCGCCAGCGTCGCTAGATCTGGGCGAGCACAGCCATGGCGACGCCGTGGCTGGGCATCGCTAGGCGAGCTAAGGGAACACCATGGCCGAGCGAGCTCGAGCTCGAGCTTGCCTAGATCTGGAAAAGCCATGGCTGCGCGAGCTCGAGCTCGCCACGCCATGGCTTCTCCTGTTCACTATCAGTCGCCGCTATGGTGCGCTTGTCGATTCCACTCAAGAGGAAGAAGGTTGAGTCCAATCTGGAGGGAGAAGAACGAAGGAGGAAGACAATGAACAGTAAAATTAAAAAGAAAGAAAAAAGAAAAAAACTAAACTAATAATTTGAAAAACTAATAAAATATCATTAAATTTTGTCCGGTCAACGCCACGTCAGCGCCGGCAAGGCCAAAGTCGGCCGGATGAACTAGATTGGCACAAACGGTAAAGGTTTAGGACTGAATCAGCACGAAAAAAAGGTTTAGGACTGAATTGGCATAAAATAAAAAGGTTTAGGGCTGAATTGACAAAAGTGTAATAGGTTTAGGACTTTTTTGACAATTTTTCCCTTGGCAGTCAGATTGCCAAATGGGCAATTATTTTCTTTTTGTTTGGCCTGCTCGGCAGCGTGACTGCCGAGCGGTGTCTGGTTTGGTAAATAAATTTTTTTTGCACTTGATTTGGTGATTATTATTATTTTTATTTTTATTTGGAAAAAAGCCCTTGCTGCTCTCGCTTTGGTTTAAAACTATTCAAAGGGTGCGTTTGTTTTGGGGAAAATATTTTCAGGGAAAGTGTTTTCTAGACTTTCGTTTGTTTGGTTCGCGAAAAATGATTTGGTCAACGGAAAGTACTTTCCAGTCAACAAAGATTTTATTCATTAAAATAGGAAAGTGAATTCTCCAAAATAAAAAAGTGAAAACATTTTCCCAAATTTGAGTCTCTCACTTTCTTTGAAAATGGGACCGAGGTCGAACTCGGAGACCGATCTCGGGGCCGAAGTCGGTGACCTGGGCCAGCGCTGGCGTTCGGGACCGGGGACCAAGAGCGGTGCCAGGGCCGGGGTCGGCGATCGGGGCCGGGGACCGAGGCCGGGGTTCAGGATCGTGACCAGGGCCGGGGACTGGGACCGAGGCTGGTGACCGAGGATCAGGGCCGGGCCGGAGACCGGGGATCGAGACCGGGGCCGGGGATAGGGACAGAGGCCGGGATCGGGATCGGGACTGGGAACCGAGGGCCGGGGCTGGGGGCGGGGGCGGGGACGGGGACCAAGACCGGGGCCGAGGACCCGGGTCGGGGCCCGGGCCGGGACCGGGGCCGGTGCTGGGACGGAGGCCGGGCTAGGGATCGAGGCCGGGCTAGGGACAGGGGCCGGAACCGGGGACCGGGGTCGGGCGAGGACCGAAACCGGGGACCGGAGCCGGGTGAGGACCGGGACCGGGGACTGAGACAGGGGCCGGAGCCTGGCCGGGTCAGTTCACATCAGCTCTCTCGACCATCTATCTCTCCTCAGTATCGAGAACAGTCCCTTTGATGAGATTGAAATCGTTTTCCAAATGAGAATCAAACGCCGAAAAATATTTTCGGTAACATATTACCAAACAAAGGAAAACAAATCATTTTCCGAGAAAGTGATTTTCAAGAAACCACTTTCCAGAAAACGAATTCCTGAAAATCACTTTCCTTGAAATAAACACACCGAAAATCCCAGTGACGTCTCCAGCCACGAGTCGCCTAATGCACGTGGAATGACGCGTCGAATTCTTAACAGTATTCATTAAGTTTTAGGTTTTCTAAGGAAATCGGGCCAGCCAATTAACGTTGGCATTTGACCCCCAAAAAAAAAAAAATTAACGTTGGCATACTTGGTACTTTTCGATTGCGGTAATCCTAACTAACTAATTAAGGAATGCGACCCTTCCAAGTTCCAACCACTTGCGTGTTCCATAATGTATTATCATAATAATTATACTAATAATATACTTTGGATTATCATAAGCATTCTTCCTATTCCCATTCCCAAAGAGACCACCCCCAAATTTATCTGGAAAGTGGAAACCAAGCACACGCTGTCGTTTCATTAGAACTCACTGCAGGCAATGAAATTAATAAGTTGAAGAACCCTCGTCAATCTCCCGTGATCCGTGCGTGACGGACGTTGAAGTCAACTCTTGTCACTCCCTTCGACCGTGGCTGCGTCCCCCACATCCGGAAATATTTGATACCGCCGGAGAGCGATCTCCGGGTCGATTGCGTGTTTCTATTTTGCGGGTAGCGCACTCGTTGTCGTCCGATCGGGATACAAATAATAATTAGCCAGTGATTTCGTGTCGGTACGCGCCGTCGATCTTATTCATTTCTTTCAAATAAGCTAAAAACCGAAGTTTATCTATGATTTTTCCTGCCGGGTTTTTCGATTACATTTCATTCTATGCTGATTTCTCATAAGGAGAAAAATTGGATGATCTTTCTCAGGACACTCACTAATTTTTCCTTGGATGTGCTATGCAGTTCAAAATCCTTCTATTAGATATGATTAATGAAATGTTTTGTAAGTGTAGTATATACACGTACGAAGGTGATCCAATGCACTTGGAAATCAAGGGTGAGCATGGTTCGGGTGGGCGATTCCCTCCGTGGAACTGGGAACCGCCCACTAAGGACCAGTTCCGAATAGTTATATAGTAAACTGTCAGTTGGTACCATGGATTCATTCGAAAACTGAACAATCGGTCCAGCTCGATTCCCAGGTGGATCATGGAACCGGTCCCCAATCTCTACAAGTCGCACATATATATAAGATTTTACTTCACCACTACATGCAGATGATAATCTAGAGATCTTAATTAGGTAGTGATGGGTCAAGAGTCATGTCTCCTTATGCTTTGCCATTATCAAGGATATGAAATATCAAACTTCAATACAATGACTACATATAAAACCATCTAAGCATGTCTATTCGAAGATAAAACTATAGCCAGCTCACAAGCTATACATACGTACCGATCTGATCCGAGTGGGTAGCTGGGCGATTCCACGTTTGGAATCAGGAACCACATCGGTACTCATCGATTCTAGTAAATTGGAATCGGGAACCGGACCGATCTCCATGGAGACCCTCGGTTCTGGGCCAATATGATTTGGTTTCGGGCGGTTCCCAATTCCTTTGCATACCCCTAGCGTAAACGAGTTGCAAGCGTTCACGATTTCATTGTAGCATTATAGGTTGAGTACCATACAAAGGTGTGACGAGATTGCCGCACTAGACAAAGCAAAGGGTCTGACCGGAGCTTACTACTCGCTCGAGGACCTCCTGAGCCCCGCCGAGCGTCTTGGAATGTTTTGACTAACGGGCTATGTGAATCTGTATAGAACGGGGGGGAAAATCATGGGAAATGTAGTTAGAGTGCACTAAGGCTCGATTCCTTTCGCGAAAAATGAAGTAAATTGAAACTGTTTTCGAGAAAGTTATCTTCCAGAAAAATAATAATATTTTCGGTGTTCGGTTGAAACCGTAAAAGAAATTGAAAAATATTTTTTTGTGTTTTGTAAGGAAAATCAATTTCCTTTGTCCACCCTTTTTAATAATTTTTTTTTTTAAAAAAATTAGTATTTATAGTTATTTTTCTTTTTTGTCTTTTTTTTTTCCTTCTTCTTGGCTGGCACCGGCCACGGCGACTGCCAGCGAGGCTCGAGCTCGCAATATTTCGGCTAGCCGAGCCGGCCTCGAGACGAGGCCAAGGGGTAGCTTGCCTCGCTAGATCCGACGATGCTCCACTTCGGGCAAGGCCATCGACCAGCAGAGGAAAGGAAAAAAGAAAAAAAATTATAAACAAATAAATTAAAGATATAAATTCAAAAATTATTAAAAATATAAAAATTCAAAAATAGAAAGAAAGAAAATAAAACAAAAAATAACTAAAAAAGAAAAGGAATGTTAAGGAGTGGAGGGAGGAAAGAGGTTTAAGTACACCCAAAGTGTCATAAGTTGTATACGGCGCTCACTTTAGTGTCAAAACTTTCAAATCGATCATTTTAGTGCTAAGTTTTTGTAACTTCAATCACTTAAGTGTCAACTTCTTTTAAAAACTATCACTTTAGTGTCAATTCCGATTTAAGCTGACGTGGCTCGCCGAAAATCCAACATGTGCATTTTTTATTATAATTTAAGATGACGTGGCTCATTGGACTTGGCATTGAAATGATCATTTTTTAAAAAAAGTTGACACTTAAGTGATCGAAGTTACAAAAACTTAGCACTAAAATGATCAATTTGAAAATTTTGGCATTAAAGTGAGCGCCGTACATAACTTATGGTACTTGAGGTGTACTTAACTCAAGGAAATATCATGGAAAATATTTTCCATCTCCTCAGAAAAGAAAAAAAAATCATTTTCCTCGTTTTTGAATGTATTTTTTCCGCGAGAAAAAAACTTTTTTTCTTGACTCGCTTATTTTTCGTGAAACGAACGTCCTAGAAATTCGGAAAATATTTTATCCTAAAATTTGTTTTTTCCCGAAACGAAGGAGCCTAAGAGTACGATGATAGCTCTCCTAGTCCTTCCATGTTCAAAGGACGGAACACAAGGACAGGTTCATGCTTGTTTCCGGTAATTACCTGATGAGAATGCTTCATTGTGGCACTATAATTTGACAATTGTGATGCGATTGCAGTGTCGGTGTTGGAGATGGGGCAGCGGAGAAAGGACGTGTCGACAAGATTCGTCTGGCTATCGAAATTCATCTTATTAAATCAAGCTAAATCCCGTATATATAAATAATTCAATCGATCTAGACACCACGCGATCCGATTGAAATGTTGCGAGCGAGACGAAAGGGGGTGCTCTTTGGAAGAATCGATCCCCGTGTTCACTCCGATTTTCAGTTCGGTCACTAATTCTGTCCGATGATTCCTCGAACTTAAGTTTATGTAAAAATTTGTGTTTTTCCTCAAAAATATAATGGGAAAATTACCAAAAAAGTCCTAAACCTATTGTAATTGTGCCAATTCAGTCCTAAACCTTTTTTTTTGCCGATTCAGTCATAAACCTTTTGCAATTGTGCCAATTCAGTCCATCCGACGAATTTTGGTCGGCCGGCGCTGACGTGGACGCCGATCGGCCGGCGACTCATTATTTTAATAATTTTTATGATTTTTTATGATTTTTTCTTTTTCTTTTCTTTGCCATTTCTTATTTTATTGTTTTCCTTCCCTTCCCCTCCCCTGTTCTTCGTTTTTAGCTTTCCTGTTCTTCGGCTTCAACTGCAAAAGAAGAACCCGAACCAGCTGCAAGCCACGAGTACAGGATAGGAGTTGCTCGAAGCTCCTTTTCCGTCGTCGTCTTCTTGGACCGTGAGACTCTTGAGTCGATGTCGTTTTGCTCCCCGAAGCCGATCAACACGCCCAAATCGAGCGATGAATCAGACTTCCCGGCTGCCCGATCCATTCTGTCCCCTTTGCCTCTGCTCGAGCCTATTATCAACCGTCCGTCGGCCTTAATCAGAGTTTCCAGCGTCTGGGGGCTCGAATCCGACGGTGGCAGTGAGATCTCGTCCCTGCTTAGCTCCGTGGTCGTCTGATTTTGACCTAGATCCTAACTTTGACTCTGATTAGCTTCGTCAGTTCCGTCTTCGTGAAGCTCACGTATCTCGCTCTCGGCGTCGTCTTCATCTTCTCTTGTCATCCGTTTGGGTCGACGCGTCCGCCACCGCTTTCGGCGTCGACTCGCTGTTAAACTCGGTCTTGTAGACTTCATACCCATGGAGGTCGATCGAGCTCCATGACTGGTTCCTCCGACAAGCTATGGGATTCTAATTTGTCGCCCAATTTGGCCTGCAAGTGGAGAAAGAGCTTCAAGGAGCTCCGATCTTTTGAGGACGTACTCGTGGCCTGCAAGTGATTCAGGTTCTTCTTCGCTGAACCGGTGCAGTTGAAGGCTTGAAGCCGAAGAACAGTATGGAAGGAAAAAATAATAAAATAAGAAAAGGCCAAGAAATGGAAAAGAAAAGGAAAAAATCATAAAAATTTATAAAAATTATTAAAATAATGGATCGTCGGCCGGCCGGCTTCCACGTCAGCACCGACAGGTCAAAATTCGCAGGATGGACTGAATTGACATAATTGCAAAAGGTTTAAGACTGAATCGACAAAAAAAAAAGGTTTAGGATCGAACTGACACAATTGCAATAGATTTAGGACTTTTTTGGTAATTTTCTCAAAAAATAATAATAATATGAATGATTTGGCCAAACAAGACCCAAATTATTATTATTTTTTGTTTCAAGCCTCGTGTCGGCGAATCATTCCAACCGTTAGCGTGCTCTATATAATAATAACAATACTACTACTTATATACTTATGACGATAACATGTAATTTGGACCGTAACCATCTTTCTGATTCCGAAAGAGACCATGCCGATATTCTACTCGTGACAGATTATAAATTATACTAAAATTATTTGTTGAATGTCCTGCAATTTTTTCAATCTTGGAATCAAACCAACTTTCAAGAACCTCATCTATCTAATTCTAGGGCAAGATGACATGGGCCACCAGGGCCACCACTACCAGAAAAGGGATTTTTTTTTTTCCAAAAAATCCTAAACTCATTGCACTTTAGTCCGATTCAAAGTCTTTTAATTTTTTCAATTGAGTCCTAAACAATTTCATATTTTACCAAAATTAAGTCCATCCGATCAATTTTCCAGAAAACCCACTAACGTGGATGTCGATCATCTTACGTGGCACAGCCGGCACTGACATATAAAATTTTAATCATATCTTAATATTTTTTTTGCTATTTTTTATAGTTAATTTTTTTTCCTTTAAACTATGGCCGTGAGACTGCCAACAGACCATCGTCGGTTACTGGCGAGGGCCAGTAACCTTCGCATGGTATGGGCGAGGGCGAGGGTCGTTGGCCCTCGTCAGCCATAGTTAAAAAAATAAAGAAAATAATTAGCAATTATCCACGTCAGCGCCAATAGTTAAATAAATAATGGAATATAATTAACAATTATCCACTCTAGGGCCGATCGTGTCAGGTAAGATGGCTGTGTGGCATGACCCGGTGTCCACATCAGCGATTTTAGGCCGAAATTAATCGGATTGACTCAATTGAAAAAAACGTGAAAAGGTTCGGGACTCAATCAGCATAATTAAATGATTTCAGACTGAACTGACAAAATTGCAGTAAATTTATGTCTTTTTGGACAATCTTTCCAACGGTACACAAGTCAACCGCGAATTCGAAATGCGGATATACTCATGATAACAATTTTTTTTAAAAAAAAAAAGTGGAAAAAATGAGAAGAATATTTGGAGGCGTGATCCATCGGTAACCAAAGCGAATTAAGAAATTAAGCCGGTGTGCGCTGGGAAAAAAAGAAGAAGAAGAAGGGGCCTCGATTAAGCGTCATTGATGACGCCTAACCACAGAACGTTGAAGTCGTTTCTGTTCTTTTCTTTTTTTGATCGAAGTTTGAAGTCAATTCTTTTTTCTCCATCACGGTTCACCTGTGGCTGTCCCGCACACCTTTGCAACTTTTCGTGTGGACAATAATCACTGCACAAATTATGGATTTTGCATTTTTTTTTTCATAATCTGGGTGGGTAACCTGCATTATCTTATCCTGTCGACTCGGGATATAAATAGTAATCAACTGGTCACACTATGTTGGCGCGTCACGCCGTTTCTTAAGGTAAGTTACAAATCAAATCAAAATCTATCCACATGATTTTTCCGTAAATTATCTCTGCCGGCGTATTCCGTTCTTCGCGAGTATTTTTTGAAGAAAATGTCGAAAAAAACCCTTCTTAGGTGGCTCGTAAATTTTCCTTACAAGCATGCTTTGAAGATCTAAGTTCTTCTATTAGACGAGGTAGATAATATCTTGCCGGGTGAAGTATGTGTACTAAAATACGCATCTTTGTTGAAGACTTCTCTTTTGTTATTTTTTACTATCTAAACTAGATATTGGGGTAAGACGACTTTTGTTGGGAAGAACTAATTATTTTTTGGTCCAGATTCTTAGGATCAGTTGACTTTTGAAGCTGTCAGAATCTCCATCGATGCAGTTAATCAACCATCTCCACGAGGAGCCTATAAATAATGGTTGCTCTTGGCCAGAAAAGACACCACCAGGCACCAACCCACTTAAGCTTTGGCTCTGATCTCATGTTTCACTGTTTCTCATGGAGGAAGCAACCAACGTTTAGAGTCAACCATTGAACCAATCAACAGACGTGAGAGTTGAGAATCTTTTCGAAACTTGGGAAAACATAAATGGGGAACGAGAGGCAGAGCAATGTGACGGCGGAGGAGAAGATGGAGAAGATGAAGAAGAAGAAGAAGCAGGGGTTGTGGTCGTCAATAGGCTCCGTATTCATGCACGCGGATGGAGTGGACAAGTGCTTGATGGTTTTCGGCTTCATCGGAACCATGGCCGATGGCTTCTCTACTCCCCTTGTGCTCTTTGTCACCAGTCGGCTCATGAACGACATCGGCTCTGCATCTTCTCTGGATCCCGCGACGTTTCGTCACGACATGAACAGGGTACGCACAACCGTCTCTCTCTGAGCTCTCGTAACAACCAGGCAAATAGTGAACTCTTGCCCTCACTCTGGGTTGTGTTTTCTGCAGAATGCAGTGGTTCTCTTGTACATCGCCTGTGGATTGATGTTTGCTTGTTTTCTAGGTGGGTGACACCGGTTCGCTTGTTCCTTTTTTTTTGGGTTTTGTCATTTATCTTTGCAAGAATTAGAAATTGGTGTAAAGTTGAGATTTTGTCAGTACTTTTGGAGGGGTAGAAATGCTAGTGGCACTGCCTAACATTTTCTGACCTTGCTGGTGATGATGATCATATTCAGAAGGGTATTGTTGGACCAGGACTGGTGAGAGGCAAGCGGCGAAAATGAGAGCCAGATACTTGAGAGCTGTGCTCAGGCAAGACGTGACCTACTTCGACATGCATGTGACAAGCACGTCCGATATCGTCACCAGTGTATCCAGTGATAGTCTCGTGATTCAGGACGTCATAAGCGAGAAGGTCCCCGATTCAGAATCTTAACCTCTCTGTTATTCTGTGTTTCATATATGGTTTTGATTCCCGGTGTATCAGCTAAATTTGACCGAATTGAAATTACAGGTCCCTAATTTTCTTGTCAACGTATCGCTGTTTGTCGGGGCCTACATCGCGGCATTCATAATGTTGTGGAGGCTGGCAATAGTTGGGTTCCCCTTTGTTGTTTTTCTCATCATTCCGGGCATGATATATGGAAGGACTCTGATAATCATTGCAAGAAAGATGAGGGAAGAGTATAATAAGGCCGGTATGATCGCAGAACAGGCAGTTTCTTCCATCAGAACAGTCTATGCGTTTGTTGGTGAGAGCAAAACGCTTTCCGAGTTTTCTAAAGCTCTTGAAGGCTCTGTGAAGTTGGGGCTGAGGCAGGGGCTGGCCAAAGGCCTGGCGATCGGAAGCAACAGTATCGTGTTCGCCATTTGGTCTTTCATTGCATATTATGGTAGCAGGATGGTCATGGATCATGGTTATAAAGGGGGAACGGTTTATATCGTTGGCACGGCCGTTACTTTTGGCGGAGTGTAAGTGGTGTCCGGCTTTCTTTTGAAGTTTTGATTTTAACTCACGTTCTTACTGATAATACATTCAGGAAAAGTAGTCCTGTGCCTAAGCTGCTTTAAGATTCAGGAAATCACCTTGTTCTAGGCGAAACTGATCCCGACTTGTTTGGTCTTTTCTTATATGATTTAAGGGCATTGGGTACTGCTTTATCCAACCTCAAGTACTTCTCGGAAGCGTGTTCGGCAGGCGAGCGTATAGAGGAGGTGATAAGAAGAGTGCCCCCGATTGATCCAGAGAACATGGAGGGCGTGACCATACCGAATTTGGAAGGAAACATCGAATTTAGGCACGTCGAGTTTGCATATCCGTCGAGACCTGAAAACATCATCTTCAAAGACTTCTCTCTTACGGTCCCATCAGGAAAGACTCTAGCTTTGGTTGGTGGCAGTGGCTCCGGGAAATCCACGGTGATATCGCTCCTGCAGAGGTTCTACAACCCGCTCAGCGGACAAATACTCCTCGATGGGGTCGCCATTAATAAGCTGCAAATCAAATGGCTTAGATCGCAAATGGGACTAGTAAGCCAAGAGCCAACACTCTTTGCGACTAGCATAAAGGAGAATATACTCTTTGGCAAGGAGAATGCGGAGATGGAGGAGGTGATCGAAGCTGCCAAGGCTTCGAATGCTCATAACTTCATCAGTCAGTTGCCTCAGGGATACAATACACAGGTCCGGTCCTCTTTCCTCAAATTGTATGTATTTTCAATGCGTTAGGTGCCTGCTCACACGGTTTCGATACCAATGACATGCTATAGGTTTTCGGTACGGAGAATCTTGCATCTGTACTGTGTTACATAAACCATGAGAAGGTACATAAGCTTACATTTGTATCAGCAGGTAGGGGAAAGAGGCATCCAATTATCAGGAGGGCAGAAGCAGAGAATAGCTATCGCGCGAGCAATCATTAAAGCACCCAGAATCCTCCTCCTAGACGAAGCAACAAGCGCATTAGACTCTGAATCGGAGAAAATCGTCCAAGACGCGCTCGATCGAGCTTCCATTGGTCGCACAACGATCATCGTTGCTCACCGGCTATCTACCATACGACATGCCAATAACATTGCCGTCATTCAGAACGGGCAAGTGATAGAGACGGGCAATCATGAAGAGCTCATCCAGAATGAAGACGGCCTCTACACCTCGTTGGTCAATCTTCAGAAATCAGAGAAACAGAAGCCGACAGATCAAGTTGCGAAACCCGAGAACCAAATCACATCTTCCATGCTAAGCATGGATGGACATAGTACTAGTAGCCGCCGCAGCCTATCTAAGGTGAGTCGCACCAGCTCAGCAGGGTCCGCTGTGGCGGCCGTTGGTTCGGATGATCAAAAGATCCCAATTCCATCTTTCCGAAGATTGATAGCATTGAACATGCCAGAGTGGAAACAAGCGATCCTGGGGTGCATCAGCGCGATCTTGTTCGGCGCAGTTCAACCGGTGTATTCTTTCGCCATGGGCTCAATGATCTCGGTTTATTTTTTGCATGACCATGAGGAGATTAAAGCAAAGATAAGGATTTATGCATTCTCCTTTCTGGGTTTGGCCGTGTTCTCGCTCGCGGTCAATGTGAGCCAGCATTACAATTTCGCTTTCATGGGGGAGTACTTGACCAAGAGGATCCGAGAGAAGATGCTCTCTAAGATCCTGACTTTCGAAGTCGGTTGGTTCGATCAAGATCAGAACTCCAGCGGTTCGGTTTGCTCGAGACTTGCCAAAGATGCCAATGTGGTAAGTACTATTCCTTACCCCGCAAGTTCGCTCATTCTAGTCCTCTATATCTCGTCCATGCTTGATGGCTAATGCTGCTTCTGCTTCGCTACTTCTGTGCAGGTGAGATCTTTGGTGGGTGACCGAATGGCTCTTATCGTGCAGACATGCTCCGCGATAATAATCGCGTTCACCATGGGTCTGATCATCGCCTGGAGACTCGCCGTCGTAATAATAGCTGCGCAACCCCTTGTCATAGTCTCCTTCTACATGAGACGAGTGCTACTAAAGACCATGTCTCAGAAGGCCATCAAGGCTCAGGACGAAAGTAGCAAGCTCGCTGCGGATGCTGTCTCCAACCACCGAACTATCACTTCATTCTCTTCCCAAGAGCGCATCCTCAAAATGCTCGAGAGAGCCCAGGAAGCCCCGGAACGAGAGAGCATCCGGCAGTCGTGGTATGCTGGTATTGGACTAGCCGCCTCGCAGTTCTTTACCAAGTGCGTTTGGGCTTTAGATTTCTGGTACGGAGGCAAGTTGATCGCGAAAGGGCAAATCACATCGAAAGCGCTCTTCGAGACGTTCATGATCTTGATCAGCACAGGCAAAGTCATTGCCGATGCCGGAAGCATGACCACAGACATTGCCAAGGGCTCGGACACGGTCGGGTCTGTGTTCGCCATATTGGACCGGTTGACTAGAATAGAACCTGAAGACGTTGAAGGTTACCAGCCAGGAAAAATAACAGGCCATGTAGAGTTTTGCAGGGTGGATTTTGCATACCCGGAAAGGCCGGATGTCATCATCCTAAAGGACTTCTCATTCAAAATCGAAGCGGGGAAATCAACAGCGTTAGTCGGACAGAGCGGATCTGGAAAATCAACCCTCATCGGCTTGATCGAAAGGTTCTACGATCCAATCCGAGGCACAGTAAAAATCGACGGACGAGACATGAAGTCATACCACCTCAAGGCCTTAAGGAAGCACATCGCACTGGTTAGTCAGGAGCCAACTCTATTCGCCGGCACAATAAGAGAGAACATTGTCTACGGAATATCGCACGAGATGAGTGAAACGGAAATCATCGAGGCCGCACGGGCTGCAAACGCTCACGACTTCATCGTGGCATTGAAGGATGGATACGACACGTGGTGCGGGGACAAAGGAGTCCAGCTCTCGGGGGGGCAAAAGCAGAGAGTCGCCATCTCGAGAGCCATACTGCGAAACCCGACACTGTTGCTACTTGATGAGGCGACCAGCGCACTCGACAGCCAGTCGGAGAAGGTGGTGCAGAACGCACTGGAGCGCTTAATGATCGGACGGACCACAGTAGTGGTGGCACATAGGTTGAGTACCATACAAGGGTGCGATGTGATCGCCGTGCTAGACAAAGGGAAGGTGGTCGAGAAGGGGAGCCACTCTTCCTTGTTGGCTAAGGGCCCGACGGGAGCTTACTACTCGCTGGTGAACCTCCAGAGCACGCTGAGCGCCTCGGACCGTATCGAATAATGTGCAGTGTGAATCTATGTTAACCCGGGGGAAAAACCATGGGAAATGTTGTCAAGGCACCAAGAGTATGATAGCAGGAGGACAGGTTCATGCTTTGTTTGCTGTAGTCACATGAATAAAATGCTTCATTATGGTACAGTGTTCTTCGCTTGCTCTACATGCTCAGTATTGAAGATTATCAGATGGGGTAATAACTTTATTTTTAACTTTTGTCCCATAAAGTTGTAAAAGACAGAGATTAAGAAAAGAATCCACTAATCCCACAGTAACAGTAACTAAAAACAGCACTTAGTGAGAAACATCATTAAGGATTAATAATAACCCAAGCAATGTCCAGGCCGGTCCAAAACTCATAGCTACTTATGAGTAATAACTAATAACCAGAAAGAAAATGTCCGCTGCATTAATGTTGGGAATCGCAAGAGTCACGACTCTTCGTAATCCAAGCTCATCGTAAAGTGGAGTCTTGGAAGATATTAAGTTGTTGTAATTATTATCTAGAGAATAGGAAGAGTCCTAGACGTTGTTATCTAGGAGATTATGTTCATTTATTAGCTTTAAATGTCATGTATCTGGACGTGTCTGTTCGTTTGTCTAGAGAAGTCGTAGAGTCATGCCTACAGCCTATAAATAGGTGTGTTTTGTAATCGTTTAGTAGAACATGAGAGTGAATAACATTTCCAGAATTTCCTTCTTCAAACACTTAGGTATCAGAGTGCTGCGCCTCTGAGATCCAACATTTGGTATCAGAGCCAGTGAGAGCCAGTTTGGCTAAGTTTTTTCTCTCGAGTCAGATGGCTTCTGTGAGTGGTACTGGGATGGTCCAACCTCAACTCCCGAGGTTCGATGGGAAGAATTTTGAGCATTGGAAGATCCAGATGGAGGTGCTATTCGGGTTTCAGGAGCTGACCGAGATTGTGGAAGAAGGATTCGAGGAGCCAGAAACGGCAGCAAATTTGACAACGGAGGAGCAGAAGACGCTAAAAGAGAATCGTAAGAAAGATCGTAATGCTCTCTTTTACATCTTTCAAGCGATAGATTCGTCAATCTTTGAGAAAGTGGCGAATTCGAAGACGGCGAAAGAAGCTTGGGGCACTCTCATCAACATTTACAAAGGCGTTGAGAAGGTCCAGAAGGTTCGGCTTCAGACTCTTCGACGACAGTTCGAGCTCCTTCAGATGGAAAAGTCGGAGTCCATTTCCGATTATTTCTCACGGACGTTGGCTCTTGTCAATCAAATGAAGGCCAATGGTGAGACTATTCGGGATCAACAGATTGTTGAGAAGATTCTTCGAACTCTAACTTTGCAGTTCGAATATATTGTGACTTCCATCGAAGAGTCACGAGATCTCTCTGTCTTGTCCGTCGATGAGTTGGTGGGTTCTCTACAAATGCACGAGCAACGAATCAAGGAGAAATCCAAGACGGTGGAGGAAGCTTTGCAAAGCCAGTTGGTGTTGCCTGATGAAAAGAAGAATCTTTCTAATCAAAGGAAAGATCCAAAGCGGCAAGAGAAGTATGCCGGACAACAAAAAGATAAGTCCTTTATTCAGTGTTTTAATTGTAAAAAGTATGGGCACTATAAATGTGAATGTCGGAGCAAGAAGACTGGTGGTCAAAAGTTCCATGCTAAGGTAGCAAGATCCGTCGATAGACATGTCGATGGAGATGGTGAGCAAGGTAATGCTCTTTTATTCACATGTAATTCTGCGGTGGAGAACCAGAAGAATGTTTGGTACTTAGACACCGGGTGTAGCAATCACATGTGTGGCGAGAAGGAGTTATTCTCAAACTTCGATGACACCTTTCGTTCGGAGGTGAGATTTGGGAACAATACCAAAGTTCCTATCATGGGAAAGGGAACTATTAAAATCAAGGCGAAGGATGGGTCGGTTCAAAGCATTTCCGACGTCCATTATGTTCCCGGTCTTCGAGAAAATCTTCTAAGTATGGGACAGTTGTCCGAGCGAGGCTATCTCATGACCATTAAGGATGAGATTTGCACGGTTCATGATGGCAAAGGAGGATTGATTGCAAAGGTAAAAATGGCTCGAAATCGACTTTTTCCTTTGTATATTAACTATGCTACGTCATGTTTTAGTGCCTCGGTGCAAGATTTGACATGGCTTTGGCACAAGCGGTTCGGGCATGTGAATTTCGACAGCTTAAAGCTGTTGTCTCAGAAGAAGATGGTACGTGGACTACCTGAAATTTCTTCTCCGAAGGAGATTTGTGAACCATGTGTTGTTGGGAAGAAGTGCAGAGAAAGCTTCCCTTCGGGAAAATCATGGAGAGCGTCAAGACCGTTGGAGTTGGTGCACTCCGACCTTTGTGGACCGCTCGGTGAGTCGTCGAATCGGGGGTACAGGTATTTTGTTACCTTCATCGATGATTTTAGCAGGAAAACATGGGTTTATTTCTTGAAGCAAAAGTCAGATGCCATCGATGCTTTTAAGGAGTTCAAAGCCTATGTAGAGAAGCAAAGTGGGCATGGAATTCGGATTCTCCGAACTGATCGTGGCACGGAATATTTGGTTGGAGATGTTTTCTTCAAGCAGTGCGGCATCAAACATCAGTTGACAGCACGATATACTCCCCAACAGAACGGAGTAGCGGAGAGAAAAAATCGCACTATTGTTGATATGGTACGTACTATGCTCCATTCCAAACATTTGCCTAAGCATTTCTGGGCAGAAGCGGTTGCTTGTACTATTTACTTGTTGAATCGCTGTCCAACTAAAGGTCTTGAGTTCAAGACACCGACGGAGGTGTGGAGTGGTCAAATCCCTTCAGTTCAGCATCTTCGTGTGTTTGGGTGTATTGCTTACGCCCATGTGCCTAATGAACTTCGCAAAAAGCTTGATGAGAAGAGTGAGAAATGCATCTTTCTTGGTTACAGCAATGAGACGAAGGGTTATCGGTTGTATAATCCTATATCGAAGAAGGTGGTTATCAGTCGAGATGTCACCTTCGACGAGGAAGCTGAGTGGATGTGGAACAGGGAAGAGAAGAAGCAGTTTCATTTTGTCTTCGATGAGGAGGAGTCAGTTCAATCTGAACCAGCAACGAGTTCGATGCAGCCTACTTCGACATCAGATCCTGTCGAAAATCCTGTTGAAAATCTTGTCGAAGATCGTGTCGAAAGTTCCTCCCTTCCACGGCGAGAACGAGTTTTACCTGCTCGTTTGAGGGATTATTCTTTGTCGAATAATGATGACCCATCTGATGAAGAAATTGTCAATTATGCTCTTTTTGCAGATTGTGATCCGACACACTTTAAGGAGGCTTCCCAAGATAGTGGTTGGATTCATGCCATGGATGATGAGATATATGCGATCGAGAAGAATGATACGTGGGAACTCACGTCTCTTCCAGAAGGCAAGAAGTCCATCGGTGTAAAATGGGTCTACAAAACCAAGCGTAAGCCTAATGGTGATGTTGATCGGTTGAAGGCTCGTCTTGTAGTCAAGGGTTACAAACAGAAACCCGGGATTGACTATTTTGAGGTATTTGCTCCGGTTGCAAGAATGGATACTATTCGTATGATTTTTGCTTTAGCAGCTCAAAGGCGCTGGAAAATACACCAAATGGATGTCAAGTCCGCATTTCTCAATGGCGTACTTGAGGAGGAGGTGTATGTGGATCAACCGGAGGGCTATGTCAAAACAGGACAAGAGGGCTTAGTCTACAGATTGAAGAAAGCTCTTTATGGCCTCAAACAAGCACCACGAGCCTGGTATACCAGAATTTATTCTTATTTCTTGACTCATGGTTTTATCCGCTGTCCTTTTGAGCATACTTTATATGTCAAGGTTGGCTTGAATGGTGAAATACTCATTGTTTGCTTATATGTCGATGATCTCATATTTACTGGAGATTGTCAAGAAATGATTTGTGACTTCAGGGAGGCCATGACCCGTGAGTTCGAGATGACAGATATGGGTCTCATGTATTATTTTCTTGGCCTAGAAGTTACTCAATCGGAGGATGGTATTTTTGTTTGTCAACAGAAGTATGCCAAGGATATTCTTGAGCATTTCAAGATGGCTACTTGTAAACCAATTAGCACTCCCATGGAGGAAAGATTGAAGTTGACAAAAGACGAAAGTGGTTCTGAAGTCGATCCCACTTATTTCAAGAGGTTAGTTGGGAGTCTACGATATTTGACTTCTACTCGGCCAGATCTTGTTTATAGTGTTGGGATGATAAGCAGATTTATGGAAGTTCCTAGACAATCACACTTGCAGGCGGCAAAAAGGATTCTTCGGTACATTAAAGGTACTGTGGATGATGGTATATTCTACACTTTTTCTAATGATTTTCAGCTTGTGGGATATACAGACAGTGATTGGGGAGGTGATATTGGAGAAAGAAAGAGTACTTCCGGTTATGTTTTCTCTTTAGGAAATGGGATTTTCTCCTGTTCTTCGAAGAAGCAGCAGGTGGTTGCTTTGTCCAGTGCAGAAGCAGAATATATAGCAGCGGCTTATTGTGCTACTCAAGCAGTTTGGCTACGTTCGATGCTCGCTGAACTTCGTCATAAACAAGAGCATTCGACGGTGATTTATTGTGATAATAAGTCAGCCATAGCACTTGCAAAGAATCCAGTCTTTCATGGAAGAAGCAAGCACATCGATATAAAGTATCACTTCATTCGAGATCTAGTGAAGTCCAAGGAGATTGTGCTGCAGTATTGCAAGTCGGAAGACCAAGTGGCTGATATGTTTACGAAGCCGTTGAAGACAGACTCCTTCCTTAAATTCAAGAGAATGATCGGCATGGTCAAGATGAGCTCGGTTTAAGGGAGGCTGTTGGGAATCGCAAGAGTCACGACTCTTCGTAATCCAAGCTCATCGTAAAGTGGAGTCTTGGAAGATATTAAGTTGTTGTAATTATTATCTAGAGAATAGGAAGAGTCCTAGACGTTGTTATCTAGGAGATTATGTTCATTTATTAGCTTTAAATGTCATGTATCTGGACGTGTCTGTTCGTTTGTCTAGAGAAGTCGTAGAGTCATGCCTACAGCCTATAAATAGGTGTGTTTTGTAATCGTTTAGTAGAACATGAGAGTGAATAACATTTCCAGAATTTCCTTCTTCAAACACTTAGGTATCAGAGTGCTGCGCCTCTGAGATCCAACAATTAACAATATACAATTTGCTGGACGTTATGTTCGTTTCGGGGACATAAAGTTATTTTTTGTACAAGCATATTTTTGAAATGCTCGTGAGTGTTACGAAATTTTTGCTAATTGATTGACATCAGAGCTTGTACTAAAAATTAGCGAATGATTTCGTTGAAAAAAAAATTGTTAGATAGGTTGGCAACTTTTAAAGATAATTGGTAATTTAAGTCATTATCAAAAGGGATAATGACACAAATGATTCATGAACTTTGATTCAATGTGCAATGTGACCCTTAAACTTTTAATTTGACCAATTTAATCCTTGAACTTTAGTCCAATGTGCAATTTTGTACATAAACTTTTTATTTAACCAATATAATCCTTAAACTGTTGGAACATGTTCAACTTAATTCTTACATCATAGAAATATGTTCAATGTAGTCCTTTCATTAATTCAAATTCAGGGGCGACTTTGAACATTGTCTTATAGTTTAGGGGCAAAGTTGAACATGTTTCAAAAGTTTGGGGATCACATTAAACAAATTGAAATTTTAGGGATCACATCACACATTGGACGAAAATTCATGGATCATTTTGGTCAAATAGATCACATTGCACAATTGGACTAAATTTTAGGGATACTTTGTGTCATTTTCCTTTATAAAAAATTGCAAATTAAAGTTTGTAAACAATAGAAAGTTGGCAAATTAAGAAAAGCAAATAAACAAGAAACTCAAAAGAGATATTTTTTTTTTTGGGTCAAAACTCAAAAGAGAGTTGAGTTACCCAATAATTTATAGTTGTTTTAATGCAGAAAAGTTGGCGAGTCGCACTGATTTGGTTTGGTAAATTTCTAAAAGAGTTAATAAATGCAGAATGTTGGTAAATTACGATAAATGAAAGTTAATAACTCAATGAAAAAGTAGGTATTTAAAAAAATAAAATCAAACATTTGTAATTAACTATGTATTCGAATCTAATTTAGACTTTAATC
The DNA here is from genome assembly GCA_021437785.1 of Rhodomyrtus psidioides. Classification (NCBI taxonomy): domain Eukaryota; kingdom Viridiplantae; phylum Streptophyta; class Magnoliopsida; order Myrtales; family Myrtaceae; genus Rhodomyrtus; species Rhodomyrtus psidioides. The sequence continues at coordinate 2,130,286 of JAILYB010000110.1, read as the reverse complement.
AAACAAAGGTTCATAAGTAACTCTGATGTAGGTTGATAATTTCTAAAATTCCAAGAGCTAATCAATTAGGCAAATAAAGGTTGATAAGTTAATAAATAAATTGATAATTTGCTATTATTAAAAAAAAATTGGTATCTTCATCACACTTTTGCGCTTATGGAGAATTGAACAATGCCTTCAACGTAAACAAACAGTGACATAAATATTTGACAAACATGCGTTTTTGTACTAAAATTGTGCCAACGCTACTATTTTATTATAATTCTCTTTACAAGTTCTCGGGTAGAATTGAAGATTTAGCTCTTAATAAGATTGTTCGACTCCGACGAAAAAAAAAAATTTGTGCAAAGGAATTTATCCCCTTATTAAGGTTAAGTCATCATATAGATTGTCAAAAGTCAACTATCGCACATTGAAAGTTAACATTTTAAAAGCGAAAGTTGATTCTAATCAGGCATGATTTTCTCTAAATCTAAACCATTGGCAATTAGCATACTCACTTTGTAAGTCTGTAGTCTACTAACGTGAGTATACTAAATGCATCCAACATTTTTGGAATTTAACGTAGAATTTAAACCTTATTGGATAGACATAAATTGGACGTGAATTTCTCCGGAACTAGAAAGTTAACACACGGTATTGTGAAGAGAACGCCGTTTGCAGCACGGTTAAGGTTGATAAGACATCAAAATGGAATCGTCTACCTGATTCAATATGGTCAATGATCAAACAAACTACACCACTTCGGGAAAAAAAAAAAGACTTCATCGTTAAGTTGGTTAATACCACGAAAAACCTCAAACTGGTACATATATGACAAACTTACCCTAAATAATTTTTTTTTACCACGAAAAACCACAAACTGGTACACTCATGATAAATTAACTCAAAACTATTTTTTGACCCTAAAAAACTCTAAACTAGTACATCTGTGATAAATTTACCCCAAACTAATTTTTTTTTACCACGAAAAATCCCAAACTTATACATCTGTGACAAATTTACTTTTCGTTAAATTCGGTTAATACTGCAAAAAATCCCAAATTGATACACTCGTGACAAACAGAGAATAAAAACCATAAATTGGTATACCATGAACTGCTACGTGCCATCTAACTTAGCAATTTGACGGTTAAATTTAACGAAAACTAACTGATGATAAATTTGACATAGGTGTACTAGTTTAGGGTAAATTTGTAACAAGTATACCAGTTTAGGATTTTTTTTTTGTCAAAAAAATAATTTTGGGTGAATTTGTCACAGATATACCAGTTTGGGGTTTTTCGTGATATTAATCTTTAAGTTTAAAATGAAAAAAAAAAGAGAAAAAAAAAGGGAAAAACTTCAATTTAATTTTTCTTGGTTTTTAACACCACCTTATGCCCCAAGCTCAAGGCATTCTTTTGTTTCATGTTCCCTGTTTGCAGCATATTTTTCCTCGAAACATTTCGCAATCTAACGAGGATTTCTTCCACGTCCCGATTCCACTTATTCTCGCCAATACCCTCCAAATATAAGCCTTTGCTCCTCGCAAAATTTCATCCTTTCCTTCACTTTCTCTCTCTCTCGCTCTCTGGGTGTCTCCCAATTCTTCCCTCTCGTGTGTATAAGTGATTGTGAGTTTTTTTAGAGGTAGAGAGTCGGAAGACGTGTTGTTCACTGTTGTTTTCTTTTCGTTCCTTCGTAAAGCGATCAAAGCCTACTGCTTTTGTTTCTTCCTTTCTTTTCTTCTGTGCCTGAGATCTGCTAATTCCTCGGTGTTGTATATATTGCAATAAGCAACTGAGGAACTGCGGAGTAAGTTTATCAGGAGATTTTGTCCTCTGGGTCTTGCCGCTTTTGTAATTTTTATGCTGTTGTGTATTTGGTGTGAAAAGCAGGCTTGTTGTGTTTATGTTTTCTTCTGTTAGGAATGAAGAGAATAAGGGATGATGTGTACCCTGACTCTCAATTCAAACGGCCCTTTGGTTCTTCAAAGACGGAATTGTAAGTTTCCAATCTTGCTCTCTCTTGATCTCGCTGGTTATGCTGTCTTTCTGTGTTTGTCGGAGATTTTGGCTATTGGTTATTTTGATTGATGAAAACGAGTTAGCTTGATCATGGTACTCAGGGGACGCTCTCTTGTTCTCCTTTAAATATATATATATATATATATTTTTGTTAGTCACTGTTGATGCTCAAGGTTGATCTTGGGATATTGGAAACGTAATTTACAGAGTTTCTCTTTTGTGGTTTCTGGGTGAGGTTTGCTATGTGGGAGGGATCAAGTATTGACATATAATTTGGGTGGGACTTGCTGAACTTTTCGGGAGGCCAAGAGGGCTACTTAAGATCAGATTTTCTTCGCTTTGCTATCATGCCCTATTAATTCATCAACGGAGTGTGCTTTCGAAGTGGATCCGATTGATGCTTGTACTAGGCTGTAGCCATCTTATGCAAAATAATCATAGTCTGCTGTATTGGGAAGGCTTATTTTCTTGTAAACTATCCAGATCTGAAAATATAACAAATTCTATTTTCTTTTGCTTGTTCATGCTGTTGTGTATAACTTTTGCAAATTATGCGGTTTGATATCAGAGTATGTTGAGACTTGACATTGAATAAGGTACCAAACTTAGTTTCCTTTTGTATTTATTTATGCTGACGTAGAGTATATATTGTGGTTTCCTTTCGAGTGTTAAGGTATGGGCAATCCCAAGTTCCTGTAGTCGGAGTGGGAGGAGGAGGAGAAAGAGGAGGAGGAGTTAGTGCCTCTCAGAAATTGACAACAGATGACGCCTTAACATATCTCAAGGAAGTCAAAGACATGTTTCAAGATCAAAGGGAGAAGTATGACATGTTCTTGGAGGTCATGAAAGATTTCAAGGCTCAAAGGTAGTGTCAACAGCCCTAGCACAGATGTTTGAGCGCCGAGAACTAACGAGCAACAGTTTGATGTGTTTCTTCACATTTGCAGAACTGATACTGTAGGTGTCATAGCTAGAGTAAAGGAACTGTTCAAGGGGCATAACAATTTAATTTTGGGCTTCAATACATTCTTACCGAAAGGGTATGAAATAACTTTGGATGAGGATGAAGCTCCAGCTAAGAGGACAGTTGAGTTTGAGGAAGCTATTAGTTTTGTAAACAAGATAAAGGTAATGTAAACCTATTTCTTGTTTAATTGAGTGCGTGCATCAGATCCCTAATTTGTTTTTGTTAAACTGCAGAAACGTTTCCAAAATGATGAACATGTTTATAAATCATTTCTAGAGATTTTGAATATGTACCGGAAGGAGCACAAGGATATTAATGAGGTCTACAGCGAGGTCTGCTTGTTACCTGTGGAATTTTTTTTATATTTCTGGCGTTTAATTTTTTGGAGTTTCTTCTCATCTAACTTTTCTTTCTTCTTCTTTTTTTTTTTTACTTGTCTCTGTCATCTACTTTAGGTAGCTTCTCTTTTTTATGAGCATCCAGACTTGCTGGACGAATTCACAAGATTTTTACCCGATAATTCCGCATCATCTTTAGCACATAATATCCCATATAGTCAGAACTCACTACAGCATTATAATGAGCGGAATATGGCCACAGCTACAATGCGGCAAATGCATAGTGACAAGGTAGTTGCTTGATCTTATTGACAATTCTTATATTATCTTTCTGGGGATTTGAGGACAAGGATTTTGTTCTTATCTTTTTGTCAGCAATGCCATCGTCGAGATAGGATTATTGCTTCAGATGCTGATCGTGATCTTAGTGTTGATCGTCCTGACGTGGAAGATGAGAAATCTATGATAAAGGTACATAGGGACCAGAAAAAGCGTCTCGAGAGGGATAACCGAGATAGGATAAATCGTGAACAGGATGATAGAGAGTCTGGACATGATAACAAGGATCCCCACTTGCAGAGGTCTTCCGACAAAAGGAAATCTGCCAGGAAAGTTGAAGGGTTTGGAATGAATGCGAATGTCCCATTTGCTGATGACAAAAATGCCTTGAAGAGTGAGTCAACCATGAAACTAGATGGTGTACTGTATGTCCACTATGAGTATTTGCTTTTTTTCTTGTGTAATCTCATACATGGCATTATGGGTGGATCTTATGTTTGTGTATGCATGCACAAAACTTCTGTACATACATGCAGATGGTTTTTTGTCTTCATTCCTGAATTCTTGACTGCACAGATTTAATCTGAGTAACATAAAATCCATGATTGGATCTGAAATTGTCCGTTTCTGATCTGCTTCTGTTTGTGCTCTCTTCTTGCCTGTTTCCATTGTATTTTTTGCCGTTAGCTGTTGGTTTGTCATGGTGTCACTAGCTAGGCATATCATCCTTTATATTTGTGTATAATTCAATATGCTTGTCATATTTAGGAAATAGATAATTTGTGCTGTACCTAAGTCTAACTTTTCCCGTATCTTTATTGGTAAAATTAGCAATTTTTCCTTTTTATTTATTTTGAGTCATGAAATTCCCCATTTTACATAAGTAATGGAATATATGCCTTTGATTGAAGTGGAATTTATTAAATTATTATTTGAGCTTTGTAACTTAAATTCTTGCTTGCTATGGCAGTTGTTCATCATTATGATGAGAAATTATTCGCTGCTTCTCTTTCATCCTTCATTTACATATGCAGTTCTCAAATGTTGTGCAGGCATGTACAACGAAGGGTTTATTTTCTGTGAAAAGGTTAAGGAGCGATTGGGCAGCTCTGATGATTACCAGGCATTTCTGAAGTGTCTCCACATGTATAGCAATGGAATAATCAAAAGAATTGACTTGCAAAATTTGGTAGGCTGTCTAAGCAGCTCCTGTCCTCTTTAATTTATGGTCGCTGGTTTTATTAAAATTATCCATATGTTTGATGGATCAAGCCATCACTCTGTTAAAGGATGTCAGGTGATCCTATTTATGAATTAATCCATCTTTGTGTCTTTTTCTTTATCTTTTGAAACAGACAATTCTTCCTGATAATCCACGCAGACTGTTCTCGTCATAACCTTTCTGAATCTATTAGCTCCTCGATTGAACTGTTGAACTGTTTATTGCCTTTTGCTAGTTCCCTTCCTAGATGGACTTCAGACTTTGGACCTGCTAGTTTTTGATGTAACTAAATCATTTGAGTTTTGATAATGAACTTGTGTAAAATGAACGTTCTCAAGTTATTATTTGAGGACTCAGACGTATTTAATATTTTTAATTTGGCGTGCAAAAGCCTTACAGAGGAAATTTTTACATCATAAAATAGAGCCTAATGAGAATCACTGTTGCCTTCATCACTTTCATTTGACTGAAATGTAATCATACTTTATCTTTTGTGATTTGGTACAAATTTTTTCAGGTGACTGATTTGCTGGGAAAGTTTCCAGATCTCATGGATGAATTCAATGACTTTCTGGAACGCTGTGAAAACATTGGTATTGACTGAGATATTGTTCATAAGTTGGCTGGTCTATTCTTTTCTCACTTCATGTTAGGTGTCTTAATTACTGATGTCCTTGCAGATGGCTTTCTGGCTGGTGTCATGAGTAAGAGTAAGTAAAACTAACCTTTCGTACCTTTTGCCTGAAGTCAGTCTCTAGAACACTTATTTGTCCTTTCTAAGCGATTTCCTTTTAAATTTTCTACATATATTGGTGTAAGGTGATCCAATGACCATTCTCAATTGCTATGTACTGGAATCATGTGAAATATTTTTCCTTATGGAAAAAATTCTGATACAGCTATTTTATCACTTGTAGAGTCGCTCTCCTGTGATAGTCGTGTACCCAGATCAGTGAAGGCAGAGGATAGAGAGAAAGAACAGAAGCGTGAACCTGAAGGAACAAAGGACAAGGAAAGACATAAAGAGAAGTACATGTGGAAATCCATTCAAGAACTTGACCTCTCTGATTGTCAACGTTGTACTCCGAGCTACCGTCTTCTGCCAGAAGATGTAAGTGTTTTGTGAGTTTGCTTTTGGTTGCATTGTTGTTGAGGGTTGCTTGTTTGTTATTCATATGGCTCTTATTTTCAGCAATGACCTTTTGTCTTTTTTAATCGATGTGGAGATCCCTATGCTTGTGTGTAAATTTCATTCTGCATCTACAGTTTTTCCTGATGCATTGATAAATCTTTGGAGATCTCTAATTTGGTTTTTGAGAGGTTTCTAGTTTGTTGCTTGCTTTACTTATTCTGTATTTTCCTGGGCTTTCAGCCTTATTCTGTATTCTACATTGGAATAGTGCCGTGAAGATTAGTTCTTGTTTAACATGTTATATGTAATTTTCCTAGACATGTCCTCATGCTTCTTGATTTTTGGTTTCTGGGAGGCCTTCACTTTTGTACTTGTGTATTTTTCTCATGTTGTCGGAGAGGTTGTGAAAATAGATTGTTTTCCTGGCAAATAATTTTCTTAATGAAAAATCTTTCCATCTTCTGTTTACTGCCTATACTCTCTGTGGGATACTTGATCCTTCCTATGCTGCTTTGCAGTATCCAATACCTTCTGCAAGCCAGCGATCGGAGCTTGGTGCGCAAGTACTGAATGATCACTGGGTGTCAGTCACTTCAGGTAGCGAGGATTACTCTTTCAAACATATGCGAAGGAATCAGTATGAAGAGAGCTTGTTCAGATGTGAAGATGATAGGTAGAGCATTTCTAGTTGTAGTTAAGCTTATTTTATCTTTTTTCTTTTTCTATGTCGTACAATTCAAGGATATTTAAATTTGGCATGTACATCATCACGCCTGTTTTCCCCTTTTCCTTATAAATGAGTAGTATTGCTAATAAATGCTTCATTTCGCTGTGCATATATCATGTTTAAATTGATTAATATTGGATAAAAGGTTGTGGCTTCTTGCTGACTCTTTGCAACTTACTGTAGATTTGAACTGGACATGCTACTGGAATCTGTAAGCTCCACTTCTAAGCGTGCAGAGGAGCTTCTGAATAACATCAGCGAGAACATACACAATATGGAGACTTCTATCCATGTTGAGAATTATTTTACTGGTCTGTATTCAGGCGTAAACTGTTCAATAAATACTTGAATTTAGTGCCTCCTAACAGAGGTTTATGTTTACAACTGAATCACATCAAGTCTCATATGTTGCAATTTTTCAGCCCTTAACTTAAGATGCATTGAACGTTTATATGGTGACCATGGCCTGGATGTACTGGAGATCCTTCGGAAAAACCCAACTCTTGCATTGCCTGTGGTACTGATTCGCCTTAAACAGAAGCAGGAGGAGTGGACAAAGTGTCGTTCAGATTTTAACAAGGTTTGGGCTGATATATATGCCAAAAACCACTACAAATCACTTGATCACCGCAGCTTCTACTTCAAACAGCAGGATTCAAAGAACTTGAGCACAAAATGTAAGCTTAGTTGATTCTGCAGAATTCTGTTGGGCATTAGACCTATGTCTCATCAAATAGACGCGTCTCTTTGATTTCTTGTTCTTACCCCTTTTCACACCGTCAGTGGGCTTGCTATTGGTGACATACGTCTCTCTCTTTGAAAACCATGTAGGGTGTGTGGGTCTTCTTGTGTTTTGGCCTCTTTATTCATGCTTATTCTCTTGCCTAATAACGTATGCAACTTTGATGTGCAGCTTTGGTTGCTGAGATCAGAGAAATGAAAGAGAAGAGGCAAAAAGAGGATGATAGTATTCTCGCCATTGCAGCTGCAAATAGGCAGCCCATTGTCCCCCATTTTGAATATTTATTCTCTGATGGTAGCATTCATGAAGACTTGCACAAACTTGTTAAGTACTCATGTGAAGAGGTTTGCTCCACCAAAGAACAGTTAAATAAAGTTATGCGGCTATGGACTACATTTCTGGAGCCAATGCTGAGTATTCCTTGTAGGTCCCACAAGAAAGGTAGTGCTGAAGTTGTTGGCAAAACCATTTCCGGTGCTAGAATTGTCACTCCATTCAAGGGAGTTGAAACTAATGGAAGTCCGAATGCTGACGGTACTAAAGTAGATCTAAAGCATCCAAAGCTTGTGGACAGTAGGACAGAGAATATTTCATCCGGGTTGGCAAGCACTTCTAGGATAAACTTGCCAAATGGAAACATGTCAACCAAAGAGAATAGTTGCCTAGATCCAGAGCATGCCCGTGGGGATGATTCTAGTCACTGCTTTCATTTTCCAGGGAAGGAACTAAAGAATGCAGATGTGACTGAAGAAATGTCTAGGTTGAAAATAGAAGCTGGGTCTGCCGAACCAGCCACTGACAGCGCGAAACTTGCAAATTCAGAAAATTGTTTTGGACGAGTTAAATTGCCAGCAATGCCAGGTCTGAGAGATGAAATAATGACATGTATGATGTTGCTTGACCTGCTGATAGTGATCTCAGTGGTGACCCCCTTTTTTTTTTTGGTTATTTTAGGGGGTGATGTGCCACCATGTAATTCTAGCAATTGTGCCATTGGGGGCCGAGAGATTGATGTTCTTCCCTTACTGGAGGTATGAGCTTCTGCCCATACAGGCATTTCATAGCGCATTCACCAGTGTTAAGAGTTGAATCCATTGACTCTGTGGACTATATGCCTTGATGAATGATTCTCCTTTTTTTTTTAATGCCTATTTATAGCTAATTTGTCAGGCTGGTACTGCTGCAAAAGTTGCTGGGAGTGGATTGCTTGAGGAAGGCACAAAAGCCAACAGATACAATGGAAATTCATTTGGGTCCCCTAAAATTGAAAAAGAAGAAGGTGAATTATCTCCAGTTGCTGACTATGAGGAAGACAACTCTGCTGCCAATAGAGATGGTGGAGCGAAGGCTCTGCCTAAGGCGAATAGCCATGCAGATGACAGAGAGAACCACTCTGTTGGTGGGGAACAGGCATGTAACCGGGATGGTAGGAGAAGAAATCATGCAGATGAGGAAGACAGTGAAGATGTTTCCGAAACAGGTGATGTATCAGGTAGCAATTCTGCGGGTGATGAGTGCTCTCATGAAGAGAATGAAGAGGAGGAAGATGTGGACCACGATGATGATGGTAAGGCTGAGAGTGAGGATGAGGCAGAGGGTACATCTGATGCGCCTCGCAATGGAGACTCTGCTTTGTTGCCACTGTCAGAACGTTTCCTTTCTTCAGTAAAGCCCCTTTCAAAGCGTGTGCTGGCTGTTCTACCTGCGGAGAGGAAGTGTTCCCAGATTTTCTATGGAAATGATGATTTCTATGTGCTTTTTAGGCTTCATCAAGTAAGGCTGTTTGAAATTTGGTTCTGCAGTTTGTTTATTCTTCTATGCAGCTACTGAATCCATTGAACATCCTTGGAAATCAGATTCTCTACGAAAGAATTTTATCAGCAAAGACGAACTCAATAAACACTGATAGACGCAGAATTTCGGAGGATATCGGTTCTACAGATCCTTACGCCAGGTCTAGTAGTAGTCACCTCTTTAATTATTGTCACAGTAGATAGATTCTCCTTATTTCATAGTTAGTACACTTTGCAGGTTTATGAGTATCCTGTACAACCTGCTTGATGGGACCATTGATAATGCAAAATTTGAGGACGAATGCAGAGATATAATTGGAAATCAGTCTTATGTGCTCTTTACATTGGACAAGTTGATATATAAGCTCGTGAAGCAGGTCAGCTGACTCGTACTTATATATAATTTTTTCCAGCATTGAGTTCACCTTTCAAAGTTTTTAGAAGTATTTTGAATGGCAATTTTTTCTTACAGCTTCAATTAGTTGCTTCTGATGATATGGACAATAAGCTTCTTCAATTGTTTGATTACGAGAAATCACGAAAAAGTGCGAGGTTTGTTGATCCAGTGTATTATGAGAATGCACGTATCTTCCTCCATGATGAGAACATATACAGAATTGAATTTGTAAGTTCAAATTTCCGTGAATGACATTGTTTTCGACAACTTGCATGGTGAACTTTCTGTTTCTTTTGTCCCCTTCTTGGTATCCATTACTTTTTCTGTTCCTTTTGCAGTCATTTGCTGCTCCTTCTTTGTCCATTCAGCTGATGGACAATCCAAATGAAAAACCGGAAGTGTTTGCAGTTTGCATAGATCCTAATTTTGCTGCTTATCTGCACAATGATTATCTGATAGCCTCTCCTACCAGAAAGGAGCCACATGACATATTTCTTTCAAGGTGGGTATAACTCTTAAAACTCACAAATGTAGAACTCCCAAGAAGAGAATAGAAATTTTTAAAAATTCATCAGCAAGAGGTTTTTTCTAAATCAGTTGAGGACCCATTTCTCTGGTTCTCCAACGTGGTTTTGTAGACTATTTTTTAATGTACCGTTTAGGCATGGCAAACGCAGAGAAATATTTGATTAAGAATGTGATTCGGTTGAGGTGGAGACTTGTGCAGCCCTTCTTTGTGTTTCCCGACTCTTTTCTGTAAAGAGCATGGGAGCTTTTGAAATAGATACTCATGTATTTTGATATTTCACCCACGTTTCTTGATTTTTCAAGCACGTCCCATCAGCACAGCACATCATGCCCATTTGTCTCACACGAACAAGGATCTATGCCTTCTAGCATGTAACTTGCTGTTGATATACACAGGAACAAACGTAAATATGCCGGCCTGGATGAAAATTCTGCATTCTGTATGGCCTTGGAGGGCATTCGAGTTGTTAATGGTCTGGAATGCAAAGTGGCTTGCAACTCGTCAAAGGTTTTGATTTCTTTATCCCTCTAGATGATGTAACGTGTTGCTGTCTTTTGTTTAGATAAGAGAAGTGCAGATTCTACTCTCAACAAGCTTAAACATTTCTTTATCCCTCTAGATGATGTAACGTGTTGCTGTCTTTGGTTTAGATAAGAGAAGTGCAGATTCTACTCTCAACGCTTAAACATCTTTTACTTCCCTTGTTTTGATCACTTTCTGATATTACAAGTGTTTAATGACAGACCTCATATGTCCTGGACACTGAAGATTTTCTTTTCCGGTGGAGAAGGAGAAGGAAAAGCTCGCCCGGGGTTCGATCTTCATCTCGTTACCAAGAACAGGTACAAAGGTTCCACAGATTTTTATCGACGAAGTAAAAGCACAAATGTTACAGCAGAAGCTAGTAAAAGATGGCGAAAGATTAGTATGTTGGAAACCTTTCTCCATTCTGTGCGCGGGGTATCGTCTCTTCTTTCTGTGAACAAAGTCATCCGAGGAAAAAGCCTCGGTAATCGACTTCGTCGTGGGTAGAAGAGAACACTGACTTTACGGGGTTTATGGTGGTTTCCTTTGGGCAATACAATCTAGCTGACAACCTTGGAGTGTTCTCATCACTTGCCCTGTCTAACGATCCGTGAGCTGGAAATGGCCGTCCGTGTCGTCTGATGTCGCTCGGCAATCTATCGCAGCTGTGTATATAGTGTTGTATGTTACATGGTCGGAAATGTAGCATCAAAAACTATGTCCGAGTAGGAGCTGCTCTGCCCTTGGCCGATAACTCGCATCACGACAGATGACTGACTATTGGGTAAAGAGTTGGAAACTTTCTGTAATCACATACTAAACTTTGGATTGACAATGGTAATAAGAATTTTTTTTTTTTAAAGTTTTTTTCTCACTTTGGCATAGCTGTTCGCCCTCGATATTTCGCCCGATTTTCTTTCGTTTGCACATGTTCTTGTTCCCATTCGAACTTCCTTGATTTAGAGAGGTGGGCATCTACATTCCTACACAAACATACGTGGAATGTGTTTGAGCTCGATCATTTTTCGCAACCTGTAAATTCAGTGGCAGAAATGAAGAGTCCGATCATGATGAAATAGAAGCATGGTGGATGAATTTTGATGGGTAAAAATTTATGGTAACAACACAAATAATGAATTTTGATCCATTATGTTATCTCTGAACGCTTAATTTGATCAATATAGATTATGAATTTTAATCTAATGGGCAATGTGGTTTGGAAATATTCAATTTGTTTAATGTGATTCTCGAAAATTTATAAAACGTTCGATTTAGTCTATGAATTAAAAAAAAAAAATTCAGTGTCATTTATGAAATTGAATTAATAGAAAAACTGCATTGAACATCTTTTCATGATTCAGGAATCATAGGGCAAAATTTAGGAATCATCCGTATTAGTTCTTAATTCTTATTTTATTGGGACCCGACCCAGCTACCTGACGCGATGGTTCGGGTCACATGCGACCTGAAAGTAAGCCGGTAGATTCGGGGACGCATCAAAACCCTAATGGAGAAGGTTCGAGAAAGTATTGCTATAAAACGCCTTCAAAAACCCCACCTTTATGGAGAACCACGGTGTGGCACTGTGGCTGGCCTGGATCGCAATGGCGCAAACGGCGATCGATCGGCAGCGGCGGTACCTGGACTTGATGATGCATCAGTTTGCACATTCGTCGGGCGATTTCTTCGCTTTATCCAGGCTGCTGTTCTTCAGTTCACAAATCATGTGCCGATCCAATCTGAGAGATTCGAACCTACCTCCATCTGGAGCACACTCCCACCTGCTCGACGATGCCCCACAACCACGCTAGTGCAATTTCTATGCCCGTTTTAGACTCTTTGTGCTCAAGTATTGACTCTGAAACATCCTGCGCAATCTCATGCCAACCTCGAGTGCGATGTCGACCGCTTTCCCTGCGAGCGGTGGGGGTGTTAATCTTCGCTACCGTTGTTGCCGACTTAAATCGGAGCAAACGTAGAGTGGACTGAGGATGGAGGTAGTGTTGAATCTCTGAGAGTTGGTTCCTCACGCGATTTGTGAAGGAAGAATCTGCAATCGGGACAACCGAAGAAGTCGCCTGACGTAATGTGCTCGACTAGAAGCTAACTGCTGCGCCGATTTTGGGTACACATTGAAGCGGGGGAGAGAGGGGAATCGTGCAGATGAGGAAGACGGTGATGATGTTCTTGAAACAGGTGATGTCTGGGCGATGTATCGGGTAGTATTCTGCGGGTGATGAGTGCTCAAAGCGAGATCTGGATCGCGATGATGAGGGTGGGAATTAGAGTGAAGATGAGACAAAGGGTAAATCTGGAGGAAATATTCACAGAACTTCTATAGAAATGTTTTTTTCTACGTGCTTTTTAGGCTTCATCGAGTAATGCTGAACTTTGGCCCTGCAGATTGTTTATTCTTCTATGTAGCTACTGAATCCATTCGCCAGCCGGATTCTCTAGGAAAGAACTTTATCAGTAACGATGAACTCAACAATGGCTGTGCACGGAATTTTGAGGATATCTGTTTAATTAGATAGATTCTCCTTGTGTTGTGTTTATTACACTATGCAGGTTTATGAGTGTCCCGTATGATTTTCTCGATGGGACCATCGGTATTCACCTCTGTTGATGACATTGTTTGTGGCAACTTGTCTCTTTACTTAACAATTTGTTTTGTTCCCTTCCTGGTATGAACTATTTTCGTGTTCCTTTCGCAGTCATTTGATGCTCTCCTTCTTTGTCCATTCTGTTTATGGACAATCCACATGGATAACCTGAAGTGTTTGCGGTTTCCCAGATCTTAATTTTGCTGCTTATCTGCACAGCGATTATCTGATGGCCTCTCCTATCAGAAAAGAGCTACAACATATTTCTTGCAAGGTGGTTGTATCTTCTAAAACTCACAGCTGTGGAACTCCTGAGAAGAGAATGGAATATTAATACCTATCATAGATTTTGAACATTATCAAGAAGTTTATTAAAACAGTTGAGGACCCAGTACTCTGCTCCCTCTATGCTGTCTATCGATTGTTATTTGATTATTTGATGGACCACTTAGGCACATCAAATGCGGAGAATTACTTGATTGAGAACGTGATACATGATGGGAAGAGAGCAGTTATGCGGCAATGTTGCATGTTTCTTGATTCTTTACTCTAAGGAGCATGGGCACTTTTGAAACAAATACTGCGAATTTTGATATTCTAACCATGTTTTTTCCTCAATTTTTCTAGCATATTATGCCCCCTCGTCGTTTGCAAACGAGGAGCTATAACTTAGCATGTAACTCACTGCTGATAGGCCACAAGAACAAGCATAAATATACTGGCCTCATGAAAATTCTGTGTTGTATATGGCTCTTGGGAGGCATTCAATTGGGTAATGGCCTGGAATGTCAAATGGCTTGTAACCAATTAATGGTGCTGATTGCTTTATGATACAATGTCAGGTTTGTCCTGTGCCGTGTCAGGTATACTATCTCGTATAGATAAGAAGAGTGCACATTCTATTTAAAACGAGCTTTGAAGGTTGTTTCTTTTTTCATCCCTTGTTTGATCTCTTTCTACTATCACAAGTGTTTAATTGCAGACCTCATATGTCCTGCACAGTGAAGATTTCCTTTCCGGTGGAGAAGTAAAAGAATCGGCTTGTCAGGGGTTTGATGTTCATTTCGTCATCAAGAAAAGGTACAAAGATCCCACAGTTTTATCCCCAAAGTAGCAGCAATGCATTACAGAAGAAGCTTGGAAGGTGACACGAGATTATTATTTTGAAAACCTCTGGTATATTCAGTTCATGGTATCGTCTCTTCTTTCTATTGACGAAGAGCATCCGGGAAAGCCTGGGTAGTCAACTTTGTTGTGGTGGACACGGACAGCTGAGATGTATGGTATTTAACTTTGCTCTACGCTGTCTTGCTGCAAAAGCTCGTCTGTAAACATCCTTGTGTCATTCTCGTCATTTTATCTACGTCCTAAACTGATACAACCATATAACCGTAATAAATTTATTCAAAATTAATTTTTCTATCATAAAAAAATCATTTTTTGTTAAATTAAGTTAATATAACGAAAAATTTCAAATTGATACATCCGTAATAAACAAAGGGTAACGTGTATTCTTTGTCGCGTGTCACTCAATTTAGCAATTTGACGTTTAATTTAACGGAAATTAATGGAGGGTAAATTTGTTACAGCTGTATCAGTTTGGGGGTTTTTATTAGTGGAAAAATTAATTTGAGGTAGGTTTGTGACATGTGTACCATTTTTTGAGATTTTTGGTGGTATTAACCTTAGAAATTACTCAAAAAGTTTAAGCCTCATTTAACAGTGACGGAAATGAAAGGCTGTTGTTGTACACACAGATTTCAGACATTGATGAGATCATTTTCTTTCCAGATTAGTTATAGTTAGAGGTTCTCGATAAAATCACGCATACCTGCATTATCACTGGCGAAATCCAACATTGCAGAAACTAGCTTGGAAGTGAATTTTTCTGAGCACAAACGTATTATGGTTGATTCGAAGTTACAACGGCATGCAAGAAATTCCGAAAATGTTTTCGGCTTGGCGGTTTGGTGCCGCCTTGAAAAAGTGTGTTGGTTTCACTTCTTTGGCAAGTCGAAAACCAAACCAGCAAGCACATGCCTGGAAATTGCCGTGCGATGGTATTTGATTTGGTTTGGAAGAGTCGATGCCTTTTTTTAGCTTTCCTTTCGGACAATCTTGCGCGTGAGGGTGTTACGGAAATGCCAATTGTGCAACCGGCAGGAACAGAGGTGTGTGGGTTTCAGATTGTATCGGTCGTTCATTTGGCATGATCCAACGGGCATAAAAGGGTAAAATATCAAATGGCTCGTGGGATGTTCTCAGAACGTTGACTCCGAACGGTCAGCTTCGTAACGTTGACTTTGAACAGCCGTTTGCACATCAAAGAAAAAACAAGGAAAAAAGGAAAAATACGAAAAGAATGAAATAGAGAAAAGGGCAATGGAAGGGTATGCACGTGGTCACGTGACCAGGGAAAGGAAAAGTCGGTACGTCGCATGTTGTCAGGTCGGAATCACATGCGCAACCTTAGTTGGAATCATTCAAGAGCGTGTGAGGAGGGGACTCCTTGGAAGGTCACGCCGTTCAAATCCAACATGCGGAATCACGAACAAAATAATAAAAAAAAAAAACATGTTTCGAGAAACGGACGTTCGTTCTCTAATTCTCAAACGTGGGAAGCTGTCCCGCATCGCGGAACTGAAAGCCGCGTTCCCTTACACGCCGTCACGCGTTTTCCTGTCCGTGTCCCTCCCTTCTGACCATCTTTTGTTTTGACCAACTTCATTCTGTCGTGTTCTTGTACAATACATCAACCCTCCCCACATCCACATGCAGATAGAGAAGAGAAACAAGAACGTCTTCCTTCTTTCGGTACCTTAATCTTGTCCCTGTTCCTGCAGTTTGAAGCTCAGGGCAACCGGTTTCCGGGTTTTCGAGTCTCATGAGGTCCGTTCTGGCCGCGGCCATCTGCTTCGTCCTGCTCCGGTCGTGCGCGCTCGCGATCCGGTCGTTCCCCGGTGAGCTGAGCCTTGGTCTCGACGGCGGCGCGACGGGAGGAGCGGGATCGAGCTCCGACGCGCGCGTGGAGTTCTTGGAGGCGCCCCAGTATCGGAATGGACAGGGGTGTAGGAAGCCGGACGGAAATGGCGGCGGCGCCATCGTCCGGATAGCCATGACTCTTGATCTCGAGTACCTGAGGGGCACCGTGGCTGCGGTGCACTCCGTCCTGAAACACACTTCCTGCCCCGAGAACATCTTCTTCCACTTCGTTGCTTCAGCTTCCGCGAATCGGGAAAGCTTGGCGGGAATCCTCCGGTCCGCGTTTCCTTCCCTCAGGTTCAAGGTATACGGCTTCGACGAGGGTTCGGTCCGTCGCATGATATCCTCCTCGGTCCGTCAAGCCCTCGAGAACCCGCTGAACTATGCGAGGTCCTACTTGGCCGACCTACTCGAGCCGTCCGTCGAGCGCGTGATATACTTAGACTCGGACGTCATTCTAGTCGACGACGTCCTGAAACTCTGGACCATCCCGCTGACCGGGTCGAGAGCGATCGGAGCGCCCGAGTATTGCCACGCCAATTTCACCAAGTACTTCTCCAACGAGTTCTGGTCGGACCCCGAGCTTCCCAAGGTCTTCGAGGGGAAAAGGCCGTGCTATTTCAATACGGGGGTGATGGTGATGGATTTGGTGAGGTGGAGAGAGGGTGATTACAGGAGGCGGATCGAGGGATGGATGGAGATTCAGAGGGAGAGGCGGATCTACGAGCTGGGCTCGCTGCCGCCATTTTTGCTCGTGTTCGGCGGGGACGTCGAGGCGATCGATAGGAGGTGGAATCAACACGGATTGGGCGGAGACAACGTGGTGAACAGTTGCAGGAAGCTCCATCCTGGCCCTGTCAGCCTACTGCATTGGAGCGGTAAAGGGAAGCCATGGACAAGGTTTGATTTAAAGATGCCTTGTCCCGTGGACTACCTGTGGATGCCTTATGATCTGCACAGTTCCAAGGATAGCTCTGTCGCGGCACAACAATTATGATGGACATAGACTTGTGTTTGCTATTTTCGGCTCGAGAATCGATTGACGAGATTCTTTCATTTGTTTTTGTATATATATGCACAAAGATGTTGTAAAACTTAGGAAATATACACAGAAGAGGTTGTCTCCCATTACAACTGGGGATAAACAGTTTTGGTATCGCAAGACCTGGTCATCCTTTCTCTCTTTCCCTGTCCCTTATACATTCTGATGATTCTTTCTTTTTCAGATTGTCCCATGGACCAGAAATGTTTCATTCTTTGATTTATCGATAGCCATATTCTTGGATGGCCTAGTTCGTGATTTCGGCAGTCTTGTTCAATAGGACTGCTTGTTCGCATTCACAGGCAATGACCCTTCACAAAACTTTTGGCATCTGTAGTTGCAGATGGAGGCAATGGAACTTCCACCCAGAATTCGGCATCTGAAATCTTCCACGTTGAGTGATATCTCGTGTCAATGGTAAAACATTTCAAGCTCTGGAGGAGAATAGTTTTCCCAAAATTTGTTTTCCCAAAATTTGCTAAGCCCTAGTGGAAAATGATCATTAAGTTTGAATCAGCAAAAGTACAGCTCTAAAATTGATCAATTCATTCAGCAACTGCACACTCGCATTAGGTCATTTGAATGTTGGGGCAACTATCCAGTAATGGATCTGGACAGCACATCAGCATCCTGTTGCTGATCTGGATGTTACAAGTACATCCAGAATTAGATTTAAATGGGTTAGTAACAGCGTATTTATGACTATACAGTCGGAACATCAAGAATGTGATCCAACACGAAGCCATATATGTTATCCTCTTCTAAGGGAAGTGTATCAAAGAGCCGAAACTAAAAACAAATCCTCGGACAAATGGTTAAACACCTGTAGTCTTCTGTACTTGATCATCTTGTAAGGGACCAAGTGATCAGGACACTTGTGGTATCTTTGTGTTACCAGCAACTTCAGTGAACCACAACTTCCATGCCTCCATGTAATGTGCAAATAGGTCCCTCAAAGCTGCATCCGCATCAATAAGAGCCATCAGGCATGGTGTGCAGTTAGCTTTTATATATATATAGGTCAAGGTAATGAAATAATGACTTGATTATGCAAAAATTGACATGTTGAGACTGCATCTATGGAGAAATTTCCTAAACATGAAAATCCAGAAACTCGATGTGAAACAGTCAGATACCTTGATTGTGATATTGAGGGCGATGAGTGGATGCTAGTCTTTCCCAGTCATAATCCTGCTTCACAGACTTCGGTGCAAAATTTACTGCTTTGGGCAAACACGCAGGAGCAAATGGGCCATATACATAACCCCTCGAGCCATTGTCTGAATGGCACTCTTGTTCGCACCTTTCATCGTTGTTTTCTGGATCTTGTTTGACAAGAACCACCTTTTTTACTGGGTCACATGATTTTGTATTGATCGAAGAATCCACCTTACTTCTTTTTACATTTTGATTTGTAATCTCAGTGCCAAAAGGTCTCTTCCTACATTGATCGTGCTCTGAAGAATTAGCATCAGTATCCCCACATTTCCCTCTCCACCCTAGCCATCTGAATGCCGGTTTCCTAGTATCAGGGTGAGGTGTCTGCAAGTTAGCCATTAACCAAGTTAGTCATTGAGCACACAGAAAAGGCATCTACTTGAATTTCCTCCCACTGAGGCTCTCCAATATTTACCTTCTCAATCAGATTCATGGATGAGAAGACATTGGCAATGTCATACAGTCGTCTGATCTTTGCTGCAAAGTAGTGTTCAAAGTGTCAGTTACAACTTACAAGTTCATTTCTCCGTCCTTATTTCAGTTAATAAGTCAAGAATGGGATTAATTACTTCTCATAATTGTTGAATTGTTGTTATCACCTAGCAATGCCACGGCAGCAGTATCAAGAGAGATCAAATCCACCTAGGATAAAGGAACGGCCCACAATGAATAAGACGGGAATGATAGAAGAAAGAAATAGGAGCACCAAAAGGTACACTCACATTGGAACAAAGAAAAAGCTTCACAAAGTTCTGCGCAAGAAGGGCCAATGATTTTTCTTTCCTGTTTTCAGCAGAAAGAAGAGCCGCAGATCTCTCTTTCTTATTGTCTGCACAAGCAATCATTCATTCATGTGTAATTAACAATAGCAAATCGTATAAATTCTACCAGATTCACTGTAAGCATAGTTGTGGTCTTAAAAAAACTAGCCATCTAGGGTGATTTGAGTTTCAAGACAATCAAATAGAAAAAGAGTAACAGAAAATAGAGAGCTAAAATTACCAGATTTGGACGATGCTGAAGAGTTATCTTGCATATCAAATTTGAGATCCAAACATCCTTCTTTTTCAGTGCCGCTAAAAGCCTAACCATTCAAAATATTTAGCATGAGTCCTTTTGAATGATGCCATAGCTTTCAAATTAGCTCTCAAGAGCAAGACTGAATATAGTCTAAGGTATATGCATAATGTCACATGATTGCTTCTCAAACCATCAAAAGGTAAAAGGAGATATTAGCACTAATAATAATAATAATATGCTTTTTAATTCGGAAAGAATTTCAACCAAAAAAAAAAAAATTCAGAAAGAATCGACCAGATAAAATCTAAAATAAGGCATCTGTTCTGACAAGCAGGAATGAACCTTAGTTCAGGAACCGATCACATCCCACTTTTTCTACACAAGCTACTCGAAGGACATGGCAAAATCGAAAAACAGAATGAACTCCAACCAGGTAGTACCTTTGCTGAGTCCCCACAATTTGAGTTAATGAAGTTCTCTCTCAAACCTTCTTCCTGGCGACAGTGAAAGTGAAGTAACCACATTAAAGCCACCGATCTGACTTCTTAAAGGGTAAAACTACTATTGCAGTATGTATCTAGGAGATAAATTCACCTTAAGCTCCTCCAAGGCCTTGGGGATCGCTCTGAAACCTTTCCATGAATACTGGTTTTTCGCTTTCCTCGCCACGACCTATACAAATCGGAGACTTGAGCAACTTTGGCAATGCAACAAAAGTGGAAGTGAAATGTCTCTTCAAATCCAATCTAAAGCAGTTATAAGGGGTAGAATCTCACGCCAACGCTTTCCAATATGTTCACCACATCATAAATTCGCCGCCGCTCCACTCCTGCTCATTCAGAATCAACTTATTAGTCACAATCTAAATCAGTGTTTTCTTCTCGATAAGCCACAGCGAAGATCGGAACATCTCGGTTGGCAAAAAAGGGAAATCAAGGTTTATCATAAATCCGCCCGTCTCGTGAGATCGAAGCTAGGAAAGAGAGGGAAGGAAGCAAGCACCTAGCTTGTGGGCAGCATCGTCGAGACCGACCACTTCGATGTCATCTCTATAGTACAGCCTCAGGAAACTGATCCAAAAAAACACCCAGACGGCAAACGAACGAGAAAATTAACCAAGACCCAGATCAAATTACAGGGAACGAGGGAGAATCGGGTAGGAAACGAAGAGGGTTTCGGGAAACTACTTGGAGCAGAGGACGCCGAGAGACTTGTCCTTGCGGCAATACAGATGCTGCCTGGAATCGAGCAACTCCCCAGATCCGAGCGAAGCGTTCTCGCGGAAGGCGGAGTCATCGACTTTGACCAGCTCCATCGTGACAGTCCTCTCACCAATCTCGCGAGAGACACGCTGCCCTCTCTCCCTCCTGGTCGTCTGTGCGTCAGCTGTGTCTGCGGAGTCAGACGGCGGAGCGACGCGGGGTCAGAAGCCACGGGGAGAGAGAGAGAGGGAGAGTATAAAGGGAGGGAAGAAGGAGGAGGAGGAGGGAGAGTTTTGGTTGGCGATGGCGGGTTTGAAATTTTGAAAGTCTGGATCTGAGGGACGAGCGAAAGAGAGAGAGGCTCCAATGGGAGGGGGGAAGGGGGATTCGCCTCTCGTTGCATGACGCGGGAGTTTGAATTGGGATTTGGAAGAGCGGTTGCGTGGCGTTTTACTCATTTGCCCTCGCGCGTTTGCGCACTGCCGGGGGATTTCGGGCGGGGTGAGTTGGTAATTTCGCGCCTCCCGCTCGAAAAAATTCTCCTTTTTTTTTTTTTAGCGAGGGGAGGGAGCGCCTTGCCTCCAGATTGGTCCTGGCGCTGGCAAACCCAGGTCAACAATAATTAATCAAAAAAAAAAAGATTCTCTTTTCCTAATTAACTAATGATTTTATTTGGAGTAATCTCTACTTCTACTTTTTCTCAAAGCCTGCAATAGCGCCTTAAAACCATTTGCGCGGTATCATTCACTAGCTCTCTCTCTCTCTCTCTCTCTCTTATTTTTCCCATTTCTAGCTATGTTTTATTAAAGAAATAATAACACAAATGGCCCTTGAACTTTGACAGAATATGCAATATAATCCATGAACTTTTAATTTGTTCAATCCAGTTATTGAACTTTAGTCTAATGTTTAATATAATCCCTGGACTTTTAGTTTGTTCGATTTAGTCCCTGAACTTTTACTGCATGTTCAATTTAGTCCGTGGATCATACAAAAATATTTCATTATTATCTCTGATCTTAAATTAATAAAAGAACATTCCTATATAATTCGGGTACTATATTGAACACGTAGCAAATGTCTAGGGATCACGTTGAACAAACTAAAAGTTCATGGACCATATTGAACATTAGACTAAAGTTTAAGGACCAGATTGAACAGATTAAAAGTTCAGTGATCACATTGCACATTCCGCCAAAGTTCAGGGACCATTTGTGTCATTATCCCTTTATTAAATTCGTTTTTGTTAACAAAGTGCTCCAGGACCCTCGCTTTGTGTGCACTAGGGATGAGTATGGTTCCATAGTAAAACTTGAAACATGGAGAACCGGACCAGTGGAAACCGATCAGTTCTAGATTTCAAAGTATAGAGCGTAGGTTCTAAGTTCAAAAAATTAGAGAATCTGTTTTAACGGGTAGGTTTCAAGTTCTAGGTAGGTGGAACCTGGAACCGGAACCTGAAACCTGGAGTAAGTTTTTATATTTTTTTCTTAATATATGTCTTTACGTCATCTCGAGATATTTCATAATATCCGATGATGAGTGCGTAATTTAGAACTACTTTATATCAATGATACTTAATATATGTCTAAATATGAGTTGTAATTAGTAGATTTTAGCAGTAAATAGTGGTCATAAAATGTAATTAGTCACTATAATTGTTCATTTGGAACCGACCTTGGAACCTAGAACATGGTAAGTTCTAGGTTCCAAAGTATGCATGATAGGTTCTAGGTTTCAGAAAATGAGAAACTTGCATAAATTGGTAAGTTATAGATTCTAGGTAAAATCTGTACGGAACCTGAAACCGCTCACACCTAGTACACATATTCGTTCACAAAACCCTTCTTAAAAATTATACGCGCATTGCATCGAATGTTCGATGTTGCTGATTGGGAGTATGACAGTCCTTAGTCGAGATGGCGAAACTTGCAATCCAAACTCAGACAAGAAAGTTAGGTTCGAGTTTATGGAGCTCGGTAATATCGAGCATCGACTGTGCACGTGCTTCTTATGTTTCGCGTACACGAAAAGAATTCGCTAATCAGTTATGATTGTAAGCAATCTGAGTCAAGTAATTATCTCTGCGGCTTGAACTTGAAAAACTTTGAGCTGAACTGAAACAATCCACAGGTAGAGCTGGAGTAGGTACTGCCTAGAGCTTACAAATGCTATTTGTAAGCTCACGGTAATTAGATTTTTCTCTTCAACAGCTCTTGAATAATTCCCGTATAATTTTTCAAGATTGATTTATGGTTTTTTTCTTTTGTTACCTCGAATTTGGAAAAGGGTAAAATTTATTAACGTAAAGATTTATCTTCATGCATTCTTGAAACAGCAAGCACTGCATATGCACGTTCCCGTGGCTTTCCCATGAAAATGACAGTTCATTTTTTGCTCTTGCCAGAAGAACATCGTACTTTCTTTTTCATCACAAGCCCAACGAGGTTTTTTCACCTGCGCCAGGAATTAACATTAATTCTAGAGAAGGTGGGGGATCAAGTTACCAATCTTTGCTTGCTGGAATTGGCCAAGCTCCTTGAAAATATTCTCAAAGGACCAGCGACCCAGTTCAGAGGCTCCTTATGCTTCATAAGTTCTCTGTAGACTATAGGAGTATCCACGTCAATGCCAATTCCGTCCCAAGCGTTCTCCTTCGCCAATAAAACCGCATTCCCCACCGCAAGAGCTTCCGCTGCATCGACGGGTTCTGTGAGTATCCTCGCGCCTTTGCCTCCTGATAGCGTGCCATTAGAGTTCCCAGGTACAACCCAATTGCTGCTTCCTTTGCATAGTGTCGCGACCCGCCCTCGATTTTCGAATTATAAATCGAGAAAGGCGAGTTAATGGATTGCCAAGAGAGGGTCTCGAGATATTAATTAGGCTAAATAGCCAAGAAAACTTTTTTTTTAAAATTTTCGAGAATTTTCTCTAATTTTTTTTTTCGTAATTTTTTTTATTACTATTTAAATTTCGAAAATGGTGATCTGGATTGGACTTCTAAGCCCAACCCTTCTAAAAAAAAGAAAAAAAAATTAGAAAAGACACGAAGCCCAAGCGAAAATCTAAAAAGAAAAGGCCCAACTTCCTTTCTGAACTCTCTTCTGCCAAAATTCAATGAACGGCCCAAATTTATCTCTAAAGCCCATTGTCTAGCCCAAACATTAGTCAGACCCAAACTACCTAAATCCCAAGACAAGTCCACGCACTGCAAATCTTATAGCTCAGACTTTTCTATTCTTCATCTTTTTTTTTTTGTTCCCATTCATTTTTTATTTTATTATTATTCTCTTTTGTTTTTGGGTCTTCTTCTTCACACGTCGTCTTCTCCAGAACGCCTCCACGCTTCACTGCGACACTCCAAAGACATCACTAGCCATCAACTTCGACCATCGGCATCAACAACCATCGCCAACTTCGACCATAGTCGGTCAAACTCCGATGCCGACATCCACCACCAAACTCGCCGTCGACCAGCCGTCACCATATCCGGGCTCCGAAATTCGAACTCCGAAATTCGCCGGTCCCGACCAACCCAAAACACGTCCATTCTTTTGGCGAAAATCACATATACAGGCTAAAAGACCATCCCAAGCGTAGATCTATCCTAACGTAGCTCCGACGAAACCAGACAATTAACACACTCATGGATCCGGGCAAGACGAACGCAGAGAAAGACGAAAACAAGAGACGCAAGTTAAGCTCCTCAACGCATTTTTTACAAATGAACATTCACAAGAAAGGGACAATCCAGACGTGAAATAGATATGATATTCCACATGCTTATTATAACTAACCACAATACGCCACTTTAAGTGAGAGACGAGCGACTGAAGGTTTGGGTTTTACCTGGTCAGAGGCGAGGCGTATGGCTTAACAATCGTCAAGTGGGTGGAAGTGGCTCGTCGGATGCGATCGGTGCAGGATACGCCAAGAAGCAGCGAAGCGGCGCGTCATGAAGGGATAGTAGAGAGAGTTCGTTATTTTTTTTTGGTCTTCTCTTCCTCCTGTTCCCTCATGCTCACGTTTTATGGTGAGCATGTCCATGGATGGACTCCATTTTTTACTTTCTGATCAAAAGAGGGGTTGCTGGTCCGAGGTTCGTCTGGTGGTGGTGGAGGTCAACTGGCAGAGCAAAATCGAAGAAGTGGCTGCTTCAGCAGGGGTGGAATCCTTCCGAATCTGTCTACTACACTACCTCGCGGTCACTGCTCTTTTTCTTCACTCCCTCTTAATTTCTCACGGTTCCCTCACTTTTTGTCTTTTTTGGAATACAAGAACCAGACATCTCTTCATCTCCATTCTCCCATCTGGCCGGAAGCGAGGTGTGTTGGGTCAGCGGTCGTCGAGCGAGTTGAGGCGACTGGTCAGACACGATAGAGGCGGCGACGCGTGAAAGAACGTCGCTTTTTTTTGTTCAAACCTCTCTAGCCTCTGTGGAACCAACCCCCGAAGAACCCTCGCTCAGTTCGCGTTCCTCTTCTCTCGACTCTCACGCTTGAACGCTCACAGTGAGCTCTCTCATCCTCTATGTGTTTTTCTTTCAAACCGAAAATCTTTTCAGAGAACTCTCCCCTTTCTCTGTTTTTCTTTGAACCCAAAAATCGTCTCAAAGAACTCTCCCCAGTCCTCTCTTTTTTTTTTCTTTTAACTGGAGCTTCGGCCAGCCTCTCTATCTCTCTCGAACTCTTCCTCTCCTCTCGCTCTTCTTGTGTGTGTGTGTGTGTGTGGTGGTGCCCGTGTGCCTACGAGCTCTCTCAATGAGCAAGAATGGCCCTTAGCTCTGATTTTTTTCTCTCCTCCTCCCTTCCCTCTCTCTCGCTCTCCTTTTTTTATCACCTGTGCGTTTGCTCCCCATGGAAGAACGCCAGCTTGTGGAAGAAAGTGGCCGACTGCTCCTCACCCTCCCCCCTTCTTTTTTTTTTTTTCTAGAATCCCCTCTTATATCTCTGAAGCGATCCCCTCCCCAAAAAGAACTTCACGCTATCCCCATGCTCTGAAAAGGAATCCTGCCCTTCAGTCTTTGGTCGCCAACCCCCTTTTGCATTTTTTACTGTCCTCTTGCTTTTTCTCTTTTTTGCACAGAAGATCACTGGAGATGCAGGCCTTTGAAGGAGGGTTGGACAATTTAGCCATTTTTGGCGTTGATGTTTGCTGGAAAACCGGAAAGAGAATGGAGTCGTTTCCCTATTTGTGGCTGCTGCGTCAGTCCCTATTTTTATGCATGAGAGAGCCGTTTCGTTCCCTTTCTGCAGACCCGCATCTGCTGGGTCGGGTTGAGTCCGGCTGGGCGGATCCAGTTTTGACAAATCGATCAAATCGGGGCCCAATTCGACTATATTTTGCAAAATTAAGGCCAAAATCGGATTTCCTAATATGTTCTTCATTGAAAACGGGTGTTTTCGTGGATTAGAAGCTTGGAAATTGACAAAAATCCCAAATTTTATGTCGGATCCGGAAATGATTTCTTGACAATTCAATGCCCAAACGATCGAATCTGTCCAAAACAAGGCCACCAATGGATTCGGGACAACAAAAACTAGAGGGTAGAAGTGTTTTATTTTTATGGGTGTCCCTAGAGAGAATTTAATTTTAAGATTTGCGAAACCGGGGACTAAATTGCAAAGAAATTTATGCGATTAAGTCCTTTTTGTTAAAATTGATCAAATTAAGGGGTAAATCAACACAATTTCACTTCAAGCTTCTTGATATTGATGTCATGGCTTATCAAAAGTGGAAATTGAAAATTAAAACATTCAAAAAGGGATTTTTATGTTCGATTCGGGTTTATGTTTGTGAAGGAACATAGTGACCCAAGTCGGATTTTCGAGATTTAATAAGACCAAATTGAATAGGGAATTAAAATAAAATTACTGACTATTTTTTGTATTTTTCTGACCACGAATGGTATTTTTCTGATTTTTTTGGTATTTTTATAATTAAATAAATTCGAAAAAATATTAAAAATTACAAAAAAAAAATTGTTCAAAATTGGTTTCCAAGGCTAGGTTAAGGTTTCCAAAGTTGATTTTTCAATTTTATGACTTCTTGCTATTTTTAATTAATTTTAAAAATAAAATCGACATAAATGATGATTAAAAATCAGGTGTCAACAGCTGCCCCTCTTTGAGAGTAAGCTCGTCAGAGGTTGCTCTCAAAGATAAAATGACACCTGAGTCTTAACCGACTCGATCGGACAGGAAAATGCCATGACATCGGATCCTTAGACCTTTAGATGAAAGCTCACATTAATCCCCGGTTTGCTTTGACAATTTGAAACATGGGCCGAAGAGGGAGACATTTACTTGAAGCTCACCTGTTGGGCATATCGGTGTTGCTTGCTGCAATGAATTTCAAGAAGATACCTAGGACTCGTCATTCAGGATATCCTAGGGAGATTAAGCTTCTGACCCGTATGGTAGGTCAACCCATAATAAAATTCCCAACTAAAGGTATTCTAAAAACGACAAATCCCGTCTTGTGGGGATTCGTTTTGTTCTAACCCGTATGGTAGGTTAACCCATGATAGAATTCCCAACTAAAGGGATTCTAAATACGACCAATCCCGTCTTGTGGGGATTCGTCCTATGTACCTTCTAGGAAAGGATTTAGGAAGCGGCTCCCCTAATGAGAGGTTTACCGAAAGGAATGCCTGTAAGAAAGGCCACCAAATTACCCCAATGATGTTTTATGGGCAAAGAGTAGTAATGCATCAATCTTAGATCATCCTAATAGGAATCACTAATAAATGTCTATAGGAAAGACATAGAATTACCCAAATGCTACTTTGTGGGCCAGCAAGAGCGGTAATGAATCAATTTTAGATCATCCTGACTTGAGGAATTCCTAATGAATGTCTATAGGGAAGACACGGAATTACCCTAATGCTGCTTTGTGGGCGAACAAGAGCGGTAACGAATCGATTTTAGATCATCCTAACATGAGGAATCCCTAATGAATGTCTATAGGAAAGACACGGAATTACCCTAATGCTGCTTTGTGGGCGAGCAAGAGCGGTAACGAATCAATTTTAGATCATTCTGACTTGAGGAATTCCTAATGAACGTCTATAGGAAAGACACGGAATTACCCTAATGCTGCTTTGTGGGCGAGCAAGAGCGGTAACGAATCAATTTTAGATCATCCTGACTTGAGGAATTCCTAATGAACGTCTGTAGGAAGGACACTGAATTACCCTAATGCTGCTTTGTGGGCGAGCAAGAGCGGTACGATTTTAAAAATTATTTTTGGGTGCCATTCTAAGATCTGGAAAAACATTGATCAAAAGAAGCTCGAACCCGACTCATTTTATCAAGAGAGATGCCATTCTGGGATCTGGAGATGCCAGGAATCCTGCAGAAGCTCAAACCTGAGATTTTCTTACCGAGGAATGTGCCATTTTAGGAGCTGGGTTCTCCAGGTATCCTGCAGAAAGTTCAAGCATAGGTGCTCCATTTCACTGAGCAAATGTTCTTATGGGATTTGGGGTTTCCAATAATCCTGCAGAAACATCAAATACGTGTGCTTCATTTCATGAGGCGAAATATCTTTCTGGGATTTGGGGTTGCCAGAAATCCTTCAGAGTTATCAAACGAATGTACTCCCTTCCATGGAGCAAAATATCCTTATCAGATCTGGGGTTACCAGTAATCCTGCAAAGATATCAAATGAATGTACTCCCTTTCACGGAGCAGAATATTCCTCTGGGATCTGGGGTTATCAGGAATCCTGCAGAGATATCAAATGAATGTACTCCCTTTCACGGGGTATATGTTTTCTTTTTTTACTTTTTTTTTCTTTTTTTTTTCTGGGATTTGGGGTTTCCAAAGATCCCGCAGAAAAATAAATGTGCAAGCTCTTTTCTTCAGAGCGAGGCACTCTTCTGGGGATTTGGGGATCGCCAAGGATCCTGCAGAAGTTTAAGCCTGAAAGATTTTCTTCACTGAGAAACGTCAGTAATCTTCGGGAAGACAACGGCTGTCCATCTGACAAAATTTGTACGACTTAAGTTCTAGTCATGCAACGTGCATTTTGATGTTGGAGGTTATCCAAAACATTCTTGCAACATGCAAATGCGATCACAAATTCCTTGTACGGAAAATCCGGATCAAACATTTTGAAAATTCCAAAAGAGTTTGTTCAAAACATCAGTTGGAGTATTTCTCGATAAGGATGACTTCTTACCTGCTTTGAGATAATGGTCTTTTATAGGGAATGTGCTCAATTTTCTACTAACCTGTGCCTAGGTTTCAGGATCATTCGCAGCGCATACATTTCGATCGATCGGGAGGTCTTCCACGGGGACCGTAATGTTGGGCTTGGATATCGGTTTCCAAGGGGGACTCGCTTTTGAGTCAAGGCCGTTGAATGAAAAATTTTCACCATCTGCTTCGGGTTTACAAGTCAAGAACCCTGCAAAATGAGAAAGAAATAGTCTCGCTCGTACCTCTTCGAGCTAAGCTATATGTTAACCCAAGTGTCTTAGTCAGAGAAGACTGTTTCAGGGTTATAACACTGGTAGGATTGGGGACCGAAAAAGGCTTATTTTTTGCCTAGAAATTTCGAAGGGTTTGACATTGGTGATCATTACAGATTTGCCACATGTCCTTTTCTTTCTGAATTTTCAGTCTTTGAGGTGTACAACCGCCTTTGAAGCGTACACAAGTTCTTTAGAGAGCACCTCTCGTTGCATTAAGAGAACGCCTACTTCATTCATGCTTTTGCTATCCAGAGGCGACGCGGCCTGGGAGTAACCTTTGTGATCTGACTCCCTTGGGGTTTTTCTTTTCCAACCAAGCTTCACTAGGGATTAGTATAAACAGTTTGAATGAGCATCGGCCTTACTTTTACCAGGCACTTTGCTTTTTCTTGATGCTGGGGATTTTTCTTTTTCATTTTTTTATCATCTTTTTTTTTGTAATCCCGCTTCTTCTTATCTTCAAGAGATCATGTTAGACATATAGCCAAATGTCTAAACATGCTTAACCATTAACTTAGGAATTTCTTCGTAAATCCTAAGTCTTGAACTCTTCCGTTTCTGAAGTGATGCTGCATTTGTCTTAGAATGTACAATGATCACCAACGAGTTCATGAAATGAATTTGCAGGCTCAACTTGGCTATGCAAAGGATATGGTGTGTAGAATAGAGAAATGAATGCTTCTCGTCATCCCATGACACTTGGATTACCATATAAACAACACACAAAGATTGATGTTAGTCCGAGCAAGAAAATTTCTAACCATTTTCTCCTGATATCGCTGGACTCACCTCCATTTGGCCCCGATATGGGGCGGTTCTTGACAGGGTTGAGAATGAAAAGCCGTCGTTCAAAGGGGTTATCAATGGCCACCTGTAGTATTTGGGATAAGAAACGAAATGCCCCCGTCGTCTCAATCCATATAATCACTGCGAATAATCCCTACCTCCGTAGGTCCAGATTTTTCTATCTGATCCACTCCACTCATCTCTCAAGTGTGTGTCGGACGTGTTTGGATTAGGCTTTGCCTCTCATCTTTCGAGAAAATGTCCTTTTGAGTGGTTTGAACAACTTTTGTCTGGAAAAATCTCTTTTTATTTTCTCCAAAAAATTTCCTTCAAGGGGATTTTATGATGCACCACGCATGTTCCATTTATGTTTAGGCAACCTCCCAATTCAAAACATGAATGTCAATGAATTGAAAATCCTACGTCTTTCTGGGACGTGAGGGTTGAAAGAATTTCGAAAATTTTCAATCTCCAATGAATTGGGAAAAGGGATACTCACCTGTCCGTCATGGCTGGAGATCACTGCAGATATAAAAGAAACATGTCATTGTATGTTCACGAATTTTTTTAAAAAATTGGAACGATATATCTTACCCTTGGTCATGTGCTCCAACGAGTATAAAATTGTTGTGAAAATCTGCATTCAACTGTTCACCCTGATGGCGAGCTCCTATCAAGGACAAATATTAGGTGTCAATTTGCATTCCAAAATTCAAGACACATTGGAACGATACTGCCTTACTCTTGCTTTGTGTTTCCATTTGAACACAAATGTGAGGTTTACAAGAGTCAGCCATCTAGCTTACAGCCACGATCTCTCTGTCTGGTTGGGTAACGAATCCTTATCAAGGATTTGCACCGGAGGAGATCCATTTATGCTTTTGGACATATTTCACGCCACTCTTCAGGGTTCCTCCACTTGGTTTTATAATCAAAGATTATTTCTTGGAAGCTTGACTTCCGAAACTGATATTTCTTTTCGCCTCCATGTCGGCGAGTTCTTTTCTTTTGAGGCTTTTCAGTGCCAATAACGTCCTGTTGAATGAGAACAAGCTCATATTAGGCATAAGATCATCGGAGATCAAATTGGAACGATACAAAGTTACCGGTCATCCCAAGTTCGCTCTTGGGGTTTAATTCTGATGCGGACGACTTTGCTATTGCGTCAATTGACTTGCTGGAGAAGAAATGTCTTTCTTTGTCCAGCGCACAAATGATTCACTTGCCCTAGTTAGGCGTGATTTGTCATAGCTAAGTAACGTATGCCCCAGCTAAATTCCTTTTTTCATTTTGCTGCAATCCTCATCTTCTTCAGGATGTCTTTTCTATTGGGATTCATGGTAACGTCCTATTGACATGTTCCTTTCTTTCGTCGATTGTCGACGCTTCTCATTTAATGGGGGCCATTTCAGTATCGTATACTGATACGGACGATGACTATCACATCCTCCCGTCTGTATTTGTAGGTGTTGTTTGTAAGATGATCCTTGATCACATCGACAACTGCTTTGCCCCAGTTAGGCGACGTCCGTCTTGGCAAAATGCCTTAGCACTTTCCATGTTCTTTGACGATTTTCAATCCAATTTGAAGACGTCCATGCACCTGCATATGAAGAGATAGGCAAGGGTCCTTATTTGACCTCATTTGAAATTTTAGGAATGAGATACTCCCTTCGGGGCTTCGTCCTTCCAATGCTTGAAGGAATGGTGCTTTTCAGACATTCTGCCCCAGTAAGGCTTGTCTTGATGTTTGTCATCTCTGGGTTTGATAACCTTGCTTCAATGCGGTTTTGTGGGGGTTCATGAGAATTTTCCCCGGCTTGGCTTCTCGAAGAAAAGGGAGGAACTTGCTCCCATGGATTTTTTGCCGATTCTAGTCACCCATCTCAACCACTACAGTCTTTGATCATTTTCATCTTTCTCTGGTCAGCTTGAGGATTTTGGAATCTGTCTTGTGGCAATTTGGTGACTCTCTCAACCATAGTCGCCATTTGAGGTATTTGACGTTTCCCTACCAAAGAGAAAGAAACCTCATGAGTAAAGGGCACGAGTAATTGACTGTTGGAATCGATACAGTTTACCCTTGAAATTCGTCCAGAGAGAGTTAGGATTTCTCCTTTTGGGTTCCTCATATACAGGACATATGCATGATACGCATGATGCATGTTATCTATGTTAATTCGTGTTTGCCACAAAAAATGGACTTATGTCTTTCACTCTTTTTAAAGAAAGAAATTTTTTTTTATCAAGTATGTCAATTTTGTAAAACTTGAATTTCTTTTTTTTTTAGGCGCTCTCTTCAGAGAGATTTTAAAATGATGAGAAACTTCTTCGGGTTTTCTCAAGGATTTTATTCACAAATTGAGCCATTAGAATGCTCTTGAAATCATTTATCCTAAGTGCATGTTTGAGATGCCATGAAAATGGGTATTCCCTGCTTGGTCATTTGAAGGCAGTGCTTCTTGGGTCCTTTGCTTTTGCTCATCACCTGAGAAGGAAAAGAAAGGAAATATTGTTCCCACATCTAGCGGAAAATCATTTTGGAACGATACGTCCTTTTACCAAATGGATGGTTCCGCATCGTTCTTCTTCTCATTTAGAAGGGTTTTATGCGTTCTGTCTTTGATGGATTTACTCCACTTCATCATGCTTCATGGGTGATAACTACTTCTTCGGAGACTTTCCCTATGTATCACCATGGTGAATCTGACATCTCAGACTTTCGGTACCCTTTCCGGGTAAAAGAGTTATTTGCCCCTAGCAACTGGGTGCTTCGCATGGGGCCGGCTGATTCAGTCATAGGCAGCTCGATCATGCTGTGTTGATGCATTCACACTTAGCTGGAGTCGATCCACTCCATGTCAGGTGACTTTGGCACTTCGCACCCTCCAATCTTCTCTGACGTATGTATCTACTTTGCATTTTCTTTTGTGATACCAAATGATATGACTCTACAATCTTCCGAAGATCTCAACATTTGATGTTCTACAATTTTTGACTTCGTTGGTCTTCAACCGTTTTGACCTGTATACCAAGACATGAAGGCACTAGTCAAGTATAACACCCGCAGTGTTTATTGGAACGTCTACAGTTTTACCATCGTTCCATCATAATCTTGTATGTGATCAAATGAAGGAGTCTTCAACAAGTGTCTGCCATGTACAACTTGTTCCATAATTCCTCATGTCTGGATATTTCTTCTCTATTTATTTTTCGCCTGCTTTAAATGAAAAGGCAGAGTCAAAAGAGAGAATTTGAAAAAGAAAGTATAAATCCTTTTAATTTTATGCTTACGTGTGATTAATAAGGATAAGAATCTTTACACGAGCTGTAGCCTTGTGTGCAAAGCTCTTATCAATATTTTTCAAGGGAAAGCATATCATTAAAAGGAGGATAATCCACGATAATTGCTTTCGATCAATTCCAAAAAGGAATCGATGGGATAAGTGCAGAACACAATCCTGATATGTTTTAAATTCAATGAGAGATATGGTATCCAAATTAAAGCCATTTGCTAAGAATGAAAGTAATTTGAATATCTATCTTTTCATTAAATTTGGACAACACGAATAATCTTGGTCAATTATCGTGGGTTACCAATGATGCAAAACATGTATGAACCAATTCAACTTTATAGTTCCTTATGGCGAAATTGGGATTGGATTCCCCTATATGGCCAAAATGTCAGATAAGATTTCCAATTTCAATTTCTTCCAAAGGAATTATAAAATTGAATTTGGAGTATTCGAGTGATTGGAGGAAATGCCACTATCATATTCCGATGATAGATCAAGAGAAATACACGAGATTTCAATCAAAGTGAACACAATACAAATAGATCCCTAATACAATCAATCTAAGGAATGAGATACAAAGGATTTCAGGAAAATAAATCCTATACAGGAGGACTAGAAACGTAAGGCAAATCGAAAGAATGTGATCCTAACACTTAGAGATGCCCCAATTTTGGTTCTTGGGATATGACTTCAGGATCACCTATCGCAAATCGTCATCTTCGTTGGACAAGACTTCAATGACATCTACAGAGAGTTCTTCTTGTCCACCTTGTACTCGTAATTGTCGCGACCCGTCCGGAAGCGGACGCGGCTAATGGATTACCGATCGCGGGTCTTGGATCGGCGCGAGCCCTCCCAGGCCCATACCAAATCGCGGCGGGAGTATTTTTTAAAGGATTCGACGATAAGAGTCGATCGCTTTCGACCTTCAGTGTGGTCGTGGTGGCATGTGCAAATTGTGCATGCATTTGGAGTCGCTACCGGTCTTTCTTGGAGGGTAGACCGGAAACCTTACTGATCGATTGGGAGAGATCGATCAGTTCTGCAGAACCAGAGATTTTGGGTTCGGGGACTTGGTTACGTCGGTGTCATTACCAACGCCCTTTCGGTACCTAACGCGAGTGATTTTCCTGACTAAGAGTTCATGCAGGCGCAGTTTTGGATGTGGTAAGTTTTATTCAAGGTTTCATGCAGATTGGAAGACTATTCCTATCAACCACAATCAATTTTAATGAAAGCGCAATCAAATGCATAAATAAACCTCATCGATGCACATCAATCCAAATCAATGGCTTCCTAATATAGCCATAAGGGCTTAGGGAAGGTGTGATTTCGAACCGGGGTAAGATGGCAGGATTTGGAGGCGATTTAGCCCGAAGGGCAAAATCGTCAATTTTTGGAAGATTTGGATACCGAATTACCCAAAATATTCTATGGCTAGTTGATTATAGTCATTTCCCATTCTTGAGAATTTTTTGGAATTTCTTGACTTTTCTTCAATTTTTAGGAGACGATTCGCCCAAAGGGCGAAATCATCATTTTTAAGAAGGATCGGGTTCAAAACACCCGGGATGAGCCTTGGCCAGTTGATTGTGGCCATTTCCTATTTTTTGGGATTTTTCTAGAATTTTTAGAATTTTTTTTGGAAGAAGGTTTGCCGGAAGGGCAAAACCGTCATTTCGAAAAAGATCGGGGGTCGAAAGACCCGGAACAGGTTGTGGCCAGTTGAATATGGCCATTTCCTATTTTCTGGAATTTTTTAGAATTTTTCTGAATTTTTCGAATTTCTTTGAATTTTTTATGATTTTTCATTTTTTATTGAATTTTGAATTTTTTTTATTATTTTTTTATTATTTTCTGAATTTTTTTTTAATATTTAAAAATATTTTCCGGGCCGGGTCAGACCCGGCCCGCGCCTCTTGGGCGCCCGGCCCGACCCTACGGGTCAGAAACAGGCCTAAAACGACGCCGTTTTGATTTTTTAAAGGTTTTTTTCTCTGTTTTTTTTTAATCAATTTTTACATTATCCGAAAATACTACAGATCAGACGATCCACAACGCGCCACACGGCTGAACCACGACCGTTCGATCAGAACGATTTTATTTTATAAATCAGACAATTAAACCACCATCCAACGGTTCACGACGCGCCACGTGACGTATTCTGGTTCGTCCGATCTTCGAGTCTGATCGAACGGTCCACCGAACGCCACTTGGCACATTCTTGACCATTGGATCTAATTTTTTTATTTATCTGAAAATCATTTATTTATTTCTAAAAATCATTTTTATTTTCCAAAAATCCAGGATCGCGACATGTGTCACGATCCGGACCGTCCGAACTAATTCTTTTAATTTCGCGGTGTGGACCCACCTGGCCGACATGGCTGCCGACGTGGCATGCCACGTCGGCGTTGACCGGTTGACCGAGTTCCCCTCGCCGGAGAAGACGACTGGCGACTCGCCGGAACAGTGATTATTCCGGCGAGTTCGCCGGAATCCTCACCGGAAGAGCGCAATCCGAACCCAAAACTTCATATTTTTTACTTGTTTCTTCGCCATTCGATTCTTCATCGGCCCAACATAAATACCCAATCGAAAGAGCAGCCATGAACACGTCAAAAGTGGCTGGATCGGACCTCAACTTCCCGGCGACGGCGAGAAAGAAAAAAAAAGGGCAGAGCTTTGTTTTTCGCTCCAAGCTCGATTCTGCTTGATCAAACCGCCTTAAAACGAAGCTTAGAAGCTTACCTAAGTCCCCATTGGGGTCGGTGACCGCACGAACTTCCTCATCGAGCTCCGGATCAGAGTTGCGGCCGGCGAAGTTCTGAGGCGAGTTTTCCTCGTGGTTTTATGCAAAATGAACATCCAGCCGGGGCTTAGAACAGGTTCTAACGAAACTTAAAGGCGATTTCGCACAAATAGCGCTCGGGGCTGGCTCGGCCGAGAGCCATGATTTAATTAGTTCATTTACACATTTTGTCGAACACTTGGCATGCGACGGTGGAATAGGAGTTTAGAGGAAATACCGACCTGCCCCGAGCCTGAAGACGGCGGCTGCAGCTCCGGTGAGGCTCTGTGGGTGTCGCTGAAGCTCTAGGATCCTCTCTCTGCCTGCCTCTCGCTCCAACGCCCTCGGTCCGAGCACTCTGCTCCCTTTTCCTCTCGGTCCGAGCTCCCTCTTTTTTTCTTTTTGTTTCTGGCCGACCGGCCTTTTCCGCGGCCGCCGGTCCACCCAAAACGATCCTCCACCATTGCTTTTTGTCCCCCACATTCGTTCTCTCATTTTTTTACTTGAAAATCTGGCCCCCATGCCCGTTTTTTTAAATCCTCTGCATTCCCCTGCTTTCGGCCGGTGGGTCTGCAAGTTGCAGACCCGGTCGGACCGGGCCGGGTCTGGCCTGACCCGACCGGCCCGGTTCGATTTAAATTTGGCAAATTGGGCCCCAAATCGTACCATTTTCATGAAATTGATGTCAAAATCGGACTCCTTGACATGTTTTCTATCAAATAGGGGTATTTTTGTGAATCAATTGATTGAAATTTAGTGAAAACCCCAAATTGTCCCTAGGATCCGAAAATGATTATCGCCAAATTGAGAGCCCAAACGATCGAATTAGTCCAAATTAAGACCACTAGTGGATTCATCACGATGAAACCCATAGGGTAGAGGTGTTTAATTTTAATGAGTGTGCTCGTGTGAGATTTAATTTCAAAATTTGCGAAACCGGGGACTAAATTGAAAGGGAATTATGCAATTAAACCCTTTTGTTTAAAATTGATCAAATTGGAGGGCAAATTGACCCGATTGCACTTCGAGACTTTAGAATCCAATGTCATAGCTTATAAAAAGTGAGAATTGAAAATTAAAAGACTCGAAAAGGAATTTTTATGCTCGGTTCGGGTTTATGTTTGTGAAGAAACATAGTGACCCGAGCCGAATTTTCAATATTTAAGGTGACACACTTGAAGAGTAAATTAAAACAAAATTATTGAATATTTTTGTGTATTTGTCTGACCACGAATGGTATTTTTCTAATTTTTTTGGGTATTTTTAATAATTAAATAAATTCGAAATATATTAAAAAATACCAAAACATCTTTTTTGTTCAAAATTGGTTCCTAGGGCCAAGCCAAGGCTTCCAAAGTTGATTTTGTGATTTTATGACTTTTTTATATTTTTAATTAATTTTAAAGAATAAAAATCACAATGATAGATGGTCAAAAATCAGGTGTCAACAGCTGCCCCTCTTTGAGAGGAATCTCGTTAGAGGTTTCTCTCAAAGATAACATGGCACCTGATTCCTAACCGACTCAACTGGGAAAATGAGAGAAGAAATGCTATGACATCGAATCCTTAAGGCTCTCTATAAAAGCTCAAATTAATCTATGGTTTGCTCTAACCATTTGAACATGGGCTGGAGTGAGAGAGGTTTACCTGAAGCTCACCTGTCGGATGCTGCCGGTTGCGACGACTTTCAAGAAGATACCTAGGACTCGTTCAGAATATCCTAGGGAGATTAAGCTCTGACCTGTATGGTAGGTCATACCATTATGGGGTTCCTGACTGGTAGGAACCTAAGGAAGGCGCATCCCATGCTTTGGGATCTGCCAAGGATTTTGATCCGTATGGTGGATCGGACCTTTGTATTGATCCTTCAGGCGGTTTCTACCTTTGGTTGAGTTTAGTTTGATCCTTATGGCGGTTTCTACCAATGAGCTGACCCTTATGGCGGTATCTACCATCAATTTGACCCTTCAGGCGGTATCTACCTTGAGTTGACCCTTATGGCGGTATCTACCATCAATTTGACCCTTCATGCGGTATCTACCTTGAGTTTGACCCTTTAGGCGGTTTCTACCTTTGTTTTGACCATTTAGGCGGTTTCTACCTTTGTTTGACCCTTTAGGCGGTTTCTACCTTTGTTTTGACCCTTTAGGCTGTTTCTACCTTTGTTTGACCCTTTAGGCGGTTTCTACCTCTGTTTTGACCCTTTAGGCGGTTTCTACCTTTGTTTGACCCTTTAGGCGGTTTCTACCTTTGGTTTGACCCTTTAGGCGGTTTCTACCTTTGTTTGACCCTTTAGGCGGTTTCTACCTTTGTTTTGACCCTTTAGGCGGTTTCTACCTTTGTTTGACCCTTTAGGCGGTTTCTACCTTGGTTTGACCCTTCAGGCGGTTTCTACCT
The DNA here is from genome assembly GCA_021437785.1 of Rhodomyrtus psidioides. Taxonomy (NCBI): domain Eukaryota; kingdom Viridiplantae; phylum Streptophyta; class Magnoliopsida; order Myrtales; family Myrtaceae; genus Rhodomyrtus; species Rhodomyrtus psidioides. The sequence continues at coordinate 2,091,810 of JAILYB010000110.1, read as the reverse complement.
TTGGTTGACCCTTCAGGCGGTATCTACCATTTTTTGACCCTTCAGGCGGTTTCTACCTTTGTTTGACCCTTCAGGCGGTTTCTACCTTTGTTTTGACCCTTCAGGCGGTTTCTACCTCTGTTTGACCCTTTAGGCGGTTTCTACCTCTGTTTTGACCCTTTAAGCGGTTTCTACCTCTGTTTTGACCCTTTATGCGGTTTCTACCTTTGGTTTGACCCTTTAGGCGGTTTCTACATTGGTTCGACCCTTCATGCGGTATCTACCATTGTTTTGACCCTTTAGGCGGTATCTACCATTGTTTTGACCCTTTAGGCGGTTTCTACCTTTGTTTGACCCTTCAGGCGGTTTCTACCTTTGTTTTGACCCTTCAGGCGGTTTCTACCTTTGTTTTGACCCTTTAGGCGGTTTCTATACCTTTGTTTGACCCTTTAGGCGGTTTCTACCTTTGTTTGTTTTGAAAAGGGGTCTCATGACGAGGGTTCTCCACGTTCGATGAGACTGCTTGAATTTTGAAAATGGGTCTCATGACGAGGGTTCTCCGCGTCCGATGAGACTGCTTGATTTTGTTTAAAAGGGGTCCCGAGACGAGGGTTCTCCACGTCTGATGAGACTGTTTGATATTTTTGAAAAGGGATCTTAGGACGAGGGTTCTCCACGTCATGCGAGGACCGCTTGATTTTTTTTTTTTTTTTGAAAAGGGGTCTTGGGACGAGGGTTCTCCACGTCATGCTAGGATTTTTTTTTTAAAAGGGTTTCTCTTCCCCAAGAAAATATTGGTAATCTTTGAGAAGACAGCAATTGTCCAATTGACAAAATTTTATGACTTAAGTTTTAGTCATGAGATGTGCATTTTGATGCTGGAGGTTATCCAAAGCATTATTGCAGCATGCAAATGTGATCACAAATCCCTTGCATGGAAAATCTGGATCAACAGTTTGAAAATTCCAAAAAGAGTTTGTTCAAAACATCAATTGGAATATTTCTCGATAAGGAGGTCTTCTCACCTGTTTTGAGGTAATGATTTTTATAGGGGATGCACTCAATTCCCTACTGACCTGTGCCTTGGTTTTAGGCTCATTCGCAGCGCATACATTTTGACCGGTCGGGAGGTCTTCCACGGGACCGTAATGTTGGGCTTGGTTATTGGTTTTCAAGGGGGACCCGCTTTGGAGTCGAGGCCATTGAATGAAAGTCTTCACCATCTGCTCCGGGTTTACAAGTCAAGAACCCTGCAAAATGAGAAAGAAATAGTCTTGCTCGTACTTCTTCGAGCTAAGCTATATGTTAACCCAAGTGTCTTAGTCAGAGAAGACTGTTTCAAGGTCACGATGTTGGTAGGATTGGGGACCGAAAAAGACTTATTTTTGGCTCAGAATTCATGAGGGGTTTGACATTGGTGATCATTGCAAATCTACCACATGCCCTTTTCCTCTCTGCACCTTCATTTTTTGGGATGCGCAACCGATTTTGAGGTGCACCAGCTCTTCAGAGAGCGTTTCGTCGCATTAAGAGACTGATGACTCTGTCTGCGTCTCTGCTCCACGCTTGACACCATTTGGGGAGTAGTCTTTTTGATCTGACTCCTTTAGGGATTTCCTCTTTTCCCAACTAGGCTTCATTGGGGATCAAGCAAACAGCTTGCACGAGCATCGGCCTTGCTTTTACTAGGCACTTTGCTTTTTCTTGATGCTGGGGATTTTCTAATCATCATTTTTTTGAAATCCCGTTTTTCTCATATTCGATGGGATCATGTTAGACATATGTCTGAAAGTCTAAACATGCTTTAAATATCAGCCCGGGAATCCTCTTCGTAATCCCTGATGCCTTCATCTTGGAACGTGCAATGATCATCAATGGGCTCATGAAATGAATTTGTAGGCTCAACTTGGCTATGCAAAGGATATGGTGTGTGGGATAGAGAAATGAATGCTTCTCATCATCCTATGGCACTTGGATTACCATATAAACAACACACAAAGATTAATGTTAGTCCGAGCAAGAAAATTTCTAACCATTTTCTCCTAATGCTGCTGGACTCACCTCCATTTTGCCCCAATGTGGGGTGGTTCTCGACAGGGCTGATAATGAGAACCTCCGTTCAAAGGGGTTATCAATGGTCACCTGTAGTATTTGGGAATATGAAACGAACGCCTCCGTCGTCCCAATCCATGTAATTGCTGCGAATGGTCCCTACCTCCGTAGGTACAGATTTTGCTGTCTGATTCGCTCCACTTCTCTCTTAAGTGTGTATAGGACGTGTTTTGACTAGGCTTGCCTCTCTTTTGAGTAAACTTCCTTTTGAATGATTTGACAAATAATTATATTTGGAAAAATTCATTTCTTTCTTTCCCAAAATTTATCCATCGAGGGGATTTTGTGATGTATCGTGCATGTCTTATTCATGCTTTGGGCAACCTCCCGATTTAAATCATGAACATCGATGCATTGGATAATTTTCATGATGGCTGAAAGTATTTTAACATTTTTTTTATCTCCAGCTAACTAGGAAAGGGATACTTACCTACCTGTCGTGGCTACAGACCCCTGAAAATGTAAAAGAAGCATATCATTGCATGTTCACGAATTTTTCAAAAATCGAAACGATACATCCTACCCTTGGTCATGTACTCTAACGAGTAGTACATGGGATGTAAAAACCTGTTCGCCTATAAGGCGATTCCCCTGTCAAGGATAAATAACGAGTATCAATTCATATTCTCAAATTCAAGACAAATTGGAACGATACAACTTTACTCTTGGTTCTCATCCCGTTCTGATGTTGCGTATTGATATGAACAACATCTATCAAATCCGCCTATCCATTCTTGGAGTGTTTGCAACATCAATGGTTCATCTGCCCCCAGTTGGGCAACGTCTGTTCTGTTATTCGAACAAATGGCTCCTTGAGTGATTTATCCACGTTTATCACCTGAGAAGGGAAAGAAAGGAGACATTACTTCGGTATTCGATTGAAGATCGTTTAGGAACGATACATCGTTTTACCAAATAGGTGGCTTCGCGGCCAAACGTATTTCGTATTGAAGGGGTAGATCCCATTATGCTCCGCGGGTGATAGTCATTGTTCATGGAACTTGCTCCACGGATTAAGTGATTAATCCACGGCCCTCGGCTTGAAGATGCTCAAAGGGTGACGTTGACACTCACGCGCAATTAGTTCTAGATATTAATGAAAGATGTTCCCGTGGGAACCTTACAGTGCGATCAACAACATATTCAATAGGAGTATTCAACCCCTTTCCTCTAAGCATTTTTCATCGAGTAACCATGCTTTGCATCGGACGCTTGATCACCGGCCTTGCGTCACCACTGCGATGGTCCTCCGGCTCCAAATTGATCGAGCCAAAGATTGAACTCATCGCCAAGGAAATTGCTCGAGTCTTCGAGCCATTGATGTTCAAGTTGGGTATCAACGATTGCTGGGGGTAGATTTCTTTCATTGACTTCGTTGTGAGGGACTGGAGTCTTTGAGCTGGAACCTTCATCATTGCCCTGTTGGGGTTGAGACATACATTCCTGAAGAGTATTGATCCAAGTGTCTAGCTCCTCGTCAAGGAAATCGCCTGCTCTTTCTAGCCCTTGGTGCCCAGATTGGGTGTCGTCGACTGCAGGTGAGGGATTCCTCTCTTTGCTCTCGCCGTGAGCAATTTAACCCCTCGAATTGGAACTTCCTCCAATGACTGGCATGTTTATATGTGCACTCTCTACCAATGCCAGATCCGCTTCAGGGACAGCATTAATGACCGATTCGCGTTCAAACTGAGGAATCCCTATGTGCTGGAACTGTGGTATATACTCTTGAGGAGTATTGAGATAGTTCGACGGAGCACTCTGATTTGGGTTAGAGGAGTCGCTGACACGACTGCTGGTCCCGTCATTGCTGAAACACGGTTGGGTGCTCTTGGCTCTCCAATCATCGTGGTTGTGACTCTGCCCAGCACTTGAGCTCCAACCGGCTTTATGATGGTTTAACGCTATCCTTCCATCCTTTAGCAATCTCATATAGTACTTAAGGTGAGACTCAACGTTAATTCTAGAGAGCCCCGGCACGTTCATAATCTCAAGTACACGTAGTGGGCTAGCCGAATCAACTCCCAGCTCTCGAATTGCATCAACAAATTTGGTGTGAAGTTCATAGGTCCAGTAAAACCTTGTTCTCTTATCACCCAAAATATCGTCAATACTTCGGTAGCTGTTCTCTACGGGATCTAGTCGTTTCAAAAGTTGTCCAGGGAGGGACTCACCGACTTTGGATTGGCTGGCTGCGACAGCGGGTTCGTCATTGAGAGAACTCCACCTGTGATGATTCATGTCCCATTTCTCAGAGGATGTTGGTGTTGACTCTATGGTGGTGACTTGCTCATGCAGATCTCCGACGGTATCTGGCTGTGTCGGAAAATGCTGTGGAGAATACGGTAACAGCTGAGCGTTATTCGTCAACAGGGATGGTTCATCGAGGAACACCTCGCCGAGGACAACAGGATTACCACAATTAAGGCAGGCGGCCTTGGTCAGAGCTTCCTTATATCTCGCGCTTTCAGCTCGAAGCTTCTCATTCTCCTCCTTCAGGGCCAATAACTCATGATCTGCGTGTTGCTGTTTCACCCGGGTTCGCTTATTGGCGAACCAAAACTTGACCTTCGAAAGCTCCAATCCTAACTTTCGGCTCAACTCAATTTTCTGTTGTGTGCTTGGGGTGGAGCATTCATTGAAGAAAGCTTCGAGTTCTCGGATTTGGCCTGGAGTGTGGCGTTGCAGTTGCTTCCTTTTCCGACTCCGGTCATCATTGTATACTCCTTCTTCGTAGCTGAAGCCTAGAATTTCATCAGAGGAGGAGTCAGTCTCCATGACCTTTGGGCAGGATTCAGCTCCAAGATCTTCAAAGTCTTCCAGCAGTTCGTGTTCAGAGATGTCCAGGTCGGGCGTTTCTAGCAGATGGGAATAACTTTTAAACATGATGGATCGGAGTATCTCGGGCTGATCTAGTTCACTCAGCTTTCTCTATTCGCTCTTATGTGTTTGCTCACTCTAGAAATTTTCTCGAGTGATTGTGCGTGTCCTAGAACCATCCTTCAGGCTGCATATGAAGACCAGCAAGCAAGCGCTCCTCCCGAGACCCTGCAATTACTCCTCGTCTATCTTCCCCTTTCTTTTTCCTCGTGACAGGATCACAAACTCTCTTGCATTGATTCGGTTTCATTGAGTATTGCGCTCGTCCCCTAGTTCAGTCTTCAAAGTGGTGGGTCTACAATCTTTCGGTGCCTTTTATGATTTGCTAGGCCCGAGAACGTGGGGAGCAGCGGCGGATCCGCGATTAATGACTCCGTTTAATTCATTTAGCTCAATGGGAATTAACGCTATGACCTTCTCTCAACCCCTTCTCATCATTCAAACGAAAGTGGCATTTTCCCAGTGCACGCTGTTACTCTTCATTTCAACATCCTGGGTGTTCGGTGAGGAATGAGTTCGTGGCCACTCAAAATTTAAAGACCGCCTCTGGTTTCGGATTTAATCTAACAAGGGATCATCGCAGCCGAGCATGATGATTTTTGTCGATAGCGTTGGCTTTCATACAGAATTAACTATAGTCATTAAAGAAAAATGTTCCCATAGGAACTTTACAATGGATAAGATGAGTGATCTACTCGTGAACACGTTCTTCTTTCTCTGGGTGTTCGTAGTGACCGACCCATCGTGCCCCGAGTCAGGTGTTAGATCATGGATGTCCCAGCATGGCAGCTTCCCACTGATTGAACAAGGCATCGAGCCCCTCATCGAAGAAATCATCTGTTGTGGGTTGACCAGCGGCAGGTAGAGTACCAGCCGATTGCTGCTCGAATGGAGGAGTGCATACTTGCTGTACTTGTGACACGTGCTCTTGAAAAGTGTTGAAATGGCCCATAGGGACATTCTGATCAGCTTTCAGTTTGCCGGTGGTCGGGTTTCTAGCTTGATTGATGCTTAGATTTGGCCGGGTATCTCTTGATACATGAGCATTACAATGGCGGTCGCCCCTAGTTTTTGAGCTCGAGACGGATTTCTCCCGGTTTAGCTCCTCTCGACGCTGTTTTAATAGCCTTCTGTAGGCACCAAGGTGATTCCTGACCAGTTCCTTACTAAGCCCCGGTACATTCATGGCTTTAAATATGCGCGTCGGATTTGCTGAGTCGATCTCCATTTGGTGAACCACGTCTAGGAATCTGAAATGCAGTTCAGGGGGCCAAGCGAACCTCCTCTTATCGTGGCCCAAAATTGCATTGATGGCTTGACGACTGATTAACTCATCTCCAGCAGGATCCGACCCCATGGAAAATTGTTGTGCAGAAGGCTGATGTGCTTTGAGCTGGTCGGCGGTAACATCCAGCTCCTTGAAACTGTAACTCCAATCAAAGCGATGCATATCCCATCCTCCAGGAGGCATTTGTATCGTCTTCGTAGGATCATCCTGCTCATGCGTGACTCCGGCAAAATCTGGTTGAGCAGGAGATGCCCCGAGGGAGTATGGTGGTAAATGAACGTCTTCAATCATTGCGTGAGGCTTATCGGGGAATATCTTATCGAGGGCGATGGGGTTATCGCAATGAGGGAAAACGGTAATATTGAGAGCTTCTTCATACCTCATATTTTTTGTTCGCAGCTTTTGGTTTTCTTCCTTTAAAATCTCGACCACCTGACGTTTGCGTTGAGCTTTCGATTTGGATCTCCTATTTTGAAACCAAAACTGGATCCTCGACTGATTAATCCCCAACTCCCGGCTCAATTCAATTCTCCACTTCTTTTTCATGTAAGGGCTTTTACTGAAGTGGGTTTCCAGCATTTGGGTTTCCTCCTGAGAGTATTGGTGAGGACGTCTTCTTTTCCCGAGTTGAGCATCGTGGATGTCGTTGTCGTCGTCGCCGTGATTTTGATTCCCGTTGCCAGAAGTGTTGGGCTCCATGGTTTTGGTGTTAGACTTGAACTTGGAATCTTCGAGATCCCTCAGTAGTTCAATTTCTAAGATTTTTGAGTCAGTCGCCTCTAGCAGCTGACAGTAACCTCTTAAACATGTTGGATTGAGAAATGTTTGATTGGTTCTTGCCCACTCAGAGTTCTCTACTCTCTCCTGTATGCTCACTCCCTATAAATTTTTCTTCGAGTGACTTTGTATGTTCAGGAGACGCTCTTCAAGCATCATTAGGCAAACGTTCCCCCTCAAGACCTTGAATTTCTCGCTTAGCTTTTCAACGTGATGGGACTGCCAAATCTTGTTAGGGCTCTCTTCGATAGTTGCGCTTACCTCCCACCTAACTCTAATAATGGTGATCCCGACAAATCTTTTACATCTTTTAATTGATAAGCCGGAAATCGCGGACCGAAACGAATCCAATGGTTTTCGTGAGGGGACCTCCTGCTTTACCCCCTAACTGGGCTCCACCAGCATTATTACTGAGACCCTTCATCATCCTCGAGTTGGTATAAAATGAGGAATTAACGTATGGCAGGTTAACGTTCTCGCATAATCAGCTTCTTCCTTCTAATCTCTCTATTAGACTCGTCTTATTCTCAAGCCAACCCAACGCAAATGGCCTCCTCTCCCGTACGCACTTTTTCAACTGATGTCTTGGCCCAGTGGGAAAAGCTTTATAACCTACTGGGTCGCGGTTACGCGCACATAACCGATCATTCTGCAACCGAGGATGAAATCTGCGTCCTGCTCGAGGATCTAGATACCACTTCTCTCGAAGGTACTACATTGGGGAGGGAATATAGAATTTTCCCGACTCTCTTTGCACACTCCTTAGAGGCCTATCGTGTTGCTAATCGGGAGGTTCTCGTGGCTCGCGTCTTGCGAGCTCATTATGAGGATCGATCTGATCATTTGGTGCTGACCAACTATCTGGCCGATAGTTACAAAAAGGCCGTCGAGTTTGCTAGTGAGCGGGTCGCGACGTTGCTTCGCGAGAGGAGAAATCTGGTGGATCAATTGGCCCTATCCCTAACCACCGGCGAGCATGACCGCCGCAATGTCCTGTTGAGGCTTCAGAGCGACTGGCAGGAAGAACGGCTCGACAACATAACCGCAGACATAGCTCGCGGGAATGAATTGGTTCGGGACCTGGAAATAATCACCGAAGAACACGAGGCCAAGGTCGCCGAGGTTAAGGGAGAATGTAGAAGTCTTCTCCTCAGGCTTGCCGACCATGACATGCGGAGTTGGGAGTATAGGCAGAGCATTAACAACATGGAGGGTCAGTTGGGCTCCTTTGTGTCGTTAATTAGGGTTCACTTCGGCTTTACTTTTCCACCCCGAATTGTATGACCTGCTTTTGAAAACCCTCCACTGAGCAAAATAAATGAAAGTTCTCGTGTGTGTGTTTTAACTTCTGCATGGTTCATTTCTTCGAGCATCCGAACATCTTCAACTTGGGTGAGCCGAACCATAATATCAATAAGTCGAGCAAATATGTCCTGATTTTACAACTCGCTCATGATCAGATGAAAGAATAGCCTCAGACTTATCCAGGAAAAGATTTCTCTCTATTACCTATTTTTTACCTGCAAATGAAACGACAGAATCAGAAGGAATAATTTGAAAAAGAAAGCATAAACCCCTTTCAATCTTATGCTTGCTCGGGATTAATAAGGACAAAAACTTTTACGAGAGTTTTAATCTTGTGCGAAAAGTTGTTATCAGTATTCCTCGAAAGAAAGCATACTATTGAAAGGAATGTAATTCACGATAATCGCTTTTGATCAATTTCAAGAAGAATGAATTACTCAAAAGTGCAAGACATGATACCGTGTTTTAAATTCAATTGAAGATATGGCGTCCAAATTAGGGCCGTTTGCTAAGAACGAGAGTAATTTGGACATCTATCTCGTCATTAAATTTGAAACAACGCCAATATTCTTGATCAATTATCGTGAATTACCAGTGGCGTACAACATGCATGAACCAATTCAAGTGTATAATTCCTTCTAGCGAAATTGGGGTTGGATTACCCTATACGACCAAAAAGGTCGTGTAAGATTTCCAATTTTAATTTTCTCTAAAGGAATTATAAACTTGACTTGGGAGTATTCGGATGATTAGAGAAAATGCCACTATCACATTCCCATGACCCGTCAAAAGAAATACAACCAAGTTCCATCTGAATGTATACACCAATAGATCCCTAATACAATCACTCTAGGGGGTGAGATAGAGAAAACCTCGGTAAAAATAAACCCTATACAAGAGGACTAGTAATGGAAAATTAAACAAAGAAATGTGATCCTAACGTTTAAGGATGCCCCAGTTTCAATCTGTGTCTTCAGGATCACTTGCCCCAACTCGTCATCTTCATTGGATGATACCTCAATAATGTCCATAGTATGCTCCTTATCGCACACTCGGTGTTCGTCGTGGGATATCACCCTCCTCGTCTTCTATCAAGGGCGTTGGGGACAAACGCACATATCTATTCTCGAAATGGCATTTAATCTAATCACCAAAATGCAATGAATGAAATGCCTATATTTACATGAACTGTGATAGATTTGGGGGATAGAGAGTCTTACCAACCAAACTCGTCGACTTATGTGCGGTTTTAGGTGTACCAACCGCCCAAAGACATGCGCATGAGACAAGTGATGGTGAACTTCTAAAAATCAGAGGGTTTGGCACCTAGGGTTAAGGTTCCCACCTCGAGTTCTAGAAAGAGCCGATTCCATTGCACAGCTATCGTTGCATTGGGACTCGATCCATAGTTCGAAGAGAGTGGAATTGAAAAGTGGATTACCCCGTGTTTTTCCTCACGGAGATTTCATTTTCAATTCCTTCTATTGTTTTCCTATAGGCGGCGCCCGGGGTTTTAGGCGCGGTTGTGTATATTTTTGGTGTCGTGCTAAAGCGATAAACATGCATCTTATTTAACAATCACCGCTTCAATATAAAACATACACATAATCATTCATTCCTACGCCAACCTGCATAAGACAATGTTAATCACAGACTACCACCCTTATCACTCCAATCTGCAAAAACATATAACACCTATCATAAGCGGACTTACCTCACCTTCAAGAGCGCCTGCAGGGTTAGAAAAATCACTCAGCGTTTTAATTACGGCCTAAGTCCACTTGAGGTCTAGAACCATAGGTTCTAGAACAGTCCCCAGCGGAGTCGCCAGCTGTCAAGACCCGTCCGGAAGCGGACGCGGCTAATGGATTACCGATCGCGGGTCTTGGATCGGCGCGAGCCCTCCCAGGCCCATACCAAATCGCGGCGGGAGTATTTTTTAAAGGATTCGACGATAAGAGTCGATCGCTTTCGACCTTCAGTGTGGTCGTGGTGGCATGTGCAAATTGTGCATGCATTTGGAGTCGCCACCGGTCTTTCTTGGAGGGTAGACCGGAAACCTTACTGATCGATTGGGAGAGATCGATCAGTTCTGCAGAACCAGAGATTTTGGGTTCGGGGACTTGGTTACGTCGGTGTCATTACCAACTCCCTTTCGGTACCTAACGCGAGTGATTTTCCTGACTAAGAGTTCATGCAGGCGCAGTTTTGGATGGGGTAAGTTTTATTCAAGGTTTCATGCAGATTGAAAGACTATTCCTATCAACCACAATCAATTTTAATGAAAGCGCAATCAAATGCATAAATAAACCTCATCGATACACATCAATCCAAATCAATGGCTTCCTAATATAGCCATAAGGGCTTAGGGAAGGTGTGATTTCGGACCGGAGTAAGATGGCAGGATTTGGAGGCGATTTAGCCCGAAGGGCAAAATTGTCAATTTTTAGAAGATTTGGATACCGAATTACCCAAAATATTCTATGGCTAGTTGATTATAGCTATTTCCCATTCTTGAGAATTTTTTGGAATTTCTTGACTTTTCTTCAATTTTTGGGAGACGATTCGCCCAAAGGGCGAAATCATCATTTTTAAGAAGGATCGGGTTCAAAACACTCGGGATGAGCCTTGGCCAGTTGATTGTGGCCATTTCCTATTTTTTGGGATTTTTCTAGAATTTTTAGAATTTTTTTTGGAAGACGGTTTGCCGGAAGGGCAAAACCGTCATTTCGGAAAAGATCGGGGGTCGAAAGACCCGGAACAGGTTGTGGCCAGTTGAATATGGCCATTTCCTATTTTCTGGAATTTTTTAGAATTTTTCTGAATTTTCCGAATTTCTTTGAATTTTTTATGATTTTTCATTTTTTATTGAATTTTGAATTTTTTTTTATTATTTTTTTATTATTTTCTGAATTTTTTTTAATATTTAAAAATATTTTCCGGGCCGGGTCAGACCCGGCCCGCAACTCTCGGGCGCCCGGCCCGACCTTACGGGTCAGAAACCGGCCTAAAACGACGCCGTTTTGATTTTTTAAGGGTTTTTTTCTCTGTTTTTTTTTTTTATCAATTTTTACAATATCCGAAAATACTACAGATCAGACGATCCACAACGCGCCACATGGCTGAACCACGACCGTTCGATCAGAACGATTTTATTTTATAAATCAGACAATTAAACCACCATCCAACGGTTCACGACGCGCCACGTGACGTATTCTGGTTCGTCCGATCTTCGAGTCTGATCGGACGGTCCATCGAACGCCACTTGGCACATTCTTGACCATTGGATCTAATTTTTTTATTTATCTGAAAATCATTTATTTATTTCTAAAAATCATTTTTATTTTCCAAAAATCCAGGATCGCGACATGTGTCACGATCCGGACCGTCCGAACTAATTCTTTTAATTTCGCGGTGTGGACCCACCTGGCCGACATGGCTGCCGACGTGGCATGCCACGTCGGCGTTGACCGGTTGACCGAGTTCCCCTCGCCGGAGAAGACGACCGGCGACTCGCCGGAACAGTGATTATTCCGGCGAGTTCGCCGGAATCCTCACCGGAAGAGCGCAATCCGAACCCAAAACTTCATATTTTTTACTTGTTTCTTCGCCATTCGATTCTTCATCGGCCCAACATAAATACCCAATCGAAAGAGCAGCCATGAACACGTCAAAAGTGGCTGGATCGGACCTCAACTTCCCGGCGACGGCGAGAAAGAAAAAAAAAGGGCAGAGCTTTGTTTTTCGCTCCAAGCTCGATTCTGCTTGATCAAACCACCTTAAAACGAAGCTTAGAAGCTTACCTAAGTCCCCATTGGGGTCGGTGACCGCACGAACTTCCTCTTCGAGCTCCGGATCAGAGTTGCGGCCGGCGAAGTTCTGAGGCGAGTTTTCCTCGTGGTTTTATGCAAAATGAACATCCAGCCGGGGCTTAGAACAGGTTCTAACGAAACTTAAAGGCGATTTCGCACAAATAGCGCTCGGGGCTGGCTCGGCCGAGAGCCGTGATTTAATTAGTTCATTTACACATTTTGTCGAACACTTGGCATGCGACGGTGGAATAGGAGTTTAGAGGAAATACCGACTTGCCCCGAGCCTGAAGACGGCGGCTGCAGCTCCGGTGAGGCTCTGTGGGTGTCGCTGAAGCTCTAGGACCCTCTCTCTGCCTGCCTCTCGCTCCAACGCCCTCGGTCCGAGCACTCTGCTCCCTTTTCCTCTCGGTCCGAGCTCCCTCTTTTTTTCTTTTTGTTTCTGGCCGACCGGCCTTTTCCGCGGCCGCCGGTCCACCCAAAACGATCCTCCACCATTGCTTTTTGTCCCCCACATTCGTTCTCTCATTTTTTTACTTGAAAATCTGGTCCCCATGCCCGTTTTTTTAAATCCTCTGCATTCCCCTGCTTTCGGCCGGTGGGTCTGCAAGTTGCAGACCCGGTCGGACCGGGCCGGGTCGGGCCTGACCCGACCGGCCCGGTTCGACTTAAATTTGGCAAATTGGGCCCCAAATCGTACCATTTTCATGAAATTGATGTCAAAATCGGACTCATTGACATGTTTTCTATCAAATAGGGGTATTTTCGTGAATCAATTGATTGAAATTTAGTGAAAACCCCAAATTGTCCCTAGGATCCGAAAATGATTATCGCCAAATTGAGAGCCCAAACGATCGAATTAGTCCAAATTAAGACCACCAGTGGATTCATCACGATGAAACCCATAGGGTAGAGGTGTTTAATTTTAATGAGTGAGCTCGTGTGAGATTTAATTTCAAAATTTGCGAAACCGGGGACTAAATTGAAAGGGAATTATGCAATTAAACCCTTTTGTTTAAAATTGATCAAATTGGAGGGCAAATTAACCCGATTGCACTTCGAGATTTTAGAATCCAATGTCATAGCTTATAAAAAGTGAGAATTGAAAATTAAAAGACTCGAAAAGGAATTTTTATGCTCGGTTCGGGTTTATGTTTGTGAAGAAACATAGTGACCCGAGCCGAATTTTCAATATTTAAGGTGACACACTTGAAGAGGAAATTAAAACAAAATTATTGAATATTTTTGTGTATTTTTCTGACCACGAATGGTATTTTTCTAATTTTTTTGGGGTATTTTTAATAATTAAATAAATTCGAAATATATTAAAAAATACCAAAAAATATTTTTTGTTCAAAATTGGTTCCTAGGGCCAAGCCAAGGCTTCCAAAGTTGATTTTGTGATTTTATGACTTTTTTATATTTTTAATTAATTTTAAAGAATAAAAATCACAATGATAGATGGTCAAAAATCAGGTGTCAACAGTAATGGCAAGGTACGAGGTTGGTCTTCCATCGAGAAAGTTGGGAGAAAGCACCTCTATCTACCCTCAATATGGCATTTAATCCAATCTTTGCTTGCTGGAATTGGCCAAGCTCCTTGAAAATATTCTCAAAGGACCAGCGACCCAGTTCAGAGGCTCCTTATGCTTCATAAGTTCTATGTAGACTATAGGAGTATCCACGTCAATGCCAATTCCGTCCCAAGCGTTCTCCTTCGCCAATAAAACTGCATTCCCCACCGCAAGAGCTTCCGCTGCATCGACGGGTTCTGTGAGTATCCTCGCGCCTTTGCCTCCTGATAGCGTGCCATTAGAGTTCCCAGGTACAACCCAATTGCTGCTTCCTTTGCATAGTGTCGCGACCCGCCCTCGATTTTCGAATTATAAATCGAGAAAGGCGAGTTAATGGATTGCCAAGAGAGGGTCTCGAGATATTAATTAGGCTAAATAGCCAAGAAAACGTTTTTTTAAAAATTTTCGAGAATTTTCTCTAATTTTTTTTTCGTAATTTTTTTATTACTATTTAAATTTCGAAAATGGTGATCTGGATTGGACTTCTAAGCCCAACCCTTCTAAAAAAAAGAAAAAAAAATTAGAAAAGACACGAAGCCCAAGCGAAAATCTAAAAAGAAAAGGCCCAACTTCCTTTCTAAACTCTCTTCTGCCAAAATTCAATGAACGGCCCAAATTTATCTCTAAAGCCCATTGTCTAGCCCAAACATTAGTCAGACCCAAACTACCTAAATCCCAAGACAAGTCCACGCACTGCAAATCTTATAGCTCAGACTTTTCTATTCTTCATCTTTTTTTTTTGTTCCCATTCATTTTTTATTTTATTATTATTTTCTTTTGTTTTTGGGTCTTCTTCTTCACACGTCGTCTTCTCCAGAACGCCTCCACGCTTCACTGCGACACTCCAAAGACATCACTAGCCATCAACTTCGACCATCGGCATCAACAACCGTCGCCAACTTCGAACATAGTCGGTCAAACTCCGATGCCGACATCCACCACCAAACTCGCCGTCCACCAGCCGTCACCATATCCGGGCTCCGAAATTCGAACTCCGGAATTCGCCGGTCCCGACCAACCCAAAACACGTCCATTCTTTTGGCGAAAATCACATATACAGGCTAAAAGACCATCCCAAGCGTAGATCTATCCTAACGTAGCTCCGACGAAACCAGACAATTAACACACTCATGGATCCGGGCAAGACGAACGCAGAGAAAGACGAAAACAAGAGACGCAAGTTAAGCTCCTCAACGCATTTTTTACAAACGAACATTCACAAGAAAGGGACAATCCAGACGTGAAATAGATATGATATTCCACATGCTTATTATAACTAACCACAATACGCCGCTTTAAGTGAGAGACGAGCGGCTGAAGGTTTGGGTTTTACCTGGTCAGAGGCAAGGCATATGGCTTAACAATCGTCAAGTGAGTGGAAGTGGCTCGTCGGATGCGATCGGTGCAGGATACGCCAAGAAGCAGCGAAGCGGCGCGTCATGAAGGGATAGTAGAGAGAGTTCGTTATTTTTTTTGGTCTTCTCTTCCTCCTGTTCCCTCATGCTCACGTTTTATGGTGAGCATGTCCATGGATGGACTCCATTTTTTACTTTCTGATCAAAAGAGGGGTTGCTGGTCCGAGGTTCGTCTGGTGGTGGTGGAGGTCAACTGGCAGAGCAAAATCGAAGAAGTGGCTGCTTCAGCAGGGGTGGAATCCTTCCGAATCTGTCTGCTACACTACCTCGCGGTCACTGCTCTTTTTCTTCACTCCCTCTTAATTTCTCACGGTTCCCTCACTTTTTGTCTTTTTTGGAATACAAGAACCAGACATCTCTTCATCTCCATTCTCCCATCTGGCCGGAAGCGAGGTGTGTTGGGTCAGCGGTCGTCGAGCGAGTTGAGGCGACTGGTCAGACACGATAGAGGCGGCGACGCGTGAAAGAACGTCGCTTTTTTTTGTTCAAACCTCTCTAGCCTCTGTGGAACCAACCCCCGAAGAACCCTCGCTCAGTTCGCGTTCCTCTTCTCTGGACTCTCACGCTTGAACGCTCACAGTGAGCTCTCTCATCCTCTCTGTGTTTTTCTTTCAAACCGAAAATCCTTTCAGAGAACTCTCCCCTTTCTCTGTTTTTCTTTGAACCCAAAAATCGTCTCAAAGAACTCTCCCTAGTCCTCTCTTTTTTTTTTCTTTTAACTGGAGCTTCGGCCAGCCTCTCTATCTCTCTCGAACTCTTCCTCTCCTCTCGCTCTTCTTGTGTGTGTGTGTGTGTGTGCTTTCATTTATGGTGGTGCCCGTGTGCCTACGAGCTCTCTCAATGAGCAAGAATGGCCCTCAGCTCTGATTTTTTTCTCTCCTCCTCCCTTCCCTCTCTCTCGCTCTCCTTTTTTTTATCACCTATGCGTTTGCTCCCCATGGAAGAACGCCAGCTTGTGGAAGAAAGTGGCCGACTGCTCCTCACCCTCCCCTCTTCTTCTTTTTTTTTTTTTCTAGAATCCCCTCTTATATCTCTGAAGCGATCCCCTCCCCAAAAAGAACTTCACGCTATCCCCATGCTCTGAAAAGGAATCCTGCCCTTCAGTCTTTGGTCGCCAACCCCCTTTTGCATTTTTTACTGTCCTCTTGCTTTTTCTCTTTTTTGCACAGAAGATCACTGGAGATGCAGGCCTTTGAAGGAGGGTTGGACAATTTAGCCATTTTTGGCGTTGATGTTTGCTGGAAAATCGGAAAGAGAAAGGAGTCGTTTCCCTATTTGTGGCTGCTGCGTCAGTCCCTATTTTTATGCATGAGAGAGCCGTTTCGTTCCCTTTCTGCAGACCCGCATCTGCTGGGTCGGGTCGAGTCCGGCTGGGCGGATCCAGTTTTGACAAATCGATCAAATCGGGGCCCAATTCAACTATATTTTGCAAAATTAAGGCCAAAATCGGATTTCCCAATATGTTCTTCATTGAAAACGGGTGTTTTCGTGGATTAGAAGCTTGGAAATTGACAAAAATCCCAAATTTTATGTCGGATCCGGAAATGATTTCTTGACAATTCAATGCCCAAACGATCGAATCTGTCCAAAACAAGGCCACCAATGGATTCGGGACAACAAAAACTAGAGGGTAGAAGTGTTTTATTTTTATGGGTGTCCCTAGAGAGAATTTAATTTTAAGATTTGCGAAACCGGGGACTAAATTGCAAAGAAATTTATGCTATTAAGTCCTTTTTGTTAAAATTGATCAAATTAAGGGGTAAATCAACACAATTTCACTTCAAGCTTCTTGATACTGATGTCATGGCTTATCAAAAGTGGAAATTGAAAATTAAAACATTCAAAAAGGGATTTTTATGCTCGATTCGGGTTTATGTTTGTGAAGGAACATAGTGACCCAAGTCGGATTTTCGAGATTTAATAAGACCAAATTGAATAGGGAATTAAAATAAAATTACTGACTATTTTTTGTATTTTTCTGACCACGAATGGTATTTTTCTGATTTTTTGGGTATTTTTATAATTAAATAAATTCGAAAAAATATTAAAAATTACAAAAAATATTTTTTGTTCAAAATTGGTTTCCAAGGCTAGGTTAAGGTTTCCAAAGTTGATTTTGCAATTTTATGACTTTTTGCTATTTTTAATTAATTTTAAAAATAAAATCGACATAAATGATGATTAAAAATCAGGTGTCAACACATAGTTCCTTCAGGGGGTTTCTGCCGCTTGTGTTCATCACGGACAGATGTATCACTCCACTCCAATAGGAGCAACAGTAGAGATCCTAACAGATTTATCGGAGGCATTCTGCACTCTCTGAATAACGTCTTCATGGTTTTGAATTTTTCCGTTGAACACCGTCTCGTTCATTTGTTTCCGGATATGCCAATAACAAAAAGCAATCTTCCCCAGCAAGTTCTGTTTATCTGAAGCAGAATTGTTCTGCCACAACCTCCTCGTGCACACCCTTAATTTTATTTCTACTTCAGTTTCAGCTCCATTCACAGGATACTCCTTCCTTTTCAGAGAGATTCGTTAATGCCCGAGCCAACTGTACAAGCAACACAGCTCCAGCATTCACCTCACCCTCTTGATCAACCTCAGCTCCTCTCTGCTCACCAGGACATTCAACAAAGTATCTATTCTCAGCAACCTGCTTCTCACCATCTTCCTTCATCAGGGTAACAGGGTTGAGATCAGGACAATCAATGGGTTCAGGACAAAAAGGAAGAATAGAGGACATGGATGAGTGAGAGCTAGAACTGAGAGCTAGTAGTGTGGGACCCAGTAGAGATAAGGTATTGAGGGAAGTATCCTCCTCAGTATGTATTTACTCAAGATGAGGCTTAGAATTGGGTTTTGGATGGGCAATATGTGGGGAGAGATTGGTGATGTCTTGTGATATATTGGTTCTAATCTCCAAAAGAGATTGTAAATGTTTAAGAATACGAGCAAAGGCTTTGGATATATTCAACGGGATGGGATTGTGGTTGAGATGAGGAAAAATTCTCCTTCTCCTCCCTCTTCTCCACTCTCCTTCTCCAGATGATACACTACCTTTTGGATCTCCAAACAAACAACCCATCTCTCAAGCAGTAGATGAAAAAATACATATTTATCTTCCCAAACCAAACTTTTACATCTTCAGAAAGAAGGCTGACTTTCACAAAACAGAACATTCATTCATAATAAAGGCAGCTTAGAAGCAAAAAAAAAAAAAAGCCATAATGAAACTTACCCACATGGAATTAATAATGCATCCGAAATATTACCATAATTTATTAACAATTATCAACTCTTTACAACGGATTTGTAGAACTGTAGTTGTGATTGAAACTAATCCGCAGAAACATAAGTGACAATTGGCACAATTGTGTTGCTTGTCTTGCAATTAAGCAGAAACTTGAAAAACAAGTGACCAAAGTGCAAACGATGACTCATATTATACTGTGCTCATCCAGTTTTTCTCATGAATCTCCTATAATCGCTTTATATCTAATTCGACTGGACAATTCACCTCTCTCTCTCTCTCTCTCTCTCTCTCGTATTCCCGTCTCTATACGGAACAATAACAAAAATCTTCCAGATAGAGCACCTTGGAGGGCTTCAAACTCCAAACATCTCCAAATCTTCACAAGATGATGTCATCCTGCACACTCACGTTGAGGGTCTTATTTGGTAGAACGATACTGTTGATGACGACGACTTCTTGTTCTACCACCACAGATTCCCCTGCATTGTTGAGCATAATCCAAGGATTAAAGTGCAATAAGCACAAAATATTGGTCAAGTAATTTGCACTCTTAAAAATTAAGTACCGAGAATTGTGATTCCCAACTTTGAGTTGTAGTCTCCATCAGCCTGGACAAGCAGAAAGATGTTGATCATTAACAGTTAACAACAATCAACAAAGGCCGAAATTGTTGTGGTAAGACTTTAAAGTGAACTAATTTTTACAAACTTTCAGTCATAGGCTCCGCTCCGACGCACACAAGTCCTCGACTAATGTCACACTTTTCGCATGTGAAAGTACATGAGAATGAACAGGGAAACTGCAGACAAACTTGCCTGAACTCGTGACCATCTCCCGAGAGATGATTTCCATCCAACAATGGAATTTATGACGAGAGCATTATCCTGCCAAAGCAATCTCTGTCAATATTCTCAATCTCCAAGGATGATGGTACTCGTATTTGATTGTCTTCCATACCTCTAATTCGACATCATCCAAAATAATACAATTTATCAGCCTCACACCAGGTCCTACACGAACGTTTGCTGAAATAGAGACATTGGGACCAATCTGTCCAAACAGGTGATGTCAAATCCAAAGATACAAAGGGAAGACAAAGCTAATGTAGATGGCGAAAGCAGAAATTATAAGTCAGGCCCTGAAAGTATTTTAAGGATTCCAGACTCACGCTTCTAAAGTAAGCTACACTTGAATCACTTGCTGATGCTACTTCTTTCAAGAACTCGACTCATCTAAGGGTACAATTCAGCCCAGCACAATTAAGTCTCTGACTGTATTTTCTCTTCTTTAAATTCAAGGCATACTCTCCACAAGGTGATTTTTCCATATCTTAGGGAGAGCCCAGAGAGGAACCAAATCAATTTACCGAAGAACCATTGTTAACTCAACAGAACATTGTAGATTGACCGTCACTATGCGAAAATGCCTAGGATGTATGCAAACTAATACTGTGTATTTTGAGTTCCATCACTTGATTTATGTGGGAAAGAACACCTAGATTGACAGCAAATTCTAAACAGAGAAGAATAGCAATCAATTAATTTGATAGGTCCATAACCAGAGTGGTTGATTTGAAAGTTTTCCAGGAAAAAAAGGATGGACCGGCTGGAAGGATGTAAATGGAAGTACAAGGAACAACCTTTGCAGTTGGATGTACTTTAGCTGATGGGTGAACATAAACATCACCGACAACTGTGGCACTTCTTGTACCATCTCCACTAGCAAGAAGATGAGGAGACGTGAGTCTGAACTGAGTCAGATACAAATCGGAGCATTTCAAAGATATCCTGAACAGGAAGAGACATTGCAAGAGGATATAGATGAGGGCAAGTTGTAAATGGAAACTAATAGTTAGAAAAAGAGAAGCTAAAATATCACGTCGAGTCACTTTACCCCGGTGTCTTGATCTGTTCCCAATAATCCATGGTCTCATATGTATAAAGCTGCTTCTTTCCAGCGAGAGGTGACAGAATATCCTGGTCCAATCTAACAAAATCTGTAGGAATGTTGGTTCTGTTGAGAAAACTCAAGAACAAGGAAAGAATAGCAACATCAGTTTCGAAACAGGTATCAGAATCATAAGATATCCAAAATAATGGAAAAAGAATGTAACATACAACCTAAAGAAATGAATACATGTGCACATATGTGATGACATGTGCATAGTAACTTCCTCATTTTCCGATTATTTTAACGAGACAACCCCAGGTGCAGCACTGAACTTATACTCGAAAGAGTGATCTTTTCAATACTTAATATATCTTGAGCTAACATAAGAAACATCCTCACGTCTCTGCATAATTCAAGCAAATTAATGAAGGGGAACAAGAAACACATGCTTGCGCATCATATTTCCAGTGTCTTTTGCCCGTATCCTTACTTCTGTACATCTTCAATTTTATCCGAAACCCAGTCTCCTAATTACACGGGAAGTTATATATTTGTTAAAAAACACCCCACCCTCGAAGATATTAAAAGTAGAAAAAGATTATGACCTTAGAATCAGTTAGATTCTATGCAAACAGACAAACCAAGGCGTTATTTTCACCTGTAACCGAGAACTGCATATGTGCCTATTACATTGGTTATATTGCTTGGCAACTCCAATAAGAAATTATGCAGTTTTTCTCATCAAAAGAGAAAAGAGGAGTAGTTATGTTCTAAACCGTTTCTATCGACATTACAACTACTTGTTTGAGTATAAGAGCAGCGGCGGCAACAATAAGACTCAATCTTAGCCGATTAAGTAGGGTTGGCTATACGAATCTTAATATACCATTTTTGCTCAACATTTTTTTTCATCAAAGCCTTCTCAACTAATTGGTCAAGTGCTACAAATAATCACCCAGAACTGTTGCATGGAACTCATGACACATAAAATTTGTGAACAAAAATATTTCTGAGGATGAAAGTCGGTAAGATTGACCTAGTTGATGTGAATGTATCAAGGCTGGATAATCTCTGCAGATTAGCTGTAACTCAGATGAAAAAAAACGTCAGCATGAAAGTGAGCTAGCCTGAATGTTAATGCAATTCATGGACACTTGAAGCATCTTATCACGTCAACCAACCTCTGTCTTCCCGGTCATTAGATACATCTTCAATTGCAGTAAAAATATCTGGAGTAAAGATATATACACCACAATTTATTAAATCACTGACCTGCATTTAAAGAGAAAAAAGTAAGTAATTGAAATCCTCAAATATGTTATTCAGTGAATCTAGCAGCAGTCTGAGAAAGTGAAATGCCGTACAAAGGTTTCAGGTTTCTCCGTGTAATGCAACAGCTCGTTCGTGACTGGATCAGAAACTAATGTACCAAACTGGTTAGCTGATTCAGCAGAAACCTGTGAGTGAAGAAGAATGAACGTACGTTTCAGCAACTAGGAAGACGTGAGGAATTATCAGCTTTGATAGAACAAGAGAGAAACTTTACCATGAGGAACTCACCTTGACTACTAGCATTGTTCCCATCCCACCATATCTTTTATGGGCTTCTGCATGGGCAGACATTATATTGGGATAATCTCATTCTCTACATTACTCGCATCATCCTAAAGAGCTAACTAAATTTTGAATAGAGAACAGCGCTACGACCTATAGGGAAAAAATTGAACCTACCAAGCATATCTGGAAGTGGAAAATTGCAGCAGACATCACAGTTCAGTAGAAAGATATGAGACTGTAAAACAACAGGGTGATACGAAATTAGAATATGCTTCATGTGAATGGCATACATCAGGTAATACAAGCCTATATTTCCCAAATGACACGACATCAAAGACTATAAGTGAACGAAAATAAGATCAGGGACCAAGAGAAGAATTTTACCGGGCCGTCTTCCATTATCAAATCCCTGAAATGATAAAGGCCACCAGCCGAACCATGCGGTTTATCCTCTTTCAAGTATCTGAAGAAGAACCAATTATTGAAACACACACACACACACACACACACAGAGCACGCGCGCACACAAAAGCAGGCCTTCATTGCTTATTTCTATATGCAAGACACGATAAAGCATCAACCCAAACCAGCTCAGGGGTCACCTCACTGGGACTTTCAGCTCATTTGAAATGGAAGAGACATATAGCGCGAACTCCTTCTCATCATAAAACCCAACGAGGAAAATTTGAGCCAAGTTGGGGATCTGCACAGCAAGAACCCAACTGTATATCACAAATAACTCCACATCGATCAAGTCCCCATTTTCCCAAAATCTTATTACTAACACACTCAGGACCATATCATTTAAAAAATTAGCACTTCCACTTTTCAAAAATTTCAAATTTTGAGACATACCCTTTTGCAAGCAGACATGGGATGGTGAACCATGGGTTGTCCAGCCAGAGGGAAGAGTGGCTTCGGTGTGTTGAATGAGAGAGGCCTAAATCTAGTGCCTGGAAACGGAGAAGTCGTACCCCATGATCAAGCAAACAAGAACCGAGAACGGACCATCTCTTTCAAGATTAATAAAAGAGCCAGAGGAGAGTTGATAAACATACCTTTGGTGGGTCCACCGACCATGATCACGGCGACCACCTTCTCCGTCTTCCCCGAGTTCTCCATCTCCAAGAACCCTAAACCCAGTTGATCGCAGAGCTCAAGAACTTCAAATTCCTGGCGAAAATCAGATATGCACGTCAATCGAATTTATTCCCCAGCTTCTGTTGCTGGCAAAGGGACGGGACTAGTCTAAGGCGACTGATTCTTGAAGAGGAGAGGGAATCCTTTCGGCATTTTGGCGGAATCCCAAGTCAAATCCTTTTGAGAGGAAAACAAAAGAAAAACGGAAGGTGCGGCCAAGCTTAAGTTATCAAAAAAGCGAATATCATTTCATGTTACAAGGGTCCACGTCCATCCATGGTCTTCTTTTTTGGGCCATTGTCACGCTGTTACAGTCCATCATGTTTTTTCAATCTGTGAATCTTGGTCGCTATCAATCCCATCGACCCAATTCTCTCCCCAAGGGCCTTAATTATATATCACAATCTCAGCAGTCGAAAAGTGACTTAGAAATAGCACGGGGAATGAAAATTGAATGAGAAATATTATTATTATGTGACCAACGTCGTGGATCATGTTATAGACATAATCAAACTTTTTATGGAATCGCCGTGATCGTGCTACAGAAATAATCAGATTTTATCGAAATATTGTTATATCTTGAAAGTTGTGCGTCATCGATGTCATTTTGTTGAAGAGCCTATTTCATGCACGGCCACCGTTTCCAAGCCAAATTGGGTTGAGCAGGGGTTAGTGTGGTCCACTGTACACGTCGTAGTGAAGCCTACCGGCGATCGGGCCAAACGCATGAGCAAGAAGTTCGTCGGCCCGTCTTGTCCCTATAGAAGCCTATGACAACATCGGACGACCCGCCAGCCGAAGCTTCACCAAAAGTAAACATAGTAACACGTGACCACCTCTATAAAGCTCTCCCGCAGGCTCCTCCTAACGACTTCTGAAAATTTGTTCAAAAAGTCATAAATTTATTGTATGGCACGCCGGCGGACAATTCAGTTATAAATCTTTCAATTTTGTCAATTTAGACCTAAATATTTTGATGATTCATCAGTTTAATCGTAAAAATTTTTATAGTTTGTCAATATAACCATTTCGATCAAATATGTCTTGAAATTGCTAAACTAGACGATGAATGACCTACATGGTGCGGCTGGCCTTAACATAGATACTTTTTTCAATTATTATTGATTTTTTTCAATTCTTTTCCTTCTCTTTTATTTTTTGACTTCTCAGTCATTTTTCAATGTGGTCAGGATGTTGAAAAATATTGCGCACAAATTGTTAACGTATCAGGAAAAATACATAACACTCTTTGTATGTAATAGGAAAAATAATAACAGAGAGGCGATAACAATATGTAATATCAATCAAGCCAATGTACAATTTTTTGCAAATAAACATCGACCATATATATGTTATTCATGTTGTTAAATCTACTCATCATACTACACTACAAATGGAGGTGGAAAATGGTGCAAATGCAGCCGACAGGAGCCGACAAAAGCAACAAGTGCTCAAGGAGTAAGAATGACTCATATTCATTGTCAAATAGTTTCGATATATTGTTGGTAAGCAAAAGCAAAAACCAACTCTCTACTTTCCTTCCAAAATTATTCATGGGAAAATTATATGTCCAAGTAACCAAGGTGGAGTCATCTTACAGATCTAACCTCAACATGTGTTACATAGATGTAGAGGAACAAAGATAGCCATACATATAAGATACAATTGCACCGACCCTCTTTAATTTGCCATATCACCAACGGGAAAAAAAAAAAAAAAAAAGCTGGCGACCACATTTATTATACGTGTGTAGGTAGGGTACATGCTCAATTCATCGGGGTCCAGCCTTAATGGAAGGCTCGGGCACAAAGGACTATGAACGTTAGCGTGCTTAAACGCAGAGGTTTTGGTCCAAGCGGCAATATTTAATCGTATTTTTCAGAAAAAAAAAATTCTGATTTCTTAAAGAGGAAACCATTTTCCGGAATTTAAGCATGAGTTTTTCTTTGACTCATGTGCCTAAACGATCCAAATAAGGAAAATGTTTTCCTGAAAACAGTCCGAGCCGAAATGTGAAAAAAATTATGTCAAAGTAGCTAAGGTGGAGTCATCTTGCATGTCTATCACCAACCCTTTGTTTGCTATATTATCACCAAATGAAAAAAAAAAAAACTAATCGTATAGTGCTTGTAATTAACTAAGGGTAACCTTGCCAGCAAACTGGTTAACAAGCAATGTGCACAGGCTAGCAATGCATGAGCCGAAACTCCAATGACTCATCCAGGCGCGGGTCGCTGCTATACGAGCCTACCCGGTAATAGCCATTCGAAAATGACGTGGCGTCTATCTTCCCCACTGATATCCCCAAATTAAGAGAAAATATCATTCTTCCCTTCATCCCAGGGAAGACCCCCAGAGTTGAAGTAGTTTAAGGATTTGCTTAGGTCCAACTAGGACATAGACTAATTGGCAACAACTTCTATTATGCATGCGTACACGCATCTTATACTCCTCCATACCAAGACTATACTATATTAAACATAGAAAAATTTGTGAAGGGGTACAAACAAAGCGTGTTTATCTGCTGCTTTCACTGCTGGAGTCACTTATTGCACAGTGAAAATGTGCTGAGATTGCCCATAGAATGGCCAAGGATCGCTTGGAGTACAAAGCATGTATGCCATCGAGGTCGTCTTGTTGAAGAACCCTTTGACAGCACCGCCCGCAATTCCGTAATACATGAGGGCCTTCGGATCCTCGCTGTGGGCGATCCCTAGGATGCGTCCTATTTCATGCAGCACCACCGACTCCAAGTCCATCTGGGTCGAGCCAGGGATTAGGCTCAATGGCTCATCCGCATCGTAGTGGGTCTTACCGTAGGCTGGGAAACCAGGGGTTGGCTCAGACGAGTGGGCGACAAACCTGCCGGGGCCGTCGAAAGGTTGACCGTCGCCATGATCGCCGCTGTAGAAGCCTATGACGAAATCGGGCAACTCCCCAGTGGAAACCTCATTGAAAGTGAACGCGGTAGCATGAGCCCAGGTCTGGAAAGCCCTCCAGAAGGTTCCTCTCAACTCCGCCGGTGACATGGCCATGGGGATGGATCCGAAAGCGTAGGTGTGATGAAATTTGGAAGGCGGCCACTTAGCCATGCCGGGAGCGAACCTATAGCGCGATACCACGTGGAACTCGTTAGGCTAATTATTGGCACTCCTGTTCGCGCGCCTAGGGCGGACGAAATCGGGCACCCCGCATCTCGGGACGCTCATTTGCTTGACGGTGTCTACATCCAGCTTTCCGGTGACTTTAAGACGGTAGAATCTCTGGTAAGATCTGAGTGCCGACTCTAACGTCCCGTCGAACTCGTGGTTGTCCAGGAGGGCGACGCGGTTCTCGTCCTCGTAGTCCAAGTATCCTAAAGCAGGCCCTTAAGGGACCCCTCCGAACCCTGGAAGGAAGTGAGGCTTGGAGCGGTTGATCTCAGGCTTCTCGGGTGAACTGCGAAGGGTTTATGGGGATTGCAAGGAAGACAGCGAGAATGGACGCAAAAGAACACAACATTCTAGGACCCATCTTGGTGCGTGTGCGCAGTGTCGTTTTAGGAAGGTGTTCTCATTCAAGTATGAGTGGGAATAAAAACACATATGGGCATTCTCCTTGTAGTGGTGATGGATAAAGATTGCACTCCTGTGCCAATGGAACGAATCTTCGTTCGGAAGGGTGTTATTATCAACAAGTAAATATCATAACTCAGGCAAGCAAATCGGACAGGGTCACAATTAGTTGGATTCTCGCGGATTTGTAAGGCGTAGTCTTAGGAAAGATATATATGAAATCTTCAATTATCTTGCCCACTCCCCAAAACTGGAGAATTATAATTTAAAAAAAAAAGTTTCTAAACCTATTATAATTATGTCGATTTAGTCTTACCCTTTTTTTTTGGCCCAATTCAATCCTAAACCTTTTGCATTTGTATCAATTCAGTCTATTTTGCTGGACGCCGCTGACGTGGACCTTTTTAAATAAAATTTTAACAAATTTGATTAGGCATGGCAACATGCAATCAATTCCCATTCTGGAACTAAGGGCCGGTTTCCCTTAACTGCCTTCATTGCGCTCCGATTTCCGAATGGTCCAAGAAACTGGTCTAGTACCTATAATATCTAGATAAGCAAGTTACCATTGCATCACTTTCATTTTCCCCAAAATTAAAACTCTGCAGTCTCTTAGCCGTGGCCACTAATGCGGTCTGGAATACAATCCAATCTTGGCCTTGGAGAGTCAAGTTCTCAAGAACATTTTGTACTTCCAAAAAGAAAAACTTCAGATGTTATCACTATCACTAACAAACTACCGTGAAAGTAAAATTGCAGCATCTTAAAAAGATTTATTGATTTCCGATCAAATGAAGCACAAGTAAATATTAAAGAATCCAAATCCCCCTTTCCCTTCTTCAGGCATCTATCTAATCGAGAAAAGATCAGAAATTTCTCACCAATTCAGAACCACAACGAACGAAACCCAAACTGGAAGAAACTCAAGACGACCTCTCCCAAACTCCACAAGAGGGAAAACAAACAAACAAACAAATCTCACCCTCTGGTAATCAAATGAATCTTGAAACGGAGCAGAGCTAGAGGCAAAGGGGGGGGGGGGGGGGGGGGGGAAGGTGGGGTTGGGGGGTGTTGTTTGTTGTGTGCAAAAGAGAGCAAGCTGTGAGAGAGAAGCGTGAGACTTGAGACCGAGCGACGAGGCCGGAGCCGCGAGATGAGACGAGAGACGGAGATAGGTAGGAAACGAGGAATTAGGGTTTTCATTTGAAAACATCAAAATGGAAAACACACACTCATATATCATACATGTATGTACCGGTCCGGGTGGGCAGATCCACACAAAAACTGGAAATCGGATCGGTTTCAATAAAATCGGACTGGTCCCTATGGGAATCGGTTGGTTTGGTCCGTTTCATTCTAGACGGTTCCTAATTCTTTTTTTTTTTTTTGGTAAAGAGATTCCCGATTCTTTTGTTCATCCCTATTTTGAACTTCTCCACATCAGCCTATACATAAGAAACACAAGTGTACAGCGAAAATCTGCTGATATGTGCTAATAGAATCATATCTTTTAATTGAGAATATTGCTAATAAAATCATGAAAACCATAGGCCAAGGCCTTTACTTTATCTATTGTCCAGCGTATAAAGCACGAATGCCATCGATGCCATCTTGTCGAAGATCCCGTTTGAGAGCACCGGGCATCGTTATGGCGTACATAACGGCATTCTCATCGGGGGTGTGGGCAAGCCCTAGGAGGTGTCCAATTTCATGCAAGGCCACCAATTCCAAGTCGAATTGGGTTGAGCTTGGGGCGGTGCTCCACTGCTCATCCGCACCGTAGTGAAACCTACCGTCGGTCAGGGAAAATGAATGGGCAAGAACAGTGCCGGGCCCGTCGAAAGGATTACCGTCGCCGTGATTGCCGCCGCTATAGAAACCTATGACGATATGAGTTGACTAGCCTGACGGAGTTTCCGAGAAAGTGAACGATGTGACATCAGCCCATTTCTGGAAAGCTCTCGAGCAGACTCCTCTCAACTCCGGATCCTCCAGTGGGATGGCCCCGGGGATCGGGCCGAAAGCGTAATTCAGATGAGTTAGGGAAGGCGGCCACTTAGGCATGTCGGGAAGGAAGTTATAGCGAGCCACCATGTACAACTTACTGTGCCTAGTGCCATTGCTTTCTGCGCGCCGAGGGCGGACGAAGTCACCACCACCTCGCATCTCGGGGTGCTCATCTTCTTCACGGTGTCGACATCAAGCTTTCCGGTGACTTTCAGGTGGTAGAATCTCTGGTAAGATTTGAGCGCAGACTCTAAAGTCTCGTCGAACTTGTCGTCCATGAAGGCAATGCCGTTCTCGTCCTTCGTTAGCCAAGTATCCAAAAGCTCTGAGGTAACGCTTGACCTCTTTGATGCCTTGCTTGGTCTGGCCCTAGAGAGTTCCCTTTAGGCTCTGAAAGGAAGTGAGGCTTGGATTGGTAGTAGATTTCAGGCTTCACGCGTGAATGGTGAAGGGTTGAATTGCGAGAAAGAGAACAAGGGTGGACCCCAAAGAAGAGTAAATTTTAGGAGGCGTTGTGTGCGCCTGGTGTTTTCCAGGACAGTGTCCTAGTTCGATTGTGTGTGGGATTTCGGTAGTTCAATGTGGCTATTTAAAGACAGAATTAAGGTTTGGAGTATATCCACTGATATTAGAGAATTCCTAGGTAAAGAATATTACAAGGTATCGTATTAAGTATCAAAGATATCATTTGATATTTCGTTATTTACTAAGATAGCAATTCTCCTTATTAGAGTAAGATAACTCTTGTTAAAAAAGACTACTTCCTTTTCTATATACACTCTTTGGGGTATGTGGCCCTGTTTGGTTCAGCGTTGGAAATGAGCATTAGGGCTCTAAAGTTCCTTGGCCAAATGCAAATGCTGTTTGGTTCATTTTTTGGCCCACTTTGAAGAGATGCAATTGCATCTCCAATGCTTTTCGAATGCCTTTAGCCCAAAGTACCTCTGAAGGTACTTTGGAAAGTTGCATCTCAAATGTAACTAATTTTTTTCTTTTAGCTTTGTCATCTCCACCTGCCACCACCCACCTGCCGCCGACCATCGCCAGTTGTCGCTCGCCGAAGTACCTTTGGAAGTACTTTGATAAGTTGCATCTCAAATGTAACTAATTTTTTTCTTTTAGCTTTGCCACCTCCACCTGCCGCCGCCAGTTGCCGCTCGCCGATCGCCAACCACCGCCGACGACTGCTGCCGATCGCTGCTTGTCACCGCCCGCCGACGATCATTGCCGACCGTCAGCCAATGACTGCCGCCACCGCCATTGACTGCCGCCGCCGCCCACCGACCATCGCCTGCCGTCGTCGCCCGCCGATCACCGTCGCCACCAACAACCACCGCCATCGCCACCCGCCGATCGCCGACGACCTCCGTCGACCGCTGCCATTGCCACCTGCCGATCACCGACAACCTCTGTCGACTGTCATCGTTCGTCGCCCTCTGCCACCTGCCACCGCCCGCCAACCATCGACCACCACTTTTTTTTTTAAAAACTGAAAATACTTTATAAAGTGTTTTTTCACCAAATGACATTTACGTCAAAGTTGCTTTCCAATGTATTTTTCAAAAACACTTTACCAAACATTACTTGCATTTTGGAAAAGGCCTTTTGCTCAAATGTATTTACATTTACTCAAAATTCCTTGGCCAATGCTGAACCAAACAAGGCCTATATACCGATTGATTCTAATGCATTAACATTCTACTGCGCTAATTAAAAAAAAAAAGCAAAAAACAAAATCCACGAAATGTTTGACACTACACTTAATAGAGTCCGGATCCTCTGCATGTAAGGCAGGGAATCAGGGGAAGGTGGGCCATCCGATCACCCCTCCCCAGGTGATCGAATGGCCCACGGGATTACGATCCCTGCCTTACATGCAGGGGATCTGGGTCTCACTTAATGAGCATCGCACAGTCTTGATAGACCTTTAAGAATTATTTGTGAAAGGGTCAGATTATACAATCTTGTCAATTGAATGAATCTCTGTTAAATAAAAAAAAATATGACTATATTAACATAATTGCAATAGATTTGAAACTTTCTTGATAATTTTTTCTTCATTTATAGAAAGCCACAAGGTTTTTTTTTTTCCAAAATTTTTTAATTTTGCTGCGACGATTAAATAATTTTAAATATTGCCATGCCTACTCCATACCATACCATACCATACCATACCATACCACACCACTTTTCCGATATCAAATTTTTCTAACACAACTACAGGTGCACCTCAACACTTTTGTTGTAGGTAATGAAAGCTTTAGGCAATCAGCGTTCATTCTACCTCAAAGGCTCAAAACATGGTGAAGGAGACATCAACATATTTGTTTCTTTTGCGAGTCACAACAGAGTAATCCCGGAATTCAACTAAGTAAATGACAACAATGAAATACTCCACTTGAGAAAAAATAAAAAATAAAAACATGTGATAAATGGAGAATAAAGATTGAAGATATTGCTATGTATGAATGTCATTGACCATTATTGAATCGCGAGTGCCGTTCTTATTTTCCTCTCATATTCAAGTCACTGAATTTGCCATCCAATCACACTTGGACAAACACACTCATTCGATTTAACTAAATCTCTAGAATTACCAGCCACTTTCAGTTTGCTGGTTGCTTATAGAGGATCGTCCAATTTATTCTATACAGCCAAGGACTCAGCCCCGGTTAACAGCTGACACGCTCATCTAAATGACAAAAGACTGACCGTGCAATGCATTATGCTGCGGACCCTAGATAACAACATGAAAATCATGATCTTAAGATTTAATGCAATATAATACAATATAATGTAATGTAATATAATATTTTTAAAGGTTCAATAATTCAAGATCGGGCCATCGTATATGATTACGTGAATCCCTGCATGAGCATTGGAATGGTACCATTACATTGCCTAATAAGTACCTTAAAAGTGTCTAAGTCATATTCATATCTGGCAAATGGAATTTTAACGACGAAATTAAGTGGAGGACACGAAATATGGAAAGGTGCTTTCCTCCTGCTTATCACCGGCAGTCTGTTCAGACTGATCTTATGAATGAGTCAAAACATATGGAACTCAATTTCCTAGAAGCTGTCGATAAAAAAAAAAAAAAAATTCCTAGAAACTGAAACAAAGAAAAAACTGAATATCGCAGAATTAATGAGACAAAGAATACACTTATGATTTGTCACAAAAGGTTCAAAATAAGCACAAAGAAGACTTCTTGGTGCTCTTAGCTTCTGACTAATTCAAATCCCTATGCCGCACACATACAACATGTGAGGAGACAGGTTAAAGGCTGTCAAAGTCTCACAGACCACCCAATATCACCATACAATTAGGTGAATATCTGAGATTGTTGGTTTCTGTACATTTTCTAATAAACATTCTTAAGTCTGACTCTGTACCTCCCAGGCTTTTCCTATTAACAACCTTCACAAACAGCAGTATATTCCGACAGGTACTCGTTCAAAGATAGGAGGCAAAAGGAATTCGTGCCTTCTTATATCATACCAGAGTAGCTCATTTACTACTTAGCACATCTGCAACTGTCTTAACTAAGAGCTGTGTTGAGCATGGCATCTTAAGTTGGAGACTGCATACCAGTAGAGCAACTTGTCTACATGTGGATTAGGCACAATGCAAACAAAAAGTGAACTAGTTCTCATGTTCGAATATATGCTATAACCTATTACAACACGAGTAAAATTGCTTCTTAACAACTCAAGCACAAATACCATTTTTCTTGATGCATAGCAATTGTGATCTTTCAATCTTTCATCCATCGACAAACTAGCCCAAAATAATCAGCAGTTTATATTTTCCCAACCAAGAATCAAATATCTTGAGGTAAAACGTATATCAGAAAAGAGATGGATATTGACATACCGTGAAGACGAAATTGTACCACATCTCAAGAATAGAACTCAAGAAGCCAATCCTTCTCCACATCATCTTCAAATAATCAGGGGTCACAAAGTTATGCTTCTGCCGGAAAATCGACTCCCTCTGCTGTTAGAGCACCACAGTAATTAGGCAGAGCAACACATCGTGGAAAGGCCTTCTTGTCCAAGGCCGTCTCCTATTCTAAAGCTTTCCAGGAAGAGATCGGGGATGGAGTTGGGAGCAGCCCATGCTTCTTCATTTAGAGTTGTCAAGATAACAGTTCTGTCTTTTATTGAAGAATCCTTCAAAACTTTTTCGAGCCTGTATTTCTCGGAATACTAAATACAATAGTTCTACCGAGGAATAAAGCACATTTAAATCCATCAGAACACATGTAACAAAGACAGGACAAAAGAAGAAAAAGAAAAGTGCTTGTTGGACTTTTGTCACAAGAGGTACTTCCATTTTGGCATTTCTCACATCAAGCTTGTCAGCACCTTCGGCATACCCAGATATGCTGAAAATGTGTCTATTGATGTTCGGGAAAAACAGAAGGTTGAGGTGACGTTTGAGGAGCTCCAAAGAGTATGCACACAACACTTCAAAAATTTAGGTACCAAACAAACATTAGACCGCATCATTTCACTATAGAAGAGGAGCTAAAGGATGGACAACTTCAAATTGCTGTCCACCTGGTGGGGACCTAGATAGCAGCATACTTCAATATCACCAGGTGTACTTCTGTTCAAGCAAGATTATCAACTAAATTTGCATCCACATGTTACTTCATCAGCCTTCTACATTTAGTACAGATATTGCACATAAACCTGAACTTCATGGCATCTAAGGCCACTTAATCCTATACTGATGCAATCAGAAAGAAGAGCTGCTAAAATATCTTCTACGTTATGCACCAATTCCAGTTGAACTCTTGAAAGCAGAATCTGGCTATTCACCACTGCGATCGGTTGAGTTAATTTCTTTTTCACATTAATAGGGAAAGCTGTTAAAGTTCATTTCACACTATTCATTTCACAATCACAAACTGAAGTTTGAATTAAAGAAGAAAGGCCTCTGCCAAATTCATTACTGTCTGAGCTAAAACTTCAAAAATGCATTTGCAACAACGTTTGACTATCTCTTCTTTTTCCCGCCCTTGCCGGATTTCGAAGTTCCAGTACTTGTGGTGGACGCGGGCTCTTGCTTCTTGGTTCGTCCAGGATGTCTTGGAACCAGCTCTGCAACATGAAGCATGAGCTGTTTTCCTGCAACACATTGTTTAAAGTTACAACAACTGCACTACAACCATGAATAAGAATCTCCTAGACTACCAGCAACGATCAGGACATTCTATTTTTGGAAATTAAAGCTTCCTCAAAAAATGAATCACTAGGCATGATAGACATACATTTAGCTGTGGCTAAGATAAACTACTCCTGCTCTGTTAAATCCATGTCAACGGTAAGAGCAACTCGCAGGCACTAATCACACTTACTAGAAGATATGGCTGGATTGTACAGAGTCCCATCCTCCCTCTTGAGCAAAACCCTCACTCTCCCTATCTGCATGAAATCTCGCGGATACGCCTTATCAATCTGCAACAATCCATTTCGACGTCAACAAATCGCACCAAAAACATTCCCAAGCATAACACGAAACAAAGAAGCGACGACCGCCACGATCAAACGAACCTCGATGGCATAACGGAGCTTGAGATGGCTGCAACAGTCCCCGATCTCGACACAAGTGGGGTTCTCGCACGCTTTCGACGCGGCGATACGCCTGCCCTCGGCGATCGTCTTCTTCGAGTTGATGTAAACCGGGTAGAGGACGACCCACTTCTTTATGTTCGGGATTTGCCCTTCCATTGGCGACGATCGAGGCCCCAGGCGAAAGAAGAAATTGGAGTCACGAATAGCCTGAACAGGATGGGAAGAGAGGCTTCAATCGACCGACGCTCTAACACAACCGATTGGAGAAATTAGGGTTCTCAAGATTTGCAAGCGGAAGAAGAGCAGAAGGGAATTATGGCGAGAAGAGAATTGGCAAGCCACGCTCTAACAAAACCGATTAGTCAGTTCGGGAGAGGAACGGCGGAGCCGCGGACTGACAAGTGACAAAGCCTCCGGTGAAACGTCGCCGACCGTACGGTATGAGAGTAGGTTCGAGGAGAGACCAACCTGAAAGTGAAGAACGAATGATTTGAAGGAAGGGCATATGGGCAAAACAGTTGGGGGTAAATTTGCTGATGAACTCGTGGTGAGTGCTAACTGCTAACTAATCATTGGCATGTTGGAATTGTTAGGCTATGGGAACGCTCCAGAAATGCTAGTGTTTTTGTTCCAAAAATATTTTATTTTTAGAACAAAAATATGTATAGTTTAAAAATATTTCAAAAGTATTTCGCGGAATATTTTTGTACTCGGAAATACTTTTGAAGAAACAAAAAAAACTTGCTTTTGAGTTTTGAAATATTTTTTGGAATATTTTTGTAACCACATCCGTCGCCACAGTCGCCGTCGGTGACCAACGGCGACGGAAAAAAGTATTTTTTTTACTTACCAAATACGTTTTTGTTCCCAAAAATCATAGCCGGGAACAAAAACATAAAAAACTATTTTTATTCAAAAATTATGCCCAGGAATAGAAACGTTCCCACACCAAAAAAATCGTCTAGAGAATCCACCTCAATAACTTAACACCTGGACAATCTCCCCTATAATGTCCTCAGTCATCGTAGCGACAACATTGGTACCCAACATTGGCCTCAATTTAGAATGGCTCTTCCATCGGCTATTTTTCGGACTCTCTACTATAGAATCTACCCTAAGTAATAAAAGCTTGCGCCATATCATGATTAAACTATCTTCTCGTAACTTCTTTTGCCACTTCTTAAAGAATAGGGCGAACTTCACCTCTTCCAAAGTAATCGTAATGCGCCCTTGTAACAATAAATTAAAAAAGTGCTCAAAAGAAATATGATAGAGACGCCTAATAAGCAAAGCCTTTTTGATGTTCTTTAAGTCCATCACGGGTTTAAACTAATCTAAAGGGGCTTTGGTAGATGTACCTTCAAACACCCAAAAGTGAAACATCATTATTCGCATATAGAGCTATTGTTCAAACCTTTCATCAGATATAGTGCTTGAGCTTTGCCCACAACGCTTTGTCATCCTTTTCAGCCACTTCAATCAATATCTCGTTCGATGGATTCGACAGGATTAAGCATTTCGGGACTGAATCCCCTAACCTCCAAGGTTAGGGGAATCCCCACCCTTAATTAAATCACCAAAACATTTCCCCCCTATTAATGGAGGGTGGGGATTCCCCAAACCTCCAAACCTGAGGTTAGGAGATTCGGGTCCAAGCTTTTCACCTTCTCCATCAACTCTACCTTATTGGATTCTTTCATCCATTTTTTTGACAATTTATTATAGTCATCCAATGCCTTTGCCAAAACTAAGGTTGTTAACAGGCATGCTTCTTAACGCTCCATAACGAAAAGTTGTTATTATCGTCGAATTTCTCAATCTCTGCTTTTGCTCTGGATGCAATTGGGGCAAATCGATAATTTAGACTGTTATCAAATGAGAAAAAGCCAAAAATTAACTCTGGAAACCCTAACCTTAGCTATGATATAAATTGTTGTTAAAATAACGCAGATGTTAACGGATCTTGCAATTCAAGTCCAGAGCGAAAGAATGAAATTACCAAATTAATCAATAAGGAATGATAAAGAACACCATAAACATACGTGGTTCGGCCCAAAATCGTGCCTACTTCACAAGGAGAGCTAGTCGCCAAGAATTCCACTATGAATGGAAAGAGTACATAGAGTTTACAATTACTCAAGTGTTTCCTGGCTCCCAATAACACTCAAAGAAAACTTGCAAGTGTTATCTCGCTATCTCTCATAGAGAACTCAATCAAAAAACTCACAAAGAAAAAGTCTGATACTCCTCTTGTCTGCTCTACTGATTTTGTTACCAGAGTAAAATTTTATCTTATCTATTTTTCCTATCTAAAATAGGAAACCCCTCTTCGGAAACCTAATTAAACTAGGAAATCTGCTCAAAATTGAAACATACTCAACAATTGCTAAAACATTTTCATGTATAAATTATAATATCATCATGTACATGACTACCGTAACTCACTTTGTGAGTAAATATCGTCACTTGGCACTATATTCCTATCTAAAATAGGAAATCCCTATTCGGAAACCTAATTAAACTAGGAAATCTGCTCAAAATTGAAACATACTCTCAACAATTGCTAAAACATTTTCGTGTATAAAATATAGCATCATCATGTACATGACTACTGTAACTTACTTTGTGAGTAAATATCCTCGCTTGGCACTAGCACGAGATTGTTTGTTCTAGTCATGATCATCGACATCTACACAGTTTTGATGCATCTGCTACTAGCTTGAGGCTTTGATGAGAGTAGTCTACCAAAGAAAAAAATATGAATATGAGCACAATGGAATTAGAAAGATGACATGGAATGCAAATGTCGCCATATCTCATCCATCTCTGCTAACTATCTTAAAGCTTCATGAATAGCGGCCTCAAAACCACTGCTAGCTACTATAGAATCTAGTGTCTATGAAGATCTAGTCACATCTACTACACTTCGAATATCTCTAGTCTCTCCTTGAAGTTTCACTTGTTTCTGAACACCATTAAGATCTTTCTTTAATCGATTTCTCACTCTGCTTGTGAGACGAAGTAGATTCATCAAAAGTAACTTCTCTGCTAAACATAAAACCGGGTGAATCTTCCTCAATGTATGACAGCATGTATCCTTTCACTTCACATGTATAGCCTAGAAATGTGCACCTCATTGCTCTCAGTTCCATCAAGCCCTCACTTACATGAGTATAAGCATGACAGCCAAACACCCTCAGTCCAATGTAATTAGCCGACTTATCTAAACTTGTTTCCTCGATAGTTTTCCAATTAATTACTGGTGATGGTGATTAGTTCACTAACCAACAAGCAGTGCAGAAATCTTCACTTAATCCAACATTGGAGAGAAAGGAGTGAGCTCTCTTAATATGATTGTGCTCATCAGTCTGCGACTCAGTTTAGTTGTGGTGTGTCGGCAATAGTGCGGTGTTTCAGTATGCTTTCATCTGGGCTCCTCATAATAGAATTCTAACCATTTGTAAGTTCTCAAGCTTTTGATCTTCCTTCCTATCTTCTTTTCGATCATCGTCTTCCATAACTTGAACCTTCTAGGCACCTCGCTCTTGTATTTAAGAAGAAAAATCTAGACTTTTCTTGAAATGTCATCAACAAAAGATAACACGCACCTAGCACCACCCTTGGATGGAACTTGAGAGTATGACATAAGTCTGAGTGTACACAACCTATTATCTTTGAGGTCGATTGAACTGTGGTACTATACTTCACTCTCCATCGACTACTCTTGTTGTACGTTCATAAAAGTTTAGCTTCTCAATCCGGTGACCTCTTAGTAAAAACCTTTGACTTTGAACAATCATCTCCCTCTTACTCGTGTATTTGAGTCTCATATGCAAGAACTATGTCATGTTCTAACCTGAAGACTAAGATTTTAGCATATGAGTCAGTCACTATCGTTCCACTGCATTACAGTAAATACACCTCGAGAGGTCTTCAAAGTTCCACCTTCAGCAAAGATATGATATCGAACCCATCCAGAGCAGGCAGCAAGATAAGGGTCTTTTTAGGATTGGGTACATGCCTTACGTTAGTCAGCGTTCTCACCTCTCTATTGTGCATTTTAATCTAAATTGTTCTGATCCCAAGTACTTCACAAGCGGTGTTCTTTCTCATAACCACCTTACCACCCTCAGTGCATTGATAGGCAATATAATAGTTCCTATTAGAAACCACATGATACTAATACCAATTTTAAAAATTGCATGAATAGCCCAAATCTTTTCGCCAATTGTAAAAGACGCCACGTCTTCTTTTTTTTTTTGCATCCACGTCACTATCAATAGGCTCTTCTCGATGGTGAGCTACTAGAGCTGGGCATGGTAACAATTCTGTTTCGAAAAACTGATTTTGATTAAAATGACTTTTTCTGATTCTGTTCCTTGATGAGTTTTAGAGAATCAGAACGCGTTTGATAATTACCCAAAATTTATGTTCCTGGAATATAAACGCGTTTGGTAACTGCACAAAATTCTTATTTTGAAAAACTGTTTCTATTCCTAATTTTTTCATTTAAGTCAAATAACTATGTAGTTACTTTGTAAAATTTCATCCAAAATTGAAGACTAATTTTTAATGCACAATAAAATAATTTAAAATACATTATATTTTTAGTATGTCATAAATGAAACACAAATTTTAATTTATGATGTTTGAAATTCAATTGAAGCATGAGATAATTCCCATATGAAGAACTCATTTTTTTTCTTTAAATATTGCTTTCTCCAAAATACATACAAACATAACAGCCGGATAACCAAATTATCCACTAACAAAAAAAATTAAATTATTTTCCTTGATACGAAGTACAAGTCATTCACTATCATTTTGTAGCTTCTATCTGAAATTCAAGTGGGTGTTTGACTCTAGCTCCATATATAGATAGTCACATTTTGTGATGCACGGCTGCGAGTATATATGTTATCACTCGCATGTTGGATACCTTCATCTTTTGCGATATTTTTTGCAAAAGAATTTAAACTGTGAAATCTACGAAATTTAGGCGCAAATTTATGAAAATGAGGTCAAACTACCCTAATCTATTTTCTTTTATTTTCAGGGATTTTCTAAAAAAAATTGTATTTTTAAAAGTATTTCCAATTTTTTGATTTTTGATTTTTATTTTATTTTTATTAGGTTGAGGGAAAAGTGACGAGAGAACTGAAATGGAAAAATGAGAGATGTGAGACTTCATTCTATTTTATAATTCTCAAAAGTGATTTTTTCTTTCTAGAATCAACTTTTTTTTTGTTCTGGATTTTGCTCTAGAACTTATTCTGGGAACAGAATCAGAATTAAAATTATTTACATTACCAAACAGGGTTCTCATCCTTTTTTGTTCCAGAATCAGAATTAGAGAATGAGAAATATTACCATGCAGGCCACAGATTGGTTTTATATTAATTAATACCACGAAAAAACTAAAACCACTTACACTTGTGATAAATTTACTCCAAATTATTTTTTGATCATAAAAAAAAATCCAAACTAATACATTTGTGATAAATTTATTCTAAACTATTTTTTTACCATAAAAAATCTTAAATTGGTACAACTATGAAAAATTTATCCAAAACTAAATTTTTTTACCACAAAAAAAATCAAACTGGTACATACGTGACAAATTTACCCTATGTTATTTTCTATTAAATTGAATTAATATCATAAAAATTTTAAATTAATACATCTATAGCTAATATAGAGTAACGTGTACAACCAATAATTGTCACATGTCATCCAAATCATCAATTTGATGATAAAAATTAACGAATGGTAAATTTATCATAAGTATACCAGTTTGGGATAAATTTATCACAGGTGTACCAGTTATGAGTTTTTATGGTAAAAAAATAGTTTATGGTAAGTTTGTTACGGGAGTGTCAGTGGGATTTTTTATAGTATTAACCCGGTATTATATTGGTAGAAAACTTTTAGTTCTGTCCATCGTATTAGTACAAATGTAAATTCTAAATGTGATGCTAAGAATAATTATGATCTTTATATACCAATATATATATATATATATATATATATATATATATATTCATATTCTCTTCATTATAATGAATTATTGAGGTTATGTTTAGCCCTCAGACTTATTTGTAGGATAGAAGGGAAAATTGTCAAAAAAAACTCCTATACCTTTACCAATTCAAATCTAACCTTTTTAATTTTGTCAATTCGATCATAACGTGTTTGCATTTATGCCAATTCAGTCATAACCTTTTTGTGTTTATGCCAATTCAGTTCATCCGGTCAACTTTAGTCGGTCGACGATAACGTGGATGGCCGCCAATGCTGATATGGACGCCGATGCTAACGTGGACACCAATGCTAGCATGGATATTTTATTAATATCTTATTATTTTTAAATTGTTTTTTTATTTTTATTTTTACTTTTTCTTTTCTTTTCTTCTCTTTCCTTTTTTTTTTCTACCTTTCTTCTTCCCCTGGCAAGCAGGTCGCCGGTGCCGATGGCGATCGGCCAAAGGCTACATCGCTAGTCCTCGCCGGAGTAGGGCGAGGCTAGCCATGGCGAGATCGACCTCGCTAGCGCTGGGCGAAGCTGGTCATCCTATGCGAGGTCGGCCAGTCATGACAGCTTCTCCATGGACGGCGAGGTTAGCCGGTCGTGGCGGTTTCAACAAGGCGAAGAGCAAGGATTGGGTAATCATGGCTTTATCCTCGAGATTGGGCAAGGCTCATCCGCAAACGACCTCCTCCAGATTTTACGATTTAAGCCAATATTTTTTCATTAGTAGTTTAGGTTTGATCTCATGAATAGCTGCTACTATATATATATATATATATATATATTCTTTTTTCTCTTATAATTGAGGGATGAAACAAGAGGTGCGGGGTACACTGAATTCCTTTGTTGAACGTATCCCTAGTTTAAGAGTGAACCATGATAAAATCTCATGTCTCGATTTATCTTTCTCGCTTTTACGTTTTACTTCATTGCAATTGTGCGCCAAATCCTAACAGAGCTCGCCCAGCGACGGCGGTAGCCCCCAAGTTGGCCGACTATGGCCAAGGATGGAGGTCGGCGGTGATTGTCGCGACCCTCTCGAGGTTGCATGTGGGCTCTCGAGGGCTAATGGGCCGTCCAGTCTGGTCGGACGCGGGCCTCTCCCAAGGCCCGTTACCCAAATCGCAACGGAGGTATGCGTAGTCGACCTTCAGTGTGGTCTGGTGACATGTGCTAAGTGTGCATGCCATGGAGTCGCCACCAATCATTTTTTGGAGGGTATGATTGGACCACCCTATTGAATAGTCGGGAATTTCTATTCAATTCTGCGATAACCAGAGAAATGGGTTCGGGGACTTAGTTACGTCAACTGTCAGAGTTGACGCCCTTTCGGTACCTAAGTTGACTGAATTTTCTTACCTAAGATTTCATGCAGATGAGTGGAGTACGAATCATAAATCTAGGAATTCATGCAAATAGGAATGACTATCCTAGCAATCACAATCAATAATAAAATGCGCAAATCAATGAATCCAAATATGTAAAATAATCACATCAAATCAACATGACACTCCTAATAAGGCTCTATTAGCCTAAATAAGTATCAATCAAGCTTAGGAATGATTTAGACATGATTTTACCCATCAGGGGTAAAGTCGTAATTTTGAGACAAAAGGGACGATTTGCCTAAAAAGGGAAAAATCGTCATTTCGGAATGAATCCGGAGTAAAACAATGTCAAAAATAGGTTTGGTCACTCAATTGACCAATTTCCTATTTTTTTTGCAATTTTCATGATTTTCTGGAATTTTAGAAACCGATTTACCATTCGAAGGGGTAAAATCGTCATTTTCTAAAAATGGGAATGAAATGTGGAAATCTTAGACATAAGGTTTAGCCACCTATCTGGCCCATCACCAAATTCTAAGCAATTTCCACAATTCATCGGAATATCAAAGACGATTTACCCTTTGAGGGGTAAAATCGCCATTTTGGATTAAATGGGAGAAAATCCAAAAAATGGAAACAAATCAATTTTTTTGTCATTTTCAGCCTTCAAAAATTTTTAGAATTTTTTTAGGAATTTTCTGCAATTTTTCTCAATTTTTTTTTTGAATTTTTCCTTAATAATTCATTTTTTTGAAAATTTTTTTTATTCTGAAAATCACCTAATCACGACACGTGGCTCATCTGCAGACGTCCG
Source organism: Rhodomyrtus psidioides (assembly GCA_021437785.1). NCBI lineage: Eukaryota > Viridiplantae > Streptophyta > Magnoliopsida > Myrtales > Myrtaceae > Rhodomyrtus > Rhodomyrtus psidioides. The sequence goes on along the minus strand of JAILYB010000110.1, from coordinate 2,049,512 downwards.
ATCTAGCATTTTTTTTTGTTTTTGTTTTTATAGGACGCAACACAATGCAAAAAATAAAGAAGATATTAAGTCATTATACAACATAAACATAAGCAAAGGAGATGGGATCCGGTGAATTTTACGACGTCGGAGTCCGTCGGTGCTCGTGCAACAATGTGTGGGGGTATAAACCACCAGCAGGAGGCTCGGCCTTCCGATTCTGGGGTAGCACAATATGATTTACCGAAAATAAATAAATAAAACACCTTGGACACCAATAGGAGGCTTAGCCTTCCGATTCTGGGTCTTTTATGCGAAATATAGAAATGCTATGACATAAAGTAAATACACAGCAAATATTTAGACACCAACAGGAGGCTCGGCCTTCCGATTCTGGGTCTTTTATGCGAAATATATAAATACTATGACATAAAGTAAATACACAGTAAATATTTAGACACCAACAGGAGGCTCGGCCTTCCGATTCTGGGTCTTTTATGCGGAATATAAAAATGCTATGACATAAAGTAAATACACAGTAAATACGAAAAAAATACAAAATAAACAATAATCCGAGCTCGGATGAGGAGGACGTTGAACTATTTTCACAAATCCGAACGGTGAAGATGAAGAAAGAATTGAGATGAGATTATACACAAAATTTTACCTCGATCCGATGGTCGAATTGATCGAAAACTGAAGAAATACCGGCGGATGAACAGTTCCCGCGCCAGGAACAACTTCTGATTTGGCTGCTGTTCGACCACTTGGAGAGATCTTTTTAAAGATCCGAACGGTGGATATGAAGAAGGGGTTAAGAAGACCCTGCACACAAAAAATTAGCTCGATCCAACGGCTCAATCGGCCGGAAACTCAAGAAATGTCGGCGGGTATACAATTCCCACGCCTGGAACAGCTTCTGATTTGGTTGCTGTACGACCACTTTGAGAGATTTGTTTAAAGATCCGAACGGTGGATATGAAGAAGGGATCAAGAAGACCTTGTACACAAAAAATCAGCTCGATCCAACGGTCCAATCGGCCGGAAACACAAGAAATGTGGAGGGTGGTAGTGTGATGACAAAAAAAAAAATGGAAGAGAGAATATGGGGAAAAAAATGAGCGTGGGAGAGGAAGAAGAAGAAGAAGAAGAAGAAGAAGAAGGAGGAGGAGGAGGAGGAGAGGAAGCTACGGATGATGAGGGGGGGGAGTATAAATAGTAATAAAAATAAAATAAAATAATGAAATAGTAATATAATAATAATATAATAAAATATTAAAAAGTAAAAATAATAATAAAATAATCAAAAGTGAAGACAAAATGATTAGTCCCCTTTTCCTTTTAAATGATGATGTTTTCACTCCTTTTCCTTTTAATCATTACTAATATTTTTGCCAAATTCAATTTTATGATGATCAAAGAACACCTAAAATCAAACCTGAATTTTACTATTTATGAGGTCAGAAAATGGATAAAATAAAAATAAAAATACCGACTATTTTTATATACTTTTGTGACCTCCAATATTATTTTTCTTGATTTTCTTGATTTTCTTTTTCTTTTTTTTCGAAAATATATTAAAAAAAATGAAAATTACGAAAATTATTTTTTTGGTCAAAATGGTTCATTTAGCTTGGCTAAGGTCACCAAAATTGATTTTTCAATTTTCCAACTTTTTATGGATTTTCTATGAATTTTCAAAAAATAAAAAATAAAAATAAAAAAAAAAAGTTGATCAAAATTTAGGTGTCAACAGCTGCCCCTCTTTGAGAGGAATCTCGTTAGAGGTTTCTCTCAAAGATAAGGTGACACCTGAGTCCTGATCGACTCGACTCGGGAAACTAAAGGAAAAGGAGTCATGACATCCAATCTTCATGCTTGTCCATGTATGCTCTTTCTTGAAGGGGGAAATGTTCATGTGACATGTGAGAGTGAGATAATAGAGAGACATACCTGCCACTTACCTGTTCGATGTTTGTGCGATTTTCGCGGTGTTTGATGGATTCAAGAGAATTTCTAGGAACTCGTTACTAGAGTATCCTAGAGAGGTTAAGCTCTGACCCGTATGGTAGGTCAAACCATAATGGGATTCCTAACTGATAGGAATCTAAGGAAGACGCGTCCCATTTGGGATTTGCTAAGGATTTTGATCCGTATGGTGGATCAGACCATTGAGTTGACCATTTAAGTGATTTTCACTATTGGATTGACCCTTCAGGCGGTTTCTACCATCATTTTGACCCTTCAGGCGGTATCTACCTTGAGTTGACCCTTCAGGCGGTTTCTACCATGGTTTGACCCTTCAGGCGGTATCTACCTTGGTTTGACCCTTCAGGCGGTTTCTACCTTTGTTTTGACCCTTCAGGCGGTTTCTACCTTGAGTTGACCCTTCAGGCGGTTTCTACGTTTGACTGACCCTTCAGGCGGTTTCTACCATTAATTTGATCCTTTAGGCGGTTTCTACCATTGGTTTGACCCTTCAGGCGGTTTCTACCTTTAGTTGACCCTTCAGGCGGTTTCTACCTTTAGTTGACCCTTCAGGCGGTATCTACCTTGAATCAACCCTTCAGGCGGTTTCTACCTTGTGTTGACCCTTCAGGCGGTATCTACCTTGGTTTTGCTTTGAAAAGGGGTCTCATGACGAGGGTTCTCCACGTCCAATGAGACTGCCTGGTTTTTGAAAAGGGATCTCATGACAAGGGTTCTCCACGTCCGATGAGACTGCCTGATTTTTGAAAATGGGTCTCATGACGAGGGTTCTCCACGTCCGATGAGACTGTTTGATATTTTTGAAAATGGGTCTCATGACGAGGGTTCTCCACGTCCGATGAGACTGCCTGATTTTTTTAAAATGGGTCTCATGACGAGGGTTCTCCACGTCCGATGAGACTGTTTGATATTTTGGAAAAGGGGTCTCATGACGAGGGTTCTCCACGTCCGATGAGATTGCCTGGTTTTTGAAAATGGGTCTCATGACGAGGGTTCTCCACGTCCAATGAGACTGCCTGATTTTTGAAAATGGGTCTCATGACGAGGGTTCTCCACGTCCGATGAGACTGTTTCTTTTAAAAGGGTTTTTCTTCCCTTTTTTTTTAGAGATCCCGAAGTTTGTCGGGAATTCAGTTTTGAAGGAGTGAAAGATTTTATTTTGACAAAGCTTCACTTGAGTCTGCTGAGCCGACATTCTGAGAGCTGGGTTCTCCAGGTATCCTGCAGAAAGTTCAAACCTGAAAGATTTTTCTTCACCAAGAAAATGTTAATAATCTTTGGGAAGACAATAATTGTCCAATTGACAAAATTTTATGACTTAAGTTTTAGTCATGAAATGTGCATTTTGATGCTGGAGGTTATCCAAAGCATTCTTACAACATGCAAATGTGATCACAAATTCCTTGCATGGAAAATTCGGATCAACAGTTTGAAAATTCCAAAAAGAGTTTGTTCAAAACATGAATTGGAATATTTCTCGACAAGGAGGCCATCTCATCTGTTTTGAGGTAATGATTTTTCTAGGGGATGTACTCAATTCCCTACTGACCTGTGCCTAGGTTTTAGGCTCATTCGCAGCGCATACATTTTGATCGGTCGGGAGGTCTTCCACGGGACCGTAATGTTGGGCTTGGATATTGGTTTTCAAAGGGGGGACTCACTTTTGAGTCGGGGCCATTGAATGAAAGTCTTCACCATCTGCTCCGGGTTTACAAGTCAAGAACCCTGCAAAATGAGAAAGAAATAGTCTTGCTCGTACTTCTTCGAGCTAAGCAATATGTTAACCCAAATGTCTTAGTCAGAGAAGACTGTTTTAGGGTTGTGACATTGGTAGGATTGGGGACCGAAAAAGGCTTGTTTTTGGCCCAGAATTCGTGACGGGTTTGACATTGGTGATCATTGCTGATTTGCCTCCTGTCATTTCCTTTCTGCATCTTTAGTCTTTGAGGTGCGCAACCGATTTTGAGGTGTGCACCAGCTCTTTAGAGAGCGTCTCTTGTGGTATTAAGAGGTTGACAACTCTTTCTGTGTTTTTGCTCCACGGCTGACATCATTTGGGGAGCAGTCTTCTTGATCTGACTCCATTAGGGGTTTTTCCCTCTTCTTTTCCCTACCAGGTTTCTTTAGGGATCGATCAAATTGTTCACCCGAGCATCGGCCTCGCTTTTACCAGGCACTTTGCTTTTTCTTGATGCTGGGGATTTCTTTAATCTCTTGTCGAAAGTGGGATGCTTGGCAATTGTGCTAGATATATGACTTGGCTCTTAGCACGCTTGAGTATCAACTTAGTAGTTTTCTTCGTAAACCCTAAGTCTTGAACTTCTCCGTTCCTGAAGTGATTTGTCTTTGCTTTGGAACTTGCAATGATCACCAATGGGTTTATGAAATGAATTTGCAGGCTCAACTTGGCTATGCAAAGGATATGGTGTGTGGGATAGAGAAATGAATGCTTCTCATCATCCTATGACATTTGGATTACCATATAAACAATACACAAAGATTGATGTTAGTCCGAGCAAGAAAATTTCTAACCATTTTCTCCTGATGTTGCTGGACTCACCTCCATTTTGCCCCAATGTGGGGTGGTTCTTGACAGGGTTGAGAATGAAAAACGCCGTTCGAAGGGGTTGTCAATGGTCACCTGTAGTGTTTGGGGATAAGAAACGAATACCTCCGTCGTCCCATTCCATGTAATCGCTGCGGATGGTCCCTACTTCCGTAGGTCCAAATTTTGCTATCTGATCCGCTCCACTTCTCTCTCAAGTGTGTATAGGACGTGTTTGGATTAGGCTTTGCCTTTCGTCTTTTGAGAAAACGTCCTTTTGAAAGTTTTGAACTTTTGATTGGAAAAAATCTCTTTCATTTTCTCCAAAAATTTTACCCGTCAAGGGGATTTTATGATGCACCATGCATGTTCTTATTCATGTTCAGACAACCTCCTGTTTTAAAACATGAATGCCAATGAAGTTTGAATTCTATGTATTTTCTAGACATTTGATTCTGAAAGCTTTTCTTTTTCTCTCTGTTTTTTATTTAACATCTTCAATGGATTGGGGAAAGGGATACTTACCTGTCCCCCGCGGCTGGAGATCCCTGAAAATGCGGAAGAAACATGTTATTGTACGTTCACGAATTTTTCAAAAAATTAGAACGATACAATTTACCCTTGGTCATGTATTCCAACGGGTAATACATAGGATGTGAAAACTCGTTTTGCCTTGATGGCGAGCCCCTGTAAAAAACAAACAATAAGTGTCAGTTTGCGTTCCAAAATTCAAGACAAATTGGAACGATACCGCCTTGTTCTTGCTTGGCGTTTTCATTTGAACACAAACGCGCGGCTTGCAGAAATTGGCCAACTATATTGTGGCCACGATCCCTCCGTTTGGTTGGCGATGAATCATTCTCAAGGATTTGCCCCAGAGGAGATCCATTTGTGTTTTTGGGCGCATTCCAGCGCCATTCTTCAAAGTTCCTTTTATTCAAGGAAAAAGGAAATTGTTATCAGAATGCATGTCAAAGCATGATGTGTGGAAGCGATACTTTTTACCCTCCACTCGATCTTATAATCAAAGACCATTTCTTGGAGTGCATGACTTCCAAGGCCGATAATTTTGTTCGCTCCCCAATTAGTGAGTTCTTTTCTTTTGTGGCTTTCGGCGCCAACGCCTTCCTGCTAAATGAGGAAAAACTCATGTTACATGTGGGATCTTTGGAGATCAAATTGGAACGATACAAAGTTACCGTTCACCCAAATTTGTATCTTGAGGTTTCCTTCTGATGCGGACGACTATGTCATTGCGTCCCTGGATTTTGCCAGAGAAGAAACGTCCGGCGTACAAATGATTCACTTGCCCCAGTTAGGCATGGTTTTTCATGCCTGCCCCAACTAAATTCATTCCTGCATTTTGCTGCAATCATCATCCACTTTGGGAACGTCTTCTCTCGTCTGTATTTATGGGTGTTGTTCGTGAGATTAACGGCCGTTCTGCCCCAGTTGGGCGACGTTTATCCTGGCAACATGCCTTAGCACTTTCTGTGTTTGTTGGCAATTTTCAATTCAATTTTGACAACGTCCATGCATCTGCACATGAAGAAACAGGTGTAGGTTTTGACTTCATTTGAAATTTCAGGAAAGAGATACTCCCTTCGGGGTTTCCAACATTTGAAGGGACGGTGTTCTTCAAGTATTTTGCCTTGGTAAGGCTTGTCTTGATGTTTGTTATCTCTGGATTTAATAACCCTGGTCCGATGCGTCTTTATGGGGGATCATGAGAGTTTGCCCCCGGTTTGGCCTCTTCAAAGAAAATGGGAGAACTCACTCCCATGGGTTTCGCCGATTCTGATCTTCTATCTCAATTATCAGAATCTTCAATTATTTTTATCCATATCTAGATGGCTTGACGTTCTTGGGATTTTTCGTGTGGCGGTTTTGTGATTCTCTCGATCATCGTCGCCATTTGAAGTATTTGATGTTTCTCTTTTCCGGGTAGCGGAGCGATTTGTCCCCAGCCACTGGATGCTTTGTCTGGGGCTGGCTGATTTAGTCATAGGCAATTTGATCCTACCGCATTGATGCATTCAGGCTATTTGACATCAGTAAGCTTGGATTTACTCGTGATTGAGTACTTCAACAACCTGCGCGATGAAAAGAGTGAAAGAGTCAATCACCGCGTAAGGAGCTTTAATTGAAACGATTACGGATTTACTATCCCCGCTCTGGTCACTTCTGGCGTCCAAGACGGGGGAAATTCTTCAGTGGTCCCATTCATTCTCGTCATCACCTGCAAGAATGAAAAACCATATCAACTCGTGAACCAGTCAATCTGATTTGGAACAGATACAACTTTTTCGACTTAGGGAGAGCCAATCCTAATTAGGTTGCTCCTTCTTCATAATTTGATTTAATTTGTCATTGCAATCCCAATGGGTGACATCTGTTGAAGGCACATTTCTTTCTGTCTTATAGGGAAGACAAATTTTCTTTCGTTTGTCTTTGACCATCTTATCCTGTAGACAAAAGACATAAAGGTCCCCGTCATGTATAATATTCGAATGGCTTATTGGAACGATTACAGTTTCACCATCGTTCCATGATCATCTTGCATGTGATCGGATGAGGACATTTTTGACAAATGTATGCCATGTAAAACATGTCCCTCGTGTCTATCCACAAATGGATTTTCCTTCTGTACCTGTTTTTCACCTGAGAGGAAAAGATAGGAAATATTATGCCGGTATCTGATTGAAAATCAATTAGGAACGACACATCTTTACACTTGACCCGGCTGTCCCGGTCAAAAGGCATTTGCCCTCATCAGTTGACTCTCCAGGGTGGTCCAGCGCTTTTCCATGCCATCCTGGTTCGTTTAAACTCGCGACTGATTCTTCGCACAAGTCTTTGGATTTTGATTCATAAGCGGCGCTGAATGACCTTTTGGTTTCGAGGTGTACCAATCATTCACATACATGCGCATGAGACCAGTGAGGTTTGACCTCTAAGAATCAAAAATAAGGTTTGGAACCTAAGGCCAAGGCTCCCACTTCGAGTTCTAGAAAGGGTAGATTCCATTGCACAACTATCGTTGCATTGGGACCCAATCCATAGTTCGAAATGAGCAGAATTAAAAATGGATTACCCCGTGTTTTTCCTCACGGAGATTCCATTTTCAATTCCTTCTATTATTTTCCTAAAGAGAGCGCCCGAGGTTTTAGGCGCGGCTGTGTGTGTTCATTGTGTCGTGCTAAAGCAATAAACATGCATTTCATTTAGCAAACACCGCTTCAATATAAACATCCACACAATTATACATCCTAAACTCCTACCTGCATAAGACAGAGTTAACGAACACTTCACCCATTATTTCTCCAATCTGCAAAAACATTTAACACCTCAAGGGTTAAAGTACGTACCTCAACTTGAAGAGCATCAGCATAAAACATGTCAGAAAAATCAATCAACTTTTTAATCGGCTCAAGTTCTCTAAGTCCCCAGTGGAGTCGCCAGTCTGTCGCGACCCTCTCGAGGTTGCATGTGGGCTCTCGAGGGCTAATGGGCCGTCCAGTCTGGTCGGACGCGGGCCTCTCCCAAGGCCCGTTACCCAAATCGCAACGGAGGTATGCGTAGTCGACCTTCAGTGTGGTCTGGTGACATGTGCTAAGTGTGCATGCCATGGAGTCGCCACCAATCATTTTTTGGAGGGTATGATTGGACCACCCTATTGAATAGTCGGGAATTTCTATTCAATTCTGCGATAACCAGAGAAATGGGTTCGGGGACTTAGTTACGTCAACTGTCAGAGTTGACGCCCTTTCGGTACCTAAGTTGACTGAATTTTCTTACCTAAGATTTCATGCAGATGAGTGGAGTACGAATCATAAATCTAGGAATTCATGCAAATAGGAATGACTATCCTAGCAATCACAATCAATAATAAAATGCGCAAATCAATGAATCCAAATATGTAAAATAATCACATCAAATCAACATGACACTCCTAATAAGGCTCTATTAGCCTAAATAAGTATCAATCAAGCTTAGGAATGATTTAGACATGATTTTACCCATCAGGGGTAAAGTCGTAATTTTGAGACAAAAGGGACGATTTGCCTAAAAAGGGAAAAATCGTCATTTCGGAATGAATCCGGAGTAAAACAATGTCAAAAATAGGTTTGGTCACTCAATTGACCAATTTCCTATTTTTTTTGCAATTTTCATGATTTTCTGGAATTTTAGAAACCGATTTACCATTCGAAGGGGTAAAATCGTCATTTTCTAAAAATGGGAATGAAATGTGGAAATCTTAGACATAAGGTTTAGCCACCTATCTGGCCCATCACCAAATTCTAAGCAATTTCCACAATTCATCGGAATATCAAAGACGATTTACCCTTTGAGGGGTAAAATCGCCATTTTGGATTAAATGGGAGAAAATCCAAAAAATGGAAACAAATCAATTTTTTTGTCATTTTCAGCCTTCAAAAATTTTTAGAATTTTTTTAGGAATTTTCTGCAATTTTTCTCAATTTTTTTTTTGAATTTTTCCTTAATAATTCATTTTTTTGAAAATTTTTTTTATTCTGAAAATCACCTAATCACGACACGTGGCTCATCTGCAGACGTCCGATCTAGCATTTTTTTTTGTTTTTGTTTTTATAGGACGCAACACAATGCAAAAAATAAAGAAGATATTAAGTCATTATACAACATAAACATAAGCAAAGGAGATGGGATCCGGTGAATTTTACGACGTCGGAGTCCGTCGGTGCTCGTGCAACAATGTGTGGGGGTATAAACCACCAGCAGGAGGCTCGGCCTTCCGATTCTGGGGTAGCACAATATGATTTACCGAAAATAAATAAATAAAACACCTTGGACACCAATAGGAGGCTTAGCCTTCCGATTCTGGGTCTTTTATGCGAAATATAGAAATGCTATGACATAAAGTAAATACACAGCAAATATTTAGACACCAACAGGAGGCTCGGCCTTCCGATTCTGGGTCTTTTATGCGAAATATAGAAATACTATGACATAAAGTAAATACACAGTAAATATTTAGACACCAACAGGAGGCTCGGCCTTCCGATTCTGGGTCTTTTATGCGGAATATAAAAATGCTATGACATAAAGTAAATACACAGTAAATACGAAAAAAATACAAAATAAACAATAATCCGAGCTCGGATGAGGAGGACGTTGAACTATTTTCACAAATCCGAACGGTGAAGATGAAGAAAGAATTGAGATGAGATTATACACAAAATTTTACCTCGATCCGATGGTCGAATTGATCGAAAACTGAAGAAATACCGGCGGATGAACAGTTCCCGCGCCAGGAACAACTTCTGATTTGGCTGCTGTTCGACCACTTGGAGAGATCTTTTTAAAGATCCGAACGGTGGATATGAAGAAGGGGTTAAGAAGACCCTGCACACAAAAAATTAGCTCGATCCAACGGCTCAATCGGCCGGAAACTCAAGAAATGTCGGCGGGTATACAATTCCCACGCCTGGAACAGCTTCTGATTTGGTTGCTGTACGACCACTTTGAGAGATTTGTTTAAAGATCCGAACGGTGGATATGAAGAAGGGATCAAGAAGACCTTGTACACAAAAAATCAGCTCGATCCAACGGTCCAATCGGCCGGAAACACAAGAAATGTGGAGGGTGGTAGTGTGATGACAAAAAAAAAAATGGAAGAGAGAATATGGGGAAAAAAATGAGCGTGGGAGAGGAAGAAGAAGAAGAAGAAGAAGAAGAAGAAGGAGGAGGAGGAGGAGGAGAGGAAGCTACGGATGATGAGGGGGGGGAGTATAAATAGTAATAAAAATAAAATAAAATAATGAAATAGTAATATAATAATAATATAATAAAATATTAAAAAGTAAAAATAATAATAAAATAATCAAAAGTGAAGACAAAATGATTAGTCCCCTTTTCCTTTTAAATGATGATGTTTTCACTCCTTTTCCTTTTAATCATTACTAATATTTTTGCCAAATTCAATTTTATGATGATCAAAGAACACCTAAAATCAAACCTGAATTTTACTATTTATGAGGTCAGAAAATGGATAAAATAAAAATAAAAATACCGACTATTTTTATATACTTTTGTGACCTCCAATATTATTTTTCTTGATTTTCTTGATTTTCTTTTTCTTTTTTTTCGAAAATATATTAAAAAAAATGAAAATTACGAAAATTATTTTTTTGGTCAAAATGGTTCATTTAGCTTGGCTAAGGTCACCAAAATTGATTTTTCAATTTTCCAACTTTTTATGGATTTTCTATGAATTTTCAAAAAAAAAAAAATAAAAATAAAAATAAAAAAGTTGATCAAAATTTAGGTGTCAACAGTGATGCATGCATGTGAAGGCTTGGGAAGAGGCGTTAAAATAATTAAAAAAATGTAAAAATTTAAAAAAATTAAAAATTGAAAAATTTCGAGAATATATTAAAATATTATTAAAAATTGCCCCGTCAGTGCCGATTGGATCCACCTAAGTGCCGGCTGGCCAAAGTTGGCCGGATAGACTGAATTGACATAAACACGAAAGGTTTAAGACTGAATTGACACAAATGCAAAAGATTTAGGACTGAATTAGCAAAATTAAAATGTTTACGACTGAATTGCCAAAAGTACCATAAATTTAGGACTTTTTTTATAAATTTTTCCTAAAAACTATTTATTGCTCACAAATGGATCTAAGATCTCATCTCCGAATCTGTTACTCCCCTGCGATAACCCTTAGACACGATAAGATCTAGACTGTCGTAGATCACTTTGCCATCCTTCTTGCCTAATCTCGACTCTTGGGAGCCTGATCGGGACAGGTCGATGCAGTAATAAACGGAAAGGGATCACTTAACCTTTCCTTAGAAGGTTAGGCCATAACCTTGCAATCTGGGCCATTCGTGTTATGAATGGATGGCTCAGATTATCACTAATAAAAATATATATAAAAAATTCTAAAAATTGCCCCTTAAAAATAGGAGATCTGGGCCGTCTGTCCAAAAATGGACGGCCGGATTGCAAGGTTAGGTGCCTAACCTTCTGAGCGAAGATTAGGCGATCCGGATCCGTAATAAACGACCACGGTATAAAACGTGTCGATTTTTCCCTTTTGAGCTTGGTTTACTAATGTTACTACGATCAATGTCTCCATTTACGGATTTTAAACCGTCGCTGTCACGACCAGAAAATGGTATTTCATTCTCTTCCCGGTCGCCCATTTAACTAAATCGAGAGAGAGAAAATAAACACAGACCAACATGGCTAGCATGACAATCACAAAATTGAGAACGATTCAGAGACTGTTCGTGTCATTATTCCATTCGTTATCAGTGTTCGATGACACGTGATGCCATGTTTGCAAAGACAGTGACAGTTATCATTTGGGGCGTGCACACATCTAGAACTCCTCCATAATTCAATGCCTAGACCATATTATTATTCGTTCCAAAAAGGGAACTAGGAAGTGCGCATCCTTGTAATGGCAGCTTCAAATCGCTGCGATCACTTATTCCATATTGGAATTATACTTATTCGGTTATCAGAATCATGAAAACCATGTACTCTTTTCCTATTGCTCAGGGTACAAAGCATGTATGCCATCAATGTCATCTTGCGCAAGATCCCTTTTAATAGAACCGGACGAGATTCCGGCATACATAATGGCATTCGGATCTTCGCTGTGGTGGAGCCCTAGGAGGTGTCCTATTTCGTGCACGGCCACTTTTTCCAAGTCGTACTGGGTCGAGCTTGGGTTCGTGCTCCACTGCCACTCCGCGTCGTAGTGGAACCTGCCGTCGGTCGGGGCAAACGCATGGGCGAGAACCGTGCCATCGAAAGGGAAACCGTCGCCGTGATCGCCTCTGTAGAAGCCAATGGCAATATTGGCCGGCTCGCCGGACGACGCTTCTTGGAAAGTGAAGGCGGAGACGTCCGCCCACCTCTGAAACGCTCTGGCGCACACGCCTCTCAGCTCCTCCAACGAAACAGCGTCGACAAGCGAACTGAAAGCGTAAGTCAGATGGGTCTGGGTAGGCGGCCACCTAGGCTCGTTGGGGAAGAAGGAATAGTGCGCTACCGTGTGGGACTCGCTAGGCTTAGTGGCGTTCTTTTTCGCGTGCCTAGGGTGGAGGAGGTCAGGCACCCCGCATCGCGGGACGCTCATTTGCTCCACGGTATCTGCATCAAGCTGTCCGGTGACATTGAGATGATAGAACCTCTGGTAAGATTCGAGCGCGGACTCTAGCGTCTCGTCGAACCTGTCGTCCATGAGGACGGCATCGTTCCCGTCCTCGTAGTCCAGGTATCCGAAAGCCCTGAAGTAACGTTTGACCTCTTTGATCCCTTGCCTGGTTTGGCCCCTGACCGCTCCCTCCAAGGTTCGGAAGGAAGTGAGGCTTGGAGTATTAGATCTCAGGCTTCTCGGGTGAACGGTGAAGGGCTGAATTGCAAGAAAGAGGACCAGGATGGACACAAAGACAGGAGAGATTTTGGGAGACATTACGAGACTATGTCTGTTCTCTAGGACAACGTTCTAACTCAAAACTGTTTGTGAGTTTCGCTGGTTTATGTGGCTATTTATAGATGGACCTACGACCAATATTGACCCGAACTACAGTTCAATAGAACGAGCCTCCTATACACGCTGAATTTGAGAAAGTTCCACGGAGTGCTTATTTGCATATACAATACAATGGTCCGAGACTTCGTTGACCCCAGGAATAGACTAGTAATGACCTGACTGGACTCGATCAAAGATTAAGCAAACAGACGTAGGGTTTCAACTGTTTTCGGACGACGGTCTATTGCAAGGAGTCCCCATCTACATCTCGCATCAAATGGACAACTAAACAAATGCGACGGCATGATCAACACGTCAACTCGCCCGACGTACGAACCGGTACTAAGGAGCTTTCTTCCTAGGAGAGTACATGGTCCGGGTCGTTATGGTGGTCCGAACCAGTAGTCTCGTTTCCCCAAATTTTCGAGACTAGGGACCGGACCGGCCCGGTCCCAGTGGGATCATTAATACTAGCTGCTTATAGGAATCTAACCTTTGGGTCTAAAAACAACGTTCAATCTCAACCATCCAACTTTGATAAAACTTACATATGACCATCACACTTATAATCCTAAAATAAGGAGAAAAGACCAAATTAGGAAGAAAATTTCTTAAAACAACCGAAACAGAATTATGCTCATGCATCAATTCTTCTCGAGACGCGAGAAGAGCGACGGTGCCAAAGAGCGAGAGGCGGAACCGCGAGAGGAGCGAGCGTTGAGCGAGACGAGCGAGTGTCAAGTAGAAGATGAAAAAATTAAGTTAACTAGTTCTTCAAAAGTTTTTAATCCATTTTTTTTATAATTGTGTGTATATTTTTTTTGGGCAGTCCGGTCCGATCCACCATGGAACCAAGGACCGGACCGACCCCTTCAAGAACCGGACCAATCCAATTGGTCCAATCCAGTTTGCTCACCCCCTACTCTTCTTGCTTTGAAGACCAACCAGGCAAGGCGATCGTCGCAGTCTCCTTCCTCGCCGTCACGAGAACTTCCGTTCTATCCCGTTACTGGGTGAAATTTCCAGCCCAGGACATTAATGTTTACTTAGTGGGTTGCAGTTGCATCTTCTATTTGTTACTTCGGAAATTCCCCCGATTGTTCTCCTTACATTGATGGTTAGGAAATGGGGAGACATCAGGAGCCAGCGGAGGGCCGTCTTGATTAAAGAAGACCAAGCTAGCCGTTGGTCTCTCGAGTCCTTCCAGATACCGGCGCCATCGCGACGGAAAGGAGAAGTTATAAAAAAAGGTGACAAAATTATCGTGTTAATGTTAATTCAATCTTAAACTTTTTTTTTTGGGGGTTAATTGAGTTTTGAACATTTTGTATTTGTATCGATTCAGTTCATTTGGCCAACTTTGGCCTATCAACGCTGACGTGAATAACTTTTAATGATATTTTAACATTTTTCATTTATTTAGTTTTATTTTTTTTTTCTCCTTCTTCCTCCAGCTTGTCAACAGACTAAAGGAAGAAGGAGAAGAGAGCAAAACAAAGAACATAAAAATAAAAAAATAAAAATAAAAATAAAAATAAAATATGATTAAAAATTATCACGTCAGCACTGGCTGATTAATGTGAGCCAAATAGATTGAACTGATACAAATACAAAAAGTTTAGGACTCAATTATTTAAAACAAGGTTCAAGATTGAATTAACATAATTATAATAAGTTTAGAATTTTTTTTTGATAATTTTCCATTCAATTTAACCATGTATCTATAGAGATGAGAAAAAACAACCACTAGCTTGACCAGAGAAAAAGTTTTTTTTTTCTTGATTTTGATTATTGACGTTTGATCAGGTCTAGAAAGAAGTTCGCAGGTACCTAAAGACTTCTTACATTGACATTTCAATTGGATTAGGGCATTACATTGGTGGATGAATTACCAAAACATCCTAGCCTAGGGATGATGAGCAAACTAGACTGGACCGACCGAGTTGGTTTGGTCCTTGAGGGGGTAGTCCGGTCCCCGATCCCAATAAATGGGACCAGTGACTGGGTGGTTCGGTCCTCGATTCCCTATGGACAAACCGGATCGGATCGGACTGCACATAATATACAATATATATATATACACACACACACACACACACACACGGTATTGTATACTTATATAACATCCCTTTTGGAAATTCAGTTCATGTGTCATTTGTATTTGTATCCAAATTCATTTGCAGACATCAAGATTTTGTAATGGAACTATTATGTGGCTATCTCTGATTACGTCGCATCATCTTCCTTTGAGGTTTCTAACTGAAGATGAATGAAGGAGGTATCCGCACAATTATGAAATTTGCAAGAATTTTTGTTCCTTGGGTAAATAAATGTTGTGTTCATATATCATATAATTTACGAGCATGTGTTTTCAGATTTTGCTGCATAAATAAGAATCTATTAGGTTTTTTTAATTTTATTCATGCTGAACAATTTCAAACTGCTAACACTACATGTACAGGGTGTGCTTCGGAGCAATGTCCCTTATGGTTATCACATGGATAGTCCATTGGGACCGGATTGAGACTGGATCGGACTGCTAGTCTTAGGCCAATCCGGTCTCTGTTCAGTCCTTGGTCTAGAAAATTTGGGGATCAGAACTACTGGTCCGGTCCGGTCCCGATCTCCGGTTCCATACCAGGACAGGACTGGCCCGGATTATGCACACCCAACTAGCCTATTTTCAAAACAAAATTTTGTTATCTCGTGCTGAGGTACGAAGATTTCTTCATTAAGGAAAATTTCAAATAAGGATCTGAAATGCTTTTATTTTTTCAAATAAGGGCCTTTCGTCATTTCAAAGAAAAGCCTTACCAAGGATATTTTCGTCATTTATCTTTTCATTTACTTTTTCATTTCTCTTTGTTCATTGTCTTTTTTCCTTTTTTTCTCCTTCCTTTTCATCAGCCAGCCGGTCTCGGGTTTATGGCCCGTCCACCGACAAGAAGGAAGGAAAACAAAAAAATATTAAAAAGAAAGAAAAAAATGGCAAAAAATATTAAAATATAAAAAGGTAAATAATGAAAATGCTCAGACACTTCTCAACAATAGCACTTTGGGCTTTTATTTGAAACAATGTCCACTTTAGGCGCTTACTTGAGATTTTCTTATATTTTTATGAAATTACGAAATTTTATGCTGACTTACCAACATTTAGTTACAGAGTTTACTAAGCGATAACACCACAAAAAATTACACACGTGACAAGTTTACACCAAATTAGTTTTTGGATCATCAAAAAGCTCAAGTTGATACACGCATGAAATATTTACCTTCTTTGTTAGCATCCATCGAATTTTACTTTGAAATTGCTGAATGACACGTGCCAATAACTCAATTGATATAGCAAGTCCACGTGAAATTACATAATTTCCTTTTGTTTCTTCCATTAACCCTAATATAATAATAAATAAGGCTCATTCTCTCTCTCTCCCGCAGAGCACAAAAAAAATCCTAGATCGTCTCTCCTTCATCGAGATTACAAGGAAGAAACGAGTGCTTCGGTGAAGATCGAATGGTGATCGCGAGGAAACTCGACTGATCATTCAAGATGGAGATGATGGCGATCCCTGGCTGCTGGATTCAACAAGTTGAAGCTCTACAATGCACCAATAGCCAACAAAAAACAATATCAAGGCACACCTCAATCATGGTTCAGCTTGAGCACAATTTCATTCTGCTCTTGAATTTAAGTGTCTGTCTTACTTTTTGTAAGGTGGGGGGATCCTCACCCTTCACATAGGGATTGTAACGCAGGAGATCCGGATCCCGTTTTAGAGAATCAATTGCCCATGTTTGTAGCTATATGTTCAGGCCGGGCCGGGTTGTTTGCCCTCGAAAGTTACACATCGACATCAACATATAATAATACCCTCCTCAGTCGAAGTCGAACCGGTGAAAACCAATATCATATCACCATATTGATGTCATCATCGAGGGTTATTTCATTTTACTTTTATGTAATTTTGTCCTTCTGGGGGGATCGAGAGCGGATGGTAATTTATAATCAACTGAAATTCTCGCCTGACAAATTCGAGATCGAATGTCATCATCGACGTGCTCGAGAGTTTCCTTGTCGTGCTCGATGCACTGTCAACAAGAAAGGGTTCATCATCTCTTGATGGTAAAATCCAAGCTTTGCTTCTTCTTTTTTAAGAGATAATGACATAAATGGTCCTTACATTTTGGCCCAACGTGCAATGTAGTATCTAATTTTTTAATTTGTTCAATGCGATCCTTGAACTTTTGGTACATATTTTATTAAGTCTTTAAACTATATGAAAATGTTCAATATTATCTTTCTATTAATTCTAGTTTAGGAACAACATTGAAAATTTTTATACATTCAATAGACTAAATTGAACATGCACAAAAAATTCAAGTACAAAATGAATAACTCAAAAGTTCATGGAGGACATTGTACGATGGACTAAAGTTCAGGAATAACATTTTTTTTGGGGGTCAAAATAACATTGAATAAGTTAAAAATTTGAAAAATCACAATATATGTTGAGTCAAAGATTAAAAAAAAATTATTTGTGTCATTTTATTTTCTTTGAAAATGAGCCAAAATAGAAGATGAAATTTCGTGAGGACCATCACGCGAGGATCACGTGAGCGAAGAGCCCCCCTAATTGCTAAGAACACTGCATTATCTGCTGCTTCCCTTCTCTTCGCTCCCTTCATGAAAGCAATGTTAGTTCCCCAGTGTCACCACCACCCCTCGCCATTACCATTCCCGCCTCGAACCCTAGCTCCTCCCCATTCGCCATTCCCTGCATCTCCATTCTTCAGAAACCGTCGAGCTTCCACCAGACTCCAACCTCGGTTCTCCGCCCCCCGGAGCGTGCCCGTCCCACAATCCGCCATCCAGCGCATCGCCGAGAAGCTCCGCAGCCTCGGGTTCAAGGAAGATGACGATGGCGGAGGTGGAGGTGGAGGTGGAGGCGATGGCCCGGTGCCGAAATCTTCGCCTAGCTCTTCCGGCGAAATCTTCGTTCCCTTGCCGAAGCGACTGCCCAAGTACCGCGTCGGCCACACGATCGACACGAGCTGGAGCACGCCCGAGAATCCCGTTCCCGAGCCCGGCTCGGGCGGCTTCGTGGAGAGGTACGGCCAGTTGAGGCGGAAAGCGAGGAAGGAAAGGGAATTGGAGAGGGAGAAGAGGAGAAGGGAAGAGAAGGCGGCAGGGGCGCCGACGCTGGCGGAGCTGAGGCTGTCGGAGGAGGAGCTGAGGAGGTTGACGGGGGTTGGGGTGAAGTTGAAGAAGAGGTTGAAGATTGGAAAGGCGGGGATCACGGAGGGGATTGTGAATGGGATTCATGAGAGGTGGAGGACGGCGGAGGTGGTTAAGATCACGTGCGAGGACCTGTGTAGGATGAACATGAAGAGGACGCATGATCTTTTGGAGGTATGATTAGTTTTGGGCGTTATTCTTTGTTGGATTTGTTGATTGGAATTGTTCTTGTCGCATAGTTGCGTAACCTGTTTGCGGTAATAAGCTTAGCAACATCGGTATATCGTCTTGGAAGAGTGAGTCTGTCGATTTTTAGGCTCTCGTTTATGTCAAAGATCAAATATAATTACAAAATGAAATGGGAAAGATGTGGGTGCTATCTCTGCAGAGTGGAAATCTTTTTGTTTATCAGTTGGGGTAGAGCGCCATCTTTGACAAGAAAATCAAACCATCGAAAAATCCCGCCCTCATTATGCCTTCGTAATACAAAACAGATGTTGAATTATGCTTATTCTAGAATGCTTTGGACATTTCGATCCAATTACAATATTAATTTCCACTTTAGTGCTGCATTTCTTCCTCCAGATTCAGCAGTCTAATAATTTTATACAACCTTGACATCTTCAGAGGAAAACTGGGGGTCTGGTAGTTTGGAGATCTGGCAGTAACATAGTTTTGTATAGAGGGGCTGATTACAAGTATCCTTACTTCCTGGCTGACGATAGCCTAGCAAGTGGCCCTAGCACGCCGATAGATCACGATGGATGCGGTGAACAAGAGAATGATGGGGTAGAAGCTGCTCAACCAAGCCTTGGAAACGAAGCTAGTCATCCAACCTTGATACGTGGTTTGGGTTCTCCAGATAAAGTACGTTTCCAGTTGCCAGGTGAACTAGAACTTGCTGAAGAAGCTGAGCAATTGTTAGATGGACTGGGTCCGCGCTTTGCTGATTGGTGGGGATATGAACCTCTACCTGTGGATGCGGATCTTCTGCCTGCCGTTGTTCCTGGCTACAGAAGGCCCTTCCGCCTTCTTCCTTATGGAGTCTACCCTAAACTGACAAATGATGAAATGACCATATTAAGGAGACTTAGTAGACCGTTGCCATGCCAGTTTGCATTGGGTAAGCTTTAATTTTGATCCAATGGCTGACATGACTTTGTAGTATTCACCTGCTTCTTCTGCATTTGACAGGTAGAAATAGGAATCTCCAAGGATTAGCTGCTTCCATCGTTAAGTTGTGGGAGAAATGCGAGATTGCAAAGATTGCTGTGAAGAGAGGAGTACAAAACACAAATAGCGAGATGATGGCAGAAGAATTAAGGGTCAGACTTCCTTAAACATATGTTGCAGATTTTCACCTTTTTTTTTTTGGCAAAGTAGATTTTCACTTTTTTTGGCCTTCTAATTGAAAGAATAAGGGTGCAGAGATCTCTTTTATCCTGATGAAGCAATATGAAGAAACTTATTAGAGCAAATTTTATGCACTTCTTTTTCCCCAATTAGATAATTTCATTTAGATGGTTTCTAAGCTGTTTTTAAATCCATTCAGTAGAAAGTATTCTTTCAAACATGTAGTCCAAAAAGTAGTTGATCTCTTGATAGTGCTCCACATTAGAAGCTCTGGGGATTTCCCCTAGAAAACTTTTTGTTCGACCAGAACAAGCATCTACTAACTCAAGATCTTTCATTCCAGCGACTAACTGGAGGGACGCTGCTTTCCCGGGATAGGGAATTTATTGTTTTGTACAGAGGGAAGGATTACTTGCCTTCTGCAGTTTCATTGGCCATAGAAGAGCGAAAGAAAGGTGGCATAGGAGTGGAGAAGGCAGCTGAATCTCGACATGGTTTGACCTTGACTGCATTTGGAGCTGAAAATGCTGACACTAATAAGCAAAGGAGGACTCCTCCCTCTGAAGAAAAGAAGCCTGTTTCAGTTGAGGGAGTTATTAGGACGACTGGCATCAAGTTGTCCCAGGTACTTCTTTTTTAGCTTCTGTTTCTTAGTCTGCATTAACTTCAGTGTCTAGAAGCTTACCATTTTCAACAATAGGCTTTAGAGAAGAAAGCCAAGGCAGAGAAACTTCTAGCTGAACTTGAGAATGTGGAGAACCCTGAACAACCTGATGTGGATAAAGAGGGCATAACACAAGAAGAAAGGTACATGCTAAGGAAGGTTGGCTTGAGAATGAAGCCTTTCTTACTTTTGGGTGCGTTCTGTAACTTGCCTTGTCTTGTCTCTCTAGCATGTGTTTTTACTCTCTCATGAGAATTAAAAATGTTTATCTTTTCTTAAATCTATGCTTTCAGTGGAAAAGGTTTCACGTGCCATTACTTTTGTTTTTGTCCAGGTAGACGGGGCGTATATGACGGGACAGTTGAAAACATGCATCTTCACTGGAAATATAGGGAACTTATTAAAATAATTTGTAAAGAGAAAAGGATTGAAACCGTTCATCAAATAGCCCAGACCTTAGAGACAGAAAGTGGTGGGATATTGGTAGCAGTAGAGAGAGTAAGTAAAGGATATGCGATCATTGTATATCGCGGAAAAAATTATGAGCGACCGGCTTGTATAAGGCCACAGACACTTCTAAATAAAAAAGAAGCAATGAAACGTTCCTTAGAGGCTCAACGCCGAGAGGTAAAGCTAACATCTCTCTCTTTTGCAATCATGTAAATGCCCAAAGTAGCATGATATTTTTCAGAGCCTTTTTATCTCCTTGGTTTGTTCTTCCCTTTTTATTTCATAAATAAAATCTTACTTATTTCCTATTCTTGTTTTGCAGTCTTTGAAACTTCATGTGTTGAAGCTTTCTGAGAATATAGATCAGCTGCAACGTCAGTTGGTGGGTGATACTATTTCCCTTCTCTCGATCAGATTAACGATATTGAGTTACAAGATAAGATGTTTTGTTTGCCAGGATATAGACAAGGAAAGGAGTGAAATGCATTCATCAGACGGATTGATTTCTCCGCTGGTAAGCACACATCTGTTTTTTTTTTTTTCCTCCTTGTCATGTTAATTGTATGTAGTTTTTCATACCACATTCATTTCTGTTGGATTCAGGTCATAGGGGAAATAGCTCCTATGAAATCACTAGATTCTTTGAGCTCAGATGGTGCACTTGACTTAGCATGCAACTCTCTGCCTGGAGTTTCTGTTTCTAACGAGGAGCATGCTGAGGTACTTTTTGCATCCATAAAATGCTTGAAAGTGGCTGCTGCTTTTTTATGTCATGCAATGGTACTGTGTTAGCGTCTCCGATTAGAGTTGAAATGCGCAACGAATGTAAGTAAACCCTTTGATTAGATTCTGCTGTCCTAGTACTGCTAATATTACTGGTCCAGGGTCATGAGATTTAGAATTAAATCTTGGAACTCCATCCATCTAATGTCTGCAACACATTTAATTGAATAAACTATTTGGAATGCGGGGACACTTATGCTTTGTTTGAAAGATTTTCTCTCTTCGGGGGGAGTAAAGGTTGCGGGGTAGAAAATGTTGATTAGAATATGAAATTACTCTATCAAAAGTTGTAAAATTTGGTCCCGACTTGTTACTTCACCTCTCATTTCCTCCCCCTCCCCATCATCGAAACAAAGCTTAAAAGGCGAACTAAGGCAGACCTCTGTTTCGAAACTTAAAGACTTAAAGTTATGTTAGGCTGTTATTCACCATAATATGGTGTTTTTGGATCTGCCTCTTATTTGCCAGGAAATTAATAGTGGTTTGCATCAGGAAATAGATAAGCAGCATGTTTAACTTGTTTGCCCTATCAGTTTGATAGTCTGTTTACCGTCTTAATGTGCCACATTAATATTAAGCTTCAAGTCAGATAGAAGCAATCATGTGATGAAAATCTGGTGAACTTTATTGGAAATAATATGGATTAAGATGGATTTTGGGATATGTTTTGCACAATGAAGTCCTGTATCAGCCTCCTTTCAAATTGAGGATATTGCTGTCAGCCTTCGTGTCATTTTCATATGGATCACAATGAGAAGTTAGTTTGTTAACATTTAATGGATCTCGTCGGTGAGGGGATATACTTATAGAGAAGCCATGTGAAAATTTTCTGTTAGGCTAGAGATGATCAAGGAAATGG
Organism: Rhodomyrtus psidioides; assembly: GCA_021437785.1. Lineage (NCBI taxonomy): Eukaryota > Viridiplantae > Streptophyta > Magnoliopsida > Myrtales > Myrtaceae > Rhodomyrtus > Rhodomyrtus psidioides. Next base: position 2,027,121 of record JAILYB010000110.1, on the reverse strand, counting down.
TTCAACTTCCATGAGCACTAACAATGGGGCGGATGCTTCATTGCTCGAAAAACCATCTAGACAGGACGATGAGCTGAGTGGATTCTCAGTAAACGATGGCTATGGAGATTCTGGGAAAATCAAACCTGAGATGTTGGATAAATCAGCACATGGAGATTCTCAGTGGCGTGTTTCTGTGCAAAGACATGATGAAGGTAACTCAGGGCCTGTTGAAAAGTTAATGGTGAACTCTTGCAATATTTGTGTATTATGATCTCATCATTTACTTGCTGATCTAATACAGGCCGTGGATCTCAGTCAAAGCAAAGAATAACTAACCATATTGATTCTGAGCGTCATGTCTGTGATACTAAGACAGTGGAATCATCCCAGACATCAGTTCAAATGGGTGATAGTAAACAAGAAACATCAATTGAGATGCCTATGGGTCGGATAAATCTTTCCAACAAGGAGAGGCTTCTTCTACGTAAGCAAGCCCTCAGGATGAGAAAACGTCCAGTGCTAGCAGTAGGTATTCTACTTGGCATTCTTATAGACATTAAACTAATTGGATTTCATGCTGGGTACGTTCTTATTGCAGCTGTTGTCATTTTACATCTTCCTAATGAAGGTTAGAAAGTGTTTTACTGCTGCTGTTAATTATTGTATTGCTTTTCTGAACTGCTTGGAAAGTTGGTTCTTTCTGATGGTTATATACACAACACATGGCATGTCACATGCTTTAAAGACATGAAAACAAACAATTAAGGAGTTTTCATATTTAACTGCAGCTGATAGCATTTAGCTCCGGGTCCATCAAACCTGATGGAGTCATTTCTTTTTTGTTTTCTGAATTTGTTATGTCAATAATATTGCTGTAATTTTTTTAGGGAGAAGCAACATTGTGAGCGGTGTAGCCAAAACGATTAAAACGCATTTTCAGAAGCACCCTCTTGCTATAGTTAATGTAAAGGGAAGAGCTAAAGGGACATCAATCCAGGAGCTGATTTTCAAGCTGGAGGTCTGTGGAGCAAGCGCTCTTTTTCTTTTTTGGCGAACCGCGGAGCAAGCCCTTTGATCTCCCTTTTTGTCTAATCTCGCGTAGCTTATTATTAAGTAACTCACTCCCTATTTTTTTCCTGTCGTATTACAGCAAGCAACAGGTGCTGTTCTTGTCTCTCAGGAGCCAAATAAGGTCATACTTTATCGTGGTTGGGGAGCAGATGTGGAATCGAACTTTTCTCACAACAAAGGGAGGGAGGCGAATAAACATTTGGAGAAGTTGGGGAAGGCTCACCCTCTTGTGTCACCTGAGCTTATGGCGGCCATCAAACTTGAATGTGGATTGCTGTCCAACCACGAGGAAAGGGCAACTCCGTAGAGTGAAACTTATGTTGAAGGTATTTCCATTGTCTATTATGTCTGATCAATGGCATTTTACAGCGAATTAGCCGAGAGTTGGCTCATCTTCCATCTGGTCACAGAGCTGAAGTTTTGGGGAATCAGATGGATCTTCAGGATAAATCTTATTCAGAGATTCAATCCGTGGGAATTTGCCAACTAGGGCATATCGTGCAAATTGATGATTCCCTAGGTGCAGTCACATTGCTAATGCTGATTGCTGACCTTAACTATGCGCGATTATCATCGGTTCTACACTTTGCCTCTGATTGTAAGGTTGACCAAGTGAGTGCACAAATGCCACAATCACACAAGTTACGGAGGTTTTCTTGGTCTTCCATCTACATGTGATTTGTGTTGGGATCCACGTGACACGTACGGGCAAATAAAAATTAGTAAACGCAGCGGAAGTAAATAACAACCCATACATGTATCTCCAGAGGCGTACTTCGTGCATTTCAATCGAAAAATCACAAAGCATTAATGGGAGTAAATAGACTACCTCTTGTAGCGTGCTTGAAACGGAGGTGTCGGTTCGATGTTCTTCGATCTCAGCCCCACAAGTGTCGGGCCTCTAGTTCAGACACACCACCAATCGCGACGACGAACGGAAGAACGAACACGCATAAGACGTCACCTAAATTGTGCTAGCAATTCGTGGTGATATTTTTCTCACTTGTTGAACTTTTGGTCACCCGAAAGAGAGAGCATCAGAATGTTTCTCTCCTTGAAGAATTGCACACGCTCGTCACACAAGGGAATTTGAGAAAACCAATTTTCTGCTCTCCCTCTTCTTCTCAAGATCTCTATCTTGAAAAACACACGCACACTCCTCTCTTCTCTCTTCAAGGGAATGGAGGTTTTTATTATAAAATGGTCACCACCACTTTTTGCCAATTTCACACGGAACACTCCCTTAGCTCTCCCATAGATCTCATCATGGGAATGCCTTTGTGATCAATCATCACCCCTAATGATCAATCATCACCCCTAATCACAACACCCACTTTGTGCAAGCAAGTTTGATTGAGAAAAGGGGAAAGCAAGTTTGATTGAGGGGAGAAGCAAACGGCAAGTTTGATTGAGAGGATAGATAAATAATAACAACAATTGTTATTATTATAAAAGTAAAAAGGTACACTATTCTCACGTGTGCAATTTGGGCACATCAATATGTGTCCGAACAATACGTGTATATCATTATATGTACGTACGTTAATGACCAAAAAATAAAATTAAATTAAATCTCATTTAATCTAATTTCAGACTGACTATCTCGATAGTCATGATTGCAAACATATTTGCACAATTTTCTTTCCGTTCAATGTCGTCATATATTGGTTAAGGTGTGTGACATTCCTAGGTTCATCACCGAGCTGGCAGCAAGACATGTACTAACACATTAGTACTTCCAAGAGAATCAATTGTCCCGATTAATCTCTAGGTCTAACAAGCCATGAGTGACATCTAGCAATATGTCATGACTACCCAGACAGTGTGAATTCTTCAAGAACATTATGAACCTGTCAGCTTTGGCTACAGTGTAATTCAATCCCTCTGTCTTACCATATCCCGATCGAACAAAGACCATGGAATATTTGTCAAGCCACCAATTCGATCATATGTACAAATTCAATCGACATGCATTTAAACGAGACATAAACATTTTATTCTCGGTTACAACCCCGGCCGAGGATTTCAATGCATTGTCATGATTAAATCGCATAGGATATCAAACCTTGCATATAGCAAGGAGACAGATTCCATATTGCGCACACATGTGACTTCGTATGTGCCTGAGCTACGACCATCAAGTACAGAGACGAATCAACGACCCGCCAATATGCGCACTTGTGAACCATAGCCATTTATCACACAAGTCAACACTGTACCTCAGATCTAAGGATTATTTACACAAGACCAAAGCATGAACGATTAGACATTGACCACGCTAAAAGCTTCCATGTCGCTAATCATTCAATGTGTGTCACGTTCAGTGAACTTGTCCGATACAAGCACCTGTGTTCTAACTCGGATATCGCAATACCCAATGACTTGTGACTCGTCATTCTCTTAAGCATCCAATACTTTATTTGCGAAGTTAAGAACACACCGATCTCAACAGGATTATTGATATTCATTTAATGATCCATCGGTCGGGAACTGTTTAAAGATTCAGTCTAACTGTGAACCCATCACACATATTCTTAACGTCTTAAGAATAGGTCCAGTCACAACTGATCTTATGGATTTTATTCATTTATGTATTTGGACAAATGAATAAAAACGTCTTTGCCACTGCTAAGAAATCAGAATTACAACTAATATCCCAAATATGTAACTATTACATAATTGCTTTAGGGCATATTTCTAACAATCTCCCACTTGCACTAAAGCCAACTAGTTTGGTACCTCAAACCCATTTTATCAAGGTGTCTTTCAAACAAAGACTGAGGCAATGCTTTAGTAAAGGGATCTGCCACGTTTTCCGCTGAGGCAATTTTCTGCAAGGCGATATCACCTCTCCCAACTATTTCTCTGATGAGATGGAAGCGTCTCTCAATGTGCTTGGATTTCTGATGAGACCGTGGTTCCTTAGCTTGAGCTATAGCTCCATTGTTGTCACAAAACAATGTAATCGGCTGCTCAATGGAAGGAACTACTCCAAGTTCAGAAATGAACTTTTTCATCCAAACAGCTTCCTTCGCTGCTTCAGAAGCAGCTACATACTCTGCCTCAGTAGTGGAATCAGCAGTTGTGCTTTGTTTGGAACTCTTCCAACTAACTGCACCACCATTGAGTGTAAAAACAAACCCAGATGTAGACTTAAAGTCATTTGGATCCGATTGGAAATCGGAATCAGTATACGCTTCAACTTTAAACTCTCCTTCTCCGTATATCAAGAATAAATCCTTAGTCCTTCGCAAGTACTTTAGGATATTCTTGACTGCTATCCAGTGCTCTTCCCCTGGATCAGACTGATATCTGCTAGTAACACTTACAGCATGCGCGATATCAAGTCGCGTACATAGCATAGCATACATTATGCTTCCAACAGCAGATGCGTAAGGTATCTTTGCCATCCGCTGTCTTTCTTCAGGAGTGTTGGGACACATTTCCTTAGAAAGACGGATTCCATGCCTAAAAGGCAATAATCCTCTTTTGGAACATTGCATGTTAAACCGTGTTAACACTTTATCTATGTACGTAGATTGTGAGAGGCCAATCAATCGTCTCGATCTATCTCTATAGATCTTGATACCTAAAATATAGGTTGCCTCTCCTAAATCTTTCATGAAGAATTTCTGTGACAAGAATAGTTTGATCGATGATATCATCGGTACATCATTCCCGATCAAGAGTATATCATCGACGTACAAAACTAGAAACGCAATTGCGCTCCCACTGACCTTCTTATATACACATGATTCATCCGAATTTTTAATGAAGCCAAACGATTTGATTACTTCATCAAAACGGATGTTCCAACTTCTGGATGCTTGTTTGAGTCTATAAATGGATCTCATAAGCCTACACACCTTTCGACTTTCACCACTAGATTCAAAACCCCGTGGTTGTTCCATATAGATATCCTCCTCGAGGAAACCATTTAGAAAAGCCGTTTTGACATCCATTTGGAATATCTCATAATCAAGGTGCGCAGCTATAGCCAACATAATTCGAATGGATTTCAGCATGGCTACAGGTGAGAAAGTTTCGTCATAATCGATCCCTTCTTTTTGACGATACCCTTTTGCCACCAGTCGTGCTTTGTAAGTTCCAACCTGACCATCAGCGTTTATCTTCCTCTTGAAGATCCATTTACAGCCAATTGGTACAATACCATCAGGCAGATCAACTAGAGTCCAAACATCGTTGGAATACATTGAATCCATTTCGGTTTGCATGGCTTCTAGCCATTTACCAGAATCGATGTCCAACATCGCCTCCTCATAGGTGCTTGGATCACTCAATTGATCACTATCATTCATAATGAATAGTGACTCAATATTTTCAACCGAGTGTCTATAGCGAATAGGTATACGAGACGTTCTCGCACTTTTCCTAAGAGGTTGTGTATCAGAAGCTCCCACTGAATCAGAGATCGGTGTCTGAACTTGGTTATTTGATACTTCATTATTATCTTCTTGTAAGACTATTTTCCGCCCAACACCACCTTCCTGAACGAACTGATTCTCCAGAAAAGAAGCGTGCCTGCTAACCGAAACTTTTTGGTCAGAGTGAAAATAGAAATAATATCCAAGAGTTTCTTTTGGATATCCAATGAAGCGACCATGTTCAGACCTTGCCTCCAATTTTTCCGTTCTCAGCTTCTTGACAAATGCTGTACAACCCCAAATCTTGATATGATTAAGACTTGGTTTCCTACTATGCCAGATCTCATAAGGCGTAGTTGGAACAGATTTGGATGGCACTCTATTCAGTAAATATGCAGCTGTCTCAAGGGCATATCCCCAAAGGGACATAGGCAAATCGGTGTAGCTCATCATAGATCGCACCATATCTAATAAAGTACGATTTCTTCTTTCAGATACACCATTATGCTCTGGAGTTGCAGGAGGTGTCCATTGTGATAAAATGCCATTATCTTTAAGATAATCCAAGAATTCAGTACTAAGGTATTCACCTCCTCGATCAGATCGAAGTGCCTTAATACTTTTTCCTGTTTGTTTCTCAACTTCATACCTAAATTCCTTGAACTTTTCAAAGGATTCAGATTTATACTTCATTAAGTACAAATAGCCATACCGTGAACAATCATCGGTAAAGGTAATGAAGTAAGAATAACCACCCCTAGCAGTTTCATTAATTGGTCCACATACATCTGTATGTATCAATCCTAGTATGTTAGCAGCTCGCGCACTATGTCCTACAAAGGGCGCTTTGGTCATTTTTCCTAGAAGACAAGCATTACAAGTCGAGTATGGTTCAAAACCAATCGGATCGATATATCCATCATTACTCAACTTGTTAATCCTATCTTCTCCAATATGACCTAATCGAAGATGCCAAACATACTTTGGATTTGGAGTATCTCTAGGGCGTTTATTGGTTATGGCATTTACATCATGATTATTTTTCTTATTGGTAATCGTATTACCGGACATTGTAATGGTATAGAGATTATTCATTAATAATCCAGAACCAACACACATTCTATTATAATAAATAGAACATACATCATCAGCAAAAGAAAATTCATAATTTTCTTTGCCCATACGAGGTATAGAAATGATGTTTTGTATAGCATTCTTATAATGCAAACAGTTCTTTAAAACCAAAATATGTCCTGAAGGCAAACATAAACGAAAAGTCCCTATAGCTAATGCAGCAACTTTTGCCCCATTTGCAAATGTCAGGACAATCTCATTTTGCCCCAGCATCCTGCTTATTTCCAGATTCTGCAAAGACATACAAATATGTGAGGTTGCAGCAGAATCTAGAATCCATAAGCTGGATTCAGCACTAACCATAAGATTAGTTTCAATAATCATAGACACCATACCTTCGCAAGGTTGGTTCTTTGGCTTGACCTTCAAGCTCGCGAGGTACTTCTTACAGTTCCTCCTCCAGTGCCCCATGACACCACAGTGATGACATTTCCCTTTTTCAATCTTGGGCTTTGATTGCATAACAGCTTTCACAGGCTTCTTCCATTTCCTTTTCTTCAAAATAGTCTTACTATTTGAAGAAGAAGCCTTAGCCAAAGCCACAATATTTGGCCTTGTGTTGTGCATTTCCTTCTCATAAATTACCAACATGCTATGTAACTCAGCAAGAGTTTTCTCCATGTTATGCATGTGGAAGTTTTGAACAAAACTAGAGAAGGAATCAGGTAAGGATTGGAGGATCAAATCCACAGCTAAGTCATTGTCCATGACAAGATTCAGCCTAGCCAATTCTTCTATGTGCCAGATCATTTTCAGGACATGATCATTAACTGATGATTTCTCAGCCATCCTCATGCGGTACAATGCCTTAGATATCTCATATCTTGAGGTTCGACCATTCTCATCAAAGAATTCCTTTAGATGCAATATGATCGACCTAGCATTTACCATTGCTTCATATTTCTTTTGGAAATCATTGTTCATTGAAGCAAGCATATATGACCTAACTTTTAAGTCATCGTCATGCCACTTATCATAAGTGATTCGTTCCTCTTGGGTCCCACCCTCAGGAAAAGATGTTGGCATATTTTCATCAAGCACATACCCGAGTTTTTCAGAATTGAGAACAATTCTCAAATTCCTTGCCCAGTCGGTGAAATTGGGACCAGTCAAACAATTCTTGTCGAGTATTGAAGCGAGCGGGTTTGTATTCACCATTTTCAGAGTAATTTATATCTGTGCAGAAAATGAATTGTTAGCCGTTGTCTTTCAAAATAACTATTTCATTTTGGCCTTTAAATGAAATAGATCCTCCCACTAAATTTATTCACGGATCCCATACTCCTTTAAATGGGAAACGGTAATCTTCGTCGGGTAAAGATTACTAGCGGGGATTGGAGTCCCACGAGCTCATAGTCCACCTCACCTAACAGTTATTGGTGTTCTATAAACTTAGTGAGTGAATCAACTTATTCAACGCATCATATGCGAGTCCCAATCATAACTTTGGCCTCTAGATCATGAAAGTCTCACCTGACAGTTATTGACTTCATAATCTTAGTTAAGTCTAACCCATCGTCTCATGTAAGTATTGAAAACGCAAACGATCCCCTCACCTAACAGTTATTGGAAATCGTTTGGTTTCAACCCCGCAACATCATATGCTTAATGAAGTGGTCCATTATTATAGATGACAATTGACCCCTATGTATCCATAACCGGTCAATCAACCACTATAATATAGGATCAAACCACGACGATGGAAGGCCACGAGTCCGAAACCCGTCACGACTTAATATTATTCGAAGGAGATTTTGAGTCATTAACGGTCTCACTTTGCACATTAACCGGTTTAACATGCTCACGTAAACATAATAAATAAATAGATGTCAATCACATAAACATCTATCCTACGTGGTGATCATGGAATTATGATTTAATGGGTCTCGAGCCAATGAGACCACATTTAATCATTTTAATATTTTAATAACGGAGAGCCGCTCTTCACTTCTTCTTGTTTCCTTGAACTCTTCAAGAACCGGGCCCAAAGAGCTCACCGGCTTAAAAGGCTCCTCCACGTAATCCTCGTAGCAATTACACCAACAATTGACTATACTAAAAATAAAGATTACATGGAAAAATAAAAGGAGTGCGCAGCCTCCATTTAATAATTACAACCCCAAAAATATAAATAATCACCATACATTCATATAAACATCAATCACATTGATTAGGGTTTTTCCATGATCACCACCCTTCCATGTGAGCAATAAATTCATAATTTAAAGCTTTGGAAGGCACCAAAAATTATGTATTGAATCAATATTCATAATCGAGCAACGCAAGCCGTATCAATAAATTAACGCAGGCGAAACAAATTTCACATGCGTAATTTAAACGCTAGTAGCATCCTCAATCATATATTCGCAGCCATAAATCATTTTTGCATAATGCATACGTAACATAAAACTCATTACAGATTTTCGATTCAAAATTGATTTAGTATCAATTTTTGCTACGTTGATTAATTTTATCATATAAAAATAATCAACTTATATTAGCCATGTACGACGAACAATTCGTTAATACAAATTGGCCATAGTATTGCAAAAATTACTATGAACAAAAAATCAATTAAATGCACGAAAACGCCTAAGGATTGGCTCTGATACCACTGTTGGGATCCACGTGACACGTACGGGCAAATAAAAATTAGTAAACGCAGCGGAAGTAAATAACAACCCATACATGTATCTCCAGAGGCGTACTTCGTGCATTTCAATCGAAAAATCACAAAGCATTAATGGGAGTAAATAGACTACCTCTTGTAGCGTGCTTGAAACGGAGGTGTCGGTTCGATGTTCTTCGATCTCAGCCCCACAAGTGTCGGGCCTCTAGTTCAGACACACCACCAATCGCGACGACGAACGGAAGAACGAACACGCATAAGACGTCACCTAAATTGTGCTAGCAATTCGTGGTGATATTTTTCTCACTTGTTGAACTTTTGGTCACCCGAAAGAGAGAGCATCAGAATGTTTCTCTCCTTGAAGAATTGCACACGCTCGTCACACAAGGGAATTTGAGAAAACCAATTTTCTGCTCTCCCTCTTCTTCTCAAGATCTCTATCTTGAAAAACACACGCACACTCCTCTCTTCTCTCTTCAAGGGAATGGAGGTTTTTATTATAAAATGGTCACCACCACTTTTTGCCAATTTCACACGGAACACTCCCTTAGCTCTCCCATAGATCTCATCATGGGAATGCCTTTGTGATCAATCATCACCCCTAATGATCAATCATCACCCCTAATCACAACACCCACTTTGTGCAAGCAAGTTTGATTGAGAAAAGGGGAAAGCAAGTTTGATTGAGGGGAGAAGCAAACGGCAAGTTTGATTGAGAGGATAGATAAATAATAACAACAATTGTTATTATTATAAAAGTAAAAAGGTACACTATTCTCACGTGTGCAATTTGGGCACATCAATATGTGTCCGAACAATACGTGTATATCATTATATGTACGTACGTTAATGACCAAAAAATAAAATTAAATTAAATCTCATTTAATCTAATTTCAGACTGACTATCTCGATAGTCATGATTGCAAACATATTTGCACAATTTTCTTTCCGTTCAATGTCGTCATATATTGGTTAAGGTGTGTGACATTCCTAGGTTCATCACCGAGCTGGCAGCAAGACATGTACTAACACATTAGTACTTCCAAGAGAATCAATTGTCCCGATTAATCTCTAGGTCTAACAAGCCATGAGTGACATCTAGCAATATGTCATGACTACCCAGACAGTGTGAATTCTTCAAGAACATTATGAACCTGTCAGCTTTGGCTACAGTGTAATTCAATCCCTCTGTCTTACCATATCCCGATCGAACAAAGACCATGGAATATTTGTCAAGCCACCAATTCGATCATATGTACAAATTCAATCGACATGCATTTAAACGAGACATAAACATTTTATTCTCGGTTACAACCCCGGCCGAGGATTTCAATGCATTGTCATGATTAAATCGCATAGGATATCAAACCTTGCATATAGCAAGGAGACAGATTCCATATTGCGCACACATGTGACTTCGTATGTGCCTGAGCTACGACCATCAAGTACAGAGACGAATCAACGACCCGCCAATATGCGCACTTGTGAACCATAGCCATTTATCACACAAGTCAACACTGTACCTCAGATCTAAGGATTATTTACACAAGACCAAAGCATGAACGATTAGACATTGACCACGCTAAAAGCTTCCATGTCGCTAATCATTCAATGTGTGTCACGTTCAGTGAACTTGTCCGATACAAGCACCTGTGTTCTAACTCGGATATCGCAATACCCAATGACTTGTGACTCGTCATTCTCTTAAGCATCCAATACTTTATTTGCGAAGTTAAGAACACACCGATCTCAACAGGATTATTGATATCCATTTAATGATCCATCGATCGGGAACTGTTTAAAGATTCAGTCTAACTGTGAACCCATCACACATATTCTTAACGTCTTAAGAATAGGTCCAGTCACAACTGATCTTATGGATTTTATTCATTTATGTATTTGGACAAATGAATAAAAACGTCTTTGCCACTGCTAAGAAATCAGAATTACAACTAATATCCCAAATATGTAACTATTACATAATTGCTTTAGGGCATATTTCTAACAATTTGTCCAAATTTTCAAGCCAAGCTAAGAGAAGCAAATGATCCGTTGTCTGTTTCACCGCTTATTCTGGTGAGCAGGGTCAAGCTGGTTCTGATTTTGCTTTTTGCACGTGAGCGCGTAAGCATGGCGGTGCCGAACTTGGAAGCTATAACCTTTTATTCGATTCTCCAAAATGATTTTGGCTGGCTTATGTGGTGTATGTGTAACCGCACAATTTGTATGCCATTCGGTAGCTACGCCAGTCCACTCTCTCTCTAAGAAAAAAGGATCTCCCGTGATGTCAAAAATGCTTTACTCAAGTACATACCATTGTTCTTTGCATTTCTTCTCCTTCCTCATGAAATCTCCTTTATCATGAATCTCAATCCATTCGATTTTTGGGAGTTCGGACGTACAATAGTTACGCGATAACGCGCACAGTTTCCGCATGAATATTACTGTTCGAAGCGAATATGCACTTTAACCTAACTCTACAAAGAATTTAAAGATAAGAGTTAATCTAGGGCATATATATAATAAATGCTATATTTTGGTAACTACAAGCCCAATCCTTTATTTCTGGGCACCGAAAAGTTTGGTTTCACGGTGATAGGACAATCCTGTGCATTTTTCAGTAACATAAATGTCTTTTTATCATGCCACACGTATTTTTCTAGCATTGAATATTGGGAATACAGAACAACCAAAAGAATATTACAATCAAGTATAACGATAGCTCAACAAATATAAACAGGTACCGGACGACTTAAATCAGTTTCTAAAAGAGAACACGATACGTATAAAATCAGGAATATACGTATACGACTTTGTACAGTGTACTTCAAGCATGCTTTGACATCTTGTTTTGACAGAAGAGGTATCATATGTTATAAAAGCTACGAAATAATCTTAATGCAAAGCTTTATTAGTCAAAATCTCGACGAAAAAAAAAAACTTTTAGGCTATATCCTTAGTTGAATAAAAATTCCCAGACATGCTTAAGCAACACGAAAAGATAACGAACCTAAAACATGCTGACGTGGCAATAGATTCATTTGTTATTGTAACTTCAGCAGCTCAGCTCGAGTTCATTTATGTGGTGTGATTAGTTCGTATTTCCCTGCCTGAAAAACATAATACTATGTCATAACATGCATAGTTATGTTATAATTAGGAAATATAGTAACAAAAAGGACCAAAAACTGTTCAACCTTGCAACCCTTACAAGAATTATGAACACAAATGAGAAATTTCATAACCTTGAGGAAATTACCTATAGTCATGTTTGTCAAAGTGCAGAAAAGCCATAAATTCTAGCAATGACATTTAGGAACGTTTCTAATCCGAAAAGTGATTCTCATTAGAATTGATTTTTTTTATTATTCTGTTACCTGGATGAGTTTTAGAGAATCAGAATGTGTTTGATAACTGTATAATATTTATGTTCCTCGAATAGAAACGCGCTGGATAACTACACAAAATTTTTGTTCCCAAGAATAATTTCTCTTCCCAATTTTTATCATTTAAGTTAAATAATTACTTAGCCACTTTGTGAAATTTCATCATACATTTTTGAATTAATTGAAGATTAATTCATATTAATTCTTTCTCTCGTTGGAAAGGTGGTGATGAAGCTTTCCAAGGGCCAAACAATTTTTGGAAAGCACCCAAATAAAAAGGAAAACAACATGAGCATGAGGGCGACCCTTGCTGTCGCCCTCATCGGGCTTGGGCGAGGGACAAAACTGAGTTGTGCGAAAATCACCGGAGTCGTATGACAAGGACGGCGGACGGCGATGGTGGAGCTGGCGATGGCGAGTCATAGGAGTGGCGAACAACGGAGTGAACTAGACCTCGTTCTATTTTAGATCGAGGGAAAACTGATGAGAGAATTAAAAGGAAAAAGTGAGATATATTACTTCATTCTCTTTTTATGATTCTCAAAAGTGTTTCGTTTTTTCATAATTAACTTTTTTTATTCTTGTTTTTGCTTCAAAACTGTTTGCGAGAACAGAATCAAAATCAAAATCATTTACTTTAAACATGTTTCTCATTTTTTTTTAGAAATCAAAATCAGATAATCGGAATCAAAATCATTTACGTTATCAAACATTTTTCTCATACTTTTGTGTTTCGAGAACACAATCAGAGAGTTAGAATGTTACCACCATGCGGAGGCTCAGATTACATAAGTCAAAATCCAAAATAGGGAAGGAAAAAAGGGGAGAAGAAGAAGCAAGAACGGAAAAAGGAAAAGAAAAAAAAAAGACAAAGATCTCGTCACTTGAATGCAGATCCAGCCGCTTTTGCTTCTTTCATCGCACGTTCACAACCTGCAAAAAACACTCTCCCTCATGTGAATCTACATTCTCTCTCTCTCTCTCTCTCTCTCTTAGACAAGCTGGGGGGAGAGGGACAGAGAGAGAGAGGAGGCACACGGAACGAAGCTTTGAAAGTCTGCATCATCCTCACTTTCAACGCCCTGGAAAGAAAGAAAGAAAGAGAACTCGAAAAGAGGAGCCACCACCATCATCATGATGTCCACAAGCACGACCTGCATCGCTTTTCTCCGTCGCCATGATTGTTCCCCGCGCCTTCTTCCTTTATTGGCTTCAACCACTTCCCCCATCCCCATCATTTATCACCTCCCAACGAGATACAGCTCCAAGCAGTTACAAGAACGAAGGGTGGGGAGCATAAGCTGAAGACACAGGCATCCTCCTTGATATAAATCTCTCTCTCTCTCTCTCTCTCTCTCTCTCTGAAGCTTTCTGGTTTACTTGTTCTTGGGTTGGTTTTTCTCCGACTTCTTCTCTTTGGGGAATCAAGCATCTTGGTCCGATGGTTCGCTAGATCCATAAAAATTCTGCTCTACATTTGTGTGCTCTGTGTGTGTGTTTTACCGGGTTAAAAGCGTAGACATGCATCTGTACCACTGTCTAGTCCCGCATGTCTTGATTAGGGTTTCTGATATGTGGAGCTTGCTTACAGATCTGTAAGAATGCTTCTTTGAAAATAATAACTTCAGTTCTTTTTTCTTCTCTTTCTTACATGAACACATACTTATGATGCTGGATCGCGTATAACACCGCGCGCTGTCTTTTTCCTTTGTCTTGATGAGGGTTTCTGATTAATGGGGTTTCCTTATAGATCTGTAAGAATGCTTCTCTAGTAACAGTAACTTCCATCTTCTTTTCCTTTCATAAATACATGCTTTCTGTTGTAAGATCTGGTCAAACGCTGTTTTTTTTTTTTTTTTCTCTCTTGACGAGTAGCAGTTCTTCTCGTCATACCTATGAAACGACCTGGGTATTTGCTGAATCCTTAGCGATCATGACTGATGATGATGATGATGATTCATTTCTCCAGTCAGAAGAAAAAAAACCCTAATCACACGATCTGGAATGGAGGTTCGGATTCATGGGGCGGTGGTTGTTGACCTGCTCATCATCTTTTCACACACGACCTGCTTTTTGCTTTTCCCGAATTCATGATTAGAAGAAATTTCTTCCCGGAAAAAGAAAAAAGTGAGGTTAGAAAGAGTATCCTTCGCCTATGTAGCTGCGGTGACCCTCCCATCTTCTGATTAACGCGGCAAGATAAATGACTCCAACGAAGCATCGCAAGACATTCCCCGGACTAATAGACCAAGAACTTCAAAATGGCTTTCTCAAAGGGTCATTTCAATGAGGCGAGCTTCCGTTCTTTTCACGAAAAATGGGTAATTTTAACAAATATTTTTCGAAAAAAAAAAACGATAGCTAATATCGCTCATAAAAGAATAAATGAACGAACGAAAAATATTTTATCATGTTTGGACGCAATTTGGTACTGGTATTTTTATTATCTGATTATTTCAAGCAATATTAAAAAAAATCACGAAGTAAGCGGATACTAAATTAAAAATTTCTTCCCTAATCCAGTTTCTATCATGAACTGTCCATTTTTCCCATAAAAACATTTTATGAGGCCCGGTTCAAAGTTTACTACTCCCTTCATGTACAACATGTCACATCCATCGTATCAGTTGTCCTCCGCCTTCAATTTTTTTCAATGGATTCATCACTCTAAAGGAGGAATCATGTGTCTTTTCCTTACTTTAAAGCTCTTCGTCAATTCATGTTCTTCTCATAATATGTGCACGTAATTTCCACATCTTACCGCCTTTCGGAAAAAAAAATCGGGATTTTCGGATCATTCTCGAAAAGTATTTCCGAGATCAAAAGCTAAGTCTTTATCTTTTCGCGATTGAAAATCGGGGGGGGGGGGGGGGGGGGGGGCGCACACGCTGGGGAGATCTTTATTATTAGATTTTTCCTGTGCCTACGCGTCTCGAATTTGATTATGAGGATTGCTATATCGTGTGCATGAAGATTGACATGGGATGATTGATACTGAGTTCGATGACTCGGCGCGAGTCGCCGGGAGTGCATTGGGCTCGATTCGGGCCTTGAATGAGAATGAACGCACACGAGATTTGTACAAGGCCCGGTGAGGAGCATCGATGTTGGGCCGAAAACTAAAAGCCCAATAAAATCCGGCATGGATTTGAAAGTCTCAAAGCTTAATTGAAAAAAAAAAAATTTAAAAGGATGTACAGAAAAGTTGGATCAGCAGGCTTTGATGGTCGGAGTGCTTGGCGGAGACGATGATGCCCGCTCCTTCTTCCCGCACTCCTTCGCTCCCCTCGAGGCCAGCGCCGCCATGACCTTCTCGTTCCACCGCTCTCCCTCCGCCGCCGCCGCTGTCGTCGGCGGCCGCACCCCGCAACCGTGGTCGGCTGGGAACCGGTGCTTGAGGCACACCTTGAGGCCGCACGCCTTGCACGCGCTGGTGTTGGAGAAGGTCAGCACCTCCCTGCACCGGCGCACGGGGCACGCCGGCTTCTTCTTCTTCTTCTTCCTCGGGTCGCAGTCCCCGGACCCCTCGTGCCTCTCCAGGGCCGTCTTCTCGTCTTCCCCGGTGGTCTCGATCGCCGTGGAACAGGCCTCGCAGACGACGACCCTCCGGCTCCGGTGGTCCGATTTCGGGCACTCGTGGGACTTGTACGATCTGTGCTCCACACAAAACACCTGCGCACAATTGGTTCCTCCCCGCGTTAATCGCAATTCAAATCTCGAAAAATGAAAAAAATGGGAAATCTTTTTCTGGGACAAATTCATAAGGAATTGCTCCATGATCCGTCGCAAAGTGATCGATCTATCGCGATCAATTACCTTACGACAACCATCGCAGGTGAAAGGAAGGAAATCGAGGAGATTGCAATCGGGGTTCTGGCAATGCCTCCCCAAATCTGGGAAAGCCTCCGTTCCTCCTCCCATTCTCTCTCTTCCTCTGATTATGGTGATTGGGCCTGAAGCTGTTGAAATTCCAGGGGATTCTTGCTATATTTGGAGTCGGAGATGAAGAGGATTCCTCCGGTTGGGTCGAGTATTTGAAGAAGACGCGGTGGTCGGCGGAGGAGCTCGAGCTGGCTTGGCGCCGAAGACAGAAAAACCAGCCGCTCTTGACTTGCGCCGCGGGGAATCTCCTCCTTCTTGCCTCCTCGGATGTTTCAACTTTCCAGACCCACGAGAAAAGCTTCACGACGTCACGCTTTATCTCACACGGCCCAATCGTTCTCCGCCACGTCATCCACTCCGTCCCCATTACAATACATACGCGGTTTATCTAATTTTCCATTTCGGATCATGGAGGCGACACGGATAGCATCACAATTCTTCCAAAGAATTTGTCCTGAAAATCTCGAACCTATTGTATTTTCGTTAATTCAATTTTAAACATTTTGATTTTATCAATTCAGTCCTAAATCTTTTCACATTTGATTGATTGAATTTATCCAGTCAATTTTGATTGAAAATCTGTGACATAGACACTGACCATAAAGTCCTACGTGACACAGTTGGTGCAGATGTGGATAAACTTTAATAAATATTTAATTTTATTTTTTCATTTCTTTGCTTTGTATTTTTCTTTTCTTTCTCAGCGATGAACGTCGGGCCAACAAAGGAAAAAGGATCAAAAAATTAATAAAAATTTCAAAAAAAATTAAAAATTATTTACGTCAACGATGGCCGTACACATAGGATTGATAGGTGTTCACATCACTGATTTCCGGTCAAAATTGGCTAGATGAACTCGATTGGCCAAAAGTGCAAAAAATTATGACTGAATTAGTAAAATTAAAATGTTTATGACTGAATTAACGAAAGTGCAACACGTTTTAGGACTTTTTGGATAATTTTATCTAATTCTTCAAAGTTACCGAACAATTTTAATTTTTTATCCTTAACCATATTTAATGAATTTCCATCTTCTCAATAATGATGTCGTAATATAGCAGACTTATTTTAGCAGATTTTTTTTGGGGGGTAAGGAAAAATAAAAGTTTATTTTAGCAGACTTTCATCATTTGATAAATACTAAATCTAATAAGCAGATATATTTGATTCAATCACATGACATAAGTTTGTGACATTATACAAATCGAAAATTCCCCTGACAAGAGAAAGGCAAGGAAAAAGAAAAGGCAAAAAGACAAAGCTAGAGGAAAAGAGGGCTTTCATCATGTCATGGCCATGCGGATTCCCAATACTCCGCTCCACCACTATTCGTAGGTATACGGAACGATATACGATTTCGTATATGTGAATGATACATATTATCCGTCTCAACACCGTAATAAATCAGCTTACATTTAGGTGATCGTGATGCATAGTTAAGATTACAATCATTGTTTTATATGGTGGCAAAATTTGAAAGTAGCTACCTTCATAACTCGCAATTAGACTTCTCACCTGTGTACTCGATTGGCGATTTTGTGAAGTAAGAAGACGCTTCCAGCGTTTCGTGTCGTGAAAAACGGAATTAAATTTCATGTTGAGAATCAATAAACACTATTGACAACTTTTCAGATAGCGCCGATAACAAGAAGATAAAACGAAAACTTGTTAAACTGGTCATTCGTTAGTGACTTACCTACGAGCTCTTTTAAGATGAATGAACGTTTCTTTTTTCGTACTTCAAAATTACCAACTACTTTAATAATGTAGGGGCATCTATTCTTACTGCTCGTCAAGTCATGAGGCTCTTCCGACCCCCCAAAAAAAAAAGTCATAACTCACAATTAGATTTCTCACTTGTGCACTCGATTGGCGATTTTGTGAAGTAAGAGGACGCTTTCGTGTCATGAAAAATGGAATTAAATTTCGTGTTGGGAATCAATAAACAACATTGACAACTTTTCAGATAGCGCCGGTAACAAGAAGATAGAACGAAAACTTATCAAACTGGTCATTCGTTAGTGGCTTACCTACGAGCTCTTCTAAGATGAATGAATGTTTCTTTTTCGTACTTCAAAATTACCAACTACTTTAATAATGTAGGGGCATTTGTTCTTACTGCTCGTCAAGTCACGAGGGTCATATACGTTTGTTAGAGATTAGCAATCTTAATTTGACCGGTGTGATATTCATCAGGTTTCGATGCCAAATAGTTTCAGTTACTTACCAATATTTTATCTTGCTTGGTTTCGAAAAGTACGAATGTCCGTCTATTCTCTTCAAGATTACCAATTATTTCGACAATATGCCGCATTTTGGCTAACCGACGCTTTCGAATTTGGTAAATTTTATTCGATATTACTAAATTTAATGCGACTGATATGCCAACATTCCCCATCTTAAGTACTAGCACTTGATGAGATCAGTTCCCAAGTTATTAACGCGTGCCTTGGATCAAGAAGTTGCCGGTCACCTTTTTGTGACCAACGCGCTGTTTGACCGTCACCAACGAAGCCGTGGACGTTCCGCCATGGAATTGGGTGGTTCCGAACTTTTTCATATGGAATCCTAAGAACATGTTTCTATAAATGATCACACCCGCCCTCTTCGGATATAAAATCGATCATTGGTGGTGCTCGCAAAACGTGCGTTGCGATTCGACCCATCTCGACCCAACCCGATTAGTACTTCAGCCTCAAGCTTAATTTGGTAAAATTCATAAAAAAAAAAAGGAAAGAAAGAAAACTTTCGTTTCAAATCACACAATCTTGTTTCTAACCGAGGTTCGAGACCGCTCACCATGATGGGTGGAAAGGGGAAAAGCCAAAGCAGTTCATAGCACAAAAAGTCAGTGCCATCACTGCCATGAGCATATGATGGGAAACAAAAAGCAAAACATGCCCATTTGTAAAGCTGGGGAAGCAATCAAAGATGGCCATGCACATAAACAAACAATTAGCAAAATAATAATGATGAAATGAAAAAGATAATACAGCCAAGATTTATAGAAGAAAAATACATTTTTTCCCCTAATTATTGATTGCCACCAAAAAATCAAGGCCTTTGTGGAATATGCCATTGCTTTTCCATGTTCAATACCAGAAAAATTCAGGTAGGACTTAAAAGCTAAAGGGCCCTCATTCTCAACATGGGTCTCATTGCTTTGGAAAAGTCTTAGTTGAAGCTAAATTAGTTACCCAAGCAAGGTATAGTAGTTAGAAATTCGAAATTAGAGGAACTGCGGCCAGATAAGCATCGATTAATTCAATTCGACACCCGTTATTTCTTCCTCTCCGAATGACGCGCGACGACACGAATTACACTCCGCGGTGCGTACGCGATGGGAATAACAAGGAGAGAGAAACTTGTTCGTGCGCGATGCTTAGATCACCCCCAACAAAATGGAAAGGGGTTATTGGGATTTAATTGTGAGCAGCCCGTGCTTCTCTTGATTAAAGAAAGAGCGACTTTTTTTTTTCCCCTGAATTCAAGATTTGGAAAAAGGTGAATTCTCAGTTATAAAAAACTGAATTAAAAAAAATAAAGTTTTTACTTGTAGAAAGCATTCCACAAGAGGGAATAACCTTTTTTGGGAAAATGGCAAGAGAAAAAAAGGAGAAAAAAAGGAAGAAATTGTCCAGCCTAGAACACCCAAAAAGGCCATGTGAACTCGGGAGTGAGTGCTTTGGAAAAGCCTTAGCAATTAAGTCAGCGTTTGGGTAAAATTATGAACTTTAGTGACTTTAGCTGTCTCTCCCTCCATCTAAAGTAGCTATAGCCTATAGCTATACCTATGCAATGCTCATTAGATAATACAATTACACCCCCCCCCCCCACAAAAAATAATAATAATAATAATAATTTCCCCCCATGCACAAAAGATGCAAAAATCAACTTTTTTTTTTTTATTTCTCCTTTTCTTTCAACCCTTTTTGGCTTTGGCAAATCGGCAAGGGCCTGAGTTTGCTCAATTTTTCTCTTAATTTGAAAGGGAATCCCAGCATTTTTTTTTCCTCGATGGATTAACGAATATCAATACCTGTCTCTGGGCTCTCGCGCTCGAGCAACGCTACATTTCTGAGCTCGCTCGCTTCGGTTTCGAGTGAATTCAAGACTCGGGGGTAGCCCCCTTCCTGATTTCATCAAAAAAAGGGCAGGCAGATGAGAAAGGTTACTGTTAATGGAGTGGAATTCGCATGAAACGCGTATAACAATTAAGGAATGATCATGAGCTTCTCGGAAAGCCAATGTCTAAGATTTTCTAAACATCTACATTCCATTAAGTTTATTAATAAATTTGTTTAGTAATTCCATCTCTAAAACGACCACGACCACGACCACGTGGAAAACAGCTGACTGAGGGTCCGAGAGTAAAGAGGAAGAGCTCGACTTCTACCTGCTCTGCTTCTGCTTCTGCTTCTGCTTCCAATGGTGATTGCACATGGATGGATTGATTGATGGTATTTCCTCGAGTTGTCATCATCTGCAAATCTCTGTCTCTCCTCTGTAGTTGTGAGAAAATTTCGGGTGCTCCTAGACTCCTGTAGTTGTTGGTTGGTTCCATTTTCCCCGCAAGCAAAGGAATAAAAATCTCACTCGCTCCTCTCTCTCACATCATCAAATCCCTTTCTCTCTCTACTGAGACTCGGTCTTCGTCTCTGTTTCGGAGTTCAGTAACATTGCCGCAACAATCTCGTGCCCTCCTAAATCTCGGCACCAAACCCAACTGACCACCCCCCACATATCTGAGCCAAGCAATCCGATTCTCCTCCCACGCCCTCGAATCATGCACCTTCGCCGCTACTACTCCGATTCAATCGTCGGGATTCGTATATATTGGTGAAGCTGAAGAGAGAGAGAGAGAGAGAGAGAGAGAGAGAGAGAGAGCGAGCTAGAGAGACAGAGGACTCACTCCTCAGTCACAAGAAACAGGGGTCTTCGAAGATGGAGTTCCAAGAAGCCGTGATGAAGCTGACCACCCACAAGACCCACGAAAGAAACGGCGGCCCCAAAAAGCTCAACAGGTGGACCATCCTATCTTTCCGCAAGTCGCCCAAACCCAGCAAGCCGAAAACCGACCATCGTCCTCGGAAGGCCGTGCCCGTCGAGTTCCTGTGCCCTGTTTCGGGGTGTCTCATGGCCGACCCGGTCATCGTCCCTTCGGGTCATTCCTTCGAGCGAGCCTCCATCGAGGTCTGCAAGTCCCTCGGCTTCCTCCCGCCGGGTCTAGCCGCGCCAGATTTCTCCACGTTGATCCCCAACCACGCCCTCAAGTCCACCATTCTTAGCTTCTGCAGGAACCGTTCTCTTCCTCCTCCAAAGCCTCTCGATTTGGCGTCTGCTAACAAGCTCGTCGCCGATCTAATGTCCACGCATACCCCCAGCACGCAAAAGAAACTCGCCCACAACACGATTGAAGAACGACAAGATTCGGTCCGCGAAGAAAGAGAAACGCGAGGTGCGAAAACAGAGTCTTCTCGGAGCCATCATCACGACCCGCCAACAGCAACTCATTCCTATTCCAGCTCCGACGACTCGGTGGTGACCACCACCGCCTTCGAGTTGGCCCCGCCTCTCCAGCTGGCGGCCCGCCCGAGCTGCTGCTGCTCGTCGTCGTGCTCATCCTCCGAGTTCGAGCCCTCGAACCCAGAGGAGGAAGAGCTCCTCGCGAAGCTCAAGAGTCCTTTGGTCTTCGACGTCGAAGAGGCGGTCATCGCGCTCAGGGACGTGACTCGGACGAGCGAAGAGAGCCGAGTCTCGCTGTGCACGGCTCGCTTGCTCTCTTCCATCAGGCCGCTCATCGTCTCCAAGTACTGCGCGATCCAGGTCAACTCGGTGGCGTCTCTGGTCAACCTGTCGCTCGCGGCGGTCAACAAGGTGAAGATCGTGCGGTCCGGGATCGTCCCCAACCTGATCGACGTGCTCAAGGGGGGTTTCCCGGAGGCAGCGGAGCACGCCGCCGGCGCGCTCTTCAGCTTAGCTCTCGACGACGGCAACAAGACGGCGATCGGCGCGTTGGGCGCACTCCCACCGCTCCTCCACGCGCTCCGCTCGGAGAATGAGCGGGCCCGGGGCGACTCGGCCTCGGCCCTGTACCACCTCTCGCTCGTGCAGAGCAACCGGGTCAAGTTGGTGCGGATCGGGTCGATCCCGGTCCTCTTGGGCATGGTCAGGTCGGGCCGCCTCGCGGGCAGGGCCCTGCTCGTGTTGGTCAACTTGGGCTTGTGCGCCGTGGGCCGGGGCGCAATGATGGACGCGGGCGCGGTGGAGTGCCTGGTCGGGTTTCTGTCGAGGGCGGCCGACTCGACTCGGGACAATTGCGTGACCGCGCTGTACGTGCTGAGTCAGGGCGGGCTGCGGTTCAAGGGGTTGGCGAAGGCGGCGGGAGCGGCGGAGGCGCTGGAGAAGGTGGAGAGCGGAAGCTGGAGGGCTAGAGAGATGGCGAGGAGGATGGTGGAGATGATGGGGGAGAGGAGAGGAGGGGAGATTGAAGCGGAGGATGTGGATTGGGAGAAGCTGCTCGAGGCGGGGACGCCGAGTCGGTAACTCGGTGGCGGCCGAGCTAGCGTTGTATGAACTCGGTCGCGTTGTTAATTTTTTTTTTTCCCTAATCTCGTGGAATTTTTGTTCTTTTCTAGTCCTTCTGTTCTGAAGTGTAATTATCTGGGCATGGTATGGTATTTGTTTGCGTCATTTTCTGTACTTTTGTTTTCTGAAAAAGAGAGAAATATCAAGGTGTATATGGAGGCTTTATTATTATTATTATTATTATTATTATTATTATTATTTATTTTAAAAAAATGGAAATTGATTCCGAAAGAGAAGAAAGTTCGTAATTCTCTTTTTCATCTCCATTCATGCCACAAAAATTTCTCAATTATGCCCGTTATGACTTCGATACTCGAGTCTCTCTCTCTCTCTTTGCTCTTTACCAAAGATCTTAAATTATGATTATTGGAACCTTAATACTCTAAGCTCGCATTCTCTTTTTTATCTAGATGAATACCACAAAATATTCTAAATTATGCTCATTACAACGCTAACGCTCAAGATTTTTTATTTCGTTAGTAAATATCTTAAATTATGCCTATACAAATATCTCAAATTTTTTCGTGTCACCAATACCCAAATTTGTATTCGTATGATAAAACAAAAAAAACCTAAAAATTTCGGATTTTTTGGGGTAGCCAAATTTAGGGCTTTGTGATTTGGAGTGTTGTTATCACAGTGGGCATTATATTTAGGGAAAATTCCATTTAAGGGCCTGAAGTGCATGGATTTTCTCAAAGAAGGGCCTGCACTGGATTTTGTTGCAAAGAAGGGCCCGAAATGTTTTTTTTGTTTCAAAAGAGGGCCTGATAGTAGGGTAGTTCCGTCTTTTAACGTGTTAATTTCATTTTCATTTTTTTCCCTTTTTCTTTTCCCTCCCCTTCCCTCATCCCTCCTGTTCATCCTCCACCTCCAGCCGTTGGTAGCGTCGCTCGTCCATGCGGAGCCACCCCTCCGTCCTCCGTCGTCGCTTGTGACCATGAAGGAGACGTCGTCACCAGCTCCAGATCTGGAGTCACAACTCCATTTCTGGAACAGTAGCGTCGCCGGCGCCGTAGTCCAAGTCGAGTTCTCCGCCGTTGCTCACGACCATGGACGAGCCGCCATCGCCAGATCTGGACGGGCCGTGTCGCCGATGCTTCCAAGCCGAATCACCCTCTCGTCCAGGCTTGTCAGAACTGTCGACGAGCCAACGCATCTTCGACTTGAGCAGGCACCAACACACCTTGGTGGTCCTCTTTTCCCTCTGTTTTGTCGAACTTGAGCAGGAAAGGGATAAGGTTTTTCATGCCCAAATCAACGAAATAGAAAGAAATAGAGGACCGCCTGCGTTGAATGTCAAACAACGCAAGTTTTCACCAAAACCAAACACTCTGCTTGAAGGACCTGAGAGGAAAGAGAGGGGATCTGGTCTTAGGCTACAAAGAAGCCAAGATCAGACCCAGCCAGCAGCTGTCGGTACAGCCTGAAAATGACCACCCTGCAGTAGGCAACGACGGCAGCGCCAGGTTATCGGAGTAGTTTCACTCGGGTTCATGGCAGGTTGCTTATAGCATGGGCCTCGTGAATCAGGCCAACGGGTTGGCTTGGCGATCGGCCGCGGTGGTCTATGTTTGAGTCAGATCAGGCAGCTTGCGTCGGTGCCATCTCGCGCCCGACGTCCAGTGGTGTCCCTTAAGCGTGAGCAGAAGCAGGTGAGCTCGTATCAATGGCAACGCAAGCGTGAGTAGAGGTGGTGCAGAATTAGGCCAGTGGCAACACGAGGGGTAGGCCTGACCAGAAACGATGGTGTGGTGGGCTAATCCCGGCGTTGATGGTTCAGTGGCAAAGTGGGACACGGGAGCAGGCCGACAGCGAGTCTTCTCAGTCTGTGCAGAGGGCGCGACGGCGGGATGAACAAATCCCAGATTTTCGCCATCACCATGAAGAATTATCAGAGATGATGTGCCACCACCATGAAGCATTACCAGAGAGGATCTGCCACCGGGATGAGCTTGGGGAGTCGGTGGTAGTGACAGCGGGCAACGAGACTGAGTTGGTGCAGGTCTTACTCCCATGAAGAAGAAGACGTGCTGGAGGTGGAGGGAGATGAATAGGAGGGAAAGAAAAACAGTCGGAGGGGGAGGAAAAGAAAAAGGTAAAGGGGAATAGAAAAAAGAAAAGAAAATATAAAGAGGAAAGGAAAAAAAAATGAAAATGAAATTAAAACATTAAAAGACGGAACTATCCTTCTATCAGGCCTTCTTTTGGAACAAAAAGGGCATTTCGGGCCCTTCTTTGCAACAAAATCCAGTGCAGGCCCTTCTTTGAGAAAATCCATGCGCTTCAGGCCCTTAAATGGAATTTTCCCTTATATTTATGGTTTCTTACGGTACTATTCCCTTTTAGTTTTGTAGAGAAATATCTTGACATTGTGCCTGACCACAAAAGTTACGAAAACTTATTTATATCTGAATACAATTCTTGAGCATCGCATTGCTCCTCAACTTTTGACAGCATACAATTATTTTTGCGCAAGTACATCGGTCGTTGCCTACTCCCGCATTAGGAGGAGGACCCACGCGCCACCATCTCCGGAGGCTCTGGCCCGCCGGCCCGGAGCCCGCAACAGGTGCGGCTTCCGGCGCCGCCTCCTCCAATGGATGCAGCAGTTCCACAAATGACGACTGTGCTACTACGATATCGGAAATATCTGTTGGACCAACGTTGGTATGCTAATGCTCGGTCTTAAACATAAGTTTGTGGTCAGCCTTCTAGACATGTAGGAAAATTCAATCGTTTGAACTGACATGTAATGTAATGACGCTGGACTATTGCACCACGCGGTCAAAGAGTCAGCCTCGCGACCCGACTAGCAAAGGACAATCTGCCGTGTTTGAACCGGATGTAGAAGCAAAATAATTATTATCTGCATTGAGGAAATGAGGAGAAGATGCCGAGACTCAACTCGATTTGTTTGACACGAATTGAACGACTTGGATGATGATCATGGGCCACCAACCCCCGCTGCCTCTGTATGTTCTGTTTCTGAGAATCACATGACTCGAAATCGATCTTTCTGGCTTGAATCTATCTTTCTTGATTTTGCAGATTCAGCCAAGGGCTCGATCTGGCGAACTTGGCGGTGGCGTCCGGTCTTCTCGGGCGTTCATGGGACGCAGTTTCTCAGCTTCAGGGGCAACTCGATGACAATAAGCGACACCCCTCATCGCAGTCCTCATCATCGGCAGCATTCAAAGAGTTTCGGCACCCGGAGTACACAATCATTGCTTTCGATGCCTCGCCGGTTGGCTCGAGCCGTCTCCAAGAACAGAGCGATTTGGTTCCCTGGTCGGAGATCCCTCGCTTCCATTTCCTCTGCTCTGAGGACGTCCCGTCGTTCTCCGTGAACAGAGCGGCGATTTCTCTGTTCGACTGTGTGTGTGACGAGCACGAACTCTCTGTCATGAGAGCTCAGGTGCTCTTAGTGCGCCAGTTTGGGAGTGATGTTTTAAACAATTGCTCCTGAAAAATCTGCAATTTTGCTTGTTCTGCTTCAACTGCAGATTGCAGAGTCTGCTAAGTCTACCCCGTATATTATCACCGGACACGGCGTAGCTGGATCCGTGGCCTCTTTGTTCACGTTCTGGCTTCTAGACGCGCTCGATGCCTCGACCACTATACGGCCGCTCTGCATTACTTTTGGCTCGCCTCTCTTCGGCGACAGTGGCTTCCAACAAGCCATATCGCAGTTCTCGCCATGGAACTCTTGCTTCTTGCACGTGGTTCATAAGGAGGACCGTTTCCCTGGCCTCTGGCTTCAACCTGATGGCGAGCGAAGCCTCCACGTACCTTTCGGTGCATTCCTCGTGTTCCGACTCGCGGGGTGCGTGTTTCGGAGCTCCCGAATCCGCAACGGAGCTGCTTGCGAGCATGAGCAGCACGGAGAATGGTCGAAATCAAGAGCTGCGAGGCTTTCATTACGGCAGCATCATCGAACGTCTCGAAGGCAGATCCGTATGCAGGGACGAAATGTCATTGGCACAGGACGAACCCGATTCATTTAGGGCTGGGATAGTAGCTCAAGTGACGGCGATCGGCCTCACACAAGTTCAGGTAGCTCGAATTGCTTTATGATTTTACCTTCATTTGGTTGTTGACATTTCACAAAATGGAAAGAACACATTGAATAAGAAATTTATGTGCAATTGCTCAGATAGAGAGTCTTAAAATCAGAAGAAGAATCCGCTACCCGAATCCGAGCGGCAGCAAGAAGCGATGCCTCCAGCAAAACAAGCGACATGGGAAGAAGAAGATGCATGATCAACCTTGAATGGTACAAGAAAATGACGGCTTCCGATGGTTTCGGGTATTACGATAGCTACAAGAGCAAGCCGAAGAAGCGCGATTACCAAGTCATCACGTATAAGGAGACCCTCAAAGAATACTGGCAGTGCGTCGTCAAGGAGTCGGAGAAGAAGCCTCATGGGGCGTGGCTCCGGTCGGGCTGGCTCTTTGGGGGAAACACTTACCGGAGGATGGTCGAGCCGCTCGACATTGCGGAGTATTATGCCAAGGGCAAGAGGGATTTCCTTACTCAAGGAAGGTCCAGGCACTACATTCTATTGGAGAAGTGGCTAGAAGAGAACCTGCATAGGGCCGCCTCACGTAATCCGGTCAATTCGAGACGGGAAAGGATCTTGCCCAACATTCTAACCGAGGATTCTTGCTTCTGGGTGCACGTCGAGGAGGCGATCATCTCGAGTGGGTCCCTGATGAGCGGAGGAACGAACACGGCCGTGGAGAGAAACAAGCTGATCGAGTTCGAGCGGTACGTGATGAGCCTCCTCGAGAGGCGCGCGGTATCGTCCGAGATTTTCCTGGTGAAGAGCTGCTACATGAAATGGTGGAGAGAGTATGACGAGGAGATACTGGGGAAGCGGGTGATGGGAGCTTCCTATGATTCACAGCTTGCTCAGTTCATGAGGAATGGTTGCCATCATCCATATGCTTCAGGGTCCTTCACTTCACATTCAATCACTGCCTAATGTAGTTATATTGTCAACATCTGTAGTCTTGAAGTCATATAAAAACATCATATAAATTAGGACCATGTGCCATTATAGCCATACAAAAAATGAGAGCTAGAGACTATCATCACACTCAGGCTCCGTTAATTTCTCGAAAAATGAATTATTTGAAAAATATTTTTCCTGAAAATGATTGCTTGAATTTCTTGCAAGAATGGTTGAATGAATGAAAAATATTTTCACGGTTTACGAAAATAACTAGACATTAATTATCGTTGGTAATGAAGACATTTTCCATTGAATAGTGATACAAGGATGACTTTTTAGGAAAATATTTTCTAAATTATTTATTTTTCGCAAAAAAAAAATTGAGACATTAGCTTAAGGTCTAAAGTCCTCAATTTTATTATTCGTGTTTCTATTTTAAGCATCTAAAGGCTACGTTTGGTCGTCAAGATTTCTAGCCATGATAAGATTGGATAGGATAGCACATGAAATATAGGGATTTTGCCACATCCTATCAACTATTTGGTAAATCACAATAATAAAGCCGAATATTTATATCCTATTATATTCATTGTTTGGTATTTACATATATCGATGTAAATAAATATGAAAATACACAAACAGAGACTATAAAAATCTCTCATAATTCACTGTCAACTCTAGCAAGAGGGAAAATATATATGATCATCCACATTTGCAACTACGAAAAGTTTTGTTTCTCTGGCCATTTTCATTACATTTCAACATGAACCACAAAACTATATAGAAGAATGAGTTTTGACTCATTTTTTATTTTCATAGATTTTGAAAAATTTCAAAAAAGGGACCGAAGTCCTCTCATTTTCTCAAATAAGGGCCCTAAGTGAACCTTGTTTTAAATAAAGGGTATAAAGTTCCCTCATTTTTTCAAACAAAGGTCTGAAGTGAATATTTTTTTTCAAAAAAAGGCTTGTAGTGGCCATGAATTTTTTTTTTAAAAAAGGCCTAATTTCAAGGGCATTTCGATCTTTTTCTATATTTAATTTTTTTTCTTTTTTTATTAAATTTTAAAAAAATACCGAGGCGAAAGGCTGCCCCTTCCGCCTCTCGCCGATGCGAGGGCTAGCTGGCCCTCTTTTGAATCTGGACGGCGGGTCGCCAGCTCCCGCCCTGACCAGGGAAGAGGCGGCGACCCCCACCGTGGTCAAGATGAGGGCTGTCGACCCCTGCCCAATTCTGGGCGGGGGTCGCCGGCCCTCGTTTAGATCCAGTAGAGGGCTCGACACTCTCTCGATTTTGGCGAGGGCCAAAGACCCATGCCTCTGGTCGGTGGGGTCGCTAGCCCTCGCGAAGGGGTCGGCCATTGTGGCTATTTTTTTTTCATTTTTAAAAAACCAAAAAAGGAAAAAAAATAGAAAAAAAATAAATAAAAAGTCAAAATGAAAAATGATGAAAATGCCCTTTAGGCCTGTTGACACCTGATTTTTGACCATTTATTATTGTGATTTTTATTCTTTAAAATTAATTAAAAATATCAAAAAAGGTCATAAAATCACAAAATCAACTTTGGAAGCCTTGGCCTAGCCTCGGGGACCAATTTTGAACAAAAAATAGTTTTTGGTATTTTATAATATTTTTCGAATTTATTTAATTATAAAAATACCCAAAAAATCAGAAAAATACCATTCGTGGTCAGAAAAATACACAAAAATATTCAATAATTTTGTTTTAATTTCATCTTCACGTGTGTCACCTTAAATCTTGAAAATTCGGCTCGGGTCACTATGTTTCTTCACAAACATAAACTCGAACCGAGCAAAACAATTCCTTTGCGAGTCTTTTAATTTTCAATTCTCACTTTTTATAAGCCATGACATTGAATCCTAAAGGCTAGAAGTGCAATTGGGTCAATTTGCCCTCCAATTTGATCAATTTTAACCAAAAGGGCTTAATTGCATATTTTTCTTTCGATTAGTCCCTGGTTTCACGGATCTTGAATTTCACACGGGCATACCCATTAAAATTCAACACCTCTACCCATAATTTTCATCATGCCCAATCCATTGGCGGCCTCAATTCAGGCTAATTTGGTCGTTTGGATGTATACGTATGCTCTACGTATTTATACGTCATACGTATTTATACATTATGCGTATTTATACTGTTTGGTAACCTCTTTAACTCTTGTAATAATAATAATGGTTATTATTTTTAACACCTTTGTTAGTGCTTTTTTAAATAGCATTTTTGTATTGTGAGTGCTATTGTTAGTGCTATTTTTAAATAGCATTTTTGTATTATAAATTGTGAGTGCTATTGTTAGTGCTATTTTTAAATGTCATTTATTTGTGAGTGCTATTTTTAGAAAGTATTTATTATTTGTGAGTGCTATTTTATAATACAATTTATTGGAATGAATTTTTGGCTATAAAAGGATGGCAAGAGTTTTGAGGTTGGGGGGGAGACATTTTGCAGAGTATGCAAATTTTTGAGAGCTTAGAGAGAAGAACACAAACACTCTCTATATTCTCATAATCTTGAGTGAGCAAAATATACTAAGTTCGGAATATTGATTCCGCATATTGCTAGCACAATTGTTGTGGAGTTATTAGTCGTCTCCCCGTTCGTCAATTGGTGGTGCGTCCGAACTAGATGCCTAACACTTGTGGAGGCTGAGATCGAAGAACATCGAACCGACACCTCCGTTCAACCACGCTATGAGAGGTAATCCATTTACTCCCTTTGAGGCTTTGTGATTTTTTTTTCGATTGAAATGCACGAAGTACGCCTCTGGAGATACATGTATGGGTTGTTATTTATTTCCGCTACGTGTTACGTGGATCCCAACAGTGGTATCAGAGCCGATCCTTAGGTGTTTTCGTGCATTTAATTGATTTTTTGCAATTTTTGCAATACTATGGCCAATATGTATTAACGAATTGTTCGTCTTACATGGCTAATGGAGGTTGATTATTTTATATGATAAATTAATCAACGTAGCAAAAATTGAGACTAAATCAATTTTGAATCGAAAATTTATGGCTATCTTATTTTACGTAAAAATTCTGAATATGATTTAACGTAGAATTTTTATTGTGCCTTCATAAGTTTTAAATTGTGAATTTATTACTTACGTGGAAGGGTGGTGATCATGGAAAAATCCCTAATCAATGTGATTGATGTATGTATGAATGTATGGTGATTATTTATATATTTGGGGTTGTAATTATTAAATGGAGGCTGCGTACTCCTTTTATTTTTCATGTAATCTTTATTTTTAGCATAGTCAATTGTTGATGTAAATGCTACGAGGATTACGTGGAGGAGCCTTTTAAGTCGGCGAGCTCTTTGGGGCCCGATTCTTGAAGAGTTCAAGAAACCAAGAAGAAGAGAAGAGCGGCTCTCCGTTATTAAAATATTAAAATGATTAAATGTGGTCTCATTGGCTCGAGACCCATTAAATCATAATTCCATGATCACCACGTAGGATAGATGTTTATGTGATTGACATCTATTTTTTTTTTTTATGATTACGTGAGCATGTTAAACTGGTTAATGTGCAAAGTCAGACTTACCTCACCCAAAATTGCGCCTGCATGAAATCCTAGTTAGGGAAAATCACTCGCGTTAGGTACCGAAAGGGCGTTGGTAATGACATCAACGTAACCAAGTCCCCGAACTCAAAATCTCTGGTTCCGCAGAATTGATCGATCTCTCCCAATCGGTCAATAAGGTTTCCGGTCTACCTTCCAAGAAAGACCGGTGGCGACTCCAAATGCATGCACAAGTTGCACATGCCACCACGACCACACTAAGGTCGAAAGCGATCGACTGTTATCGTCGAATCCCTTTGAAAAATACTCCCGCCGCGATTTGGTATGGGCCTGGGAGGGCCCGCGCCGATCCAAGACCCGCGATCGGTAATCCATTAGCCGCGTCCGCTTTCGGACGGGTCGCGACAGCTGGCGACTCCGCTGGGGATCTTGTTCTAGAACCTATGGTTCTAGACCTCAAGTGGACTTAGGCCGTAATTAAAACGCTGAGTGATTTTTCTAACCCTGCAGGCGCTCTTGAAGGTGAGGTAAGTCCGCTCATGGTAGGTGTTATATGTTTTTGCAGATTGGAGAGATAAGGGGTGTAGTCCGTGATTAACATTGTCTTATGCAGGTTGGCGTAGGAATGTATGTTGTATGGATGATTTGAAGCGCCGATTGATAAACTGTTGTGCATGACTTGCATTGTGATACTCACAACACATGAACACACACAATCGCGCCTAAAACCCCGGGCGCCGCCTATAGGAACACAATATAAGGGATTGAAAATGGAATCTCCGTGAGGAAAAACACGGGGTAATCCACTTTTCAATTCCGCTCATTTCGAATTATGGATTGGGTCCCAATGCAACGATAGTTGTGCAATGGAATCTACCCTTTCTAGAACTCGAGGTGGGAGCCTTGGCCTTAGGTTCCAAACCCTATCTTGATTCTTAGAGCCAAACCTCACTGGTCTCATGCGTATGTATGTGAATGATTGGTACACCTCGAAACCAAAAGGTCATTCAGCGCCGCTTATGAATCAAAATCCAAAAACTTGTGTGAAGAATCAATCGCGAGTTGAAACGAACCAGGATGGCATGGAAAAGCGCTGGACCACCTTGGAGAGTCAACTGACGAGGGCAAATGCCTCTTGACCGGGCAACCGAATCAAGGATAAGGACGTGTCATTCCTAATTGATTTTCAATAAGATAATGACATAATATTTCATATCTCTTCCTCTCAGGATAAGATGGTTAAAGACCAACAAAAGGGAGCTTGCCTTCCCTACAAAATGGAAATGAGTGCACCTTCATCGGGCATCACCCATTGGGTTTGCAAAAACAAGATGAATTTATTGTGATGAGCCTTAAGTAGACAACGTGAAGCTGGGGCAACCTAATTTGGATCGACTCTCCCTAAGTAGAAAAGGTTGTATCCGTTCCAAATCGGATTGACCGGTTCACGAGTTGATATGGTTTTCCATTCTTGCAGGTGATGACAAAAATGAATGGGACCACTGAAAAATTTCCAGCATCTTGGATGCCAGAAGTGACCAGAGCGGGGATAGTAAATCCGTAATCGTTTCAATTAAAGCTCCTTACGCGGTGATTGACTCTTTCACTCCTTTCATCGCGCAGGTTGTTGAAGTACTCAATCACGAGTAAACCCATTTTTGCGGATGTCAAATAGCCTGAATGCGTCAATGCAGCAAAATGCAAAAGGGAGTTAGCTGGGGCAAGCGTCACCTAGCTACGACAAATCACGCCCAATTGGGGCAAGCGAATCATTTGTGCGCCGGACAAAGAATAACGTTTATTCTCTGGCAAAATCAATGGACGCAACTGTAGAGTGGTCCGCATCAGAATTAAACCCAAGATACGAATATGGGTGAACGGTAACCTTGTATCGTTCCATTTTGGTCTTCGAAGACCACATGCCTAACATGAGTTTTTACTCATTTAACAGGGAGTCGTTGGCACCGAAAGCCTCAAAAGAAAAGAACTCGCCAACGAGGAGGCGAATAAAGCTATTGACCTTGGGAGTCAGCACTCCAAGAAATGGTCTTTGATTATAAGACCTAGTGGAGGGTAAAAAGTGTCGCTCCTACGTCCCGTGCTTTGATATGCATTTTGATAAGATTTTCTTTTTTTCCTTGAATAAAAGGAACCTTGAAGAATGGCGCTGGAATGCGCCCAAAAACACAAATGGATCTCCTCTGGGGAAAATCCTTGAGAATGATTCATCGCCAACCAAACGGAGGGATCAAGACCACAAGATAGAGGGCCAGATTCTGCAAGCCGCGCGTTTGTGTTCAAATGAAAACGCCAAGCAAGAACAATGCGGTATCGTTCCAATTGGTCTTGAATTTTGGAACACAAACTGACACTTATTGTTTGTTTTTGACAGGGGCTTGCCATCAGGGCAAAACGGGTTTTCACATCCCATGTATTACCCGTTGGAAATACATGACCAAGGGTAAATTGTATCGTTCTAATTTTTTGAAAAATTCGTGAACGTACAATAACATGTTTCTTCCGCATTTTCAGGGATCTCCAGCCTCTAGGGACAGGTAAGTATCCCTTTCCCCAATCCACTAAAGATGTTGAATAAAAAAACAGAGAAGAAAAGAAAAGCCTTCAGAATCTGATGTCTAGAAAAGACATAGAATTCAAACTTCATTGGAATTTCTGTTTTAAAACAGGAGGTTGTCTGAACATGAATAAGGACATGCATAGTGCATCTTAAAATCCCCTTGGCGGGTAAAATTTTTGGAGAAAATGAAAGAAATTTTTTCCAATCAAAAGTTCAAAACTTTCAAAAGGATGTTTTCTCAGACGAGAGGCGAAAACCTAATCCAAACATGTCCAACACACACTTGAGAGATGAGTGGAGTGGGCAGATAGCAAAATCTGGGTCTACGGAGGTAGGGACCATTTGCAGCGATTACATGGGTTGGGACGACGGAGGCATTCGTTTCATATCCCCAAACACTACAGGTGACCGTTGATAAACCCCTTTGAACGGCGCTTTTCATTCTTAACCCTGTCAAGAGCCACCCCACACCGGGGCAAAAAGGAAGTAAGTCCAGCAGCGTCAGGAGAAAATGGTTAGAAATTTTCTTGCTCGGACTAACATTAATCTTTGTGTGTTGTTTATATGGTAATCCAAGTGCCATAGGATGACGAGAAGCATTCATTCTCTATCCCACACACCGAATCCTTTGCACAGCCAACTTAACCCTGCGAATTCATTTCATAAACCCCTGTTGGTGATCATGGCATGTTTCAAGATAGAAACTGCATCACTCCAAGAACGGAAGAATCCAAGAGATGGGATTTATAGAAAAATTTCATATCGGCGTTTAAATGTGCTATGATTCAAGTTGTATATCTAGCACAATTTTCTGAACATCATGGTTCCAAAGGAAAAGAAAAGGCGGGATTTCAACAAAGAAAAATCCCCATCAGCAAGAAAAAGCAAAGTGCCTGGTAAAAGCAAGGCCGATGCTCGTGAAAACTGTTTGATTGATCCCCAATAAAGCCTAGTTGGGAAGAGAGAAAAACCCATAAAGGAGTCAGATCAAGAAGACTGCTCCCCAAATGATGTCAGCCGTGGTGCAAAAACACGGACATAATTGTCAATCTCTTAATACCACAAGAGACGTTCTCTAAAGGACTTGTGCACACCTCAAAAGTGGTTGCACACCTCAAAAATTGAAGATGCAGAATGGAAAAGACATGTGACAAGTTTGCAATGATCACCAATGCCAATCCCCTCACAAATTCTGGGCCAAAAACAAGCCTTTTTCGGTCCCCAATCCTACAAATGTTACAACCCTGAAACAGTCTTCTCTGACTAAGACACTTGGGTTAACATATTGCTTAGCTCGAAGAAGTACGAGCAAGACTATTTCTTCCTCATTTTGCAGGGTTCTTGACTTGTAAACCCGGAGCAGATGGTGAAGACTTTCATTCAATGGCCTCGACTCCAAAGCGGGTCCCCTTTGAAAACCAATATCCAAGCCTAACATTACGGTCCCGTGGAAGACCTCCCGATCGATCAAAATGTATGCGCTGCGAATGAGCCTAAAACCTAGGCACAGGTTAGTAGGGAATTGAGTGCATCCCCTATAAAAAAACCACTATCGCAAAACAGGTGAGAAGACCTCCTTGTCGAGAAATATTCCAATTGATGTTTTGAACAAACTCTTTTTGGAAGTTTCAAATTGTTGGATCCAGATTTTCCGCGCAAGGGATTTGTGATCACATTTGCATGTTGCAAGAATACTTTGGATAACCTCCAGCAGCAAATTTCATGATTAAAACTTAAAACATACGGTTTTGTCAAAATGGACAGCCGTGGTCTTCCCAAAGATTACTAACGTTTTCTTGGTGAAGAAAAATCTTTCAGGCTCAAACTTCTGCAGGATACCTGGAGAACCCAGCTCCCAGAATGTCGCCTCAACGGGCCCAAGTAAAGCTTTGTCAAGATAAAATCTTTCACTGCTTCAAAATTGAATTCCCCGGCAAATTTCGGGATCTTGCAAAAGAAAGGGTGAGGATAGAACCCTTTTTCAAAAGAAGTCAGCAAACTGTCCCAGCAGGACGTGGAGAATCCTCGTCCTAGGACACCCTTTTCAAAACTTAGGCAGTCTCATCGGATGTGGAAAACCCTCGTCATGAGACACCTTTTCAAATATCAAACTGTCTCATCGGACGTGGAAAACCCTCGTCATGAGACACCTCTTCAAAATTCAGGAAGTCTCATCGGACGTGGAGAACCCTCGTCATGAGACCCCTTTTCAAAATATCAAACAATCTCATCGGACGTGGAGAACCCTCGTCATGAGACCCCTTTTCAAATATCAAACTGTCTCATCGGACGTGGAAAACCCTCGTCATGAGACACCTCTTCAAAATTCAGGAAGTCTCATCGGACGTGGAGAACCCTCGTCATGAGACCCCTTTTCAAAATATCAAACAGTCTCATCGGACGTGGAGAACCCTCGTCATGAGACCTCTTTTCAAATATCAAACAGTCTCATCGGACGTGGAGAACCCTCGTCATGAGACCCCTTTTCAAATTCAGGCAGTCTCATCGGACGTGGAGAACCCTCGTCATGAGACCCATTTTCAAATTTAGGCAGTCTCATCGGACGTGGAGAACCCTCGTCATGAGACCCATTTTCAAATTTAGGCAGTCTCATCGGACGTGGAGAACCCTCGTCATGAGACACCCTTTTCAAATCAACTCAAGGTAGAAACCGCCTGAAGGGTCAATCAAAGGTAGAAACCGCCTAAAGGGTCAACTCAAGGTAGAAACCGCCTGAAGGATCAACTCATGGTAGATACCGCCTGAAGGGTCAACTCATGGTAGAAACCGCCTGAAGGGTCAACTCAAGGTAGATACCGCCTGAAGGGTCAACTCAAGGTAGAAACCGCCTGAAGGGTCAACACAAGGTAGATACCGCCTGAAGGGTCAACACAAGGTAGATACCGCCTGAAGGGTCAAACTCAAGGTAGAAACCGCCTGAAGGGTCAAACTCATGGTAGATACCGCCTGAAGGGTCAACACAAGGTAGAAACCGCCTGAAGGGTCAAACCAAGGTAGAAACCGCCTGAAGGGTCAACACAAGGTAGATACCGCCTGAAGGGTCAAACTCAAGGTAGAAACCGCCTGAAGGGTCAAACTCATGGTAGATACCGCCTGAAGGGTCAACACAAGGTAGAAACCGCCTGAAGGGTCAAACCAAGGTAGAAACCGCCTGAAGGGTCAACTCATGGTAGAAACTGCCTGAAGGGTCAAACCACGGTAGATACCGCCTGAAGGGTCAAATATGGTAGAAACCGCCTGAAGGATCAGCCTAATGGTCCGATCCACCATACGGATCAAAACCTTGACAAATTCCAGACACGGAAAGAGTCGTTTCCCTAGGTAAACCTTACAGTAGGTGAACCATTTCTGGTTCGATCCACCATACGGATCAAAATCCTTGGCAAATCCCAAAGTGTGGGACGCGCCTTCCTTAGGTTCCTACCAGTTAGGAATCCCATAATGGTATGACCTACCATACAGGTCAGAGCTTAATCTCCCTAGGATATTCTGAATGACGAGTCCTAGGTATCTGCTTGAAAGTTGTCGCAACCGGCAGCATCTGACAGGTGAGCTTCAGGTAAGCCTCTTTCACTCCGGCCCATGTTCAAATTGTTAAAGCAAACCGGGGATTAATTTGAGCTTTCATCAAATGGCCTTAAGCGATCCAATGTCGTAGCATTTCTTCTCTCATTTTCCCAGTTGAGTCGGTTAGAAATCAGGTGCCACCTTATCTTTGAGAGAAACCTCTAACGAGATAACTCCCAAAGAGGGGCAGCTGTTGACACCTGATTTTTGACCATTTATTATTGTGATTTTTATTCTTTAAAATTAATTAAAAATATCAAAAAAGGTCATAAAATCACAAAATCAACTTTGGAAGCCTTGGCCTAGCCTCGGGGACCAATTTTGAACAAAAAATAGTTTTTGGTATTTTATAATATTTTTCGAATTTATTTAATTATAAAAATACCCAAAAAATCAGAAAAATACCATTCGTGGTCAGAAAAATACACAAAAATATTCAATAATTTTGTTTTAATTTCATCTTCACGTGTGTCACCTTAAATCTTGAAAATTCGGCTCGGGTCACTATGTTTCTTCACAAACATAAACTCGAACCGAGCAAAACAATTCCTTTGCGAGTCTTTTAATTTTCAATTCTCACTTTTTATAAGCCATGACATTGAATCCTAAAGGCTAGAAGTGCAATTGGGTCAATTTGCCCTCCAATTTGATCAATTTTAACCAAAAGGGCTTAATTGCATATTTTTCTTTCGATTAGTCCCTGGTTTCACGGATCTTGAATTTCACACGGGCATACCCATTAAAATTCAACACCTCTACCCATAATTTTCATCATGCCCAATCCATTGGCGGCCTCAATTCAGGCTAATTTGGTCGTTTGGATGTATACGTATGCTCTACGTATTTATACGTCATACGTATTTATACATTATGCGTATTTATACTGTTTGGTAACCTCTTTAACTCTTGTAATAATAATAATGGTTATTATTTTTAACACCTTTGTTAGTGCTTTTTTAAATAGCATTTTTGTATTGTGAGTGCTATTGTTAGTGCTATTTTTAAATAGCATTTTTGTATTATAAATTGTGAGTGCTATTGTTAGTGCTATTTTTAAATGTCATTTATTTGTGAGTGCTATTTTTAGAAAGTATTTATTATTTGTGAGTGCTATTTTATAATACAATTTATTGGAATGAATTTTTGGCTATAAAAGGATGGCAAGAGTTTTGAGGTTGGGGGGGAGACATTTTGTAGAGTATGCAAATTTTTGAGAGCTTAGAGAGAAGAACACAAACACTCTCTATATTCTCATAATCTTGAGTGAGCAAAATATACTAAGTTCGGAATATTGATTCCGCATATTGCTAGCACAATTGTTGTGGAGTTATTAGTCGTCTCCCCGTTCGTCAATTGGTGGTGCGTCCGAACTAGATGCCTAACACTTGTGGAGGCTGAGATCGAAGAACATCGAACCGACACCTCCGTTCAACCACGCTATGAGAGGTAATCCATTTACTCCCTTTGAGGCTTTGTGATTTTTTTTTTCGATTGAAATGCACGAAGTACGCCTCTGGAGATACATGTATGGGTTGTTATTTATTTCCGCTACGTGTTACGTGGATCCCAACAGTGGTATCAGAGCCGATCCTTAGGTGTTTTCGTGCATTTAATTGATTTTTTGCAATTTTTGCAATACTATGGCCAATATGTATTAACGAATTGTTCGTCTTACATGGCTAATGGAGGTTGATTATTTTATATGATAAATTAATCAACGTAGCAAAAATTGAGACTAAATCAATTTTGAATCGAAAATTTATGGCTATCTTATTTTACGTAAAAATTCTGAATATGATTCAACGTAGAATTTTTATTGTGCCTTCCTAAGTTTTAAATTGTGAATTTATTACTTACGTGGAAGGGTGGTGATCATGGAAAAATCCCTAATCAATGTGATTGATGTATGTATGAATGTATGGTGATTATTTATATATTTGGGGTTGTAATTATTAAATGGAGGCTGCGTACTCCTTTTATTTTTCATGTAATCTTTATTTTTAGCATAGTCAATTGTTGATGTAAATGCTACGAGGATTACGTGGATGAGCCTTTTAAGTCGGCGAGCTCTTTGGGGCCCGATTCTTGAAGAGTTCAAGAAACCAAGAAGAAGAGAAGAGCGGCTCTCCGTTATTAAAATATTAAAATGATTAAATGTGGTCTCATTGGCTCGAGACCCATTAAATCATAATTCCATGATCACCACGTAGGATAGATGTTTATGTGATTGACATCTATTTTTTTTTTTATGATTACGTGAGCATGTTAAACTGGTTAATGTGCAAAGTCAGACTTACCTCACCCAAAATTGCGCCTGCATGAAATCCTAGTTAGGGAAAATCACTCGCGTTAGGTACCGAAAGGGCGTTGGTAATGACATCAACGTAACCAAGTCCCCGAACTCAAAATCTCTGGTTCCGCAGAATTGATCGATCTCTCCCAATCGGTCAATAAGGTTTCCGGTCTACCTTCCAAGAAAGACCGGTGGCGACTCCAAATGCATGCACAAGTTGCACATGCCACCACGACCACACTAAGGTCGAAAGCGATCGACTGTTATCGTCGAATCCCTTTGAAAAATACTCCCGCCGCGATTTGGTATGGGCCTGGGAGGGCCCGCGCCGATCCAAGACCCGCGATCGGTAATCCATTAGCCGCGTCCGCTTTCGGACGGGTCGCGACAAGGCCAAACCCTTTTTTTAGCCACTTCAAGCCCTTATTTGAAATATATTATATCACTTCATGCCCTTATTTAAAATAAGGTTCACTTAGGGCCCTTATTTGAGAAAATGAGAGGACTTCAAGCCCTTTTTTGAAATAACCCGAAACCAATGAAGGAGAAGAAGTTTCAACTCTCTCACCGTTTTTATAGAATTTTGACGTGAACTAAAAAACTGTAAATATGAACCAAAGGTACATAAGAGAATGAGATTTCTATTTATTTATTTATTTTTAGAAATTTCATTAACCCACGTTTTTCAAGAATTCGAAAGATCATTTTCAAGTTCAAATTTGTTCATTTAAAATTTAGGTTCTTCTACTTCATTTTTATTTACTTATTTTTTTTTTATTTTTATGTCCCATTTTCTTTATTTTTCCGTTCCATCATTTATTAAATAATAAACTATACTACAAAAAAAAACCTTCTTTGAACTCACCTAATAAAGAAATCCTTCAATTCGTAATGACATGGATATGAAGTGTGTACATCATAGAATATATATTGTAAAGTAGAAAGAAAGTAAAATTTATAAATATATATATGGATAAATAAAAAAAAATGTTTTTAATTTTATTTGTAAATTAGAATTCAAATATAATTCATATTTAATAATTACTTTAAATTTATTTCTTAGGAAGTTTGTTCTTCGAAAAAAAAATACCTTTTATATTATGAACATAAGAAATCCTATACACTTTTATCCCACGTCCCCCATTTGATAATTTTATCCATGCTATATTCCCCTCATATCCCACTTTATTCAGTCATGGGTGGTAGCCAAACACAAGATATGATAACTTCGATCATATCCTGATTTTTATCCTGACCATCAAAAGCAGCTTAAATGGTTCAAGGATTAGGAGGAGGCAGCGGCGATGACAACGATAGACTCTTCGATTCACGTCAGGACCATACGATAGTTCAGTTATTATCATCCCCATTTTATATTCAGATGTAGCTTCGGAGGATTAGTAGCATTGATGTAACTATAAATTCGATGGCAATTTGTGGAATTTAGGGCATACTTTGCCAA
This sequence comes from Rhodomyrtus psidioides, assembly GCA_021437785.1. Lineage (NCBI taxonomy): Eukaryota > Viridiplantae > Streptophyta > Magnoliopsida > Myrtales > Myrtaceae > Rhodomyrtus > Rhodomyrtus psidioides. Next base: position 1,985,634 of record JAILYB010000110.1, on the reverse strand, counting down.
CAATAACTAGTCGTTCTGGAGGGCATAACATGCTAAAATTAGGGAAATAATACACACACGTTACAAAAAAAATCTCGGTACGTAGAATCCGAAGTACTCAATACTGGAAAGCGTGCAAGATTTTAGAAATCGTTAAACTTTGAATCATACGAAACGATAATGAAAAATTGTTTTTGAAAACTTAGGAGGATGAGATGAGATGGAAAAATGTAAATGACTTTTCATTGACTAAGCCATCCCATCTTCGCTGAAATCGTGGGACCACACCTTCGTTTGACAAGGCTTCACATGGTGCTGTTTTAATATTGTAATGCTTGATCTGAGGGGAAATTACCAAAAAAGTGTTAACCTTACAGTATTTGTGCCAATTCAATATTAAATCTTTTACTTTGTCCAATTTAGTTCTAAAATTTTCGAGAATTTTTCCAGTTGAGTCATTAGGGCCAATTTTGACAGAAAATCGCTAATCTAAACAATTTTCATAATTTTTTGAATTTCTATTTTTATTTTCTTATTTTTTTGGTCTTTATGAGAACCTTTTGGTCTTTATTTTCTTATTTTTATGCTCTATTTCTATATAGGCTTGTCCTATGTTTCTATTTGTCGGTATTTTTTTTAATTAATTAGATCTTAATGTAAATTAAATGAACCATAACTATGTAATCCTATTCCTAATAAATTGACCCCAAAATAGCATATCCAAATTATAAGAAAACTGTGCTAGAGAGGGTTACAGACGACCCTCACCCAGGGCCTCAGTAGCCCTGTCAGTCGTGGGCGAGGACCTTTGCTAGCCACAAAGAATAAAAAAGCAAAGAAAATAAAAATTCAAAAAAAAAAAGCTCAAATTTTCATTTTAAAAGATTATGAAAATTGTTCACATCAATATTAACTGTGCCACGTTGGATAATCGATGTTTACGTTTGCAGACCTAGGTCAAAGTTTGTCGGAGGAAGTCAATTACCAAAATGTTTAGGATTGAATTGGTCAAATTGAAAGGTTTAATATCGAATTTACACAAGTGCAATATGTTTAGAATTTTTTTGGTAAATTTTTTCCTTAATCGAACAAATAAAGATTTACATGTTTCAATGAGAAATCGTTAAAATTCAGATATGGGCGATTTCATTCTCCTTATTAGCTCTTCTATAGATCACTCGATCCACTTTATTCGGAAAAAAAATTGTTAGTAATTGAAAGTTTATTTATTTATTTTTTAGTTTATTGCGTGAGACTTTTCGTCGTTCTTCTAGAAAGACTTTTGATCCTCCCAACGAACACACACATGTGCATGTTGTTTATCCTGCGGTAAATAATTAATCTATTCAAATGCCACGTTTAGTTCACGACCAAGCATGGCTAGAACACATTTAGTTCCACTTGCTAGAAATGTATGTGGTTGCCTATCTAGTATTTATACACGTTGAGTTTGCTTAGTTTCAAATCAACACAAACAATGGCAGCGCCACCACTTTCACCACCCCATCTCCTCCTCCCCCTCCTCCTCCTCCTCACCTCCTCCTTCCTCCTCTCCGAAGCCAAACTCTCTCTAGCGTACTACTCCAAATCCTGCCCGCCATTCGCCCGCATTGTCCGCCAAACTGTCGCCGACCACCAAGCCGCAAAGCCCAACACTGCCTCCGGCACGCTCCGCCTCTTCCTCCACGACTGCCTCATCACCGGCTGCGACGCTTCCGTTCTCCTCTCCTCCACCAAGCCCTCCGAGCCCGCTGAGCGCGATGCCGACATAAACCTCTCCCTCCGTGAAGAGGCCTTCGGCATCGTCGCCTCCACCAAAGCTGCCCTCGAGCTCGCCTGTCCCGGCATGGTGTCGTGCGCCGACATCCTGGCCGCCGCGACCCGCGACACCTCGTCACCACGGTCGGCGGCCCGCGTTACGAGGTCCGCTTGGGTCGGAAAGATGGCACAATCTCTAGGGCATCTCTAGTTGAAGGTAACCTACCGATGCCCAACATGACCGTGTCCACGTTGATCGACATATTTGGGTCCAGAGGCTTCTCAATCCAAGAAATGGTGGCCTTGAGTGGCTCACACACTATAGGGTTCGCTCACTGCAAGGAGTTCAGCGCGGGCATATTCAACTACAGCGAGCACTCTCAGTACGACCCAAGAATGTACAACCCTAGCTTCGCTCACGCACTAGAGAGAGCTTGTGCCGGCTACAAGAACGATCCCACACTGAGTGTCGTCAATGATGTGAGGACCCCTCACCGTTTCGACAATCTGTACTACCGGAATAATCTGCCGAAAGGGTACGGGGTCTTGGCCTCGGATCACGCCCTGTACGGCGACCCGAGGACTCGGCCTTTCGTGGCCGTGTATGCGGCCGACCAGAGCAAGTTCTTCAGAGATTTCGCGGCTGCGATGGAGAAGCTCAGTGCCTATGGAGTGAAGACGGGGAGGCGAGGCGAGATCCGGCGCCGGTGTGATGCGGTCAATAAGATGACGTATTGAAAACAGTGCTTGTTGCGAGGGTGGACGGATGTAGTTTCGATTTTTCTAACCATGTTTAAGACAGTTGTAACGTTGTTGCCGGTTTAGTGTTTGGTCGTTGATAACCGATGCACTTCCGAAGAGCACAGAATCCTTAAATAATAAGTGCTGTCGTTAAACATCTCAAAATCAATGAAGTGTGCCGTCCTTCTCGTGCGAAATATAGAGTGAATCGTCCCGTCTGATCACTCTACGATTTTAGAAATTTACTACGAGTTAAAGTTAAAATGCATCTTCTTGCTGTGTCAATGTCAATGACAAACGAAAGAGAATAACACAATAGGGAGGAGAATGAGATAGCTATTCGACACACTTGCACCGAGCGGTTTTGCCATCGGGAAAATATAAAACAAACGCAATCCGACTTTTTGTAGGTTTTTTTAAATTTCACAATCCGTACCTCGAAAGAAAATATTTGCAAAATAATTACTGTCTAGACATCGGATATCGTCTGGAGCTTAAACATGTTAAGCCCTCGATTTTGAATTCAGGGAACAAAAAGCATTTATTAGGAGATTTAAGAAAAAGTTGCGCTTCAAAACCCGAGGAAAACTACCCAAAAAATCTTAGATTTATTGAAATTGTGTCAATTCAGTGTTAAATAATTTTTTTTTTCAGTTGAGTTCTAAAACCTTTTGTATTTGTGTTTAATATTTTAATTTTATTCTTAAAATTTTTGTTCATTTTTTTTCCTTTTGGCGAAGGGTAGGCCGGGGACGCCGGCACTGGGCGAGGGTCCGCTAGTGGCGAAGGGATCGTCTGCTCTTTGAATCCGGACCATTCGTGTTATGCATGGGTGGCCCAGATTATTACTAAAAAAAATAAAAAAAAAATAAAAAATCCAAAAAGTTGCCCCCTAAAAATAGGAGATCTGGACAGGTGCCTGCCCTTCTAAGAAAAGGGCAGACGATCCGGATCCCTGCTGGTGACCCTGGCCGACCCTTAGCCAAATAATAATAATAATAATAATAAACACGTTTCAAAAATTATAATATTATGAAACTTAGCCCTTAATCTAAAATGGCCGGATTGACTGAACGACCACAAATGCAACATGTTTGAGACTCAATTGGTAAAAAAAAAAAAATAGTGAGAGGCTTAATTGGCACAAATACATCATGTTTATGACTTTTTTGATAATTTTTTCTCAAAGCTCCACCCCTCCTCCCCTAGGAAAAAGGTATAGATGCGGTGTATGCTAACGTAAGTAACAGTGATAATAAGTCTAACGAAATGCAGATTGAAGGAAGTAATTTCTTCATGGTAACAAAAAATTTCTGGTACCCTTTAGGAAAAAAAAAAAAAAGAAGCCGTTTTTCCCACTCTGTGAAGCGCCCGGTAAATGGCACTTCTAAAATTCAGGGATTTCTCATGCTACGATCTCAAACTTTAGGAGGGTATGAAAAAAGAAGAAGAAAAATTCCGGACTACTAATTGCACCACGGGATTGTTTTCCTTCTTTAGCTGACTTAACCGTTGAAGAATAGTTGTTGCTTTTTTCTGGTCAAAGTTGAAGAATAGTTCGTTAGACGGAAAACAACACGCTTATCATTAAACCGCTTAAAGAGATATGTTATAGCATATGGAAAGCCAAAAAGTTACCAATCAAAGAAGAAGTGGTGAATTATTCTAGCCTGTGAAGTCCTATAAATCTTCATCATTTTCACTGTTCCACCACCATATCAGTCAAATTTACACCGAGGCGTGCGCCGTAGAGGGAAAAACAACTCGAGCGAGGATGACGAAGGAGGGTGCCAATGCTCGGCGAGTTGCCTTCTCGAAACGCCGGCCGGGGCTGCTCGGGAAGGCGAGTGAAGTATCTGCTCTTTGTGCGGTCGAGACAGCCCTTATCCTTCTCTCTCCGAGAGGCAAGCCTTTCTATTTTGGTTGCCCTTCTCTGGGTGCAGTCCTAGACAGGTCTGAGCGTCCCAAGACGGCTTGCGCTGACGCTAATCGACGGGCTCAAACTGATCGGGACCGAAACATAGAGGAAATAAAGAAACAATATGCCGATCTGCTCGATCAACTGAGAGTCGGGAAGGATGGAGGTCAAGAGATGGATGACATTAAGGCCCTGCCGTTCGAAAACTTCAGCTTCGCCGAGTTTAAGGTATTCGACGAATGGCTGGAAGATGTCGAGAGAGCGGTGGACAAGAGAAGGACGGAGCTCTTGGCCTTAGAGGCTTCGACTTCGACTCCACGCCCGAGAGCTACCGATGTCTCCATCGGAAGCGATATCGATGATAAATGTGGTGATCCTCATAATGCAGAAGCTGGAAATGAGTAATACACTCCAGCAGACGTAGGGAGAGATTGTTGACTCATCTTAAATTGTATTTGGCATGTTTCAGTCAATCTCTCCGCTCCTTGAAATAAATCATTAAAATCCGACCCAAAAAAAAAAAAGAAATAAAACATTAAAAATGCTCAATAAAGTAGCAGCATCTTATCTTATCTCTTCCTCTCTCTTTTTTTTTTTCCTATGATGTTTTGGTTGAAATTGCTTGTTTTCATTATAGTCTTGTCATAATTTGTTTTACCCGAAAAAGAACTACACTAAAGGAACAAACATATGAGTAGTTTCTAGGCGTTTGATAACAGCGCAAAACTTCTACTTCAGAAATAGAAAAAAAAAAAAACAAAAAATGCATTTGGTACCACCCCAGCAATTTATGTTCCCAATTTCCTTTCATTTAATTATAAAAATGTTAGTACAGATTTAATAGTTCATATTTGGATAAAATTGGACTTTTACAAGGACTTAACTAATCAAGATGGCCTCAGAAAATTCAAGGTAATAGTTAGTACGGGTGTAAAAAATACCGGAGTCGATCCTACATGGCCCGACCCCAAATTTTTAGGGTTTTTCAGTTCGGGTTGGGTCGGGCCGAGTAATGAGTAAATGATTTCGGCTAATTTGACGGTATGGGTCGTTTTTTTTTTCGCACTACTTCTTCTTCCCTTCTCACCTGCATTCCTAGCACTATAATTAATCAAAAAATAATACTTAAAGATTCAATAAATAAAAAAATTGATAATATCTAACTCCGCCCTCCCCATCGGCTCCCACCACATCCCACCTCCAATGAAAAAAAATAAAAATAGAACTTAATAAAACTCAAGTACTGACATAATTCATATATACATAGAATTTAAATATGAATTTAAATGTTCTTCCGTTGTGTCATTTCTTTCATGTTGCATATGACTTTTTTTTTTGCGTCTTCTGTAAAATGTATCCGAGGGTAGTAAAAGAAAAATCTCAACTGAGGAATTAAAAAGAAATCAAATCTATTATTTTGATTTTATCTTGACATTATTTTGATGACAAGTATGCTAAGGAAGTATAATTGGTCTTCCACCCAAAAAAAAAAAAAACCGGGCCCTGCCCTCCGACTTATGTATATGTGGATCGGGTCGGGTTATGCTAAACTTATTTCTCTAAAATGGCCTTGTTTATCTTTTTTGTTCCCAGGAGCAAATTAATAATTTTTTTACTTCTTGTTGTTTCAAATCTATTCTTTGGCCATTGATATGTTTTGGAAAATAGAAAAATGAAACGACATGCACAAACAAATCTATGATCTTTTTCTGTTCCGAAGAACAAAAGAGCAGAATAACAGAGAAACAGAAACGTTACCATCATAATTGCACCTTTGGATTGTTTTCCTTCTTTAGCTTATTAGCCGTTGAAGAATAGTCCTTTGTTTTTTTGTTTTTTTTTTCTGGTCTCTCTCTCTCTCTCTCTCTCTCTCTCTCTCTCTCTATATATATATATATATATATATATATATATATATATATATATATATATATTTGTCGAAAAACTTGAAGAATAGTTCATTAGACAGAAAACGACTCACTTATCATTAAATCGCTTAAAGAGATATGTTACCAAGCGCCTTTCTGTTTCGAAAGTGATTTTACCAAACGAATTTCTCTGCCAGATTGATTTCTGGCAGAGAAATTCATAATGGAAAGTGTTGTCATGCAGGCACTTAGTATATGAAAAGCCGAAAAATTACCAATCAAAGAGCGAGTGATGAACTATCCTGGCCCGTCAAATCCTGTAAATCTTCACCATTTTCACCTTTCCACCACCATATCAGTCGAATTTACACTGATTTTCCAGCGTGCATCAATGACGAAAGAGGGTGCCAATGCTCGACGAGTAACCTTCTCGAAACGCCGACCGGGGCTGTTCAAGAAGACAGCTGAAACATCTGCTCTTTGTGCCGTCGAGATGGCAATTGTCCTCTCTCTCTCCTAGAGGCAAGAAATCCTTTCTATTTTGGTCACCCTTCTGCGGGTGCAGTCCTAGACAGGTCTGAGCGTCCAAAGATGGCTTGCGTTGATGCTAATCGATAGGCTCAAACTGATCGAGCCCGAAACATACAGGAAAAAAAGAAGCAATATGCCGATCTGCTCGATCAACTGGAAGTGGGAAAGGATGGAGGTGAAGAGATGGCTGACATTGAGGCCCTGCCATTCGAAAAGTTCAGCTTCACCGAGTTTAAGTTATTCGATGAATGGTTGGAAGATGACGAGAAGGCGGTGGACAAGAGAAGGATGGAGCTCTTGGCCTTAGAGGTTTCAGAGTTCAACTCGATGCCCCCAATCAAAAGCCAGACCGATGTAAATGGGCAGAAGTACACTTTTAGTGCCAAAAGTTGTGTACGGAGATCACTTTGGTGCTAAAAGTTTCAATCGGATCACTTTAGTGCCAAAATTTATAAAAAAAAATGATCACTTTGATGCCAAGTCCGATTTGCTTTGCCAGAATTCTGACGTGGCAATTTTTTATTAATATTTTCGACTGACGTGGATCACCGGCGGTCCACGTGGCATTATTTTTTAAAATTTGAATTTTTTATTTAACATAATTTATTAAATAAGCTAAAAAAATTAAAATATTTAAAAAAAAGGAATAGATTAGGCAACAAGGGTTTGTTGTAACCCTCGCCGCCGCCGCCGCCTCACTATCGCCGGCCATCGCCGACGAGGGTGGGGCATGGCCACCGGGGGTCGCGGAGCCCCGACAAGGGGCCATCGACCTGACCGGAGAGAGCCTGGCGGCCCTCACACAGATATGGGCGAGGGCCGGCGACCCTCACCCGAAGCGGTCCTCACCCTGATCGACGAGGGTCTGGGTACTATGTGTCTATTGTGGTCGACAGCGAGGTGGTGCTCTTTGTGGGTGACCTGCGCGAAGGAAGCACACGCGAGGACCAAGGCGCGGAGGCCCAAGCGGAGAGCCCAGACGCTGGTGCTGCGTCGAGACCACATGGTCGACCATAGGGCTTTTGGGACAGCGACGAGATTCGGCGAACGGAGAGATCTCGATCGATTGCATCACAAACGATGACGCAAGGCTGTGTGCTTCAAGGTCGATTGCAAGAGGATGTTGCAGATGAAGTGTTTGAAGTGGAAATTCAGAGGGTGCTAGAGGGTCGATGTGGACGGCATCTCGATTCAGTTCTCTTGGGATGTGTACAGAATAGGCACGCCGTGCTCATGTTCTGATTCGACAAGCTCGGCCTTGAGGAGGACGTGAGGAGGAGGAGGAGATAGCGTCGGAAACGGGAGGCCGCAACAGCAATCATGGAGCTTTGGGATGATGGAGTCGCCGGTTGTTGTAGGCCATGGTTGGACGGCGGCGGCTGCTAGGCGGTGAGGGTTACAGCAAACCCTCACCACCTCTGTCAACTTTTTTCTTTTTAGTCTTTTTTTTTTCTAATTTTTTATCTTATTGCACTTTATTTTAAAAATTTTCTGTTACTTTTTTTTTAAAATCTTATTTTATTTTTAAATTTTTTTTCTTGAATTTTGAAGTCCACGTGGATCCCACATGGACTTCATTTTTCTTAAAAAAAATGTCAACTAAAATTTAAAAATTAACTAAAAATGCCACGTAATAGGGATTGCCGGAATTTTTGCCGGAGGCACTTAAAGTGATCATTTTGTCTCTAATTTGACACTAAAATGATCCGATTGAAACTTTTGGCACCAAAGTGATCTCCATACACAACTTTTGACACTAAAAGTGTACTTTTACCGATGTAAATGTGGTGATCCTCGTAAAGCAGAAGCGGAGAATGAGTAAATCAACTCCAGCGAACTTTGACTCATCTTAAATTGTATTTGGCATGTTTCAGTCAATCTCTCCGCTGCTTGAAATAAAGCATTAAAAATGCTCAATAAAATAGCAGCATCTTATCTTTTCTTTTCCCTTTTTGTCCTATGCTGTTTTGGTTGAAATTGCTCGTTTTCATTAAAAAGACTGGAGAAGACATGGCCTCTCGCCTTCCGAATCAAATTTTTGAATTCGCAATGACCGATGGTCGAATCAGAACGGTTCACCAATTCAAGCAAAGCAAAATCAACACAACGAGCTAAACCTGCATGTTCTTGCTCTCATGATACACAATAAGTTCCATTCAAATTACCCAGTTTACTCATCTGTCATATGAATACCAGGGTACCTGACTTATACTGGTAATAGTCTTCCTCCCTCATGAAACGAATGAGTTCCGAGTTGTGAGAAGCTCCCATCATTTGCTTCCCCAAAATGTCCTCATACTCCCTCCACCATTGCATGTAGCTGCTGCTTTCCAAGAAAATATCGGGAGAAACAGCATAGTTCTTGAGCAAACCCATGACATACTTCTCGAACTCGGCCAATTTCTCTATTTCTGCGCTGTTCGATCCTCCGGTGTTCAACGACCTGCACAATATTCGCGCCTCCTCCACATGAGCCCAGAAGCATGAATCCTCTGTAATGCTGAACATGATCTTCTTCATTTTTGATTTGTTAGGAACGCTATTCTTGGGCTGTTTCTGATGTTCGTCCAGCCACTGTTCCAGTAGCTTGAAGTGCTTGGACCTCCCTTCGGATATGTAATTTCTTTTGCCCCATTTATAGTACTCGGCTATGTGGAGCGGCTCGACCATCCTCCGGTAATTTGTCCCTGCGAAGAGCCAGCGGATCCGCATCGGTGATCCCGCCCTCTGAGGTCTCTTCTCCGCCTCTTCCACCACGGGTTCCCAGTACATCTCAAGCTCGGTTTTGAACTTAACGACTTTATGGTCACGCTTAGCCATTTTGTTCTTGAAGCTATCGTAGTAACCAGGACCCCGGCCATCGTCTTCGCACTTGTTCTTATACCATTCAAAATAAGCAAGGTACACTTTCATTTTGTCCAGCGCCTCAGCAGGATCAATTGCTGGATTCTTTCGTTCTAGGGTGTCTTGTTCAGGCATCACTATCTTCCTCCACAGAGCATCGATATCCCTATCCTGCGGCTTCCATGACAATGAGAGTTCAGTAAATGAGGTTCCAAAGGGTAAAGCGAGAACATTCATAACAAGGGACAATTCAGGTGGACCAAATATTTCCTGGTTAATCATGTGAAGCTAAAAACAGGTAACAGTTCATTTTGCTTTAAATGGTAAAGCAAAATTATCCTTCTGGTATGAGTAAATCAAGTGTGAATATGGATTCACTATATGTACAGCAAAGAAGGAACAACAAACAATAACCTGAATTTGCATAAGGCCAATTGTCGCAACTTGCGCAGTTATCCCAGCTTTAAATGAATCAGCATCAGCCACACTAACCGCAGAATGGTTCTTGCAAGTCAATCGCCGTTCGAGACATTCAATGACGCTCTTATAACTGAAAATTTGGGGTTCTGCAGTGCTGGCATTCCTTTCCAAGCTGTTCAGGGTGAGCAACTCGATTATGGATTCAGGGGCTTCGAAACATGCCCCACCCGAGTCAGAACACAACAGAAATGTACCAAAAGGCCGGTATCGACTTTGCTCTGTGGTGGACAGGAGAAAGTGTCTGGGAAAACAGTCATCCATATGAGCCACATGCAAGAAGCAAGAACTCCATGTTGAATATCGTGATATGGCTTGTTGGAAGCCACTGTCCCCAATGAGGGGCGAACCGAATGTGATGCAAAGTGGACGGTTTTTGGTGGCTGAATCGAGTGTGCGTAGGAGCCATAGTGTGAAAAGAGAGGCAATGGGTCCACCCAAACAATCTCCAGTTATAATGTGTGGTTTTGACTTGGAGGTAGTTGCAACCTGCATCAAAGCTAGATGAGCATCGACAAACGCAAGTCTATGGGGGTCAATCAGATTTTCTAACTTGCACATGCGTTCCTAGTTAGTTTTGCTAAAATAAACACATTCTTTCCCTTTTGACATTGTTGCGAAAAACAGACGATGTAACAATAAAATAAACAAAACAAGGAAACAACACTGGATTTGTGCGATTCAGTCGGTGTGACCAACCCCAAGGGAGAGCAGCACAGGATTCTAATATAAATTAGACAATAACATTTGGATGCAAAACAGAAAACCATTGTAGCAGACTCAAATTTGGAATCCAGACCTAAGACCCCAAGGCTTCTTAAGAGGCAAAGCCTAATTAGTTTATCAACTCGGCCAAACCCCTTCGGTTTACACATATTGAATAAGCCAACAATATTTCCAAGGGCCAGATGGGAATCATCAAAACACAGAATATAAATTGTAGTCATGTCTTGATTCATTCAGAGCTGCATTGGCATGCTTAAGTTTAACTCAAAACAATACATTCCTTTTTCTCTTCTGGGCTCGGAATAGGATTAAGGTTAATTGAAAAGAATAGGCAAATGGACCATCAATGTCAGAGGAACTGTTCAGACAAATGGCTGACTGCTCATCATTAACCCTTTTGCCAAAAGATGCAATTCACAATCTGAAAGAAGCAAAAAGAGGGTGTTCCCGATTTTTCCATCAAACAAAGCTAGCGATATGTGCAGAAACAACTCAAAATGCCCAATCAATGAAGCAACTATCAGAGCAGATACAAGCATTCCACGACCAACTTCAATAAGACCTGATTCCTAGATCTGAGACCAACTCGTGTGATCTCTAGCAGCGACTAAGAAAAGCTCATTGACCTTCAAAATTAGTAGCTAAAGCTCATAAATAACTCGAAAAGAAAACGAAAGATAAGAGGGTATTACCTGAGCTTTCAGGGGGGAGAGCTGCTTATCTCGGAGAGAGTTGAACAGAGAAATCGCAGCTTTGTTGATGGAAAAAGACGGGTTGTCCTTGGAGCAGAGAAACTCAAACTCAGAGGCCTCTGATGAAGAAGAAGAGACCAAATCGCCCTCTTCTTGGAGATAACTTGTGTCAATTGGTGGGGTCACGAAAGCGATGATGTTGTATTCTGGGTGTTCAAATTCTCGGATTTTCACTGTTTCAGAAGATGGTGGGCTTTGGTGATTGCGGTCAATCGGGGACTGGAGTTCAGAGATTGCAGCCCATGAATTGTTAAGAACATCGGAGGACACAGCCAAGTTTGCCACATCGATTCCGTTGCTGAATCTGCAAATAACCCAAAAAGAAAAAAGGAAAAATCAAGAACAAGATACCAACCGAGGAACAAGAAACAAGAAACAAGAACGCGTCCTTCAGGAAGCGAAACGGGTCAAATGATTCCGAAATTGGGTCTCCTTCGCTTTCGGAACAAACTACAAAGTATCAAAGAAGCAGCAATTTTTCTTTTGTTTGTACACGTACAGAGGTTTAGCAGCTTCAACAGGGTCCATTGCCGGAGCTTCGTTATTGGGCCGCCGTTCTTGCGGAACCGGCGAGTCGACGATGATGGTTGAATTGCGCTAATTCGGATCTTGGAGAATTGAAACAGTCAGAAGTAAGTGGCAAGTTTGCTCCATAAATCTCCCCCATCGACGAACCAAGTCAATGGCTAGTTCTTTGTTTAGTCTTTTCTTTTTAAATTCACGGGGACTTCTCGGAATCAGCATGCTTTCACACTTCGATGTCCTGGAACCAATTCTTTCATAAATGCCGAAAGCTGTGTTCTTTTAACCGGATGGGTATGAACTACCAAGGATTTACGAGGTAAAGAGAGCCTTCTATATTGCGTGCAGTAAATTTTTTTTTTTTTGGGTCGGTAATAAGTTGTTTGCAAAATTACATATTTAATGCGTAATGTAATGTAGTTCTCGCATTTTTGGTACACGTTTATTTTTAGTCATGTAATATAAGAAAATATTCCATATTATTCATGGATCATATTGAATAAATTGAAAATTCATGTATCACATTGTACATTGAGCTAAAGTTCAAAAATCGAATTGAATAAATTAAAAATTTATGAATCACGTTACATGTTAAATTAAAATTCAATGATTATTTATGTTATCCTTCGTAAATTGATTTTCTAGACGCTGCTCTAAAAGTTTGTCCTTTTCTCTTTCTCCTGCCACGATTTTGCCGTCCGAGTCTAAGGAAGGCGCTAACGAAGTTGCTTGCAAGGCAAGTAGGGACTTCCTCCGGTCAATTCTTTACAGGGACGTCTTTCATCTTGTCTTTGGTCAGGTTGATTCGAAATCGAGTAGGGCTGGTTACTGAGTCTAATTGAGTCAGGACAATTCTCTCTGTACTTGAATCGAGCCTTTTGACTCGGGATGCTGCTCAAACTTGATTTGAGCTCGTCTGAATTTCTGGCTTCAGTCTCAACTTGACTCCGTTAACGCATTTTTCGAGCTCGAGAGATCGTTGGATGACAAGAAAAGTAGACTCTCTTTGAGCTCAAACCGGAGATTTCAATACGAAAATAAACTAAACGCATAAACTATTTGATTAGGTTCATGAATCGATTGGGCTGAGTAGTTTTCATGATCTCATATTTGAACGACTCAAAACTCCAAAAGAATCTTAGTCCAAAATGACAAAGTTGTTCTCTAACTAGTAGGGGTGATCGGTTCTCGGTCCGGTCCAGTCCAATTCTTCTCAAGAATCGAGAACTGTTGGAAAATATGGTCGGATTGGATAAACAAAGGAATCAGACTCTAAGGCGTGATAGCACTCTCTTTAAGGAATTATTTACCCCACAATGTTGCTAATGATTACCGATAAAAATCCTCCAAGATACAACATAGTCTGAAGCGAGATTATTAGATAGCAATTCTAATAACTCTCCAAGAACTCTTTGGGAAACAATCATAAAGGAAGGTTGTATCTCTTGAGTATTTGTTAAACGAAAGTTAAAAGTAAGGAAATGTATTAAAATGAACAAAACACTAGAATATATAACGAGAAATGAACACACCTTTTCACGTCCGAAAAGTAATTAATTCTCAAGCAACTCTTCGTGTTCTAACAGTTTATTCAAACACACCTTTTCATAATTTTTCGAAGATGATTTCTATACGAAAAATTGCAACTCTTCATGTCTAATAACGGATAGTTCAGACATACCTCCTCATGTTTGAAATTGTACAACCAATTACATCTTTTCATGTTTGAATCAGTAGTTACTACCGAAGACACAAGCACTCCAAATGTCACAAGAGTATTAGTTTGGTAGTTATGTCCGAACAGACATAAACCTTCCAAAAGATATAATAGTATCTTATATCCATGAACAGTCGCACTGTTCCAATGAGTCACGAAATTCATTTATAAAAGAAATTATTTCAAAATAAAATAAAATAAAATAAAATAAAAATAATTGTTGAATAGAGCTAATTCCACGCCGCGATCGCGCAAATGTGCAAAGTGCTAAGTGTGTCTAATAATCGCGCAATCGCACGCGGGTATAGTGGGGTGTAGCCCACTTACCCATTTCTTTTCTTTTTTTGAAAGACAATATTAGTCTTCTAACTAATAAAGTGAATTGCTCTCTACCTTTTATTCTATGTGAGATGTAAAAAATGTAATATTTTATTTATTTTAGAAACAAACTTCAACAAGAATCGAACCGATGATCCGGTTCCCATTTTTACGGAACCGAAAATCGGACCGCCCATCCCGAGAACCAAGAACCGGACCGGTTCCGGATCGGTTTCAAGGAACTGATAACACGATCGAAGTGGAAAAGAAGCAACCATGTGCATGATGAGAAAGATGATGGAATTGGCCCCGAGATGTTGTTGAAGGACAATGTGAACTCGAGTAGCGAGTTGCATAATGTTTATCTGCTCGAGAGTGAGGAGTAAAGACTAAAGAGGCGACTCAGGCAAAGGGTGCAAAGTGGAAAAGAACCGAACCCTAATCAATAAACATTCTGTTATTATAAAAAAAAAAAAAAAAATCGACTGGTCCGATCCTATGGCCCTAGAATCGGGAACCGGACCCCCGATCACAGGTTCCAATTTTAAGAACCAGGCATAGGACCGAACACCTTTAGAACCGAGAACCGGACCACCGGTCTAGATCAATCCTGTCCGGTCCCGGTTCGGGCGGTCCGATTTGCTAACCCCTACTAATTGGTGGTGCACTACCTTGTAGACCTAGATGCAATAGAAACGTATATGGTGAGTCACGTCACGTGGCTTACGTCATAATAATATAATCGGTCTTTCTTTAGGAACCTTTAGAAACGCGTTTGACAGTGGCATGATATCCGAGTAGGTCTTTCTTTTTGTAGTGTTAGAAAAGTCGTTGAGTGCAGTTGTCCATTCTAATTAATATGGGGACCCTCTGTCGTGGGACAGCATAACATCTAGGGCATCTCTGGTTGAAGGTAACCCACCGAGGCACAACACGACCGCCTCCACACTGATCAACCCATTTGGATCCAGGGGCTTCTCAATCCAAGAAATGGTGATCTTGAGTGGTTTCGCACGCTAGAGGTGTAACGACCTGGTTCGAAAAAGGCGAAGAGTGGTTGTTGGGGCTAAAGAACCTGGACAAGGCGCAGGCGTTTAGGATGATGAATGGAGCGGGAATGAATTGGACCGTGCACCGAACGTGAGATAATGATTCTGAGATATACACACATGAAAAATGGAATTAATCCATGAAGACGCCTTTTGATGTATTAATAACCTTCACTTTAGAACTCCAAAGTTAAGTATGATCAAGCTAGAGTTCTACTAGGATTTGTGACATCCTAGAAAGATGTTTGCCTTTGAGCCAAAGGACAAACAATGAGGTTTGATATGAGACGTGCCAAAGCGGACAATATCCCAAATGAGTCAAATCCATGGTGTCACGATAGGGCTCTCTCACTGCAGGGAGTTTAGTGCGGGCATATTCAACTCCAGCAAGCACTCAGTATGACCCAAGAATAAGACCCTAGCTTTGCTCATGCATTAGAGAGAGCTCGTGAGAATTACAAGAACAATTTCATACCATGTTAAGATACATGTGTGAGTTGTGTTAGACAAGCCTCATATCAAAAAATTGAATATATCTAAATTGGTTCATAACTCAATGACTTAAGCTTTCGAATGAATGTGGCAACTAAATATATCAATAGGCTCGGACTACTAAGTGCACTACACTGCAGGATTGTTTTCCTTGTTTAGCTGAGTAGCCGTTGAAGAAGTCTGTTCTAGATTCTTATCCATGTACTGTTCTGGATTCTTATCCATGTACATTAAGAACTGGTAATTGCCATTTCATTAGACCGGAAACGTCACGCTTATCATCAAACCGCTTAAGGAGATATGTTAAAGTTACCAATCAAGGAGGGTGTGATGAATAATTTTGGCCTGTGAAATCCTATAAATGGGCACATCTTTTCACTGTTTCATTGGTTTTCCAGAGTGCACCACAGAGGGAAAAGCAACTCGAGCGAGAATGACGGAGGAGGGCACTGATGCTGGACGAGTTACCTCCTCGAAACGTCGACCAGGGCCGTTCGAGAAGGCGAGTGAAGCATCTACTCTTTGTGCCGTCGAGATGGCCAATATCCTTCTCTCTTAGAGGCAAGCCTTTCTATTTTGGTCACCCTTCTGCGGGTGCGGTCCGAGATAGGTTGGACAGTCCAAAGATGGCTTGTGTTGATGCTAATCGGCAGGCTCAAACCGATGGAGACGAAAACCTAGAGGAACTGAACGAAAGATATGCTGGTCTGCTCGAGCAACTGAAAGCCGGAACGAAAGGAACTGAAGAGCTGGATGATATCAAGACCCTGCGATTCGAAAACTTTAGCTTGACCGAGCTTGTGGCACCCGATGAATGCCCGGAAGATCTCGAGAAAGCGGTGGACAAGAGAAGGATGAAGCTCCTGGCCTCGGAGGCTTCGAGTTTACGTTCATGCCCAAGAGCAATTGGTGCCTCTATCGGCAGCCAAGGCGATGATGAACGTCGTGATCCTCGTAAAGCAGAAGCTGGAAATGAGTAATCAATTCCAGCGGACATACGGAGAGATTGTTGACTCATCTTAAATTGAATTTGGTATGATTCAGTCAATCTCTCCGCTTCAACAAGAGAGGCCTCTTGATGATAAAGCAATAAAATTGCTCAATAAAGCAGCAGCTATCTTTTTTTCTTTCCCTATATTGTTTTGGTTGAAATTGCTCGTTTTAATTATAGTCTTGTGATAGACGTTTTCGAACCGAATAAGAACCTGCGCTAAAAGAACAAACATGAGTAATTCCTGTAGAGGGAAAAACAGAAAGGCAGAGAAAACATAAAATCTTGCCTTCCGAAATCGAATATTTGAGATCGCGATGACCAATGGTCCAGTGAGAATCCGAATCAATTACAAGCAAAGAGAAATCAACACAACGAGCGAAACTGGCACGTTCTTGCTCTTATCATACACTATAGATTACATTTAAATTACCCAGTTTATCCATCTGTCATGTGAATGCTGGGGTACCTGATTTATACTGGTGATATTCTCCGTCCTTCATGAAACGAGCGAGTTCCGAGTTGTGAGAAGCTCCCATCATTTGCTTCCCCAATATGTCCTCATACTCCCTCCACCATTGCATGTAGCTGCTGCTGTCCAAGAAAATATCGAGAGAAACCGCGTAGTTCTTGAGCAAATCCATGACGTACTCCTCGAACCTGACCAATTTTCCTATTTCTGCGCTGTTCGAGTCTCCGCTGTTCAACAACCTGCATGAGATTCGCGCCTCCTCCACACGTGCCCAGAAGCACGAATCCTCTGTGACACTAAACATGATCTTCTTCATTTTCGAACTGTTGCTGACGCTCTTCCCTGACTGTTTCTGATGTTTGTCCAGCCACTCTTCCAACAGCTTGAAGTGGTCAGATCTCCCTTGAGATATGTAACCACTTTTGCCCAATTTATAGTACTCAGCTATGTGGAGCGGTTCGACCATCCTCCGATAATTTGTCCCACCAAAGAGCCAGCGGGTTCGCAGCGGTGCTCCTTCTCTCTGAGGCCTCTCCTCCGCCTCTTCCACCACGCGTTGCCAGTAATTCGTGAGCGGTCTTATGAATTTAACAGCTGTGTGGTCGCGGGGAGTCATTTTGTTCTTGAAGCTGTCGTAGTAACCAGAATGCAGGCCTTCGTCTTCGCATTTCTTCTTGTACCATTCCAAATTAGCCATTTTCACTTTCATGGCGTTCAGATCCTCTGCAGGATCAAACACTTGATTCTTTCGTTCTAGGACACCATATTCAGACATCACTATCTTCCTCAACAGAGCATCCATATCCATATCCTGCGGCTACCATGACATTGACAGTTCAGTAAATGAACTTCCAGGAGGTGAAAGGAAAGCAATCATAACAAGCGTCCGTTCAAGTGGAGCAAATTTTTCCTAGTTAAGCATGGGAAGCTAAATGTACAGTTCATTTTGGTTTAAATGGCGAAGCACAATAATCCTTCTTGGTATTGACTAAAACAAGTGTGAAATCTCCCGCGAAGGTATTCAGGACATGTAAAGGAAAGAAGGTACAAAAATAGTTACCTGAATTTGCGTAAGGCCAATTGCTGCAACTTGTGCAATTATCCCAGCTTTAAATGAATCAGTATCATGCCCACTAAATGCATAATGGTTCTTGCAAATCAATTGCCGTTCAAGACATTTAATGATGCTCTCATAATTAAAAACTTGGGCACTTTCCGAGCTCTTTGGGGCAAGCAACTCAATTATGGATTCAGGGGCTTCAAAACATGCACCGCCCGATTCAGAACACACAAGAAATGTTCCAAATGGCTTGTATGTACCCTGCTCCATGGTCGACGACTGAAAGAGCCTGGGGAAACCGTCATCCTTATGAGCCACATGCAAGAAGCAAGTATTCCATGTTGAATATCGCGATATGGCTTGCTGGAAGCCGCTGTTCCCAATTAAGGGCGAGCCGAACGTGATGCAAAGCGGACGTTTTGCAGTCGCTAAATCGAGCGCGCGTAGGAGCCATAACGTGAAAAGAGAAGCGATGGATCCACCCAAACAATCTCCAGTTATAATGTGTGGAATAGACTTGCTGGAAGTCGCTACCTGCATCAAAGCAGAATGAGCATCGACAAACACAAGTCCGTGGGGGGCCGGCCAATCAGATTTTCTTACTTGAACATGCGTGCCGAAGCCGGTTTTGCAAACGTAATCACATCTTCTTTTTTGATATTATTGCGAAAAAAGAAGAAGAAGAAGGCAATGGCATAAATAAAAATAAACAGGTATCGAAATTACAACTACACTCGAGTTACTTAAACACTTTCACTGTTTCCCAATTACCAATCACACTTAATAATTCACCCGGAATTCAGACCTCACAATTCCTCACGACACAATATATCAATCTCATAAAGGGATCAACAAATTTTACCACAAAATTTATTGGTTTTCAAAGCACTCATAATTTCTTCATTATATCATTCGGGATGCACGCTCCACAATTCATTGTTTCAGCCAAAATCTCGAGCAAAAAAACCAAAAACACCTCTCCTAAAAATATTATATTTTTCGACCCCAAAAAAAAAATTATATTTGGATCCAAAATAGGAATTGGAGATCTACTCAAACAGAATCTATCTCCAACACGGATTTATTGTCACTGTCATATGTTCCGTCGACCAGAAGTCCACTCAAGACTTTCCTAATTTACATCGAAAGTCCAATTTGGAATTTCTACTTTGATCAGGTCGCTCAAAATTAGCAGTATTCTCTCAACCGATATTGTGGTCAGGTCAGACAAAATCTCGATCCAACTTTTGCACATCAGACTCAAGTTCACGCTCCGATAGAGGCAAAAATGGGGGGTTGACCCACCTTTCAATCAAATAAAGCTAATGTTATGCGAAGAAACAGCTCGAAATGATCAGCAACGAAGCGATTATCAGAGCGTATGTATGTACAGCAGGAACCCGATTCAATAACAACTAATTACTAGATCTGAGACCAACTTGCTATGATCTCAAGCGGCGACTAAGCAAACCCCATTGACCTTCGAAATTAGTAACTGGAGCTCATAAATTACTCGTGAAGAAACGAAAGATAAGAGGGTGTTACCTGAGCTTTCAGGGGAGAAAGCTGATCTTTGAGAGAGTTGAAGAGAGAAATCGCAGCTTTGTTTACGGAGAAAGACGGGTTCTTATTGGAGCAGAGGAACTTAAACTCAGAGGCCTCTGAGGCAGAAGAAGGGACCAAACCGCTCTGTTCTTGGAGATAACTGGCGGTAACTGGTGGGGTCACAAAAGCAATGATTTTGTATCCCGGGTGTCCGAATTCTTGAATTTTCACCGTGTCAGAAGACGGTGGGCTTCGGTGATTGCGGTCAATCTGGGACTGGAGTTCAGAGATTGCAGCCCATGAATTGGAAAGAACGTCGGAGGACACGGCCAAGTTCGCCAAATCGAGTCCGTTGCTGAATCTTGCACAAAAGAAGAAAGCACAGAATCAAGAGCAAGAGACCAACAGAGAGGAACCAGAAACAAGAACGCGTCCTGTCGGAAGCGAAACGGGTCAACGGATTTCGAAGTTGGGCCTCGTTCGATTTCGGAAAGAACCATGAAGTTTTTTTTTTTTTTTTTTTTTTGAGAAAGCTAAAAGAAGCTCTTTTCTTTTTTTTCCTTAATACGTACGGAGTTTTAGCAGCTTCTTCATGCTCCATCGTCGGAGGAGCTTCGTTGTCGGGCTGCTGTTGTTGCAGAACAGGCGAGTCCAAAATGGTTGATTTGCGCGTCTGCGGATTTGGAGAATTGAAACAGTCGGGAGCAAGTGGACGTTTGCTCCATAAATTACCCATTGACAACCCACACCGCAGACACATTTAATCTCGAGACGGGGACTCTCAAATTCTCAATCCAAAGTCAATAGATGGTTCTTTGTTTAATTTTTTTTCTTTCTTTTCTTTTGTCAAATTCATGTTATATTCATGGTGAATTTCTCGGAATGAGCATTGCGTCCACGTCCGACGTCGGGGAATCAAGTTCTTTCTTACATGCCAAAAGCAATTCTTCGCTTCTTCTTCGTAGCTTCCCAGCCAACCTATGGAAAATAAAAATAATACTTTTGGGTATAAACTATAAACTACAGTACGTTTACGCGGGAAATTAACGTTTCTTTTCTTCAAACCAGGTGACCCAGAAGTAAAGATCTATCCTTTGCGTACCTTTAAACACTTTCGCTTTGTAAGAAGTTTTTTCTAGGATGCTGCGACGAAAGTTTTATGTACTTTTCTTTCTCTTGCTGCCTTCTTTGTCGTCCGCGTCTGACGAAGCCGCGTCTGACGAAGGTGCTTTGGAAAGGAGTTGTTGGCAAGTAACGACTTCCTCGGGTCAAGCCTGTATTGGGAATTTTTTTTTTTTTTTTGGTTAATTTCATTTGCCAAGATTTCTTGATTGGGAAGTTGGGTAGGGCTGAACTTGAGTCAAAACTGCTTCGTAACTCAAGTCGGGCCAGACCCGTTTGGACTCGGGTGCTGCTCGATATTTCGATTTGAGATCGACCGAGTTTGTGGCTTCGGCCCCCAACTCGGATCCGTGAAGTGTTTTTTCCGAGCTGGAGCCGATCGCATGTCGATAAGAGAAGTTAAACTTCCTTCAAGTCGAAGCTCAAACTCGAGAAACGACAATACAACAAAAATTAATACGCCAAAACAAATGAAAGAATCATGCTATCCGATCAGGCTCGTGAGTCAATTGGGCAGAGTATTTTCGTGTTCAAGCTCCATTCAATCCGATATTTGAACGACTCAAAACTCCAAAAGGATGTATTATCCAAATCGACAAGGTGTTTTTCTAGCTGGTCGTGCACCACCTTCCAGACGTAGATGGAATGGCAACGTCAGGGTGAGTTGCGTCACGTTGTTTAAGTCAGAATATGAGAGCGTCCTTCCTTGTGAAGCGTTTGAAAAGTCGCTTGAGTGCATTTATGTGGATCCTTCCATTGTGGGGCCAAAGAAGATTGCTGAGAACTACCCCAACCCCAAGGCTTTATTCTTGTTGAAATAAAGATCTTATGGTCACATCCGCCTCCACAAATAACTGCAATAGCGATTATCTCATGATTTAAACGACGTGAAGAGTCACGTCTTTTTTAGAAATTTAACATAAAAAGATTCTATCTTCTTCCTATCTGACAATTAGTTCAAAAAAAACTGCCGACACTTTCCTTCCTCATACCTATTGAATCGCATCAAAAGCAAAGGTACTCGAGACTGCGAAAACGACACTTAATCTGTAGACAGCGGGTACATTCTCTTGTGCAATCGTATTCCGATATGTGATGCAAGTGATAAATTGGGCATGTTAAAGTAAGATTTTCTGCATATAAAAACTGGAATCTGTTTCCTTGGTATCAGAGCCGGTCATGTTTGTTTATCCTGATCGTAATACACAGTAAAAATCGAAATTCAGAACTTGTTCGTCATCTGTGGATCCTTCCAATGTGGGACCAAAGAAGATTGCTGAGAACTACCCCAAGGCTTTATACTCAAGTAGGCATTGACCCAAGACTTGGGAGAAAACTGTCCCACAAATGTGAAAAGCATCTATTCCATCGCCAAAGTGTCCCACAGCATCAACACGAGAAACTAATCCGTGACAAAAAATCGAATGCAAGAACAAAGCAGATCACAATCTCGCGAGATCAAGTTAGAAAGCAAGAGCCTCTACGTCGCCAGGTGAAATGTCGTCAAAATTGTCTTGCATAGGCCGATTGATACGATGGAAGCAAGCGCAGCGAGGCATTCACGTGTGGAAGTTTCCATGACCAGACTTCGCCATTTGGCTCCATATTACCTCACGTGATCTCGGCCTCAAAGCAAAAGAACCACAAAGAACTGAAGCATGTCCCTGAGAATTCGCCGCCATATGAAAATGGCACCTGATCCCGAGGCTCTGGTCCAACTTCAAGGGATCATCGTATTTTACGAGATGATGGACGATCTGATCTAGTTCTGATGTCCTTTGTGTATATATCGGTGAGAGCAAAAAGTAACAGCACAAACACGACTTGAGCGCTCACGATCCCAAAATGACTGATGCTGTTTCCGATTTCCATCCAGCTTCCTGTATTGCGGACCTGACATTAAATAAAAGTCACAGTAAGTTAGGTTGGCAGAATAAGAACTATGATTAGAAACAAGTTCTGCAGGCAACCTAGACAATGGAAGCCGATAAAAATTATAGGGAGGATAAGTACGGCAAGTATATGGTTACCAGAAAGAAAAAGTGGATGGTCATCACATCTGAAAATAATATAACTAGGAAATAACATCCTGATCGCGGAACTCGAATCAGTTTGGCTATTGCACTAAAGGTACATCTGCATTTACAGAAGACAGATTATCGTGAGAGAAGTAAATAGGCGGTTACAACCTATGTCACATCAAAAGCTACCAAGTTTCAACCTATTAATAGTCCTGTTATCATAAAGGTAAATGCCACGACCGATAAGAAAAGATCATTTTACAAGAGAGAAGTAAAGAAGACCCTGGCTCAGTGACCTTCAAAAGGCATATGTTCGAATAATCATTTCCACTTACCAATGTGATTTACGATAGTCCATAAATAAAGACTTCAATGTCCTTTACTCTAAGCCTTTCCAGACAGTCGATACATATTAGATTTTTGGAGACAGAGGAGCTCTGCTAGATCTAGGTCCACATATACAGATTCATGTGAAAAATACCCATCGTGGTTTTAGTTGTAACACATATAAAGATGTCCAAATCAGTTAACCTCCCTCAGGCGTTGTGAACAAGACAGAAGGCTCATCACTTACAGATTGATTTAAAACTAATAGGGTCTTCTCATAAACATACCTCACTAAAAGCTTTGAACAAACAGAGATGACCTACGTTCTCTATGGGCTACAAGCTAATAACAGAAGCAAAGAAAGAAAACCTCTTTATAGAGAAAAAATAAATTAACTACTAAACAATTTTCAAAGGACTGCCATGTTGATCTGCCAATATACTTGCTATCATGAGAGAAAGTAAGTACTTACATGACAAGCATGAATGGTATGAACAACTTGAAGATAAGTAGGGCTGCCATTAGAAAAGGCTGCAATGACGGCAACATGCATCAACTTAGTGGAAGCTTTGTTTTGAAATGGAAAGAAGCTGTCACTAATAGGGTTGCTTACACTGAAAACAGTTATAAATCGGTACACAGATGAAATTTCAAAGCTTGCAATGCTTGCAAAATTCCCCGTCCCGAAAAAGGCAACATTGAAGAGTACCATCTGACAAACACAGACATTAAATAACACAGATGGCTCCCATATCTGAATAGTAAAAGGAATTCGAGGAGATATGAAATGACATAAGAAAGCATCCAATCCTGCAAGTTTTTTGCACTCTACACATATTTAACATCAGCATCATTTATACGAGGACCATATTGATAAGAAAAAAGGATAGTGAGCCGATCTGATGAATTTATGTTCACATTTTCCCCAAGCATGCTTCTTAAATCTATTTAAGGCGTTTGCTTAGCTGAAGAAATTCTCTGTTGAAAAAGTCTTAACAATTAATTAATTAGGATACGACTGCCAATCACAAACAACACATGCATAAGCCTTCTTTTTTTTCCAAATCATGAAATGTTTTCTTGTTCCAAGGCAAGATGGAGAGAGGAGAATGAACTTACAAAAGTTAGAGGTATTCTCACATCAGAGAGCCGCAAGTATCTATCATCAGTTTCAAGAACCACATTTTCCACCGTGCTCATATTGGAGACAGAAATCTTCTCTGTTTTACTTACATAGAGCAGTGTGTTTTCAAAAAGTAACCATGCCATAAGTGCAAGAGCAAGTGCTCCATAGAAGACAGCTTCGTACCTACCATGTTCCATATAAAGGGAAAAGAGGAAAATACATAAATCATTTCTCTAATAGGATATGTGCCTTGAAAGTTAGAGAAACATAGGCAGATGAAAGGTGTGTGAAAGAGGTTTACCCAATAGATAGAAGAAGGAAAGGGGGAGCAAAACCAAGAAATATAGAAGTCAACCGAGATAAGAGGGTATTTTCTGAAAACAAAGGAAGAATCATAGAAGAACCTACAATAGAGGAAACACTGCATGATTAGAGATAAAGAGAGTTAAAACGCACAAAATAGTAGCAGTAGAGCATAGATTAATTTGCACAAATAATAGATTAGAACCTAAATACAAGTCTAGTGTAAAAATAACACAAAATCATGCGGCAAATGAAACATAATAATTTGCGTTCAGTTAATAAGTTTGCTATGCTATGTCATAACATATCTAATTTCAGGTCACACTAGTTGCAATACAATGTATTGATCATGGACCCATTTTAAACACCCGTTAATCCTCCTCAAAGGCCTCCTCTATCTATACAAGGATCCTCAAGCACCAGCCAATGCAATGAGTCAGTATGTCTAGTTCACTTCTGATGTTTGGCACATCTGGAGCACCAGTACCCAGGCGACCAGGTCATGATTGTTATACAAGTGACTCTCCCTCAGATGGAGATTACAATCAGAGAAAAATGACATTTCAAAAATACATAAATTAGAAGGCCAGTAAAGATAATGAAAACGGAAAGTCTCTCTTAAAACTTAGCTGCACAATGGAGTGAAAGGCGCAAGTAAATAGCAAGAACGAGGCTACATCATACCAGCAATGAGCCAATTCAGGAGCTGGTGGAGTATATGTAGTTCTTGGTTCTGCATTCTGTGAGATGTCGAGAGTGATACCATCATTGAGGACAACCCCACCAATAGTACCTATCAGATGAGGCAAAAGAGCTGGTCTTAGTGAAAGAATGATAAGAACATCATCCAGAAAAAACTGATGAAATTTTCAAAGAGACTGTAGACATAATAACATGCACCTGAAAGAGGAAGAGCATGGAGAACTTTGACTTTTTCATGTCACGACTACATATACTTGACCAATACTTACTGCCTTCAGCATGCTTGTCTAGCCACCTTGCAGCTACTGCTATAACAGTGATCATAACTCCACTAGATACCCTATAAGAAATAGTCACAATGCCCAACATAGGAGTAAAATCAGCTGATGTTAATTCAAAATAAAGTTAAGGTCAACTGAGGATGATAAGTATATACAGGTGGAGGTCTCTTTTTTAACTCTTAGTGGCTAGTCATCAGCATAAAGTAGAACAATTACACCAAAGATGACAAAGCTTCCATTTTCCTAACTGACAGTGACATGATTAAGGCTTTTTCATGGTAGCATGCAAAAGCAACCTGATGCTCTAAATGGAATATGTGGCCTAGAGAAAGAGTTTTTGTTAGAAAGTCCAACCCAAAAGCTCAAGCTAATAGGTGGAGGGAGACCACATGAATATAAAGTGCATTTAGAACCCTTTGTCGAGCAATGTGGGACACACTTCAACACCCCCCCTTACGTGCAAGCCGAATTACGAGCGGCACGTGAAATTTTGACTACACATATTCAAGTGGAGTTTTTGAGAAATTTTCTACTATGCACATTCGCGAAAGGGATAGCACTAACTCTGATACCATGTTGAAAAGTCCAACCCAAAAGCTTAACCTAAGGTAGAGGGAGACCACATGAATATAAAGTGCATTTAGAACCCTCTGTCGAGCATTGTGGGACACACTTCAACAGTTTTTATATTAACATATGCGGAAGAAAAAAAGTAGATAGAGGGAATACAAACCCCATCCCCTCCAAAAGAAAGGAAATAGAAAAATGTAGTTATAACATGTGAAAGAACAAGTGCAGACTTGTCACTCTAACACACTGAAAAATAAGTCACAGTTTAGTAAAGTGACATACACCAACGGATTATTATCAGGAATTTCAGCTGGCATCAATGTGAATCCAGACAGGAACCAACAGGCCAAGCAAACAAAAGCTGGTATCTGAAATTTCCACGGAATCAAGTAGAACAGATAACAAAAGGCAGTAACCCCCGCAAAAAGGAAACACCACGTATAGAGCTTCCTGTCGGTGAAGCTGTTAACCTGATGAATAAATACAGAGAAAACTTTAGAATGCAAAATTATCTATTCACCCCCATTACCAGGAGTTTGCCCAGGTTTATCAAATTTACTTTTTCGTCCATACCAGGAATTCGGATATCATGACAGAGACAGCAAGGGTAGCTAGAAGTCTAAGGACATAATTTAACTTCTCTCCGAGTAAGTATCTCCAAAGTGCTTTTAAAAACTGATGCTCGCCAATTATTCTTGCCCAAAGAAATATGGTCATTGCAACGTATGCATGATAAAGAGGAGGAGATTGCTCCCAGAATAAAATCATAGACACAAGTCCCATTGCAGCAAATCCACATAAAAGTATCTGCCATGATAGGAATTGAATGTCAATAAGAAGAACCTGGAAACAAATGCAAGAAGCAAAGTTTATCCCTAAAATGGGAAAATAGATCCATCAGAAGGCCCATCCAAAAAAGAAAGAACTGTTTATCAGATAAAAGGCAACCCATTATACCCAAGAAAAATCCAGCTAGTAAGCAAAATGACAAAAACAAATTGACCAGAGTTTATGCCATAGGAGGACTTTTCTTACTAGTAACCACAGAGAGATTTTCTCAAACAACAATGCTCCTATGATAAACCAAGAAAATGTCAAGAGTATGGCAGAAGCTGCAGGCTTAAATCCCCTTTTCAATTGTTCTAACGACAACACTTCCACCATGAATGTTGCCTCACACAACCCTGGCCCCAAGCTAAATTACTGTATGTTTCAGTCAGCTTGCAGTTTGCAATGCATAGCTGGAAAGGATTGTGATCCAGAAATTTAGTTTCTTGACATTTGTTTATGATGCCATGCCAAAATGTGTGCACATATCATGTCTAGTTCTGTAGTCTTCTTTTGTCCCCCTAGTGGATAAGTAACATAGGAGGAGCAAGATAATAATTGAACTTCAGGCCTTTGGAATCCAGATAAGGATGGACAACTACTAGGCAAACCCTCCTTCCTCATGTCTGTGTTCTAATTGAATATGAAAACCACAAACAAGGCTGACACATTACTTTTCTGGTGTCTTTTTTCTGTTGCATTGCTTGCTCCTTTCGGAATAGAATACCCGGCAATGAGGTGTAAGATTGCAGCACATGGAGAATGAGATAGAGCATCCAACCAAAATATCCCAAAGTGATTACAGCCATAAGCATCAGCCAATCATAAGTTTGAAAATAATGAAGGCCTTCAAGAGCCAAACTCCTTAAATCTTCACTTCGCTTCAGTGCAGCTTTGTAATCTCTGATCGAGATCAGTTCCTCGATTTGGTCCACAACTAACATATAGTGCTCTAGTGGTTTGAATGGCTTGAAGAATAACGCATTTGCCTGCTTTATATCTGAACTTGTCAAGCCAATAGTCAAAAGAAATTTTGTTGTCTCCTTTCAATCCATGCACACGAATCCGAAATTCAATATGGGAAAAAAAAAATCATGATAGGTACTTTTGCAACATATGGCAGGTCATCTAATGGAAATATATGCCAAGACAATCTGCTTAACATTGTTAAACATTATAGAACATAGATATAATTTACAAGACTTTATCTGACATGTTATACAATTGCCTAAGTGTCGAACAAAAATTATGTGAACAGAAAACCTGGGATTACATGTGAGAAATAGGGTAATTTTTCAAATGAAGACTGCAATTGTTTGAAATTCCAAGTAAGCTTCCTCGAAAGTCATATTACCAATACTGAACCCGACATGAGGATAGGATACGTGATTTCCGGAGGAACTGGTTTAGTATTTGTTTTGTATTGGACAGCACCGCTTCAACTTCCTCTGCCTGCAAATGAAAGAAAAGGTTTCTTCTTGTTGCATCTGGAGAGATCAACATAATTTGCCACACTAAGGAATGAGGACTCCACGTTTTGTTTTAGATAAGAGAAATCACTTACTAAATAAAGTTTATCATACTTGTGACAAAATTCAACATCTGTAGATGTTATACTACTTAAAGCTCACCTCATTCATGTCGATGTATCCAAGAGGCAAATTTCCCACTGAGTTCTTTGGACATGGCAAACCAAGAAGAGTTGACTGCCATAAAACAAACAATAGAATTTATGAAGAATCCGCTTAGGCTAAAAAATTGATTAAATAAAATCAATCTGTTATACCATAAGAGGTGCAATATCAGCTTGATTGACATCCACTCTTTCAATGCCACTAAGGCCCCATGCTGTAGGCGTTGCCATGTCATGCATATGCTCATCAACAAACCGGCCGTGATCAGAATGGTCACTGACAAAAGCTAAATTGGGATATTTAACCCCAGCTCCCCAAACAACAAGGGGTGTGTCAGTGTTGGAGGGATGCCCATCTCCATGACTTCCTATCAGTTACACCTTAATCATATTAGCTTCAGCATTTAAAAGGTACTGGAGAAAGAGAATAAATGAACAAGTACTTATGACTTATGAGTGCTGGCAGACTCCAAAAGAAAAAGAGCATGATGAGAGTCCTCATTGCCAAACAGCAAAAACATTTTTTCTTAGGCTCCGTTTGTTTCGCTGAAAATGAACGATTTGGAAAACATTTTCTCAAAAAATGATAACTTGTACCGCTTGAAATAATTAGTCAATGGTAAATATTTTCATCGATTAGCAACTTATGTTGAAAATTTTTCCTGAAAAATATCTTTCGTCCATTAATTTTTCTAAGAGATACAAGCGATCATTTTTTGGAAATAGGCTCAAATGAGGCAGCAAGCATGAAACCACTATCCCCTAAGACCGAGGTTAAATTCACTTCAAGTACGATATCAACTTGAAGGTGTCATTAGGCAAAAACTCTGTGGTCTGCAGTTAAATGGCCAAAACTATTGAATACACAATCAATTTAACCAGACTACAACTCTAGCTTTCCATCCAAATCAAGTTTCATATTTTGATTGGACATTGATAAAGAAATTCTTCGGCCCTATACAAAATTCAATATATGTCAACATGTGAAACTAGAGAAATCCTTGTGACCACTTCTACATCGATTAGGTGAACCATTAGATTAATTTGCTTTTTGGCACACATGAATATAAGGGGAAAATCTGAACATGGATTCTCTGGTAGTGGACACAGATTTGCCAATTGCAACCATCCAAAAAACCCCTAGCAATGACTTGCGCTACATCATCTAACTGAGGCAAGTTTGATCATCAGGAAATGCAAGGACAAAAACCAGGAATTGAGCCAGAAATGCACACCCTAAATTCAGGAAAAGGATTACAACAAGAAGAAATTTACCGGACAACTTTGCATGTTAAGTATCAGTAACTTTTTCCAGAAATGAAAAAAGAAAAACGTGTCACATCAAACCTTTGTCGCTCATTCCATGATCAGCTGTAAAAACATATGCAGTGCGATTATCCTTGTAATAACCTTCAACGAGATCAAAAACACGTTTGGCAATGTGATCAACGACCTTAACATTGTTGAGATAGATGGATGAGAAGGGTCGATGAGCATGTCCATTTGAGTCACAGCCCAGTAGATGGAGAAAGACAACCAGATTATCCTGATGAAGTGCTTCTCTCAAGTTCTCGTCAGCAAAAGAACTGTTCAAGAGGCTTTGAAATTGATCAAAAGACCACTCATCCAAAAAGGATGCATCTGCAACAGCAAAAGCAAATTATGAAGATATGAGGTACAGAAAAAAGTTCAAGGAGAACAAGCACATCTAAACAGTTTCACTGATCTATGAAATGCATCTTCATTTTCGGGACAAAACACAAATTCACCCTGACAGCAAATAGAGAGGAGTGATGAACAATATAATTTAGTCTATGTCACTGACAAGCCGTTTAGGTGTGAATTAAAGTCATATTAATGCCTGAAGTGGCCGCATATAGAAAGTGTACTGAGCACTAGTTTCAAAATTAGAGGAATTCCCAAAACAACAAGCAATAGTAATTTTAGATAGGGCATGCAATGCTAATTGAATCAACTGACAAAACATCCAGATGCATTTAAGGCAATAAAACAAAATCTTAGTTACAGACCAAGTAATGAGCAAAAACATGCCATAAAAATACTGTCTAAGATTACTCTTCTATGCATGTCTTAAGTTCGATCGATCGAGAGAGAGAGAGGTGCTCGGGTAATCACTCATAGACTGTACTAACAACCAAACATGAGTAAGCAATGAGCAAAGTTTAATTTTTGAGGAATCGCAAGAGAGGTGCTCAGGTAATCACTTGTAGGATCGTACGAGATGGAAAATTACCATGGGAAGAACTAACAACCAAACACAAGTAGGCAATGAGCAAAGTTTAAATTTTGAGGTTGAGGTATCACAAGAGATGCGAGCTTTTCTTAATCTCTTCGAAACTTGCCAAAATCACATCAAACAGATTTTGAGTTCAATGGAGTGAGCACATACCAGTTGCGAAGTCTTCAAACTCATGCGGATAGCTATTCCAAGTGCTATGTGGCAAGGCACTACAGAATATAGGAACTATGTCTGGGCTACCAAAGGCATATGTATGTTTGCTTCTATTAAATACCGAGTCAAATTCAACAGGATTAGCTTTCCATCCTGCAAAAGGGATGCCACCCATCAGTGAAGAGTCACACCATTTCAAGCAATCGTTAGCAGATAGGAGTCTAAGTTGGAAATGTTACATGCAACCGAAAAGTGTGATAAAATGGACAAATAACTGACCTTTTGTCACAGCACTGGGATCCTCATAAAACCCAGCTATAAGAGCAACATGTCCAGGCCTCGATTCTGTAGGAGGACGAGCGTGTGACACTCCCCAGCGACCTCTTTCCTTAATTATACTTCGCAAAAAAGGGGCCCTAAAGTTTCCTTTCGAATCCGGCTCATAAAATTTATCCGCACGCAAGCCATCCGCTGCAAATTTAAATTTTCACCTGTGTCAGAGTAACTCCTTGCTAGAAGTAACCGGCTCAGAGAAAGCTAAATAACCAACTTTGAAGCA
Organism: Rhodomyrtus psidioides; assembly: GCA_021437785.1. Taxonomy (NCBI): domain Eukaryota; kingdom Viridiplantae; phylum Streptophyta; class Magnoliopsida; order Myrtales; family Myrtaceae; genus Rhodomyrtus; species Rhodomyrtus psidioides. The sequence goes on along the minus strand of JAILYB010000110.1, from coordinate 1,953,989 downwards.
ATTACAAAATGTTCTAGACAGTCTGCTCCATCACGATCACATAGACAGACAAAAGAATAAAGATATCCCAGACTTTAACTTCAACACAGTTGAAAAGTGCAAAAACCAACAAAGAAGCAACAAACCTCTCCCCTTTCAAGTTTACAACAGTTAGCCCAAATCTTTCACTTGAAAACTAACAAACGCAGTCCAGGCAACGCAGTTTCCACTTACAGAGTTACATGAGCTAAGAAACAGTGGGAGCTCACGCCCAAAAGGAAAAATGCAAACTTGAGGTTGAATTCCCATAAAAGAAAAACCCCAAACAGGTGGTGGGCGTGGCATCATACCAACGAGAAGAACGAGGCGCTTGGCTGGTGCGGAGAAGCGAGGAGCGACGGGATCCATGCCGTGGACAATGGGAGTCTTGAAGTAGATGTCGAATATGCTTAGCATGTACACGGCGTGAAGTGCCACGCCCAGGACCACGAGCCATCTCTCTCGTCTCCTCAGCCACCTCCTCTTTCTGCTGACGCCTTCCGTGGCTCGTGCATCGCCTATCCCCAAGATCCCATCTTCGACCCCCATTGATCTTGTTTTTCCTGGGTGAATCAGCTACTAGTATTCGGGGCTTCAGATTGCTGCTACAACTCGTGCTAGTGACTCACTCGATCAGAAGCAGAGCTCAAATGGAAGCGCTTGGGCTCTGTTCGGTTCAACGACTCATACAGAACGTGTACACGAGCCACGAGAGGTGGTCACCGGGAAAAATTTGACTGGTCAAAACCAAGAAAGTTGGAACCTTGGAAAGACGTTTTGTTGAGCTGTTGAGGAAATATCATTTTCAGCTGGGGATGTTTGGTTTGGCATAACCTCATCAGAAAATCATTTTTTTCCCAATTTGTAGGAAAAGAAATGAAAATTAGAAACAATGACAACCTATAAAATGATTTTGAATCTTACTATTTAATTTTGAAAAAATTCAATACATTGAATAAAGAAATATCAATCCTCCGATCTAAATAGCTTTTTCAAGTTCGACTCTACAAAATCAATCTCTTTATCTAGAACAAGGAATAAGGATTTGAGATCGGCCATCTATGTCTCTTTTATCAGTCTCAAGGTGAGCTTCTTCCGATGAGGAAAGCGTGACGTAATTGATCATTTTATTAAGTGAAATTGACACAAAACAATTATTTTCACTTAATTCGAAATCCTCAATTTCTTCCTCTTCTAATTACTAGCAAACACGATCCTGTCCCCCAAATCACACTTGTAACATCAGTCAGATGTTAGAATTTAGGATAACCAAAACTCATGTTACCACAAACTCTTTTTAATACAAAGTGATAAGAGTTCGAAACATGTCCTAAAAAAAAAAAAACTAACAGAAACTTACCATTTCCAATGCTATTTTAAAGAAATTGGGCTTCGGTTGCCTTACTTGTACAGACGCGACATTCTTTCAGTAGCCGCGATCGTGGGCAGAAAACGATTTGGTTACATGATCCAACCATGAGCATTGTATCCATGAACTGTTTCGAAATCCATACCTTGTCACCTATCTTGGATTAGGAACAAAGATGAGCTGACGATAAGCTAAACAGTTTACTTACTTAAAGAAGTTAGCAAGCTGATTCGTTCAACTGCTCAAAGACTATTGTCCAGTTCATTTGTCTTCACAAGTGCATGAACCACAATAAAGTCACACAGAACCCAAACATAGACCAGAAAAACATAAGGATACTACTACTAAATACTAATCATTCCTGGACCATCATAGCTCCCCTGGAAGCCGTACACGATATGTAGTTGCAATGGAGAACCAGCAATTTTCCACCCTCTTCCCAACTTATTTAGCTTCTGCGTTGTTTTGTTGTAGGACATCGGCGAGATTGATATGCTTAGAGACCACGAGATTCACGGTTGCCTTCACGGGCACTTGACACGGTTCCCGTGAGTGGTCATGTCGGTGTAGCACTTGCCACAACGCTCTCGGTTTCCATAAGTCCCCGGCGGCACGCACTTGCACCTGTCGCAGCACGTCGTGCAAGCCCTCATGCACACCCTCTTCCTCGAGTGCAGCTTGCATCTCTGGTCGCACAGAGGGACGCAATCTGCAGCAACCAAATAAGGTTCATCCAACTCAGTGTAATCAGATCCATAATATTTGCGAAAACCAGATACAATGAGGTAAGGTTGCTAGGCTACATAAGATTGTGTTGCAGTGTTTGGGGACTTTGTGCAAGGAATTATTTAGCATTTTTCACAAGGTGGAAATGCTTTTTGATTGTTTTCCTCCGCCCCATGACGATGCTCCTGTGCAGTAAGAAAAGTTGCACTATGCATTCACGGTTTAGGTCCTACCAATCCCGTCGTCGCCGTCCTCTGAGAGAACCTGGATATGTTGTGACAATACATGGCATGACAGACTAGAGGTAAAGGATGCATTGTACAGTTACCTGCTTTTGACCTGACCGGTGGAAGTGGCGGAGCTGCAGGAGGCATGACCGGTGGCAGAGTAGGCGGCGGCTTCATAACCGGTGGCAGAGGAGGTGGCAGTGGCTTAGTGGCCGGAGGCAGAGTAGGCGGCGGCTTAGTGACCGGTGGCAGAGGAGGTGGCAGTGGCTTAGTGACCGGAGGCAGAGTAGGAGGAGGCTTAGCGACAGGAGGCAGTTGAGGCGGAAGCGGCTTAGTGACCGGTGGCAGCAGAGGCGGGGTCTTAGCGACCGGTGGCAGAGGAGGTGGCAGTGGCTTAGTGACCGGTGGCAGAGGAGGTGGCAGTGGCTTAGTGACCGGAGGCAGAGTAGGAGGAGGCTTAGCGACAGGAGGCAGTGGAGGCGGAAGCGGCTTAGTGACCGGTGGCAGCAGAGGCGGGGTCTTAGCGACCGGCGCAGGGATAGGCGGTGCCTTCACAGGAACTTTAGCCGGAGCTGGCGCCTTCACCGGAGCTGGTGTTGGGACCTTGGCATATGGGGCCTACAAATATACCCACAGTGACAAATCAAAGCAAAACAAGCAGTTATGCTCATTTATTGCAGATCTAAACTTCAGCTAGAAGCATTTCCCATTCATATGGTAATCTTGCACTTTGGTCCAGCTCGTTCCTCCTAAATGACTCTAGAACACAAAATATTAGTCTTCTATATATCTATCCACTGTAACAATTGATATACCGACACGATCGCGCACGTGATTAAGTGATCTAATTCCAACAAGGATGAACAACTAACTCATCTATGACAGCACATCGGCACAGCAAGTGCGTCATACAGAAGGTTTTCCCCACATTGGGAGGAGTATTTAGTCTGTGTTTGTCTCAGATAATTTCGGAGGGATCGTGTGTTTTAGTCAAAAGAAAGATAGTTCCCATGTTCAACTCCCCACTCTCCTAAACCTATGACTAAACTTCCAATACTGTGCCAACCATCACCAAAAAGAGCACATAATGCAGGATAAAGCATATCATTGAAAAACCTGAACTTTAAGCAGCATTATTGAGGTTTTTCATGTTCTTTCTTTCCCTCCAAAACAACATAAGGAAAAGGAATAAAGGGCCTAAGCTGATGTAGCCATAGCCCAAGAACCATGGCTAAAGTAAACACTTTACTTGATCTTCATCTTCTAAAGCAAAGGAAAACAAGCTCTCTATTAACAGATTATCTTGAACACACACATTACCTTCAAAATGAGTTTCTCCTGGTCATCAGCAGATGAAACCTACCAAAACAAAGTTAACAGCAGATCAGATGTGCCCTAGCTAGCAATAAGCTCACTACACACCAAATTACAGACAAAAGTATACCTGCGTTGTGACCAGAAACAGAAGACCCAACAGAAGGAGCACTGTTTTTGAAGCCATTCTTTTGAGGGAACTCGCAGAGAGCTGAGTAAGAGAGCTGGAGTGATGAGCTTGCCTACTAGAGTTATGACTGAACCAGCATTATGCAACCCCTCCAGCTTTAAATAGAGGTTCAGGGTACGGAGAGAGAGAGAGAGAGAGAGAGAGTGAGTGAATGGCATAAGACATTTGACTAATTCCATGAAACCAAATACGAGCATAGCAAAAGTTGGTGCGGATGCCTAAACATGAGAATACACATGACCATGCATTCGATCTTGTCGTGATCGACCATGTAAGCCGACCTCATGGGATTAAAACTCTCTTTTCATTGGACTGAAGACTAAGACATATGTACCGTAAAGAAAAACTCAAGATTAACATATTTACCGGGACAGAAAAATTGAATCATGGATAGATATTTACAAGCTGTAATGGGACAAGAAAGTGAGAAAAGGGTGCATGACAGAGACAGCTTCACCAGATCACCAAGACATTTGAGTTAATTGGCTGACTGTACCAAAGTCTGACTCACAGCCCGACCCATCAGCAAGAATCCAATTAACCTCACACGTGTATTGTTGAGACGCGGTTCACATTCATCGTCGATAAAAAGACACGGGATCTCACTCTTTGGTAAGTGGGCGGGAGTCTGGAAGAGCCGCCCTGACGGAAGGGTAGCAAGGGCAGCATTCTCGAGTGGCTAGAGGGCTTTTATAATTTAAATTGATATTTTTCATTGGTAATTTGAATTTGAGTCTATAAATAGTTATTGTAATATGATATATCTTTTTCTTGTAACTAAATGATGTAATATAGAGGTGTGGAATACTAATTATAGTGAAATCATCTCGTGAACATAACTCTAATTTAAGGACGAACTAGGATAAATCTTATGTCAATTTTCTTTTCTCGATTTTACGTTTTACTTTGTTTGAGGTTTATGCACCAAATCCTGACCTGTATTATATTCCATCTGGAGCATTGTATTGGGGAGACCAATACGTTATTCACATGAAATTTCTTGTTTTTAACTCTCTAAATTCGCCAATAGGCATATGACCTTGCTGGTAGAGGGATGGAGATAGCAACACTAGTATCATTGGTGTAGGTTTCGATTCCCGCACTTTGCAAAGAAGCAGAGCAAAAGTACGAGAGAGGAGTGTTAGAGATAGAAGAAATGTCATTGTTTTCTCAAATAAAAGCTTGAAGTGGATCTTGTTTCAAATAACAGTCTGAAGTGGCTATATCAGTCTCAAACAAAAGACCAACTTCAAGTTGGTCAAGGATATTTTCGTCTTTTTACTTGTTTCTTTGTTTTCTCATTTTTCTACCTTTTTTTTTCATTTCTTTTCGCCAATGATCGTCTCGGAATGGCCTGAACCAAGGGGGAGGGCCAACCTCACCAAAGCGAGGTCGCCCTCGGCCAGCCACAACAAAGGAAAAAAAACATAAATGAGAAAAAAGAAAAAATAATTTATAATTAAAATAGTTTGCGAACGAAAATGCCCTTGATTGACCTGAACATTCCGACCAATCTATGGTCCTTATTTGAAATTGTCATGGCCACTTTAGCCCTTATTTGAGATTGATATGGTCGATTGAAACAAAAAAAAAATCATTTTATGTCATCCTTTCAGAAAAATGACAGATGCTTCGTGCGCTCGTTCAGAATTTCGCTCTTCAAATTAGCATGTACGTTACAGTCGCATTAAGAATTTATGTCGATCGACGTGACATGACATGACATGACAATGACATGCCCCATGCATCATTAAGTGACCGACATCTACTCCTTTTTACTTTTTCACTTGAAGAGCCTTCGTCGTCACATGATGCCAACCCCCCGAACGAGGCATGTCCTTTGAAACTTAGGATGAGCCAACACTGAGTTAGGTATTTTTTTCCCCTTGATTGATCATCCTCGTACTTGTACGCTTTCGGTCATTGAGGAATACTTAAACTTAAAGGGTGGTCCCTTTTCTAGCGTAAAAGCGATCAGAAATGAATTAACAAATATGAAGCAAGGCCTACTCCTTTCCATGTGTGAAGTGCCCTTTCCTCGTAAAGGCAGGCCTTGTCTTTCGAATTCGGCCGTCCGTGTTATGAATGGACGGTACAGATTATTATTAAAAAAAATAAAAATACCTAAAAAATTACCCCCTAAAAATAGGAGATCTAGGTCGTCCGTCTAAAAACGGACTGTCCGGATCCCAAGGGCAAGCGCCTGCCCTTCTAAGGGAAGGGGCAGGGGCAGACGATCTGGATTGCCCACGTAGTTGCTACTTGCTACAGGACTGAGAGAAAATGGAACGCTGATTAAAAAAAAAAAACCCATGGAAAATCGAATCAAACGAAGAGATCTAACATGTTATCAAAAAGTGGGAATTCCCACTTATGATTTTTTTTTCTCCCATCGAGACTGCGATTAATTCGGTGTAATCAGATGACTATACATTAGAATGTTAGCAGCATTTCATCGAGGAAAAAAAAAAGACTTGAATAGAAGATGGAATGTCTCGTGAACCAGTTTTTATAGGGAGGTCAGGGTTTCGCGGCGATGTGATGAAATACTTGTGCTTTTGGAAATATGTATTAATCGCAGATTGACTGCCCCCTGTCCGTGGGAGGACCAGACGGAATGAGAATCCAATGAAAACTGGTCAGGACGCGCTGCAGATCTCGTTCTTCAAGGAGCAAAAATGGGAAAAGAAGGAGAAGATGAGCAGGAGATGTGACTGGTGTTTTGATATTCCACGACAAAACCCACCCACCAATCTCTTTGTCAAAGTTTTTTTTTTTTTTTTTTTACCTGCAGCAATGCATAAAGTTTCTTGCACCCATAAGATGAAATTTTGATTTCACGAGCATATCTAACGTTCAACACTCGGGTCGCTTCATCCACCGGTTTCCTTCGTTTCATCTCGATCGCAACATAGAAACGGCGGATCGAACAACTCAGTCATCGTGTCATAGAAATTCCGAACAAGCAGAGACATACTTATTCGAGAAGGAGAAACAGGGGGTTTTCTACACGAAAGGCGGCCATTGTCCGCAGATCAGGACTTATTACAGGAATGTCACAAAGAAGCAAAAGTAACATCTTTCCAAATCCCAACTTAACAAGACACAAGCAAAAAGAAAGTACCAGGGGAACATATAAGAGGGCAGATTATTTAGCAGTCATATGGTGATGGGTGTGCGTCTGTGGAACTGAGCTCTTTATGGGCACTTGATCTTTTGGCCATGGAGGGTGACAGAGTCCCAGGGCTTGCACGTGGATTTGGGAGAGGGGACGCACTTGGCCTTGTCGCAGCAGGCCTTGCAGTCTTTCATGCACGTCCTCTTGGGGTGGTGGATCTTGCAGTGCTCACTGCACATTGCCTCGCACCCTGCAATTGTGAAAATATGTTCCATGATCATGAGAGGTTTTTCCACTTAAAGAGAGTCCCTTTTTCTTGCTCGTGGAAGAACATTCTTCTCGAGTGTGAATTCATTTTGCAATAGGCGGGTCGCACCTCGAAAATCAAAGGTGTTTTTATAGATTACGGAAAAATGATATAGATCAGACCGCAACGCATTCTGCCGCAGCATGTTGTCGATTGGATATATACCATGTTGTTTGCATAAGTATGCAACTAACGTTGCGTCTTATAATTTGTTTTTCTCAGAGATGATCGCTTACCGTGTGCTGGTGGAGACATTGGTGGCTCTGAGTGGTGGTGAGGAGGAGGGGAGTGGCTCATCTTCACGGTAGTGTGGGGCGGAGGGGCGTGGTGGTGGTGGTGGTGGTGCTTCTCCCGGTCATGATGAGGAGCCTCCGCCGGCGGAGAATCCTTGCCTTTTTTCTGTGATTGCCATGTCAAAGCATACGACATAGGTTTATTTTATTCAACTACATAGTTCAGCGATGGATCTAATACCCTCCAGTATTAATGATTGGCATTTCAAAGTGAAAATTAGTTAAAAGGATGGCAAATCAAAGGACACAGAAAAAAATAAGCATTGTGATAATGGTGGTCTAATCTATAGTTGGAGAGAAATGGGACTAGGAAAGCATAGATAGCTTCAGGTTCACTGTCACCTGAATTGGTTAATTCTTACATGTTTCAAAAGTGTGTACACATTAGCACTTTCAAAGGAGCATCTAATGATTCCACTGTACGAAAATAACATCTTCAGAGAGAGAGAGAGAGACAGAGACAGACAGACAGACAGAGTTTTATTTGTTACCTCCGAAGTGACAGTGTCGCTTGCGGTCATAACCTACAAGAAGAAATGAAGCAAAACTCTTCGAGTCAACAAAAGAAAGATGGAACTGTATACCAAGTGATCAGCACAGTAGGCTAAGAAACGCTTTCGTACCGTGGCGTTGACCAAGAGCAGAGCTGCAACAAGGAGGAGACCAAACTTCAAAGCCATTGTTACAAGGCAGGAAAGAGGAGGAGGAAGAGGAAGAGGAGGAGAAGAACCCACAAGTTTATCCGTTTGAGTTTGAGTGATGAACTTTGAACTTAACCCTCTTGTATTTATATACTCATGTAGTGAACTCAGAAGGGTTATCAATTATCTTTTGCATTTTGTTTTTCTGGGCGAATATGCAAAGGTGACATTTGGGGCAATGGAATGTGCAGTTTCAGCTTCCCCCAGATGAACGTGTTTGGTTTTTTTATCAGTCAATTACTGGGAGAGGGAGAACCTTTTATCCTTGTCTATACAACACTTGGCTCGATGAATTTGTCCAGTTGAAAGCTACTCATTCTGGTGTACAGCTCAGAGTTGTTGAACGCTGCGTTTGGTAAACTACTTGAAAAAAGAAGAAGAAGATAAATTACAGAGGATTGCAGATGAATTTTTTTTTTCCTTTCATAAATGGAAATAGTGATTGATAAATTGTAATTTAAAAGTGCATTGATAAACAACTTTGATGTAAATGGTATTTGAAAAAAATTACCCTTGAAAAAGACTTTTGTTATTTTTTTTTAAGGAAAAAACTCGAACCTTGGCCGACGAGTCAGATTTGATGTCAGCCAGCGTCGTCTGAGGTCGTCGCCCGCCAGATGGCTCACCCTAAAAAAAGCTGCCTTGAGATGAGGGACTTTAGCGAACTGTGAAAATGCAATGCATTTCCTCAAAACTCTCCCTAAAAAAAAAAAAAACTGCCAAGTCTTTCGGTGTCAACCAAGGATGAGCTTACTTGCAACTTCTTTGCAAACGAATAGTAAATAGATATCCGTAATGAGTACCATCTGACATTTGCATTCATGAGAGGAAAAATAATCCCGATAAACCTTCCCCGCCCTTAAATGGAGAAGTGAGCCCATGTGTTATAGAACCTGGCAAGAGTTGACTTAATGAGCAACGCGATTCAACGTTAGCATATCCCATTCTGGAGATGACAAAATTCTCCTCTTTGTCAACATGCTCGTCCCTGAATACTGCAATGATAATGCAGATTAAGGAAAACTGTTGCCTCAGATCGTAATGCCACCAAATTGGCCCTTAACAGATAACAATCAACTGGTTATGGCCTAAACACTTGCTAGCATGGCTTTGCATTGGGAATTGCGTGAGCTCGAGCCGTTTGGGACACACGTTGGAACATGCTGGAACATGCAAGGATGTAATGGGACACATGTTGGAAAATGCTGGAGGAACATGCAAGGATGTAACCACAAGATACCCTTAGGAATAACCTTTTTGAGGTACCATGAATGAGAACTTGTTGCTACATCCCCAGATAGCTATGCCTACCTAGACATTCGTACATCAAAGAGAAGGCCAGCGCATCGCAGGCGATAGATCCAGTCCAAAGCGAGAGTGATGCACAACCGCTCCTGGCACTTAACAGAGATAATGTCCAGCAAGATGGCAAATCGACTTACTCAGCAGTACACCGGCAATTAATCAAGCACAACCCAATTGGTCTTTCAGATGCACCAAGCACGAAGACAGAGTTTCTCATGCCCTGGCATGACAACTCCGCATAATTGGCGATCTTAACCGATGTAGAACTGCTTGATACCACGCAAGATAGATACTTTCACTATATAACTAGTCCTACAGCATCCAGATTGTTACCTACAAGTCATATGATTAAGTATTACTCCTACATAGTTGGTCCAGCGGCTAGACTAACCACCATAACCACTATGTCATATAGCACACGATCGCAAGTACCAATCAGAATGAGCAGCTGAGGCCTCTGAGCTTGCTCTAGACATGATCCACCTCAACTTGACCATCTGCAAGAGAACAGTGAAATTTTCTTTACATGTCTAATGAAGTAAAAGCTATATGAAATTGAGTAAGACAAGGCACGCACCCCTTAGATATGTGGCCAGATTAGCTTGGGAATCAGCTTCAGAATTGAGTTCCTGGAAAAAGAAAATGCCATTAGAGACAAGAACACCGCCTAATCATGAACAAACAGTTAATCGTACAACATAACTGCATTAAGTCAACTAAATTACAGAGCTAAAAAAAAATATTTCCTAAATTGTTCTAGCAATAAGCGCAGTTCAATTGCTCAGTAAACCGTGAAAATTGCTGTCACAACCCCATCTCTGTTACAGGAGGCCATTCTCCAATTAACTTCACTAAGATAACATTAAGATTGCATCTTAAGCGCATTTGATATAGGTCATGGGTAAAAAGACTCCCAACCGCAACCCTGAAACTGAAATTCAATAGTTTTTCAGTAGTCTAGATATCACATAGAACTTCTGAGAACGAAAACCATTATCTGTCTGTACCCTGGCAATATGACTGATCTCAAACGATGAAAATTGATCCGTGAGTTCCTTAGCCACCTTACACAAGTCTGCCATATTCTGTTTTTTTGTCTTCCATAGACCCTGAATCTGTTGGATCAAACTTCAAAGGTGAATACAGCAATGAAGTGTTCAGAGCAGATTAAGCACTCAGATAATATAGCAGCACAAGAAGGACCAAGATTAGGGTAATGCAGAAATGCCTTCATGTGCAGATTGTTCCCCTGGTAATAAATCTAAGATATGAATGCTCTATTAGCTCTCTTGGCCTTTCTGCACAAGTCAACTAGTAAACTATAAAGCAAAGCTGCCACATTTTTCCAGGTTCATTACAGAAGGATAATTAGATAACCAAATTAGAGGTCATGACACCTAGAAATAGTGACTATTGACTAAGCCTTAATAAGGCATCTCACTCCACAAGCCTCCAATGGGTGCACAAATTCCACTGGACCTTCTTAGTTGAAACCTATCCAAGGTATATCCAACATGGCTTAGATTCAGGGTTGTAGTGGGCCTTCACACTTGAAGTCTCACTCTTTTGGATTGGACTTCTGGATCCTCCATGAACCAATTAATCAATAATCTCTCATATGGATTCTCAAATTCTCATTCCCTGTGCTGCTATTCCACATAAGAGAAAATTGTCCTCCATCCAACTTCGGGGTATTAAACGATGTTCAACATTGCTTAAATTTAAGTTTGACTGGATTTTATATACATGAAATCTCCCTTCACCGAATAGTTTAAGCTTTTGGATTACACACTATCTAACATTAGTGAATATGTCTAATTCACAGCTTATGATTTCATTCATGCATATCAACATACTGGTATATAAACATCACCAGATCTATTTACACGCGTTTAAAAAAGTTTAAGCCACGAGCAGCAGATGAAACCTAAAACAAATACGTAGATATACTAGACACTGCCAATATCGGTCACTGCAGTATGCCACAACATTGTTATTACTACAAAAGAAACGTTAGGCAAAAGGTCAATATTTGAACACAGTAACCTGAGTAAAATAGCAAATAGAACCCCTGATCAACGATCCAGCGCACTGTCCTATAACTTTGCTCAAAACAGGAAATTTTACAGTGGACAGTGGAGGAGTGCTTTACATCTAAATCAAATCTCCCACTTTGCATGACAAGCATGTGCCAATGCCTGTGTACGCAAGCAAGATGACATCATATAGAGAAGGCTTTGGATGTGAATAACCTGCATACAGACGAGTTTTGAGTCTCCCCGAACTCGAACATGTTTAAAACCTTTCTGCAGAGCATATCTCAACCCCAAAATGACGGCTCGATATTCGGAAACATTGTTTGTGGCAATGCCTACACCTTCACGTAACCGACAAACCTACCACGATGCAGGTTCAGAAAAAGAAGTACGTCATTCAAAGCACACAGTAACCTAAAAACGTTGATTTGAATCATTCTATCTGGTGATTGCATACCACACTTCCGTCTTCAGCGCGCAGAACAGCTCCTGCACCAGCTTGTCCAGGATTTCCTTTTGAAGCACCATCAAATTCGATCATACATAACAACTGTGCTTATAACAGAAAAAGAAGATGATTAGCTAGAAGTTACAGAAGAATAATCTTGTACAGGCGAGAAAGAAAGTCTTAGTTTTGCATTTCTCGAACCCAGATGAACCAAAGTGGAAGTACCAACAGGTTTAAGGCAAGCCATTCTCAAAAGTCGCATAAAAACTAATCCAAATATTATAGGACAGTTCCAAACCTATTCCAGTCTAGGACACTTGCATTTAATAAACTTGACCACTAACACTTTGAAAAATTCAGTTGACCATGAAAACATACTGCAATAAGCTTGGGACACTTTCTCAACTCTAATGAAAACAAAAAAATATGTCCCAAGTGGCCCTTAGATTTTCGAACACAAACTGATCCCTCCATTTTTGTGGGGGCATGCTATTCAGTTTCAACATCACTAATTCACTGAAAATCTTGTCTCGGATGGCAGTATCCAGAATGGCAGTATAAAATAATTAGGACTGCATATAATGATACGAAAAAGAACCCAGATGCACATTTATAGAATAATAAAAAAATAGACATACATGATTGGAGGATACTGCTGGATTAGCAATAACTTTCTCTAAGCTGAAGTTCTTTTTCAAGGAACTAGGGGAAATTGTGAGTGACCCAACTGCCTGCACAAAGAATAATGATGCAGACCAGTAAGCAATGTCCATTCACGTTGTGGAATCAAGAGCATCATGGTTAATGCTTTTATGCAGCCTTTCTAGCATGATAACCCAATATAACGTGTAAAAACAGGCTCAGGCTTCATGTTAGTGCACTAGAAGGGAAAAACATTTTAACTAGATGTAAAGTCTTCTGGCAAAGTAAAGGCAAAAAATTCTCGATTTCAGTGTGCCAAGCCGCTTTCCAGCATTCCGGCGAACCTCTAATCTTTTTTTCCTTTGAGCTATCTCACTAAGCGTTTTCCATTGCAAGTGAAAAGACCATTTTTATATAAATTTTCCAGGGGGAAAGAAGCAACTTTTAGTCTACTTACGAATGTACTTAGATAATTCATGCAAACTGAATGTGCTATTTGATGCATAGACACAGTGAAGCCATAATTTTCACCACTGTTGAAGCCGTTCCATTATGAAGTTTATACAATAGAGAAAAATCAGATGACAAAGTGTATGTTGAGAAAAAACCGACTCACATTTAAACCTGAATGTGCTATTTGATGCATAGACACAGTGAAGCCATAATTTTCACCACTGTTGAAGCCGTTCCATTATGAAGTTTATACAATAGAGAAAAATCAGATGACAAAGTGTATGTTGAGAAAAAACCGACTCACATTTAAACCTGATTTTAGCAATGCCTGCGGACTCTGTAGCGGATACTCCTTGTTGACAGTAGACGCTCTAGATGAAGCCGGTGGCTGAGAATGAGAATGCATGGCTTGTAATATTTATGCGACAAATATTCCATATCAAAATATTTCAGCTCATAAAATCTTCAGTATTATGTCATTGAGATTTTGTGGGACAACCTCACGCTTAGTTTGGTCTTTTTGCCTAGTACTAAGCATGGAAATATTTAACTAAGGAGACAAATGGGGCCCGGAAAGATATGAACTCAGGACCCCCTGCTCTAATACCCTATGAGATTTGATGGGAGCATTATCAACTGTTCTAAAAACTTAAGTTGTTAGATAAAGGATAATGTTTAATTACTCTATCATGTCATAGACTGCTGGGCAATCAAAGCACAGAAGAAGGATACAGTGCCCATTTACTTAAATTGGGTTTAGACAACTCCAGAATTTATAGTTAGCACCAACGTGTAGAGTAACAACAAAAGTCTGCAACCCAATCGCAAAGTTATTTTTCTGTGCTCCATGAAGGAATTTTAAATGCAAGCTGACAGGGTTTACCATGTAATTGATACCTAAATTGAACATTAAGAGTACACACACGACATGCTATCCGCACAGTCTGACACATGCCACTCCTGCACAGCTCTATAAACCTCCATATGCACATACACACGTATGCATCTGGACACAAGCATATGCATCTCGTAAATAGATAATGCGACGACAATCACACGCGGCCTTTTGATAGTACAAAGGAACCTCAACCCATAGTATGACGTCAACTGTTTCACAGAAACAGAACATGACCCCGATCATCTAACCTGAAGAGGGCAATGCACAAGATGACCGAAAATATTATTCTTCAAATCTGCAGCATCAACAGTATAAGAAGCATTTTTAAGACCACAGGACATCAGGAACTCTTCAGCCTCCTTTGGCAAACAATACCCTTTGAAAACACTGACTGGCGGATCATGTACCTGAAATGATTGAGCGCATGGAATCACTCTTTCCTTCCAATTAAGTGGATAATCAGGTATAATTAACCGATACTATGGAACCACCACCATACAGTCATTGCAACGGCAACAGGCAAGAGTTATTCAATCTTAAGAAAAGTTGCATCATTCCATAAAAATAGAAACAAAACGCAGCCAAAGTCTGCTAAAAGTGCCACATTTTCGATCAGGAATAAGAGAAACATTTTCGCATCAAGGACGCCATCCACCTTCAACCTGACCCAGTAAGCCCAAATACATACACAAAAGTCAGATGTAACTGTACTTTTCAGGAGTTTCATCTCGACAGGTTCGAACCTTTACCAGATAAACCACACCCACGAAACATTACATTTCAGGCAATAACACCACCAAAATAGACCATGGATGAGAACAACGAAAAAGCTCAACCTTTTAGCCCTTTCCTTTAACAGGAAAAGAACTTACAGATGATCCAGCTTGAGCTTGGCAATCGGATAAACTCCTGTAAATACCAACAACGTCCCCTTTGCGCACAACATAAAAAGCATTCTTTTCCTCCTCCATCGATGATCCAGAGAGAAAAAATCAACCTTTCCAGAGTAAAATACTTCGCAAGGAAAAAGGGTCTTCCACCAGCAAAAAAAAAAAATCACATTAGAGATGACGACCTCATAAAAGCTTGAACTTTGCTCTCATGTAACCGTGGAATTACCAGGTTCGGCTTCAGCAAAAGAAAAAGGCAAAGAACCCCGAATGGCTTGCCTGCAACCCAAGTGAAATTATGAAATGTGTGTGCGAGTGAGAGAGAGGAATTTGTGAGAGTAGTCTACTGTATCAAACTGCACAGTAATGCCCAGGTCTCTTCAGTGGCCCGTGATTCTCAGTTTGGCAAGAAAGAGAAGCCACAAATGTACAAAAAATGGAAACGAACCAGAAATGAAAATGGGCTTTGGCGGGAAAAAGGAGTGGTGAATTTGGTCGCTATAGGCCGTCTCTCGAAAGCTTGTTCCTTTCTTTGGGCCTTTGTCTTCTGCTCCACACTACAGCTCCTCTTCCTCTGTGGAGTTTGGACTACGTGACCACGGCTCGAGGAAAAGCCCGTCAATCAGATCTTGGAATTTATCAAATTGCGCAAGATAAAGCAAGTTGGGATACACAATAGAAAATGCTTCCCCGGCATACTGTCAGTGACTGTATAATCCCAATCGTAGACCCACACATCATTACTGCATGTTTTACACAAAGCACTCATTGATTGAAAGGTCGTGTAATAAAAAATAATCGACAGTATTAGACTAGCAAATTCTCACATGACACAAGTACTAATACTAAAATGGGTCAAACATATCACTTTAAGTCTTGTGCCAACTGCATAAAGTAATTTCTCATGCTCCAAACTCTCTACGTGTCCTGAAATCGGTCTCAATCAAAATAACCAAATTCACTCTCACGAGATCATTGACTCTATCGCTCGAAAGCGGATTAATTGCAGAAACTATCTCAGAACAATCTGCATGTTAACAGCAGTTTTATTTTCTGCAACTGTGCCTTAGATTGACAGGATCCATATGCAAAAGGAAGCGGCTTGGTGCTGGTTTGGTGTTTTTGCCTTATCTTTGAAGGAACCATCTGGCTCTGGTATGTTGTAGATGTTCATAACAATGTATGGAGATTTTTACTCCTAGCTTAGGGGAAAGCTACACCAATGATAAATCAATAGGC
This sequence comes from Rhodomyrtus psidioides, assembly GCA_021437785.1. NCBI lineage: Eukaryota > Viridiplantae > Streptophyta > Magnoliopsida > Myrtales > Myrtaceae > Rhodomyrtus > Rhodomyrtus psidioides. The sequence goes on along the minus strand of JAILYB010000110.1, from coordinate 1,937,815 downwards.
TGGACAGTTTTTGGCAGTACTGATGCAGTATTACAACACTAAAGAAAAAACACCCGAAAACCGGCAGAGTATGAGGTTTCCCCTAGTGAACATGAAAATGCAAAGCATGAGGCTCATTATTCGGAAAGAATAGGACATAGTTGTCCATTCTCATGATAGCTCGCAAAGCCTAGGCTTGCCGAATCATTTTCATGAGCCACAGCTATACCAGACCCAGAACTTCCTGAACTTTCATGACATCTTGACAACGGTAGGGATGTTAATGCCATGGACTGGTAAAGGGACGATGGAGGGGGAGGCTGAAGTGCCAGCACTAAGATTTTGTCTAAGATAGAAGAGCAAGGACTAATTTAGTCCAGCCAACTAGGAAAGTACTGAAGAATTTGATTCCTGCTTGCATTTTCCAGGAGGATTCTGACAGCTTATGGAGTCTTTTCCCAACTATCACAATAAGCATATGTGGCAAACCGTTTTTAAGATAGATGCCACATTTCACTTTCTGGTAAACTAAACAACAGATGATGGCTTTCTGTGCTCATTGTTAGGATCTTTGCACTCCCAGCATTGATTTGGTTTCGTTTCCCTTTTTCCTAATCCGGATCGATCTTTGACGATTCTTATTTGCCGAAAGCCACGAAACACTTAGTTGAAGCTCGAAAAAGGTACTGCTCGAAAATTTGTTGCCATCATGTTCCAGAGCAAATTAAATGACCTTCACTTCAAACAAATTTATTTTGATATTGATAACTTCTCTTTATTGCAAACATTAATAACACGATTATTCTAAAATGAATCTGACTATATGCTGTTATACCTCCCTATTAACAACAAATGCACTTGTTTCTACTAGCATCGGATCGTCCCAGTCCATCCAAATTTATGATGGAGCTGGATATTCGACCTTCTGGTTATCCGGATATTGTTTGCTCAAACTATAACGAAGCTGCTGGTCATATTAACCTGAATGCATGAAGTTACACACTTCCGCGTCAGCTCATTTGCTCCCCGATCAAATCCAAGCCGACAACCAGGAAGGACAGCCCTTGGAACAGCAAGAAATAGAAATGTACTCCATCAGCCGATAACAAGCTTCGAGCCGATGCTGTCAGGAGTAAAAAAGCCAGCACCAGCTCCTTCCTGTATATCCTATTCTTCTTCCTTCCCTTTTCCTTCAATTTGTTCAACATCTCCAAACCCGAATCTGAATGCCTCCTCTGCATCTTCTCCTCGTTCAAAGACTTCTCCTCCCTCTCTGCGAATGCCAATAGATCGGATTCGGAGGACCGACCAGTCTTCTTGGTCACAACCCATTCATAAGCACTTCCAAGCTGAAACAACCCCGAGACCATTGCATTGAACTTGGTCACCGACATAGTGTTCTCAAATAGCAGGTAAGGAACTAGGAAAGGGAAGGACTTTGGCGCGGGCAGGATGTTAAGTAGAGACATGAAAATGGGTACGTAACAGATCACCCAGAGAGGAAGCTCGGCCTCTGGTATGAACATGGTCAATGGGAGGATGATGCAGAATAATGTGAATGAGTAAAAGGGAAGTATGAGCTTCCTCAACAAGAAGAAGAGGAGTATCAGATTGGCCTTCTTCCACACTGTTATCTGGAAGAACATGTACGAGCACATAATCAGCACGATGAGTTATGTTAGTCCGGAAATCATAGATCAGTAATGTTGCCGATGCCGACATACGTAGAAATGGAAGAACTATCATACTTCTAATTTACTCTATTTGTCTCACCTTCGAAGTTACTATGGCAGGAAGACACAATCGGAACAGCTGCATCGGGCCTGAGTGCCACCGGTGCTGTTGTTTCTTGTAAGCTTCATAAGACTCGGGAAGTTCGCAGAGCACTCTCACGTCGTTAAGAAAAATAAACTTCCATCCATTCAAGTGCGCTCGGACTGCGATATCCATGTCCTCAACAGTCGTTCTCTCAAGCCATCCCCCTGAGTCCTCCAATGCTTTGATTCTCCACACGCCAGCGGTCCCGTTGAATCCAAAAAAATTAAGGAAAACGCCATTCACTTGCTGCTCCACCTCAAAATGGAAGCACAGGTTAATGTTCTGAAGTCTCGTGAGTAAGTTCTCGTCCTTGTTCACAAATGACCAGCGAGCTTGGACCAAACCCAAGTCAGGATTGCCCTGCAAATAGTTTACATAATCTGTCACATTCATCACAAGAAGTAAAACATGGTGTGAAATTTTTCTGTGTGACTGTAAATTGTGAAATTCTTGTGTGTGACGGTAATCGCTGTATGTACCTTGAAATGTGGGACTGTAAGCTTTAAAAAATCAGGATTAGGCTGGAAGTCCGCGTCGAAAATTGTCACGAATTCATAGTCTCTCACATAATCACAGGACATGGCCGACTTGAGATTCCCAGCTTTGTAACCTGTTCGTATTAATCGATGCCTGTACATTATGTTTACCCCCTTTTCGCGCCACGAGGATACTTCATCCTTAATAAGAAGCTGTACATTTCCATCATCCGAATCATCCAGAACTTGAATTAAAATCCGGTCTTTGGGCCAATCCAACTGACAAGCCGCACCAATCGACTGTGCATACACCTATGTAAAGTCCCATACTTTAGCCTCATTGAGAAAAATGGATTGATTATGGCAAACTGCAATCACCCAACTGGGTGGCAGGTTGAAAAGACATGGCCAGAGTGAAATTGGCAAGAATTCAGTTCAAATAGGGCGGAATTGTTCGAACAGTCATGCATCAGAATCAATTCCTAGACTCTATAGCAATCCAGAGCAATTTGTCCAAAAGCTATTGAAACACAAAGAACTCGGAACCCGGATAACAGGAAATTGAGCCACTGATGAAGTGTGCATATATTTGATTACATACCTCTCTCTCGTTGCACATAGGAATCTGAACAAGAACCATGGGAAAGTTCGAAGAATCCCCAATGTCACATGCTGCTTCATCTATCACGGGCTTCAACTTCCTGTACTTGATCCAGAAGCACCCAAGGCACAGCACCATCCTATCAAGAGACTGAATCAAGAACAGCGCGACACAGAACTGAGAGAGCCTGATCACAATGGGTGCAATGTAATCTGCTCTGAAGGCCAACCAAGCCATGTATGACCAGTGCACAAGTCCCTGAACCTCCAAGGGATGAATCGCTGGCAGATATTTCCATTTCTTGAAATGGGCAGTTACTTCCATCCCCAAGGCAAAGATTGAGATGAAGAGAAAGGCTTTCATGAATCTGTAGAGTCTAGCTCCTCTGCCCTGCTGCTCTTCTTCAGCTGTGTCGGCAGAGGTATTTATACGTTTCTTGACGGATGCAAAGGTTTTGTTCAATAACATGGCCAGCCAAGAAACGCGTGCGAGAGCTCTGTGTGCTTTCAGGAGAAGCAGCCATGTGAATTGCTTGGGACTGGCAGCTTTTTGCTTCTGCTCCAGAAGCAGGGATGTATCAGGACCACTGATCTCAACCAATGAGAAGTTGTTGTTTGGCTTCTCAATGGTCAGCACAACTGTGTTTGGAGCCATGCCTTCAGCTTGATATTCCAGAAACAGACGGAAAGGAAGAAGAATAACAGAGAGAAATTTGAAAACCCCAGATCAAGATTTTGGAGCTGAAGCAAATTGCTCTGGTGGGCTCTGAGCAAAGAAACCGAACAGCATTACAGAGATTGAAATGGGAGTGACCATGAAAATGGGTGCTTTTTTCTGCAATATTTTTTTACTCAAAACTGGATCTTTGAGATTCTGGGTTTGAAGAGAACCAGAAAATCTAGACTTGAGCTGTTGAAAAGGCCTGGAAAAAACCCAATCTTGGAGCTCAAAGCCTGATGCCCATGGCAGACTTAGAGAGAGAGACGGAGAGAGAGGAGGGGAGTCAGGGACTATGAGGAACATCAATGTACCAGTTCTAATTTGCTCGATGAACTCCTAGGCATTAATAAAGGACTTTGGTCTCTTGTGCTCTCTTCTCTGTAGTAAAAAATGTTGAGATCTATCCTAGTTTTCAATTTATGTACTTTGAACTGGCTTGTCATCACATGCATACAAGCGTAAGATTGATGTGAAAATGCCCAGTTGGGTTCAATAATTTGCGGGTCAACATTACCAGCATTCATTTGCTAGACCAACCATACACCAGGGGAGTAGAGTGCTGTTATTTGTTGAAGTGCTAGACTTAGATTGATTGCTATCACTGCGTTCAAATGCATAGTTGTAAAATGGATCGTCTTCCCAATCCCCCTCATTTTACCTCTTGGGGATTGACTTTTGCGGGCACACAACGTAAGCGTCGTGATTTCCTTGGGGACACGCTAAACTCGAATCATTCTGGAACACGGAACTGCCCATTTTGACATAACAACGCGTTTTCCACATCGCCGCTAGCTAAACTAAGTATGAATCGATTGAGGTTTCAAAGTGATCAGGTTTTGCAAATTGATTTTGGGCTCAGCTATCGCTAAATCAAACATTTTCCCGGTCCAGCCAAAATGCAGATCATCACTTCACAGAAGTGCTCGTGTTTGTTCATATGGGGAATGGGGGAGTGGTGGGGTGGGGGGTGGGGTTGCAATGCCAGATAAATACAAGCAAATGAGTGACTGTTATTCATTAAAAGGTGTGCCCTAAAATTCTGCTTCCATGCTTTCCTGACAAAGAAATAGTAGATCCACTTTTTTTTTGCTACAGCGTAAAGCTAATCCAAACGCAAAATGTGCTCAATTTTATCTATTTCTGTGACACTGTTCAGAAGCAAGTCACCGGGAAAGTTTCAGCCTGAAATAATTAATCAATAAAAAAATATTTTTATTATCGATAATAATTTATTTTTAATGAATTTCTGAATAATAAAAATATCTTTTGTTCATGTATTTTTGTAAACGATATCAACGATAGTTTATGAAAATATTTTTCAAATCGTTCAATTCGTAAAATAAGCAGATTCTCGATCTTATGCTTTCAGGATAAACTTACCAAGTTACCATCCTTAGGATGGCCCAATATGATGGGTAAAATGTCAGATTTGAAGTGTTTTTGGTGGCTTAATTTGTCATCATATAATTTTATTTATTTATTTATTTATTTTATCGAGATGGAAATCTTTAATGGCCGTTGCAAGTACAGAACAGAGAGAACATAGAATTTGAAAATCTGTAGAGCCGTGAAGGAAGAGTGTCAGATTCCAAGAATTAAATGTGCAAAGTCAGAGGAAGCTCTTGTCAGTCACATTTCTTGCTGTTGAGACCAAAGGATGATGGAAAACACAAAGATCAGAGCATGTTAACGTTTGACATGGACCTCTTTTGTTGTTTATTTCCTTTCGACTTTTTGTTAAGTTTTTATAACTTTAATAGTAGGGATAATCAATTTCAAATCCGATCCGATCCCACTCTGGAATCGAAAACCAGACCGGAAGTTGTTCTCGGGCGGACCAATAAAATCGATGGATTATTAGTATGGGTGATTAATACAGACCTTAATTTTAATATAATCAATTGAAATTAGACTTATATTTAATAAATAAGTAAAAAAATATCACTGGATTATTAGGTTTTTATTAAAGAAACAAATAAAAATAATAATCGGTCCGTACCTCTTGCTCAGTTTTTTTTGTGCATACATGTCAACATAAATCGAGTATATACACATTAGTAGAATGCATCTCTCCATCCGAATCACCGCCTTACTCCATTCAGTCGTTCTTGCCAAATGGATTTTGAAGACAGAGATTGTCATCGATCATCTAGGGTTACCCTCAATAATAACTCAATCATTCACCGGTAATAAATACTACTCTTTCACATCGATATCCAACGTATAAAGACCACGGTGGTGTCTCTCTTTCTTTCTTTTTTTGGTTTCGACAGTGCGTTGATATTAGTCGACCTCCAATCTAATAGAAGTAGAACATTAATGTTTGAAAAGTAGGGAGTTCACGAGAAGTTGTGGTCCGAAGGCCTGATTCTTTTATGCCGTGTTGAAAACGAATACGATATCGAAAAAGAAGAAGAAGAAGAAGAGATATTAAGTAACTCAAATTTCGACCGATATATGTGATAGAATTGATAATTGAATAATAGAATCATAAATTACAGTTAGGCACAAGGCCAATATAAATATACATATAAAGAAGGGCTAGAAAGTAAATACACAAAAGACCTTCTCGTAGTATATACAATATACCTAAATAATATACATATCTAACATCCCCCCTCAAACTCAAGGTGGATCAACCAACGAGAGTTTGGAAAGAAGAGCAGCAAAGTGCTGTGATGTAAGAGATTTGGTAAATAAGTCAGCAAGCTGGGCTGCAGAGGCCACAAAGGGAAGAGAAATGATATGTGCCTGGAGTTGATGACGCGTAATATGACAATCAATATCAATGTGCTTGGTACGCTCATGAAACACCGGATTTGTAGCAATGTGAAGAGGAATGGGAGCAGAGGAGGCAATACCAAGATCAGCAAGAAGACGACGAAGCCAAATAATCTCAACAGTAGTGTCAGCCATAGCACGATACTCAGACTCAGTAGAAGAACGAGACACGACAAGCTGCTTCTTGGCACGTCAAGAAATCAAAGAATCACCTAGAAAGATACAAAATCCTGTAATGGACTTGCGATCAGTAACATCCGACGCCCAATCAGCATCAGAGTAAGCACGAAGAGCAAGTGAGGAAGTCGATGGAAGAAAAACTGAGCGTTTCAGTGTACCACGAAGATATCGCAAAATTCGGAGTACAGCAGCATAATGAACTGTACGAGGAGCCGCAACAAACTGACTGACAAGATGAACAGCATATGCGATATCAGAACGAGTGGTCGTAAAATAGACAAGACTGCCAACAAGAGCTCGATAGCGAGTGACATCAGACAGAGGCTCACCATCATTCGGACGAAGCTGTAAATGAAGTTCAACAGGAGTAGCTGCACTACGAGTATCAGATAACTCAGCACGAGCTAAAATATCAGCAATGTACTTCTGCTGGGAGAGAAGAATACCACGTCGACTCCGAGTAACCTCAATATCGAGAAAATAACGTAAGAAACCCATATCTTTCATAGCAAACTGGCGGTGAAGATATTGCTTAGTATAAGCAATATGAGCAGAGTCATCCCCAGTAATAATCATATCATCTACATACAGTAGTAGAATAGTACAACCAGCTGAAGATGTATGAGTAAACATAGCATGATCATTCTCACTCTAAACAAATCCAGCTAATCGAACGACATTTGCAAAACGTTCAAACCAGGCTCGAGGAGCCTGTTTGAGATCATAAAGAGCCCGACGAAGACGACATACCTGGCCGGGCGAATGAGGCAGACCTGGAGGTGGCTGCATATAGACTTCCTCCTGAAGAACCCCATAAAGAAAAGCATTCTTCACATCAAGTTGAAATAGAGGCCAATTACGAATAGAGGCTACTGCGAGAAGAGTGCGAACAGAAACCATTTTGGCAACAGGAGCAAAGGTTTCCTCATAATCTATCCCATACTCCTGATCAAAACCACGTGCAACAAGACGTGCTTTATAGCGCTCAATGCTTCCATCAGAGTGGGTCTTAATTTTATATATCCAACGACAAGAGATTAAGGATTTTCTTGGTGGAAGAAGCACAAGATCCCACGTACTAGTGCGCTCCAGAGCTGATAATTCCTTAGTCATAGCATCACGCCATTCAGCGTGTTGTACGGCCATACGATAATTTAATGGTTCTTGCAAAGTGTGGACAGCAGCTAGAAAGGAACCAAACTCATTAGAATAACTTGTGGCCGCCACGTACCTAGCTGGAGGACGACGATCTCGCGGAGGATTCCGCCGAGGGGATGGTGGATGAGAATCGTCAAGAGGCATCGAAGTAGCAGGCAAAGTAGACGAAGGAGGAGGCATATTAAGAGAAAGTGGTGACACTGGATCAGACGAATAAGATATAAGAGGAGGAAGAGGAGATGAATCAAGAGGAAAATCCATAAATACAGATGGAGAAGACTGTGAAGAAGTATAGGCAGCGGAAAAGAAAGGTAGGTGCTCAAAGAACTGAACACTACGAGAGATACAAATACGTCGTGAAGAAGGATCATAGCACCTATAGCCTTTGTGTTCTGTACTATAACCTAAGAAAGCACATCGAACTGACTTTGTAGAGAGTTTGGTACGCTCATGGGGTAGAAGAAACACATAACACGTACAACCAAAAATACAAAGTTGATGATAAGTGGGTAGTTTCGAGAAAAGATGTTGGTGAGGTGTGGCTTTGGAGAGAACAAGAGAAGGAAGTCGATTTATGAGATAGACAGCAGTAGATAGTGCTTCAGCCCAAAATTCAGTAGGTACCGAATTGGACAACAAGAGAGCACGAGTAGTATCCAAGATATGGCGGTGTTTTCGTTCAGCAAGACCATTTTGAGTGGGAACACCGGGACAGGACAACTGAGGTAAGGTTCCTTGAGAAGCTAAGAAAAAACGAAAAGCTGTAGAAAGATACTCCCCACCAGAATCAGAACGAAAAATTTTAATAGTTTTAGGGAATTGAGTAGATATCATGGCTGTAAAGTTCTTATAGATAGAGAGAAATTCATCACGAGAGCGTATGAAATAAATCCATGTATAACGAGAATAATCATCAATGAACGATACATAATACTTGAATCCACTTTTAGAAATTTGGGGAGCAGGACTCCAAACATCTGAATGTACTAAATCAAAACAAAAAATGGAAACAGAGGAGCTAACAGGAAAAGGAGGTGCAGATTGTTTAGCTAAAGGACAACTAGGACAGGGGCGCATAATAGTGGATGAAACATACCCAAGTACACCTTGTTGACGTAGAAAAGACAAACGAGAAGCAGATATATGACCCAAACGCTGGTGCCAACAGTCAAGATCGGAGATGGCAAGAACAGGTTGAGGTGAAGGAACCTGAAGATGCTGCATCGTGTACAATCCTCCATGTCTACTACCCCTGCCAATCGTCCGACCACTTGTACGATTCTGTACAACACAAGAATCAACAGTAAATGTCACAATATAACCCATATCGACTAGTTGTCCAACAGATAAAAGATTCAGGGCTAAGTGCGGTATATGCAGCACATTGGGCACATTAAAACTGCCAAAGATAGTAAGATGGCCTCGCATAGTAGCAATAAGAGATGATCCATCGGCTGTAAAGAACTCTTGTGGATTTTTTAGTGTAGTCTGTTGAGTGAGATGATGAGTAGATCCAGTCATGTGATGAGCAGCCCCAGAGTCAAGAATCCAGGAAGAACTATCACATGAAGATTGTGTCGCTGCTGCTGTAGCAACAGTGAAAGATGCACCTGTAGAACAGAGATAAAGCCGAGCTAAACGGGAAAGCTGAGCCTCAATATTAGCAAGACGATCTTCTGAAGACGATGATGAAGTGACATGATCCATCGAATCTGCGAAGCAGTTGAAGTAATCGCCAATCTCAGAAGAACAAAATTGTTGACCAATCTGAGGGCGAAAGCAGGGCATCAACGAAAACGAAAAAGGCGTCAGCCAAATTAATCTGAGAATGGAGGTCAAGGGCGTTGACCAATCTGAGGGCGTGACCAAAAAAGTTGTCCACGCAGCTCAAAATTCACGCAATTCACTAATTTCCAGAACTGAAGAACCCCACTGAGAAGAAAAATCCACTCACGGCAAAGTATCATGATGTGGCTGAGTATCGTGAATATTAGTATCGTGAGAATAAAAACCAATCCAGCGAGAATTGGCAGTGGACGCAAAGTTGGGCAAGACCACCAGCTCCCGACCAAAATCCTACTTCACCCAAACCACAAATTCCAGAGACTAAAAAGAACCTATGGAGAGTGACAAACCAAAATCCGAACCAAAACTGATCTCGGAATGTACAGATCCTCAACGAAGTTACCGAGAAGCCTCGATTGGTGATGCCAGCTGAAGATTAAACGAAACACACGGAGTGTATAATTGAAGCAGAATGACGGGAGGCAGCTTTCGACTGACGAGTGAACACACACAATCCGAAAACGAAAACTAATCTCAGAAACACACATGAAAAGGACCAATCCGAAAGATGGGAAGAAAAATTCAAGAGGCTCGATCACCACGTTGCATATGGGGGAAGAGCGAGAAACCATAGCTCTGATACCATGATAGAATTGAGAATTGAATAATAGAATCATAAATTACAGTTAGGCACAAGGCCAATATAAATATACATATAAAGAATGGCTAGAAAGTAAATACACAAAAGATCTACTCGTAGTATATACAATATACCTAAATAATATATATATATATATATATATATATAACAATATGAACTTATCATAGGATTTGACAATGACCACATGTACCGCTGTAAAACTCGAATGCAGACACGGTCGTGTTCAATCATCCCTCTGCGTTCAGTCTTTCCCCCCACGTTCTGCCCAAACCGCGAGCTGAACTCGATGCCCATGCATTTCCACATGCCAATAGCAGAAAACCTAGTCAAGAAAACAGCTCAGACGAAATGGGCTATCCTTTGTTTCTTTCCGATGAATAACCTAGTCGTCGTTCCCCGTTCACGAACTTTCACCCCGTGTGTTTCAGCTGACATATATTATACATTACGTGCCATGTAATATCAGATATTATCATAAAAATAATCATGTGATGGATCTGACGCACGAACCCATGCAACCCATGTAAACATTTGCCCCTTATTTACGTAGACATCATAATTGCTTCCCACTAAGCTATGCCTCTCTCGCGTTCTAGATGTGGACACTGCCCAAAATGTTTTTTTTTTTCTGTAACACACGTATAACTTTAGGGTCACTCTTTTAATTAAAAAAAAAAACAGCATGTTCCTATGATTTGTCAAAAGAGATGTTAAAGCATCATAAGATGAATTCAATTCGGTGGTTCCCAACACGTGAAACCCTAATGTTTTTAATATAGTTTGCTCAATTCCTGGAATCTGTTATGGTCTTGGAACGCAAGCCACAGATCACAGGTAGAATACATAACATGTGGAAGCTAGAAAAATGACCTTTCTTCCATGATTTGACCTTCCAAATAATAATTTACTTAAGAGAACATGGTTTGCATTTGTTTATAATTTTCTCCGAGCTATTAAATCGTGCCACCCGCCGGAGTTTTGGGCGGCAACAAGCAGCTCCAAAAGGTCCAATCGTGTGCGCTTACTTTAGATCCCGCAACATGTCCGTGCTCCATCATTGCTGATCCATCTGATGATTAGAAAAATCATCGTAGCACAGTAACTGTATAGTGTACATAGCAGAAATGTATTCTGTACGTCGGATGCTTATGCATCTTGAAAAAGGTAAAAAAAACTCCAACTAGACCGCGGTTGACATGTATTCCTCCAAAGTCGAATTTCTAGGTGTAGGATGGTCTTGGATCTCTCTCATCCCAAAAGCCGGCTCAAAGGATGAGAACTTCTCATCACATTTATAAGCCGATCAACAGCTCCTTCCACAACCGATATGGAATAATCCCAACAGAGCGAATCGAGAACTTGGAACATACCCATTAGGATTGGTTCCTCATTTTTCGAAGCTTGGAACCTACCATACATACCTTGAGACATACTTGTCACAGGTTCTAGAATCGGTTACAGGGTCTATCCAGGTTTCACATGTATCCTAATTAAACGATTGCAGTAAATTATTACCTCTAATGATTATCATTTGCTACTACAATCTACTAATCATAACTTATATTTAGACATATGAAGAATGTGAATTATTAACAAAGTAAAAGTTTCGGTCATGAATATTATCATAAATGAAAACTCAGATCAATTATACGTTTATCATCGAACGCTATCGAATATCGTAGGACCGCACGAAAGCATAGAACGAGAAAAGCACAAAGACTTATTACAGGTTTCAGGTTCCACTTCTTGCTGCCTAGAACCTACCCGTCGAAATCGGTCCTCCAATTTTTGAAACCTGAAAGCTACACTGCATACTAGGAAACTTGAAATCCACCCAATTTTCACCAATTCCCGGTCCTAACCTCTGAAACTATGCTCGCTTTTAGAAATCGCTTACGCCTGTTGAGATAGGGAACCATCCACGTGAAATTTTAAGGTTTAAACCCAGTCTTTGAAAAAGACCCTACGGTCACCCATGTGCACCCTCGCGCGCGACTGGACCGACGGCCTCCGAGCCAAGATTAAAAATGGAGGCTCATTGAATGGGGAGATGCTAACAATTCGTTCACAAAGGTTAACCGGCGCGAGTTTGGACGACCCTTTTGGATCCAGCGATAAGAAAGCGAAGGCAGAAGGGGGCGACGGTTGGAGGGATGTGCCCCAGCAACCAAACATTGGCAAGTAGGGAAGAAGATATGGGGAGGGCCCGTGGAAAGATCTCCGGATCGCTTGCCCTAATCTTCCTCTTTGTCTCGTGTGGTCGTTATTAAAATGTAGCAGCATCACATGCATGGGAAAACTGTCCGCCTAGAATCACGATTCCCCCATGTGAGTGAGCTCACGAAACCGGTGTACACTTCCACTTCACTGGCCAGCTGAGAGCGATTGTCCGTGTGATGATAGCAATAGTACAAATCAATATATATTTAGAGAGAGATGTGTGTGGGACTATATATCGCATTTGATTAAGAGATGTGAATTTTCCATGTACTAATCTTCGGATCGATTAAATTATCCAGGGATTGGATTTGAGGTTGAACTTGAAGGATCTTGATGTTATCATTTTGTTCTTTTGTCTATCTGTTCCTTCGTGCCATCGAAGGAAATTATATATAATTGGTCTAGATTTGAAAATTAGAGAAAAGTGCTATGAGTGTCCTAATCTTTTTGTTGTAATCTGTTGATTGCGATCGAGTCACGAACTTCTTTCACAGTCGCAATCAATTTTTAAATTGTTTGCTTCAAATTTTGCAATCGAGTTTCCTCTTCTTCTTTTTTTAATATTGTTGAAGTTCTGTGTGTTGGCAGTTTGAAAATTGCCCATATGATATCTTCCGGGAAGATTGTCCGAAAAATTCATAAATCTATTACATTTTTGTCAATTTAGTCATAAACATTTTAGTTCTGTCAATTGAGTCCTAATCATTTTCATGTTGTGCAAATTGAGACCATTCGATCAATTTTGATCGAAAATCGCTGAAGTGGACGCGGCCATCCTACATGGCATGGACGCCATTGAAGTGGATAATTTCTAATAATAGTTGAATAATTTTTTCTATTTTTTTATGATTTCCTTCTTTAATTTTTTTTCTTCGTTATGTTTCCCTTTTTCCCTCTGTCGGTTTCCATCGGACCTTGTCGATGACCTACAGTGGGCCTCGGGAGAGGGTGGCCCTTGCCCGAGGCTAATGACCTCCCTCGGCTATCTACGAGGCTCGACAGTGTTCGACTGAGGGAAAAAGGAACAAAAGAAGAAGAAAAAAGTAGAGAAGGATATTAGAAAAAAAAATGAATAATAAGTAAATAAAAAAGTTGGAACAATATCAAAATATTATTAAAATTGTACACATCAGTGCCAACCGTGCCACGTAGAATAGCTGGCATTCACGTTGGCGATTTGAACCAAAATTGGTCGAATGGACTCGATTGACAAAACGTGAAAAAGTGAAAGACTTGATTGGCAAAATTAAAAGGTTTAAGACCAAGTTGGCAAAAGTAAAAAAAAAAAAATTATCACGAAAGTTCTAAACCTATTGCAATTATATGAATTCAATCATACACTTTTTTTTTTGCCTCACAAGAGACGAGGCTGCCAGCCCTAACAAAAATTTAAAAAAACAAAAATATGAAAATATTATTAAAAATTTGACACGTCAGCATCGGCTGGTCAAATGTGCAATAAGTTCAGGACGCTTTGGATAATTTTCCCGAAATCCTCAAATTGATTTTTTCTAGTATATGATTAGGATTTGAAGGCTCGACTGCAAATTTCACTCTACTTTTTTAGCATTCAATTGCACTCTCTGTGCAAACTCTCCATATAAGGCCAACTAGCTAGAACTTCCGGTGCAATTTTTTTAGCATTCTAATATATGGTTAGGATTCGAAGTGCTCGTGCTGAGAATTTGATCCCATCGGGCATCGACGGGGACGATTTGATCCGATCCAGCGAGAATGAAGAATCTGGTCCTACTGAAAATGGGTCGTCAAAACACATGCGGTGTTCGCGTTAGGAACAAATTCGAGCGGGAGTTATCCATCGCGTGGATCCAGATTTCCGACAGTAACTTGTCGTGTCAAGAACAGTCGCCTCTCCATCTACACCGTGTTGGGCAACGAAAGCGCGAGTGAAAAAACACAGAGCAAACAAACCTAACCCCAAAAAACAGCACCAGTAACCATGTCAGCTCTGGAACAAGAACCGATCCGAAAACGGCAGGACCCATCTCACATGATCACATCAATGCGAAAGCAACGTACCAAGCACCCAAGAGTACTCATCGCGTGTCCATTTCTTGCCGACACATCGGTGAAATGATGCAACTTTCTCTGTCGCCCTTCCCCAAAGTACCCCAACGGGACAGCGTCCATGGAGACTGTGCCCTACCCACAGGACACCCACCCCCCACACCCCCGACCCAACTGTGCTATCATCTGCTGCATCGCCGTCGCCCCTTTCGACGGCTGAAGATCGATGAGGGGCGCTCGAGCTTCGAGCTATGGGTTGACTTTTTGAGAAGACGGTGGTGGAGTTAAATAGGGCAAAAGAAGAAGCTGGCTCTCTCTCTCTCTCTCTCCTTCGAGTCTTGAGTTGGATGGATGGATGACAGGATGAGGAAGCAGCAGCAGCCCACGAGTGACGTGGCCGCGAGGCATGAGCCGGATGGGATCGCGAAAACGCGAGCCCGTTTTAGAATCGGGTTCTGAACTGGGCCGGATCATCCTCGGGTCGGTAAGCCCACAGAGAGCCCGAGTAGTCATGCCGTCGTCGGGGCCTAATTGAAGTCAAGACGGCTTCGGCTCAAGCAATGCCTCTCGGCCTCGATGGGGCATTGGTCTACAACATTCCGGAAGAACGAAAAAAAATGGCATCGGGATCTATCGACCCATCCGCCTAATCGGGGCTAATGCTTGCGATCAAGAAACAGGAGGTCGCGGATTCGATCCGCGCTCGTCGAAGCCGATCGGAATCTAGTCCCGAGGAAGTCAGATTCGCGAGAGTCGAGAGCAATCCCGCAACCTTGCCCTATATCTTTAACCGAGTCGAAAAGATGAAATGAATCTTATCGGGAATGGTACAGCTTACATCGCAGAAGGTTCTTGTGGAGATGATCAACTATTATCTGTCTCTTTCTTCTGCCATATTTTTGGGTTTTCACCGACTGACGTCAATAACCATACTCTTGAAAAGGGTTTTCCTACTTCCGTTTACAAGCAGAGCAAAAGTTGATTTTTTCTATTTATACTCCAAAAGTTAATTTTTCGTCAAATAAATGCGTTTGATAACATGACAAAATTTATGCTTCTGAAACAGAAATTCGTTTGATAGCGATTGAAAATTTTTACTTCTGAAACATTATTAACGCAAAATTTTCTACGTAAAATTATCGTCACCGACCAAAAAATTTCTATTTCATTTTTAAAATTTTTAAATTTATTTAAGGAATAATTTATTTTTAATAATAAAAGCAGAGGTGGGCAATAATAGGCGGCGGCGGCGGCAGTGGTTGCAACGATGGCGGGTAGTGGGCGCCAGTGGGCGACGCGGTCGGCGAAGATCAGCGGCGGGCGGTGCGAGGCGGCGGTGGGCATTAATGTTGAAAAATTTTACTTCTGAAAGAGAAGTAGCTTTTTTTAATTTCTGAAATTAGCCCAAAAATTACTTCATAAGTGAAACATGTAATGTTTTGTAACCAAATGATTTCTCCTTCAAAATTTATATTACCAAATATAATAACGTTTCAAAAGCACTTCTTAAGTAGAATTTTATTTTCAGAAGTGTTATCATGCGTGCCTTGACTGGCTAAAATTTTCTTCTACTAGCTTTACTCTCTCGTGCTATGTTTCCCACTATGGTCGATTAGATTTTGCTTTTTGGCGAAATGTACCGAGGGTCGAAGAAAATGTATCGAGTTAAAGAGGGTCCGCCCTATTTTTTTTTTCTAGGGCAGCACATCCCCACCCTTGATATGTGTGGGCCCCCTTATATCAAGGGTGGGGATCCACCTGCGCTAGAAAAAATTAGGGCAAGTGATCCGGCTCACCGTAATAATAATGGTAACAGTAGTAAAAGTAATCTTAAAGCTAGAAAGTGGGCGTCCTTTTCGTGTCTACTAAAGGAATATCAAAGAAACTCTGATCACGATGAGTTTGTCTTGGTCCCACGCGTGGACGGTCCAGATCTGTCCACGCTTCGCCCCCAACATAAAATGACCCGCGAATTTAGCGGTTCCCGCGTTTTCACATCAGAATGCCACTTCCCATTGCTTTTTGTCCGGGAGAATGTCGGTAGCGACGTTTGCGCTTTATTTTTGCTTTTCCTTTTTATCCTGAGTTTCACAGCGTCTAAAATAAGGTAAAAGAGATATAGAAAATACAATTAGGATAAAAAGATTCCCACAAGGTCCACAACCACCGTCTCTACTTCGCATTGGGTCGCCTCTCCGTCGTGCCAGGCATCTCCGGCAGCGATGAGGATTAAGCGTAGCCGTCTTTTAGGCGACGCCAGGCTGGGCTAGCAAACTTGGTTATCTTCGCAACCTTTTTCTTTAATCGATTGTTTAACATAATATGAGATCAGGTTCCTTGTTCTTTAACCGCTTGAACGATTCTAACATTCGAAAGCCAATCTCGATATGTTATGAAAAACTTAAAATCGATCATCAACTTTAAAAAAGGATCTCAACATTCGAAAAGGCTCTCTTTGAAGACATGCATGAGAGAATTTTAAATCGCGAAAAGAGACCGAATAATTAAATTGTTCAGCACTTGCAAGACAATAAGTAAGGC
Organism: Rhodomyrtus psidioides; assembly: GCA_021437785.1. Classification (NCBI taxonomy): domain Eukaryota; kingdom Viridiplantae; phylum Streptophyta; class Magnoliopsida; order Myrtales; family Myrtaceae; genus Rhodomyrtus; species Rhodomyrtus psidioides. Next base: position 1,920,867 of record JAILYB010000110.1, on the reverse strand, counting down.
CAGCAGGTTATTCTCAAAGGATTCGCCTCCAAATCAAGACCCTCGATTCTATGAGGTCTGCTACATCAATTTCATGATCGAAAAAACCTATACTAAAAAATAACTCGCTATTAGAACTAGTCATTGAGTAATTTATAAATTATCTTGATGCTTTAGCAAATTTTATAGACGGTTTGGTGAACTATTAATTTAAAATCGAAAAAACAGAGGCAAGGTGCGGTTGAAATCAACTCATTCCCTATATTTTCAATTCACTTCGATTAGTAAAAAGAATTATAAATTTTTTATTGGTTTAGTTTTTTTTTTTTTGGTTCCGTTCAGTTAACTGAACCGAACTGCGCTTGGTTGGGCATCTCAAAACTCAAATACGCAAAATCCTTAGATCGCTATCCTCGTTCCATTGGCCGCCCGCTCTTCCCCAATTGACACTCGACAATCTCCTCACTCTCGGCACGATCTCACGTGCACCTTTGAATTGACGAGCCCCTTCGCTTCGGTCAATCTTCGTTTTGACCATGTTCGAGTCTCGCCATTGCAAGTGGTGCTGGTCGCCGGAGCGCACAAGCCCGTGAACCTCGCTTTTGACCCGAGCGGCGGAGGCCCGTACACCGGTGTCGCCGACGGGCGGATCCTGAAGTGGGAGGGCGACGAGCGCGGGTGGTCGACTTCACTTTCACTTCCTCTCAGAGGTAGGACGTCAAACCGTTGTTCTTCTCGTGCTCGACTTGCTTTTTCTTTTTCGCTTTTTGGTCTTTCTTAAGATAAAGTAGTGATTTTGCTCTTCTTTGTTGATTTGTTCGGTCGTTTTGGTAAATTTCGGGGCAACATTGATGTTAGTTTTTTGTTCCTTTTGGATTTCGTGGTACCAACATGGGAAGTTCTGCTGACTTAAAAATTTATAGCGAAAGAGTAAGATAGATCAGAATATAATTTCTCAAGAACACGGACACGAGAAGAATTGAATTTTTTTCCACAACCACCGTCTCTCCTTGGCATTGGGTCGCCTCTTCGCTGTGCCATGCCACCTCTCTAGCTGGGGAGCCGCCTCTCGGGTAGCGGTGAGCTTCAAGTATAGCCGTCTCTTCGGTGACGCCACGCTGGGCTTGCGAAGTTGGTTGTCTGTGCAACCTTCTTCTTTAATAGATTGTTTAACATGATATGAGATCGGATTCATTGTTCTTTAACCACTTGAACATTTTCAACATTCGAAAGGCATCTCGATATGTTATGAAGAACTTAATAATGATCATCGACTTTCAAAAGGGGTCTTGACATTCGAAATGGCTCTTTTTGACGACATGCATAAGTGTATTTTCAAATTGCGAAAAGAAGCCGAATAATTATATAGTTCAGCACTTGTTCGCTCACTCGACGATACAATGAGTAAGGCCAACGGGTTATTCTCAAAGGATTCGACTCCAAATCAAAACCTTCGATTCTACGAGGTCTGCCACATCAATATTGTGCTCGAAAAACATCTACTAAAAAATAACTCGCTTATCAGAACTCGTCATTGAGTAATTTATAAAGTATCTCGATGTTTCAGCAAAATGGAGTTGATTTTAGTCGCACCTTGCCTCTGTTTATTCGAGTTTAAATCAGTAGTTCACCAAACAGTTTACAGGATATGACAAAGTCCATGGACATCTTATCCTCTCCCATTCAGCCATATCCCGACTAGAAATCTGAACGACCAAACGCAGCTTTACTATTATCAGCATCATTTGCTACTTTTTTCAGTAAATTTTCTCAAATTCACCATACTAACAACACTCGAAGCCCCAATGATTCGAGAAAAAATGCAGCCGACAAAAGCCACTCATTCCACACATATCGAACACCTGTCGGCGCGCTTAAATGGCACTTCACACGATCGATCGCTGGTGCGAAGATCCGCTCTTTCGATTTTGTTTCAAAAACGATCTATAAATAGTGATTCCCACGCTTTGAATCCCTCGGAACGGAAGACCATGATTGGTCTCACTTGAATATTTGACTTTGCTTTTGCCCCCGCACGCGGCACCCCCCTCTCAAAAGTCTCCCTATCGCAGCTCGCATCGGCTTTCTTCTTTCTTTCTTTCTTCTTGCTGGTCATGAGTGGTTTAAAGTCGAAGTAGACTTGCTTTAACACGACGGAATTACACTTGTAAGATTTCCAAGGGGGGTTGTTCGGTGGGGAAAGGGACGACGCGCATCGAGGAGCTGCTCTTGCGATCAAAACGTCACGCGCTACCATGCTTCAAACTTCGCAATACACACGCTGCCACCGAACCTACCGATGCTGGAGAATACTTCCCGAGAGTCCCACTCCCACTCCCTGAACAGAAACCCTCCTTAGCTCGAGACTACATCAGTGCCCACCACCTCATTAGAATTTTTCACGACTCGATCTGAGTCGATCATCGTATCTCGCTGCCGATCCGATTCTTTTGGCGAGTTCCATTTCTTTAGGAACAGTGAAAAGTCCTTTGTTAGAAAAGCAAAAGCAGTTTGGGGGGCAAAGAGATCGCCATCATTGATCGATCCAAAGTGATAACTCATAGGTGATTGGTGCATCAACGACGCACGTCCTATCAAACGTGCACAGGAAATGGCAAGTTTGGAACCACGCCCGGGGGCCCCCCTCTTCGCAACTTTGCACGAAGGCTACTATTTTGGCGTCTCTCTCTCTTTGGGATGGGTTATGTGGGAAGAGAGCTATAATGGGCAGACAGGAGTGCGCAGCAGCAGCGGGAATTTGATACCTTTCGTCGAGAAGGGGAGTCCAAGTCCAATCCACGTCGAGTCCACTTTCACTCAAAAATTTAAGCTAATCAGTCGTGAGCCAACTAGGCTATGCTAATTGGCCTACGCCACATCAATTCTCTCTGACGTGGGGTTTCTTTAACGCGGCTCATCTACACGTGAATTTCAACATTGGGCTTCTCAAAAATCAAGGGAGGAAAAAAAAACCGAAAATAATAATAAATAATATTTTAGGAAAAAGGAAACTAAAGGTCGAGAAGAGAAGACGACGAAAGTTAGGATTTTATGCAAGTTTTTTTTTTTTTTTTCCAAAGCCAGGAGGAGGAGGAGGAGGAGGTGGTGAACAGATTACGCCGGGAAACGAGGGGGCGAGAGTCAAGGCCCTCCCCCAGCGGAGACCCTCCCTCTCTCTCTCTCTCTCTTTCTCTCGCATCACACGGGAGTCAAAAGTCAAGCGCCTGAAGAGATCTCTCCACCTTTCTCTTTGCCACGTGCCCCCCACCCCTCATCCTGCGGTGCGCGTTGCGCCCCCCTTTTCCACAGAAAGTGCCCACTTTCTGGCTTCCCATGTCTTTTGACCCCCTCTCTCTCTCTCTCTCTCTCTCTCTCTCTCTCTCTCTTCACGTTTTGATGCGCGCGTCCCCGAATTCATCCGAGCCGTTGAATTTAGGATCGCAAGCATAAATGATTACCATATTTTGGTTCAACCCGCAATGATGGTTCGTCGATTTTGTTTGCATATCGAGCAAAAATAAATAAATAAATAAATTCAGTGTTTATTTGTGTCGTTTTTTTCTTGTAGGGCCGTGGATTTTGCTTGTGTTTCGGTCGAGAGTAAATTTCGATGCCGATTTAAAAGAAAAAGTTCGAGAAAAAAAGGTTGGCGTAACGTTATAAAGACCATGAGAATTAAATGTTGGTGTTTCGTGCTCTTGAGTAGCGCTATGCTGATTTAAAGTCCATATCAAAACTTGAGAGCAAGAACAACATTATTAGTACGAGGAGGGTAGGAGCTATTGTTGTTGTCATTGCCCCTCATGTACACTAGATTCCATAATTTCTTTTCCGCTCGCCGCCTCTGATTGCTGCCGCCTCCAACCTTAATTAATTAGGCAAGTAATTAGACTGGGCACAGCTAATAAAACCTTCCATTTTCAACTCTTTCTTTTTATTTTTCAATTTATTTACTTTTCTCCAAAGGAATTCTTCTTCTTCTTTTTTCCCCCATCAAACTCTCACTTAAGATCAAAACATCTTCCCACATCTCTCTCTGTCTCTGTCTCTCTCTGTCTCTGTGTCTCTGTGCTCCTAGAAATAAGCATGAAACCTTCATGTCCTGTCCAAGACAGAGCCCACAAAAAGGACATCAGATGCCACAAACATGGCGGCGGCTCTGCTGCTGCGACTCCCGCGCTCACCCCCTTCCTCTCCTTCGCTCTCCTCCTCGCCACCATCTTCACCGTCTTCGTGCTCTTCTCTCCCTCCCCTCTCGCGATCAAGCCCGACCTCCAGCAAAACGCCTCCTCCTTCGTCAGGCCTCGACAGGGTAATGTGAGCCCAACCTGGGACAAAAAGAAGCGATTTTTCTTTCCTCGTCTGTGGCTGCTCGTGTCCATGCTCATGCCGTGCGTCGATTGTGTTTCCAGATTGTGACTTGTACAGAGGACACTGGGTTCCAGATTTCAGGGGGTCTTCTCCGTACACGAATTCGAGCTGCGCGACGATTCCGGACTCCAAGAACTGCTTCAGGCATGGGAGGAAAGACACGGACTTTCTGAATTGGAGGTGGAAGCCCGACGGGTGCGAGCTTCCGAGGTTCGATCCTCGGGCGTTCCTGGGTATGGTGCGAGGGAAGACCCTCGCCTTTGTCGGCGACTCCGTCGCCAGGAACCACATGGAGTCGCTGCTCTGTCTCTTGTCTCAGGTCAGTTCAATGATTCAATCAAGCACGCTGTTCCAATGTTCTCGCATTGCAAATATTCTTGTCCCTTTTTTTTTTTTTTTGAAAAATTTTCTGATTTTGTGGGTGCGAAGTAATAAGTGGAAATGCATGTAATTCGCACTTGCGCCCTGGTCTCGTGGCGTCGCACGGCCAATTCAAGATCCGCCATTTCGTGTCTGCGAAGAATTGTTGAAGATGAAGAGTCCTTCGCCAATCGCTATTGCACCCAAAAAGAGGGATTCATTGAATTCTCCGTGCACGACCTTTGCGTGAACCCATTTTGATTCCATTGCTTCTCTGCTAATTAATAAATCTAATTAGTAAAGCTAGAGAGAGAGAGAGAGAGAGAGAGCGCGCGATACGCTGGATTTTCATCAACGAGAAAGCTGGCATTTTAATTACATTTGGAAGTACGATCAGGACCCATAATTAAACATTGGTGTGAACAAGAGATTTTCGATCTTATCTTATAATTAAATTTGGTGACAGGATTCATGATTAGGGGATTTTCTGATCGCGCTTGTCACTGTCATTTGTTTAAATCGTTTCGTATGTCAGATATGGGAGTCCCCTCATATCCGGCAATCGACTAACATGTGTATCAACTTCCACCGAGGGGGAAAGAAAGAAAGTTAATAAAAAATTTTGCTAGCAAGATTAACAAGTAGATGCCAAACGGGCGGTCCAAAAAATTGTCTGAAAAGATGGGAATTTTTTTTATTTTAAAGATTTCTCAAGTGATATAGGAAGGTGTCATTGTCATCTTAGAGAAAAAAATGACACTAGTAAAGAATTTCCACCGAAAATTGGAGAATTCCCCCAACCCATCTTCAACCGAAATGCATGTGAGCTGTGCATAAAGACTTCGGCGAATTGACTGAGCGATGATGTAGGGGTGGAGCGAACGACCACAACAATTCAAAGAGGAATAATATTTTTTTTTTTTGTGTGTGTCAAAGTTTGGATTATATAGTGTTTTTTGCTGAGAGGGACAAGGATTCTTGGGCCTTGACTCGTGCTTTCCGGGCCATTGTGTACGAGGATGAGTCCGAGGAGTTGAATTATTATTGTATGGCGCCAATTAGCAGTGGCCCACATTTTTTTTTTTTGTGTGTGTGTGCCTAGGCCGCTGCACATGGCTAAGTCAACGGCTATTTGCTGCTGCTGCTCGCGTTCACCGGAGATTATTCAAACTTTTTTCTGCAGGAGGAAACCCCGGTCGACGTCTTCAAGGACTCGGAAGATCGGTTCCGGACGTGGCACTTCCGGGGACACGACTTCACGCTCAAGATCCTCTGGTCCCAGTTCCTGGTGCGGGGCGAAGAGGAAGTGATCAACGGCTCGTCCACGGGGACTTTCTCCCTGCACCTCGACCAGGTGGACGGGGAGTGGGCCCGCGAGATCCCCACCGCGGACGTCGCCGTGGTCTCTGCGGGGCACTGGTTCTTCCGGAAGATCCGCCTCTACGAGCGGGGCCGCCTCGTGGGCTGCGTCTACTGCGACGAGCCGAACGTCACCTCCTACGGGCCGGAGCACGCGCTGCGCATGTCGCTCCGCGCGGCGCTCGGCCACATCAACGGATGCGAGGAGTGCAAGGGGATGACGACGCTGCTGAGGACGTTCTCGCCGGCGCACTTCGAGAACGGGACGTGGGACACGGGCGGGGCATGCGCCCGGACGAGCCCATACGGGGAGGGGGAGATCGATCTGGGGAGCTACGAGTGGAGGTTCAGGAGCATGCAGATGGAGGAGATGGGGAGGGCCGAGGGGGTCGGGAGGGAGAGAGGGAGGAGGTTCGCGGCGTTGGACGTGACGAGGGCGATGCTGATGAGGCCGGACGGCCATCCGGGCGAGCACTGGGGGAACAAGTGGATGAGAGGCTACAACGACTGCGTGCATTGGTGCTTGCCCGGCCCTATTGATGTCTGGAGTGACTTCCTGATGGCTGCTCTGAGCCAACATATATAAATATCATTTATAGAGCAAAATTAAAGATAAATTAATACTTGTTCATGGTTTTTATACCAGTATCAATATAGTTGAAACACAATGTACTCGATTCTTTGCATGGGCTTTGTGGCCCCCCAGTAATCAGTAATAAGCTTGTACATTTAAGGAGGACTATATATATATATAGTCCTTACATGCGACGAACACCATTTAATTGTAGATCCTACGTATTTGTCTCTATCGAGTGCAGGCGAGTTAAGCTAGTCGGGGAGCTACTTCTTGAGTTCAGCTTGCAAATGACCTGAACTCAGCTTTATTTTTTCTTGAGTTCGAGCACTCAATTGAGAGCTCAAACTATAAATTACTTAACTTTAATAAAGTTTCCTCACTAACAGTGTCGACTCAAGTCGAGCTCGAGATGAGCATCAAGTCCTGAATGTTTTAGTCAAGTCGATCCCGAGCTTACTATATAACAATTTGGGAAAAACACCAAATGAGCATATGAAATGCTCTCATTTTATCAAATAAGGGCATAAAGTGAACTTTATTTCAAATAAGGGCCTAAGAGCATTTTTGTCGTTTATATTTTTCTTTTTTCCCCTGTCTTCCTGCCCGTGGCTGGCCATAGCTCGAGACCAGCCAACGGCAAGAAGGAAGGGAAAGCAAAAAAAGTAAAAAGAAAGAGGGAAAAGAAAAAAAAATTGAAATGCCCTTAATAAGGCTTTTCTTTTGGAGCAATGAAGGCATTTCAGGCTCTATTGAAAATAAGGTTTAAATTCATGTTTTTGTTTTTTTTTTGGTCGGAACAACTCGAATTAATTCGAGGTCTATTCGTGTTGCTTGAAATGCAATGAAACAATTCACACGGCCTGAAGAGTCGGCCCAAATATTAGGCCCAACTATTCTGCCCATGTAGCCCAAGCCCCTTCCATCCGTCGTCCTTACCTTTGAACCGCCTCTTTTCCCATTTCCAAGCCATCAACGTCGTCGCCTCCCCATCATCAATCGCTGGCGATTTGCCGAGATTGCTCCGACCATAAACCCTTAAACCCCATTTCGTCGCCGTCTCAGTCATCATACCTCACCGCCGAATCCTTCCATCGTCGGAAGATGGTCGACAACAAGCGGAAACGCGGCCGTCCGTCCAAACCTCCGCCCAATGAATCCGCAGAAACCACCGACCACCAGCATCCCAACCCCGCCGCCGTTCCCGTCGCCGCGACGGCGACTTCAAACGACAGCGCCTCCGCGTCCGCGGCGGAGAAGACGATGAACGCCGACCCTCCCTCCTCCCGCCGCGGCCGGGGGCGGCCCCGGAGGAAGACGGAGCACCGATCGCCTGAGCGCCGGAGCTCTCGCTTCGCCGAGCAGAACGGTGACTGCTCTTTGGCTGTCGCGGTCGGCGGCGGTGGCGAAGACAGGGTCTTGGAGCTCGAGGGGGCGGAGCCGTCGCCCATGCCGATACCGAAGTGGGAGAACGTCGCGAGGGTTGTCCCTGCGATGGACGCGGTTGTGAAGGTGTTTTGCGTGCATACGGAGCCGAATTTCTCGCTACCGTGGCAGCGTAAGAGGCAGTACAGCAGCAGCAGCAGCGGATTCATTATCGGAGGTAGGAGAGTGCTGACCAATGCGCATTCCGTGGAGCACCACACTCAGGTGAAGGTGAAGAAGCGTGGCTCTGATACGAAGTATCTGGCAACTGTTCTCGCTATTGGGACCGAGTGTGATATCGGTGAGTGATATGGGATTGTCCCATGAGTTTTGAGTTGATTGAGTGTTTAATATTTACGGTAGCGTAGCGCGTGTAAATTCGTCAATGGGATGTGATGGAGAGGGTTTTTGCGTGGCCATGCTCGTGTGCTTGTTGTTTTTATCTCCATTGCCGATGTAGTTGGTATGATTTTGGTAATACTAGAGGAACTGGAATTGAGGAGTCATGAGAGGCTTCTGTGGATATCATGTGTCAATCTTTGATATCTAATGAGGAACAGTGTGCAAATATTTTCAGATTTAAATGCTTTGAATTAGGAGGTTTAGCTAGGGCTCTGATTGTTTCGAGGAAAATGTATGATTTGGAAAATATTTTCCCCAACATGATCTTTCGTATTGCTTAAAATAACGAGTGAATGGAAAATGTTTTCGTTATCAACAACCTAGGCTAGGTTTGTTTCATGCAAAATAGGTAATTTGGAGAATATTTTCCTGAAAATATCTCGTGTATCGCTTGAAATAATTAGTCCGTGAAAAATATTTTTATTACCGTCAACAATTTGTGTCTAAACGTTTGTGTAGACGATGAAAATATATTTCGTTCATTCATTTTTGCAAGTCATATAAGCGATCATTTTCTGAAAAATGTTTTCCAAATCACTTATTTTCTACGAAACAAATGCAGCCTTATGTCTAAATGTTTGCGTAGACGATATATTCGTTGATTCATTTTTCTAAGTGATACAAGCAATCATTTTAGGAAAATGTTTTTCAAACCATTCACTTTTCGCAAAACAAATGGAGCCCAAATGAGAGCATATTTGCTGTTTTACTTTTATCCGGTCACCAGAAAATATTGCTTTGCAATTTGACTGCCCTTTAGTGAAGGTGATTACTTGTTAGAAATTAGTAAGCTATTTCCTTTTCAGACCATTGAGAGCACCTTTGTATCTTGCTATTGTTTCAGCATTGCTCACAGTCAACAATGATGAGTTCTGGGAAGGGGTTGCGCCTGTGGATTTCGGCAACCTACCTGCACTTCAAGATGCTGTCACTGTGGTGGGTTATCCTATCGGTGGAGATACAATATCCGTGACTAGTGGTGTCGTGTCACGTATGGAGATGCTCGCCTATGCCCATGGGTCAACTGAGCTCCTGGGAGTGCAGGTTATTTGATACAGTCATAACTGTTTTGTTGCTTGCGATGGCTAGGATTCTCATGTTTGCGTGGGGATTCTCCTGCAGATAGATGCAGCTATAAATTCAGGAAATTCCGGTGGCCCTGCATTTAATGACAAGGGAAAATGTGTGGGTATTGCATTTCAGTCGCTTAAACACGAAGATGTAGAGAATATTGGTTATATAATCCCAACACCAGTCATCATGCACTTCATTCATGATTATGAGAAGAATGGGTTGTACACAGGTGCTTCTATCTTTGAATGTACTTTACTTCTAAGCTGGTCGTGTCAATAGCTGAATTTTTTTGTAAACGATTGTGAAAGAAATTTGTTCATTTATCCTTTCAACATCTTTTTTTCTGTTTCTCTTTAGGGGAAAAAACACTTTTCCAGCTTGTGGTTTTTCTGTGGAATTGTTAAAATGCATGGATGCACTTGATTATTGGGGCCCTGGAAATGATCTCGTCATGATGTCTTATTTCATGGTTGATCAATTCATGTCAGGGTTCCCAATTCTTGGAGTTGAGTGGCAGAAGATGGAAAATCCTGATCTACGCATGGCGATGGGAATGAAACTGGATAAGAAAGGTGTCCGAATTAGGAGAGTCGAACCTACAGCTCCAGAATCACATGTCCTTAGGCCATCTGATGTCATCCTCAGCTTTGATGGGATCAATATTGCTAATGATGGGACAGGTAAATACACCCTCTGCTCTTACTCTCTTACTTTAGCAAGCCGCTTCTGTTTCTCTGTCGGCGTTCGTAGAGCAGGATTTGGAATGCCGATTGTCGTTGCTATTGTTCATGTATTCCTAAACTTGAGAAACCAAAGCACTTGCTAGACCTATTTGATGGAAAAGAAACTTCCAATGCCATCAGAATCTGCATGAATATCTCATGTGAAATCTAGGTCATATGCCTAGCAGGATGTTGGCAGGACTTCCTCTGGTAATTTGAGCATTCCTGCTTTGGATTTTGATTTACCTATAGCAGTTATCTGGGGGCATTGTAAACCTCTTCAACACTGATTTCTTCTAGAATTGATCCACCTGACTCTGTCAGTGACACTCACAAATGAAGAATTAAGTTTACAATCACAAGATGTACTGGCTAGCATGCATGCCTTTGTGCAATTCAACAAGAAGATGACCATAATTATGGTAGTCGATGACTCTAATTATTCTCTGCATGCCAGCTTGGTTTAAGATTTAAAGATGTCTTTGTGCTCTTTCATTAAATCTTTATTCCTTGATGCTGTATATTGACATCTCTTTGGGTCCTCCTCAGTTCCATTCAGGCATGGGGAGCGCATAGGTTTCAGTTATCTGGTTTCCCAAAAATACACTGGGGATAAAGCTCATGTGAAAGTTCTCCGAAAGTCGAAGATTCTAGAATTCGACATAAAACTTGCCACTCACAAACGGCTCATCCCTGCACATATTAGTGGGAAACCACCTTCGTATTACATAATCGCTGGATTTGTTTTTTCCGCTGTATCTGTTCCGTATCTCCGTTCAGAGGTGAATACTTCTCTCTCTCTCTCTCCCTTCAAAAAGAAAAAGAAAAAAAAGGTACACAGTGTATGGGCACGCTGCTTGTGTGCAATGCATGTGGCTGACAGGCTGTGTGGGTCTGTGTATGATTGATGGTTTCCGTGGCAGTTCCTCTTTATCTATCTGATTTAGTGATTTCTGCTTCCACACTGCATTTGGAGATATTTATAATTTATTTTCAATCTAATTGTCGTTGCATTTGCCTGTTTGCCTGTTCTTGCATGTATTGTGTTCTTTACTGATACCTGTTTTGTTTATCAATGGCAGTAGATAATTTAGTGGATTAGCTCTATACTGTTAGCTGGTATTGGTTTGCAAAGCACTCATTTTAGCATAAAGCTGCTACTCACAGATGCATATAATAGTGAGATAATTCGCGAGATCCTTTTGAACAACCTATTATAATTGGAAAGCCTTATATTTTGTTCAATTGTTGTAGATGAAAGCAATCCAATTTATTCTCAAATCAGGTTCAACTACTGGTTCTCTGTCGAATGAGGAACATGCTGAGCCTAATTTTATTAAGAAATAGATAGATCATCCTCATCCTATCAGTGGGGTAGAGGTGATTCCAACAAGAAAAGACCATGAAAATTGATTGTCGAGACCCAACCTTACTTTTGGTAAACAGACCCCTCCCTAGCTTGCAGAGTTCGGCATAGCCTCTATCAATGATAGTGCCATTAGGATCCATAGAGCTATCCCCTACTTGGGATCTTTGGTTTCCCACAGTACACCTGAATGGATCCTTATTTTATACCAGTTTCAGGATACAAATGTTGCCGTAGTTGTTCTGTGATAGTGATTTTCTGATTTCGCGTGGATGATGTTCAAGAATAATCCATTAGGTTCTATATGCCGGTTAGAGTAAATTCTTGGGTAGCCACTTGGGCGAATCTTTTGCTATAGGGTTCTGTCAACCGAGTATGAGGGCTTCAGTACTGGCTGCCTCCCCAGCCTAGAGTTTTTAAACATAGGACGTTGGTAATTCTTAGGTTTGGGACGATGGACTATCTGCTCAGGCTTCACTGGATTAGGTTTTTCTACCTTAATACGTCTGTTTCTTTGCATGCCATTCGATACTTACTGGAGATGTAATGGTTGAATTTGAACACTAAGCACAACATGGAACATGCCCAACTAACTAAGGGCGTGCATGGCAACACTTCTCTACCAGGAATCAACTTCTGACCTGAAGTTGATTACTCAACTTCTCCTCAAAAGTAGAAGTTGATTTTTCTACTTCTTCTCCAGATTGACTTCTGATCAGATAAATTCGTTTGGTAACGGTTGAAAATTTATACTTTTGAAACATTATTAACAAAATCTTCAACGGCAATCGGCGGGAGCGGCGGCGGCAATGGTGGTTGGCGGGCGGCCGGAGGGCGGGTGGTGGGAGGGCGGGCGACGGTGGGCATAGGCGGGTGTGGTCCAAGAAGTGATTCTGGAGTCGAGAAGTTAAAATTTTTTACTTCTCAAACCTGGCCAAAAACCCTTCAGAAGTTAAAAACTCGGCTCCAGAAGTGATTCTGGAGCCGAGAAGTCAATTTTTTTACCAAACGGATTTCTACTTCGGAATTTCTGCCAGATTGACTTCTGGGAGAGAAATTGAGAAACGGAAGTGTCATCATGCAAGCCCTAAGTTATACATCATTGTGGATTTTATGAATTAGTAGCGACAAAAAGTTCATGGTGCTTTCGTGCTTAAGTAGTAGTCCATAGTTGGTTAACTTTAATTGTTCGTGTTTTATTTTATTAATTGCTGCAGTATGGGAAGGACTATGAATTTGATGCTCCAGTCAAACTGTTGGACAAGCTTCTCCATTCCATGGCAGAATCCGTAGATGAACAGCTTGTTGTTGTATCTCAGGTTCTTTTCCCCCCCTGCAGCCCTACTCTGATAACTGGCTATATTGAGCAATTTGTCGTATTGATGATGCACTTGCTTTCATTCCCTATTTCACATTATCATTTTTTGTGATAGGTCCTTGTTGCAGACATAAATATTGGATATGAAGACATTGTCAATACTCAGGTTGTGGATGGTTTGGTACAAATTGGTATTGTTTTTGGTGCTTTCAAATGTCTCACAGTGACTTATGAGTTGTTATGTGGATTTAGGTCCTCGCTTTCAATGGCGAGCCTGTAAAGAATCTGAAGAGTTTGGCCAACATGGTGGAAAGCTGTGAGGATGAATATTTACGTTTTGACCTAGAATATCAACAGGTACAATTCTCTTTCTCACCTCATCTCTGCCATGTCTTTAAGAAATTACGACTTATCTTCCTCTTGATCGTCTGTTGACAGGTAGTTGTGTTAAAGACCAAAACTGCCAAGGTGGCGACTTCAGATATATTGACGACCCATTGCATACCTTCTGCCATGTCTGATGACCTCAAAGCCTAGTTCATGAAGATATGGTGCATGAAAGTACTGTCATGGATATTACCGCGAGTCTGTGATTTAGCCAATGAATCTCTCTCCTCTCTATATGTTGGACAGTCGAGTGGGGACTCCGAAATCGGCTTGCATTAGAGTAGTAAGCTAAACAGACTCGGAAACTTCAGAGGTGTTATCTGAGCCACGCGGTACTGATGGTGTTAATTCTGGGATTTCAATGTATCGTCAGCCAAGGGGGTGGGAGCTATTTTGCTGTGCACTCCCTTTACTCAATTTTTGTCGATTGGAAGGGAGCGGACGCGAAAAGGGGAGGGTTCATGCCTATGCTTGTTTTCTGTTGGTCTAGTAGACCAGGAATTAGACTTGAAACAGATACATGTAATGTCATCACCGGAACAGTTACCACAGGGCGAAGCATTTTCAAGGGGGGTGAACCATTGTGTTCACAAACTTCCTACGCAGGTTCATAAATTTACCATATTAAACATCATGGCTCTGTAGTCTTTGCTTTGGATTTTGCTCATTCGACTGAAACAGCGACAATCTTATTGGCTTCGTGTCCGCTGTCCACGGAATCAGCAGATGATTTCTTAAGTCTAGGCAAGGAACTGAACAAGTCAATGATTGGAACAGGGACTCCGGTAGGAGACCCAAAAAAAAAAAAAAGACACTCTTTCTGGTTTGAAAGCTCTGTTTCTGCGGAGAAGCCGATGCCTGTCTTGACTGAGGATAGATGGAGAGTAAAGTATGGACCTTTTTCGTGCAGATTTAACTACTTGGAAAATTGCATCCTCCATATTCACAACTTCAACAAAGGTCAGAGGAGGCCAAGTAAATCCATGGCTTGTATTTTAGTTGGACCATTCAAACTTTGATTGTCAAGGTGAGTACAAATCATGTTGGCTGATTAAGATGTGAAGGTAACTTAATATTGCGGTTTCCCTTAAAGAAAGATAGCTGCAGTGACATAAATCGAAAGTAACTTTTCCACGTAATTCCAGATATACACACATCGAAACGGATTCCGTGACAGACTTGAGGATCCGTCGCTCCATTTCGTCCACATCGCATGCTAATTTTGTACTTGGATCGAGACCTTTGATCCACGTCCTCCATTTCGTCCACATCACATGCTAATTTTGTACTTGGATCGAGACCTTTTATCTACGTCTCTCTCTCGGTGGTCCTCCATTTCGTTCACATCGCATGCCAATTTTACACTTGGATTGAGACCTTTCATCTCCATTTCACAGTTTAAATGCCTCGCACCGTCGCTTTCGACTAAAAAGCTATGATACCTACGCATCCCTTTTCCTACGTATAATTACATATATACCTTGCCACAAGTTTCTGAGCAGAGTCTGTTTGCTTCATTCTATCTGCAGAAGTATCTACACTTCATCCACCTTATAATTTTGCAGTAGAGGGACCTTTTCGGAGGGTGCTGAGACCGGCCGGCACTCTCCAGCCTCCTCAACAATCTGCTCTTTTGCCTTTCCCCACATTACGGTATAGAACCCAAACGATATAATTGTCACCCCAATGAGACTGCAAAGTTTCGGCACATGGAAACAAGTGTTATTTCAAAAGCCGCAAGTAAGAAAAATATATTGAACTTCGCCAAAAGGAGATCGCAAAACTGACAGAGTATACTCAGTCATCACAGTGATAATGCATATAAAGAGCAGAATGATTGGTGAAATCTCGGTACATCATCTTTATACCAAAAAAGTGAGATGTATAGGGGTGCGCACAATTTAATTCCGCTGCACAGCACTTAAGTGTAGATCCTGGTTTCATCGATTTAACATTTGATTTTCTTTTAGCATTTATCTTACCTTCCGAGATGAAGGGTGTCGCCAAGAAAGAAGACGCCCATGGCGACCGCAATGGCTATTGACAATGGCTTGAAAAGTGCAGCATAGAAAGGACCTTTTGTGCGGATTGCCCAAGCATGTACAGAGTTGTTCAAGCCTGACCCCAAAAGTCCCTAAACGCAAAGCAAGGGTTAAAACACCTTGATCAAATAGAGAAGCATCTATCAGGTCTTTTTCTCTTACCGAGCATATTACAGATGCCAGTCCTATGCCCCTTACTCTCCAAGCATTCACATCGCGTTCCGTAAATAAAGCGACAGTCGCAGCTACGAAGCTCACGATTAGGTTATAAAAGAAAACCACGGTCAGTTCGTCTGGATAATCCTTCATTATCTGTGCCTGTAAGATTATGTATTGAGGCCTCTCACTCATGTTGAGTCTAATTATGCACTGAAAGAAAGGCAGAGTTGCGTTGTATACCTGAACAATGTACCACAACGTAACGAGAATATATTCAGCTGTGAGAAGAGACCCTCCAATGATCCAGTCCATGTTCGATTCGTGCAGAATCCGATTAAGCGAGAGAGAAGGTTTTGTACCAATAATAATTGGTGGACCCACATATAGAGTGACAACAAATGCACCAGATATTGATACTACGGTACCAATGACCTTGGCCTGACTGCTTCTTCTCCTCAATGATACATACTCCATCCTTTTGGCAGGGGAAAAAGGCAAAAAGAGAGGGAAAAAAAAAACAAGGTTTGAGCAAGCATAGATAATAACTCTGTGTTTATATTATTTCTTCTGCACTCGGATACTATTGACTTGAGTACTTTAGGTGACACAAAAGCATTATGAAACTCCACCGGTCTACTGAATTGGTATACCTAGTGACGAGGTAGATTGCAATCAGGCATTTAAACAAGTGACTCATATACAGTTATCTAAAAATCGTCTTGTCACATCACTTGATATGCCAATTTGGTAAACCGGTCTTACTACAACTAGCATTGTGTATTCCTTTGCGGACATTATTGCAGAATATTTCAGAGACAGAGACAAGATTTCTGAAAATGAGCCGGACCAAGCCTGGGAAAATATTGCTATTAGGCAGGCTCAAGCTCATGCTTTAGTGAGACCACCATTGGCCAAAAGGCTCCAAAAGCACCGAAAGCAACTTGTTGAAAAGAAAAGTGGGGTGTCCCATTGATGAGAGCAAGAGAGAAAAAGAAAGTAGAGAGTCCCTTTGATGAGACAGGGCACTCTGCTGAAAAGAACTAGGCAACCGCCTCTTGAACTTCTTCAAAGCGGACAGAACTTAAGACCCTTTTGCTTTGCATCGGAGAATATGGTAGTTGATGATTCTTTGAGTGGAACCATCTGATTTTTTTTTTTTTTTCCCGTTCATCTGGGGAAGGGTGTTTCAGTAACTTCACGAGAGGGGAAGAAGAACCTGAAAAGGATGGCAAGTATGAAAGTGAAAGCAGGGGTGAGATTGCTGATAGCTGAAGCAAGCGTTGGAGAGCTGAAATTGATCCCTGTGTATCCCAGGATCTGTGACGAGCTCCTGTTTCCACCCAAAAAAGCAGAGAGAAAATCAGAGACGACAAAGAGAAGCAATCAATCTGATCAGATTTCCAAGAGCTATCCTTGGTTTCATCTTTCTCCTAAGAAATTAGCAGAAAGAATCTCAAAACTTCCTCAGGAAACCACTCATTAATTGAAGTGAAGATGAATGAATGGAGTAAACTGATGTACCCAATAAGCCCAAGAAGACCAATCTTGGCAAGGACGGGCCTGCTGAGAGGGGGAAGCGTTCTTGATCTGCAAAAAAAGCATTAACAAGGAATGGTCAGCTAACAGCTCGACCCAGAAATCGTCTCTAAGAGAGAGAGAGAGAGAGAGAGAGAGAGAGAGAGTACTTGCGGGAGATGAAGGCAGCAGGAAGAAGAACAAGAGCAGCAATAGCATAGGCGTATACGATGAAGACATGGTAGCTCATCCCTCTCAAGGTGGCTGCTTTGTAGAGCGTGTTCAACCCCACGTTCATGCACTCCATGGACACCATGGCCGAGAATGGAAGCGCATCCCTGTAACAGTACCTCCCTCCCATCTCTCTCTCTCTCTCTCTCTCTCTCTCTCTCTCGCTCAGACACAGGAAGCCAACAGACCAAAAAAAATCGTTTGCTCAAGCTCCAATTTCCTTTTCCTCAAGACTCCAAAAGTCTCATCTGGAAGTGCTGATAGGCAATTGTTGCTCAATGGAGTCTTGTACAATTATTGGTCTTTTCTTAAGTTTTATGTTGAGTGACTCTTCTTAATTTATGGGGATAGTGTCCAACTGGGTCTGTAATAATGGGTCCCTCCAGCAGTGTATTCTCATTCTCATTTTCGTTCTTGTTTGTCTACTCTCTCTTTTTTTTCCCTAAAGGGGGAGAGGAGATAAGATGTTGTGGGTTAGGTAGCTGGTCATGCAAGCAAAGCAAGGATAAAGAGAAAATGGGAGATGGGTGTTAAGTCTGACAAGCATCCTCCCATTTCAAAAAGTTTGAAACTTGATGACACGTTACTAAACTCTTGGAGAGCCTTTGGCGTGTGTCCTGCTCACTCTTTCACTTGGAAAATGGATGATATAAATACACGAGAATTTCACAAATATTAATGATGATGCATTCATCCGAATAACCTGACACCAGCGATTTGCTTAGTTCGTGAGAGAAAGTATCATCGAGCTGTAGCGGGGCCGTTTGTCGAAATTCGTAAGCCGCGCGTTCGATTCTCGCGTGCTTGTAAAAATCTTTTCTTTCTCGAAATGGATTATGATTTGTAAGCTCAATTGGGCAGTACCTTCTCCTTCACTCGGTTAGGACTTGACCTGGCCCAGTTGGGCACTGGCTTGCAATTTATACCAAATTAAATTTGTTCAGGCAAAATTTAAAATAGGAATATAGAGAGTATTTCTCCAGTAAAATATAGCGAAGAAAAAGAAAAAGGCACACGACAGGAAAGCTGCACGACAAATTAGCGAAGAAGAGTTAGGCCGTTGTAGCTGACAAAATCCGATGCTTGCGATGATAATGTGGGGGTTGTTGTGGTCCCACCTTTGTAAAGAATGGACCTTTGTATTGTACTAGGCAGGTTTCATAAGGTCTTTTTTCTCACGTCTTTCGTCCATAACAAAGCGTAAGGAAAGCAAGGGAACGTGTGTCACACACTCCCTCCAATTTGTCAGGACAACCTCTATGATGTTTTTTTTTTTTTTTCCTTCCTTCCTTATTTTGGCTTTAGATATTTTGGGGGAAACCCTTGCTTTGCTTCTGGTTTCAATCTCCCATCGCACTAAACTCCAACTTTGTCGTTGCTGCTCCTCCGCTTTTTGAGCGTGCGTTCCTCTCATGGCATTCAACTTGACGAGCACCCTAGCAAAATTGTGAGCTTTAAAAAAAAAAAAATAATCCAAAAAATAATAATATTTACAAAAATAATACTAAAAAAAAAAATTACAAATTTAGGTCTCCCTCGGCGGGTCAACCGCTGAGGGAGACCTTGGGGCTCGCCGGCGAGCCCCCTCCCTCTCCCTCGGAGCTTAGGGAGAGCTGGGGGCCCACCGGCGGGCCCCCTCCCTATTCCCTCGGCAAGGGGACTTCAGCAAAAAGCTATAGGCCCACGTGGGGACCCCACGCCCCTCCTCTCCCTCGGGCCCACGTGGCCCCCCTTTTGATTTTTTTTTTTAAGTTTTGCAAATTTTGTAATATGTTTTTGTTTTCTTTTAATAAATTTTTTAGTTGTTTTATATTTGATGGAGCTGCAGAGGATCAACATTTACGTAAAAAAAAAATTACGCGTCTCAATTTCGAGAAAATTGAGCGAATGAATAAGGCGATGTCGTTTACTCAAAGGGGGGCCACGTGGGCCCGAGGGAGAGGAGGGGGGTGGGGTCCCCACGTGGGCCTGCAGCTTTTTGCTGCAGGCCCCCCTATGCCCTCGGCAACTGAGTTGCCGAGGGAATAGGAAGGGGGCCCACCGGCGGGCCCCAAGGTCTCCCTGAGCGGTCGACCCACCGGGGCAGACCTAAATTTGTAATTTTTTTTTTAGTATTATTTTTGTAAATATTATTATTTTTGGATTATTTTTAAAAAAAAAAAGCTCCAAAATTGTCTATCAGGTTATTCATGAACAGTGGATGAGCAGCCCGGCAGTCGAGTTCGGCGTTCTAGTCGTCGATGCAGAATACAAACGACTAGAATTAACTGAATTTAACGTTTGCAAAATCTGGTTAGCAGTTCCACTTTAATGGGATTAGTCTAAGTACTTGGCATTCGCGAAATGTCCATGGATTTACCCCACCTGATTCTCTTCTTGGTGAAGGCTTCGGTTATAGACATGCCTCGGCTCGAGATAAACCGAACGACTTTAGAATTTGAAATTTATCTCTTTTAATCGATCGGAAAGTATTTTCTCTATTTTGGGGCATATGGCTTTCTGCACGCAAATGCACCCAGAATTACGTGCAATCTCCCACAGAAGTTTTTCTTCATCACGGGAATTATAGGTGCTCTATGCTCTTTAAATACAACCATTATAAGTCAAAAGTTACGATACAAGGGCAAAAATTACAAGGAGTAAGTACATAAATATTACAGGTTCAGCCTCTCCTCCGTTTTCTTCTCAAGGAAGGCATGGCACTTAGAGATCCATAAGAGGCGATTCCTGAATCACGTGCTGCATTATCCTCCGCTTGGAGATTGCCAGGAGAACGGCCATTGTTCCTGGCTTTTACACTGTCCGCACCGTCATCCTCCTGCATAGAAGCCACATCTTTGGCACCCCTGTCACAAGGCACACCAGAAGTCATTTTGCGCGAATGGATTATTCGAGTCACGGAACTCTCAATCTCGGCTTCATCTGCAGGCTCTAAATATTCAAAGGACTCTTCATTTCCCTCCCTCAAAGGCTCGGTAGATATGTTGTGAGCACTTCCAGGATCCTCGCTCGTCTTTCCTTCGTCCATGCAAAAGCCACCACCCATTGTGAGATGATCTTCAGAAAGATCCTCTGGAGGGGAGTCAGGTCTCTGCTGTGGTTCACCAGTATTGGCGTCATCCTCACAAAACCCACCTCCCATATGAAGATAATCCATTCCTTTACTCCCCTCAAGATGAGGATTTCCAGCTGCAAGTTCACTCTCAAGTTCTGAAATAGCTGCGTCACCATGTGCAGTCGGAGCACAGGGAGATTTGTATTCTGAGACCTCTTCCTCATTGTCAGAACAGTGCGCTGATGTGTTGTCCTCCAAATTCTCCATACGGTAATTCACCTGCTTCCGACTGCGTGTTGACTGCCGACAAAACCAGGGAAATAGAAGTGCTTAAAAATGGCTTGGTAACGTAAACAAATGAAGAGAAGCTCTAGATTATAGAAAAACGAAGAGAAGCTCTAGATTATAGAAATACATTTATTTCAACCCATCTTAAACCTACCAAACCCCAAATCTCAAGGTCACTCGGAAACTAATTGGTTAAGGAGAAAAGAGCCACTCCCTGGACCTAAAAAGCACAAAAATCTTATTTCTTCCATGTGAGGATAAAACCTGAGAACCAAGTTCATTAAACATAGGAATGACAGTAGTGGACAGCTCAAATCCAGACAACATAATCCATGCAAGACAGCGCACTGCCTCTACATGGAATACTTGATTAGTTACATTCTCTAAATTGCTTGATAATTATACTAGCATACTCTTGCTCATTGCTCAGTTGCATACTGGCATCCCATTAGTATTCAACAGCCAACCTTTCCTCAACAGTTGAATTCATTAAAGTACTTCAATGACTGAGGAAAAAACCTGATGCCAGACTTGACTTGACGTTATCAAGGAGAAAATGGAGGTTCACAATCAAGTAGGACAGTGTAGTACTTCTACCTAGGTAGCACTTAGGCCATGACAACAAACCGTTCGAGCTTATTTTTGGTGTTGAGATTCCTAGAGTGGGTCAAGTTCAGGAAATTAAGAAGCCTTAGTTATTACACCAGTGGAAGGTTACCATCCCATTCCAACAAAGTTTCTTCACACTTTAACTGGTGCGATACTTTCTATAGACCAACGCCAGAGAGCCCATTTGAAGTAGCATGATAAATTCATATTCTGATCAAATGAGTTCAAACCATAGATTGCATGCCTAAAAAATAACAAAGCTAGTCCAGTACAGTACCATAATAAAACAAATCGAGATTAGGCAAATGTTCTACTTACTCTACGCACTTCTTGCCGCCCTTTGCACTCTTCTAACTGCACCTCGTGCCCCACTTCAACACTATCCCCATCACTAGAGCTACCTTCTGATTTATCAGGGGTGGCCTTTCTACCTCTCCTAATTTCTCCTCGGCCTCGGCCTCTTCCTCTTCCTTTACCTCTTCCAGTCTGATGAGACTGTTTATTGGCACCTTCACTGCTTTCCACCAGTTTCGAGGCATCTAAGTTCACTTCAGAAAGAACAGGCTTCCCATGGATCCTTCTTTTCTTTGACTGCATGGACTTTGATTTTGTTGAGCGGTATCCGAGATTTCCAGTTGGTTTTTCACCAGAGACATCACTGGAGCACCCTCTTCTTTTCTTTCCACTCCCATTAAGGACTTGGGCATCATCACCCATCAAGTCCAGAGGTTGGCTAGCAGTGATTTCTTTGACAGCTTTCTTAATTCTCTTACTACGGATTTTAGCAAATCTCTCGTTAAAAGAATAAAAAGCTTCCAATCGCAGCTGGGTCTGCATCAAATAAGTGAAAAAAAAAAAAGTTCAGCAATTTTGATTGTGATGGTTAGATAGGTAAAACTGTCGAGCTACCAAATGGTCCATGAAAATACAAGGGAGACTCGTCTCTTCTTTGTATGGGGAAAAGATCGTGAGCACCAATGGGACGCATATCTGTAGTTTGCAGCCAAGAGGCGTGAATGCACATGCTTTTGTGTGTGTGTGTGAGTGTGTGTGTGAGAGAGAGAGAGAGAGAGGCGGGCACAAAAGGCGATGCCAACCTCATGCTTGTTGTATTCATTTAAGACCGGCACTAACAATTCATCTGCCTTTTGGGTAGCCCATCCAAACCTTTCCCCGCATAATCTGCCACAGATTAAGGACGTTGCATGAATGCATTCCACCATAATAGTCAAGATGGTGGCAAATTTGGAATCAGCTAAAGATGTAACTCCGTAAAATGGGACGAAGAGCGCAAAGACACATGATCTTTTATTTATACTTCACTTTGCTCTTAAATGTCAGGAAGCTATCTCATTCTAAATTCAACCACATATCAAAAGACTCACTTGCGAAGAAGAAAATGATCCGGCTTGCCCCATGAGAAAGGCTCAGTTGAATTGTCCACTTGGGGAGTAGAATATGCAGATATTACCGCTTCACTTGGAAAAGTAGGAGGTATATGCCAATTTTTGCTAACTTTTCGCTACATAAGACAATCATAAGAATCATGGGAACATAACATTTTAAAACCAATTAAAATTGAAACCAAGGGATTAAAAAAAAGGAAGTTACATGCTTCTCCATGAATTGCTGCTTCATCTCTTCGATTTTATCAATAGAATTTCTTTGCTCACAAGATGGGGACAAATTCTGCTCCGATGAAGGTGGTCCACTTTGAGCACCTTCTGGACCATTGATGCTGTTATTGCTAGTTTTTGACCCTCTCCTCCCAACAGTGGATCCTTCAGGAACATCAGCCTTCCCAAGAATGGTTGGATCTGGTGATTCAACCCACTCGCGGAATTTTTGAAGACCATCTGCCTCTGGAAATGCATTTACAACTTCAATGGCATTAACGATGCCAATTCCACTGCAGTAAAACACATCCAAACAAAGTCAAACTGACAAAAAGCACTCACCAAGTATTATAAGGATACAGAAACTCAGCTAGACCCAAGAACAGAAATGACCATACACGATGATTTAAAAGGCAGAAAAACAAACCTCAATATCTCACTTGCTAGGACGATATAACAACAGCAAATTTAAAGACAACTAATTGCCAAACTCTTCAAAAGATGTGCGAACAGAACCCAAGAGGATTAAGAACGAAAATCTTGCATGGAATTACCTAACACCTTCGGTATAATCACTCCCAAGGAGCAATGCCATACATATCAATTTATCTCTGGAAAGACCAAGCTCCTTCTCTATGTCCTAGAAAAAAGAACAATAATGTAAGAAAGCCACGGAGGAAACCCAACAATCTGCTGAGAAAATCATACAATATCTATTCAACGATAAACCGGCTACATCCAAAACTAAAATTTCCCCGAGAGTACGAGTTTGATAGGAATAGAACTATAGCAAGATAGCAAATATCTCAATGTTTACTGTAGTAAGAGAACTGTTTGGCAACTATGCCAGATCCAAACCTTCATGAAGTATGTCTCCACATACTTGCGATCATCAAATATATTTTTATAGACACTTCGTGAGCCAAACAAGAACACATCAGAATCATCAGTAACTACACCATCAACTACGTTTGCCAGTTCCATGTAAGCACATTGAGCCTCTGCTTCCATGGGTGCAATGATGTATGGCAATCCAAACATTTGCAATAGCTCCTGCATAGAAAAACATCTGCCCTGTGTTAGACTACCTACGTCTTTTCCAGTGATTGCTATCCACTTATTCCAAAACAGGGGGGAACATACATAAAAGGAAAACAGTTCCTTAAGAAAAAAGATAGAGAAAAGCACTGTAGCAACTCCATGACATTCACTTATTGTGCAATTAACATGCAAAACTTGCTACAATAAAGGGCAGTCCATTCTTACCTAAACTCAATGACGGATCTAGAACATAGTCCATGAAGGGGACAAAATGTGAATGAAATTTTACATTATCACTGATAGAAAGTTATTCTAAGAATGATCAAGAGTAAATTTTAAGTCAACAACTATAACATTATATATACTACTGAGTATATTAGCAAAAAACAATCACCTAAAGTAGTTTAAGTTGTGGAAAGTGTTAGAGAATAGCTAAATCATTAATAATTACGTCTACATGCCAAAATTTTAAAGATACCATAATCATCTCAAGTTTTGTATCCAATTTCCTAGTGCATTTTGGCTCCAAGAAACCAAACTTATGTGTTCCGTAATTCACAATAATGAAGATTGATAATGTGAAACAGTAAAATCACAACCACCGCAGGGGCAACCCAGAGAGAGAGGCACTGGAAATGTGAGAATGAGATTGGAGGTGCACCAGTTGCAGCTGTTACCGACAAGATTGAATACTTGTAATGAGCATACTTTTAAAGAAGCATCCGGTGATTTCTAACAAGAAGTACGATCATTGGACCACACATTCATTGTATGATGGGAAACTAAACTTGGCATTAGATCAACATATATTCATTCTAATAAGATCGCTACCGATAGTATAAGGGGTCGAAACTTTCCATTCTTCATCATGAAAATCATTCCAATAATTGCGCACTAACAAATTTACATATACATGGACCTCATTGCTCCCTATAAGCTCGAGTTTCTCAAGGGACAGTTTACTCCCAACACTATTACCTAAGTAACCACTACATTAAGTGAAAGAGCCACAACTGTCCTACATTCTGTCAATTGCAACTATGAGCAGATGCAAAATTCAAAAGCAATATGCAAAGCTTGGTGCACACCTGACACTCTGCGAACATTTCGCTACTAACAGACTCGGCATTGCGTTCTAGCTTTTTCTGCATGTCCCCTAGCTTTATACTTTCTTGACCCAGTTTCCGCATTTCCTCCTCCAAATTTGCCTTGGCGAATTCTAACTTCGCATTTTCCTTATCCTCAAATGCAAATCTCTCAACATTTGGCAACCGTCCCGAGGAATTATCGTCATGATTGCTATGCACCTCAACCGCGTCACTTGTTGATTCTCTTCTCAATGAGAGAAAAGCATCAGATGAAAGTTTAATTTCCTCAGCATAGGGGGATGCTTGTACAGCCTCAGTATTTTTCTCCCCATCAATTCTACCATCACCAGACATTTCAGCATATATTTCATCATCCACGCACGCTTCCCTTGAATGCCCGTCCTTGGGAGCAGATAACACACAACTTGCACCGGAAATATCCAATGGCTCGCCTGGACTCAGATTCCGCTCTATTTCCAGAGAAGTCAACTCAACCACAGGCTTTTCTTGCCCCGACGATGCAACCCTAGAACCTCGAAATGTTTCATCAAATTCTTTGATCGGCATCCCCACTTTATCCAAATTATATGAATTTGAAAATTCTCCTTTGTTTTCCAAAGAATCAACCACCTGCAAACTGCAATCCACATCAGGGCTACCAGGATTTATAGAACCGTCCACTAATGCTTTCTCTCTTTCTGATACTTTAGAAGCATATCCAGTTACGAAAGTTTGCTTTACCGTAAGGTTCTCTAAATCACAGTCATGACTCTTTTCTCCATCAGTTTCGCTCTCATGATCCATTTGCGGTGCCTCATTCGATCTCTGATCCACAAGACTTCTCCTAATTGCCTCCTGCAGATCAGCATCTTCCTCAAGATAACCTCTTGAAACAGGTTTTCTGGACTCAACATGGCAAGTGGAGGCGTCCTTTGAAACTTCAGAAAATCCTTCCTCCCAATCCACGTCGCTATCATCACCAATTTTCCCCTCTTCAAGAGGCTCAATATCAACTCGATCCTCACAGGAAAAGCTCTCGCCTTTCTGCCCATGACACTCAAAATCTGAACAGGCATCAGAAGACTGTGTCCTTGATGTGATTTTTCCAGGAGAAGATAAGTATGCTGAATCTCCCGCTAATAGCCGAATAAATAATTGATCATCACCATTCAAAGTCTTGCTTCCACCATCATCTTCAAAGGATATTTGTATTGAATTACCATCCCCAAACATAGAATGCTCATGACTCTCATTCAAATTGGCAGTTCTACTAACATCATTCCTTGAAGTTTCAGCCAAAAGATCACTTCTTACAACAACATTACTTTTCGCTCCAGACTCAGTGTCCAGCATACTACTTGAATGGGTATTGATATGTGTCTGGTCCTGCTCAATTTCTCTCATCATATCCAAGTTCCTCTGCAAGTCACGGGTCATACGGACTCCCATAGCCCTTACTCGACTGACTCTAATGCGCCCCCTCTCATCAAAAAAAGTTTCAACACCATCTTTGAAGCTAATTCTGGATTTGTTAGGAACCGAGTCTTTCACTGCATTGGATTTATCATTAGATGAGACTCCACTATCAGTAACGGAGGAAGGATTATCCATCATGGTCTGGTGTTCTCTAGTTTTACTTCTCTGTGCTTCAGCAGATGTAAGCATTCTGACAGATTCAGACATGACAATAGACAAACGTCAAGAAATATCACAGGTGGGTTGCAATAAACATTGTCTTACCAAAAGCTGAGTACTTACTCTTTATTCCCAGTGAATGAAGAAGAGAATATAAATTCTCTATTGGCTTCTGAGGCGATCCTTGAAGTTTGTACTCCACCGACTCCATTGCCAACAGCAGCTTTTTGCACTTGATTAATCTCCCGGCGCAGAGCAACAGCTTTTAGATAGGACTGTATTTGTAGCTCAGAAAACTTTTCAGGAGCCTGCACTAAAGAATCAACACACTTACAATTCTATTGAAATGACACCTTCCTTTAAATCGTAACAACAAATGGATATAAGAGCACATTTAATAAGTCTCATTCCTAAGAAATTTTTTCCTTAGACAGGTACATCCTATTAAGTTTTGATCACATAGAGAAAAACCACGGTCCCAAAATAACCTTTGATCAATGAAGGTAGAGGCAGCTGGCATATGCCATTTTGATATGTAGTATATTCAAGAGAGAGACATGGAAAGAACTACAACATTTTACAAGGGCCGATTTTAAGGTGAAAATACAGAAATAAGTAAATAACCATATTTCTGAGCAACCATCTTCATCTGAGATAACTGCAGTCACTACTATATTCATTGGCAATAGCAGATTTCTGACTCAACGCTATCTCTTCAAGGATGTTAAAAAAGAATGTCACGCCATGACCCCACCCAATTACTGGTCTAAGATGCATGATACTGTTACTTGAGCAAATACTTCTCATCCTGAAGAAAATTTATAAGGACCATGAAGTCATCATACCGGCAATATGATGCACATGAAATTCAAATATAAGTACCATTCATTCTGCTAGATGTCAAATATTAACGGATCATAGCTTATGACCACCATAATCAGTATTCTAGAAATAGATGGCCACCCATATACTAGAGGCTTCACATGTTCTAGGACTTTCTATCGTACACGGCATTGTTACTGAGTGACATCATGTAACGCTAAGTTTTTTCCCCTCAAATAATTATCAAAAGATATACATAACCTAATAGAAAAATTCATATATTTCATTTCCAAAATAAACACAAATGAAATGAAAACAAAAGTAGAAGACACCAAATAGACCATTCCTTACAAAAAAAAATAGACCATTCATGCAGCATCAAGCAAAACAGTCATAACAGCAGAAATAAGTGATGTATACTTTTTTTAGTATTCTCTAAGAAAGATAAGGACTGACCTTCTTTACTTTCTGATACTTCTGTCGGTTTTCTGCCATTTGTCGCTCCTTCATCTATCAAAAAAAGGCCAAAAATCTTAAGAATCTAAGAACTGGAACATAAAGCAGAAAATCCATACCAAGACTGCAAAAGATCCATGAGAAATGAAATTTCTAACCTGAGCCAAAAGATCGAGCCTCACTGACAGAGGCAAAGAATTTAATACATCACGATCAACATTCCCGTGCACTTCTGGCTAGAAGATACATCAACCAGCTAATGAGAATGCTTCTACCTTACGCACAACAACAGTAAGAACAACAATAGTAGGACCAAATCTCTCGGAAATAGTAGGGTTCTCTATGTGAAACCTATTAGACTATTGCATCTTGCATAAGACAGTAAAGACTGCAAATTCCTGCCAACAAATTTCTCTTTTCTTTCCTTCTTCCTCAGAAAGGTATGTAATCAAACACACAAGCAAGCATTTGGACGCATGCTGCATTGCAATAACAAGAAGTCTCACACAACAAAGGCAGACAGAAGTTCTCGATGTCCATATACCATTCTCAAGAGCCATGCATTTACAAAGTGACGTTTATTTTACCTACTTTCACGACAATCTTCAGTTGATATCAGACACACACACGCACACACACGCACACACACGCACACACATATACACGTATATGTATGCATATATGTGCGTGTGTATTTGTAACCTCCAATATTGCTGTATCCACACTTACCACAATCATCTCTTCATCTGTGTCGTTATCTTCCTCCTCAGAAAATATCTGAGGGGCAGAGGTTGACGCAGTATATGCCACCTCACCTTCTTCTGCCATAATGGATGCTGCCAGCCTAATTCAAGACAACATTTAGCAAAAACTCAACAAAAAAAAAATGTGGTACTAAATAGAATGGGCGAGCATACTACATCTCATCAAGCTTCCCCTGATCATTTTGATCCCTTTTGACACTGTCATTTTGACATGATAACTCTTCCTGAACAGTAAGACAATAGGAGGTTAAATTAGCAACACCATTGTATCAGCGAACTTCCAGTATTCCACAATAACAGATCAAATGCATCAAAATAGCAAACTTTTTCAGCTTCTAAATGGTGTTGACTATCAGCACCTTCCAGCCTCTCTCCCATCTGCACATGAATGAATGGTAAGTTAACAATCAGCATTAGCAGTAACTTAGGGTAACAATAATAATAAAATACTGTAGGATAGAGAAGCGTATATTTGCTAAGAAGCCACCTGGACTCGTAGCTCAGGTGGCAATACCTCTAGTACAGCTGGATCAATTTTTTCAATTGTGTCAGGCTACAAAAATGATCAAGAGAGCATGTTAGTTTTACATCTTAAAATTAGATGAAGTAGAATCAACGGGACTAAGGCTAGAGACGGGGAAGTCCATATTGGGCACTAATAATCCTGTGCAAAAAAGAAGTATCGAAACTAAATTCCAAAGCTAGTGAAAGATTTGGTGGGACCACTTGCCAACTACTCTAAAAGCTTAAGTTGTTAGAAGAAGACGTGGTTTAATATTTAATTATTCTAACACTCCCCCTCACGCTTAGTCTGGTCTTTTGTCTAGTACTAAGTGTGGACAAATTCAATAGGGAGGTAAATAGGGGCCTGGAAAGATTTGAACTCAGGACCTCCTGCTCTGATACCATGAAAGATTTGGTGGGACCACTTGCCAACTGCTCTAAAAGCTTAAGCTGTTAGAAGAAGACGTGGTTTAATATTTAATTATTCTAACAGCTAGAATACACCATAACAGCTTTAAACCTAGATTAGCCAGCAAAGGGTGGCATCTCAATAGAAACATGGGAAGCAAGAAAGTTCCCACCAAATAAAGCATACCAGAATCATCTCTTCATCTTCATTATCTTCATCAGAAGAAATCACAGTTTGGGATGTTGATGCGATTTTAGCAAATCTCTGCTCTTCCTCCGCTGCAATAGATGCTGCCAACCTAAACAAAATCATTACGACAATCAACTACGTGAACCAATTGCCAAAGAAAGAGAAGATGATCGTAAAATGCTTAGAGCAAAACCCACATTTCATCTAGCTTTTCCTGGTCGTGGCCCCTTGCAACCTCCCAATCAACATCGTGAGCATTTCCCATTGTACCAGTTTGGTTATATAAAACCTTCTTACCCTTGGCATCACTCATTTGTTTTTGCCTCTCTATATCTTCTGCCAATTCTTTCAGCCTCAGAGTTTTAAGCTGTAACAGCAATAGGGGAACAAAAGTCATGTAAGGACAATTCCATGGCATGATCGCTAAACAGCGCCATGCAACACAGCAGAGAGAAACTAAAGGCACTTTACAATCAAGGCCTCGAGGAAAAGAAGCCACACACAGCAATTAAGATCACATCCACACTAAACGAATTTGAGATGGATGATTGCTATATGTGATTAAGATTGAGCGTGAGTAAACTAAACTCTCAAGGTAACTGGAAAGTATCAGAATTATAAAACCCCTGAAGACCCTAGATACAGATATGACGTGACTTTACTATCAAACCATCTAAAAGCACAATACACGCGTTTATTATGTAAATACTCTTCCTCAAGGAAGAGTTAATTCTTTGGCCTCCAAGTTCGATCAGTGGTTACAAACGAAAATAAGGGTATGGAAACTCTAACACAGCAATATCAAGTAAATATGCCATTTAATCACTTTCTATCATCTGAAAGCTAATCTCACTAATTTATCAGTTCTTACAACGGAACATCTCAATTAGGTAGACGTGGTCTCACTAACTTCATTGCTTGACATTCCACTCCACCAAATAACACTCAAAATTAGCAAGAATCAAATGGGACCACTCCGCTAAATCCACTCACGTGATTGAGAAGCAACTTCTCAGCAGTCTTCCGGATTTTGGCCTGCGCGTTCTCGCGCTGCCTCCGGCGAGCGACGACGGTGCGCCTCTTGAGCGCGGGCGTGCCGCCGTCGAAGACGAACACGGGCTTCGTCCTGAGGAACAGGAGCTTGCAAATGCGGCGGAAGAAGCCGAGCAAGTGCGCGTTGCGGACCATCTCTCCTCTCTCGTCACGCATCGCCTTCATGAACTGCACCATCCAGATACTGGCATCTGCAGCAGCGTAAAGAAAAGAGAAGCTCGGATTAGGCGCGAAGCCCGACGGGTGAAAAAGCGATCAGCGAGCGAGGATGGGAAATGGAGGAAGAGAAAGCACCGATGGCGAGCTTTTTCCCGGCGAGGGTCTCGACGGAGACGCGGCGACCGACGGGAGCGAGGAGTTCCCATAGACCGTGGACCCCCATTTCAGTCTTTGCCTCCGATTTTTCGATTTGGTCAGCATTTTATACGGGGGTTGGCGATGGAGACGACGGAGAGGAAGATAGTCGGTCGGTCCAGCGGGCTGCGCGGGTCTTTGACGGGCTTCAACCGAGCCAATTACTGGCCCGGACCTGCACTCCTTACCCGAACAAACAAAACCGGGGCCGGCCCATTCGAGTGACAAGCTGATCTGTCGAGTGACCGTAATGTCAGATTCGGCCCATTAAAAAACTTCTGTTGTGGTACGCATTTCGGAAGGTATATAATTGAGAAAATGACACAAATAATCCCTGAACTTTAGCCTAATGTGCAATGTGATCCCTGATCTTTTAATTTATTCAATGTAATCCTTGAAATTTATCCCAATGCATAATTTAGTCCTTAAACTTTTGACTTGTTCAATGTAATCTCTGAACTTTTAGTAAATGTTCAATTCAGTCCATGGACTATATGAAAATATTCATTATTATCCCCGATCTTAAATTAATGGAAGGGCTACATTAAATATTTTTATGTAGTTCAGGGACTATATTGAATATGTAGCAAAAGTCTAGGGATTACATTAAACAAATTAAAAGTTCAGGGACCATATTAAACACTACAAAAAAATAGGTGTTTAGCGACGGAAAATAGTGACGAAAATTTGACAAAATTCGTCGCTAAAAGTATTTGCAACGAAAAATTGCGACGAAAATATGTTCGTCACTAATTTGTGACGAAAATATGTTTGCCGCTAATTTGTGACGAAATACTGTTCGTAGCTAATTTGCGACGAAAATAATTTTCGTCGTTAAATTTACGACGCTGAATTCGCGACGAGTTTCTTTTTTCGTCGCTAAATTCGTGGCAAATTATTTTACGGCGCTAAATTAGCAACGAGTTTCTTTATTCGTCGCAAAGCTATTCGTCGCAAATCAGCTACGAACTTGTTTCATCGCTAAACTCGTGGCAAATTAGTGACGAAAATAATTTTTCGCCGTTAATTTTGCGACGCTAAATTAGCGACGAGTTTATTTTTTGTCGCAAATTTGCCACGAATTTTGCTACGAAATGTTTTTCGTTGCTGATTTTGCGACGAAATCGTTGTTTGTCGCTAAATTTAGAGACGATTTTTTTTTTTGGGCCACGAACATTGTTCCGGGATAAATTTGGCGACAAACTTTGCGACGAAATTTGTTTAGCCACGAAATATTTTGTCGCTAAATCATTTTGCAACGGAATAGCCATGGAAAAAATGTCGACGTTTTAGCTCTATTTTTTTTTTTTGGCATTAATGAAAACAAAGCACGGTAGAGGAAGAACAGAGCACGGCAAAAAGCCATGAAGAAGGGAAAAAACAAAAAAACAAAACTCCTCTCGTTACTTCTCTCTCGTCTCTCTCTATCTATCTATCTATCTATCTCTCTCTTTTTGTTCGGCAAAAGAACATCCAGTCATCGCCACCACCTACTCCGACCACCTGCCACCTCACTAGGCCCCCGTCGACTGCCACAGCCCCATCGCCGCGTCATCGGAGCGGCCATAAATTCTGCCAAGAGCTGCTCGGCTTCCCTGCCCTGTTTCTAGGCCGGGACTGCTGCAACTGCTGTTCACAAGCAGCAGCGGCTCTTCAGCCACCACCACCGCCTACCACCATCGCCACACCATCCTTCACGACCCCTCCGAAATCGCTCCATCACCTTCAGCCACTTCGAAGTCGCTGGAGGACCTCAAATAGCCGGAAACTCGAGACTGTCCTGTTGTGTGCCCTGTTTCGGGGGGTCCTGTTCGGGACTGTGCTCCGCCTTTTCGCCGCCTTCCTCCACTCAACTCCGGCCACCAAACACACCCCGGCACCCCCTCAACCCGCCACCATCAGTCCTAGGAAGCTTCGACATCGCCTGAGCCACGAACCAGCCCGAGAAGCTACTGCCCTGTTCTGCCTCCCCTGCCTCCGACCCAAGCCGCCTGACCATCTCCTTCGCCGCCTTCGCCGTCGCTTCTCCGACCACCACCAGCTACCATCACCTCCCCTGACTCCCCTGCGACCTCCCCCCAGTCACCTGCGCCTTCGCTGTCACAGGTTGGTGTCTTTGCGGAGGTCTTGGAGGTGGAGCTCGGACTTGACGTGGAGATGGGTGGTGTCGAAGTAGACAAGGAGGGAGTAAGACCGAGGGGTCTTGGAGTGTCGCTTTTGACATTCCAGAGCTTTATAGACGAGAAGGGATTGGGAAAATTTTAAGAGCCGCGCCATTTTTTAACAGAGAGTGAAGGGAAAATTAGCGACGAAAATAGGTGTTCGTCGCTAAAAGTGAGCCATCGGGAAGGTAAAATTTGCGACCAAAAAAGGGCGACGAAAAATTATTTTTGTCGCTAATTTGTATATTTCTTTATTAATTGATATTCCAATTTAGCGACGAAAAAGGGCCTTCGTCGCTAATTAGCGATGAAAAATTATTTTCGTCGCTAATTTGTTTATTTCTTATTCTTATTGATATTCAAATTTAGCAACAAATACAAATTGTCGCCGCTAAAATTTGTGACGAAAATATTTATTCATCGCTGAAATGAATATATATATTTTTAAAAATTTCTGCGATGAAAATAGATTTTCGTAGCAATTTTTTTTTTATCGATATTGCTAATTAGTGACGAATAATCTATTTTCGTCGCTAATTTGAATATTTTCTTTTTATTCGTATTCTATTTTAATATATTTTCAATTTCTAAATTTATTAAATTGTTTATTTATTCTATTTATTATTAAATACTTTCTTTCTATTTTTATTGTTGCAAAAAAATAGAATTCAAAAGAATTCGATACAAGTTTAAAAATACATATCTACAATTGAAATTTTTCCATGATGAAATAATTAATTTGGAATTGAAAAAAATGAAAAAAATACCATGTCAAGAAGACTTACCCAAAAATGAAATAATTGCTTGTGCGAGTTCAATTTTTACGGGGACAGAAATCGAGCGCCATTCATTCTTCTTGATAGGTTATATTGCCCCATAACTTATCCATGTGGCAATATCTTACTATCAATAGTTATGTCTTGGTTATATAGCCAAAGTGCTCTAACAATGCCTGATAGTACGTCTTCGTTATATAAACAAAGTGCCCTAAAAAGGCCTTTTTTTAATCAATTCGAGTATATTGATTTTTTGGAAAAAGAAACAAAATAAAAATGAAAAAGATGGAGCAAGCTGGGAATGGAACTCATGACCACCAAGCACTTCACCCAAGCGAAAATCAACGGGTCAAATAGCAAAGTCAGTAACATTATCCAGATTTCAATTAATATATGCACACATTAAAAGACGTGACACTAATTTAGACATAAAAACTCCATGGACCCCTTCCTCCTTACATAAGATGTGGTATAATGAGTCTGGCATGGAAACATCGAAAGAAGAAAGAGGAAAAGGATGGTTATTTCGAGATCGAGAAGTAGCATCGGAAGGAGAAAACGCAAAATTGACAAGGAAAACGGCGTTTTTTGGGGAAAAAGGCCGCCAAACCGCCTACGAAAAAAAAATCGTCCCAAACGGACGTCCGAATGATGAGATATGCCCTTTCAAAGTTTTCCATTTCTTTAGCTGTTTCCAATCTTTCGCTGCGGTTTTTAACTATTTTGTTGCAGTTTTTCACCAGTCTATTATTGCGGTTTCCAACATATTACTACGATTTTCAACATATTATTGGACTATTATAGCACTTTATCATTTGTTCACCAAAATTTATTTCTTAATACAACAATTTTGAGGCAATTATTTATCTTAATAATTGATAATTATGTTAAAAAAATAAGCTTCAAAAGAAAAATAAATAAATATTAAAAAAGAACAACAAAACAAAACGAAATTCTTAAATAAAATAATAATTAGCGACGAATTTGTCACTGTTCGTCGCTAAATTGACAAAAAATCAAATAAAAAAGTAATAGTTAGCCACGAATTTGTAATTTTGTCTCTAAATAATTTTTTTTTTAAAAAGACATAGCGACGAACGCTAATTTGACGAAAATTAAAATAAAAAAGAATATATTAGTGAATAAAATCAAATTTCGTTGCTAAAATAATTTAAATAAAAAATAAGTAATTAGCGACGAACACTGAAACACAATGTTCGTCGCTAAGTTAGCAACGAACATCCGTTTCGTCGCTATTTTGACGAAATTAAAATAAAAAAGGATTTATTAGCGACGAAATTGGCTTATTGTCGCTAAAATAATTTAAATAAAAAATTAGTGTTTAGTGACGAACGTTGTCTTTCGTCGCTAACTTAGCGACGAACGTCCGTTTTGTCGCTAATTTGACGAAATTTTTTTAAAAAATCGCATTTCGTAGCTA
The DNA here is from genome assembly GCA_021437785.1 of Rhodomyrtus psidioides. Classification (NCBI taxonomy): domain Eukaryota; kingdom Viridiplantae; phylum Streptophyta; class Magnoliopsida; order Myrtales; family Myrtaceae; genus Rhodomyrtus; species Rhodomyrtus psidioides. The sequence continues at coordinate 1,885,321 of JAILYB010000110.1, read as the reverse complement.
AAGTAATTTAAATAAAAAAATATTTAGCGATGAAAGGGACTGTTCGTCGCTAATTTGAAAATAAAAGGATTGATTAGCGACGAAAATGGAATTTCGTCGCTAAAATAATTTAAATAAAAAATAAATAATAAGCGACGAAACACACTGTTCTTCACTAATTTGACGAAATTAAAATAAAAAAGAATTTGTTAGCGACGAAATGTGTATTTCGTCGCTAAATTACCTTTAAAAAAATATTTAGCGACGAATAACGATTTTCGTCGCTAAATTAGCTATGAACACAATGTTTTGTCGCTAAATTGACCAAACTTCGAAATATTTCGCGACGAATGTGGAATTTCGTCGCTAAGTAAATTTAAATGAAAAATAAATATTTAGCGACTTAGCGACGGAACACAATGTTCGTCGCTAAGTTGACGAAAATTAAAATAAAAATGAATTTTTTAGTGACGAAATTGGACTTGCGTCGCTAAATTCGTCGTCGATTAGCCATGATTTTTTTTTTCGTCGCCAATTAGCTACGAATTTTGGGTCGTCGCAAAATTAGTGACGAATTTTTTCGTCACTATTGTCGTCGTAAATAGCCACGAACCTTATGTTCGTCGCTAATTACGTCGCAAATTAGCTACGAATTTTTTTCATCGTTAAATGTTCGTGGGTAAATCCTTTTTTTTTTGTAGTGAAACATTAGGCTAAAGTTTAAGGATCATATTGAACAAATTTAAAGTTCAGGGATCATAATGAACATTAAGTAAAAGTGTGATGTTTGGTCGGACGACAGGCATGACATGATTTCATCCGAAACATAAGCTTGCAGTAAAAAAATTATTTTTCTTTTTTTTTTCCCTAAAAACGCGAAAGACCACTTCTTGCTTCATTTTCATTTTCCATCTCCGATTTTCGCCCCCAAACTTACCATATTAAACTATCTTCAGTCACACAAAAGCATTAATCCAAATTTTATGGGCTTTGGAATCCATATTAGATAACAAGTTCCAAACATGTTTTGGCGTTTCTTATTTGCACCTGAAAAGTACGACGGAGGTAACCAAACATAATCGCAACGGCCCAAAACCCTCTTCTCTTGCTCCTATGTCGTCGTGACTCGTCGACGCATGACCAGACAGATAACGGGGATGGCCGGCCGGGTAGGGAGGAGTGCCGGCGGTCGAGACTCGCGGACTGGAGAAAAGGAAAAACGAAATAAAAACAATTATTTGATTCAATTGATGAATGAACTGTTGAAGATTCCTTTGAGAATATATATATAAGTAGAGAGTATTCTAGACAATCTTTGTATTGTGTACGCATTCCAAGTCTAGCAAAAAAAAAACCCTCCCAGAGCAACTCGTTATATTCCATCGACCCGACACCGCATCAATCAATCGTCGATGAACGAAAGAATGTCAACCCACGCACGACACCGTTTTGGCTTTTCCCCCCACGGTCGGAGGGAAAAGCGACCACGTCAGACATAGCTCCACATCTCTCCTCCGACGGCGGCAATCCCAGGTCGCGAAGATCGGCCCCCACAAATGCGGCCATCGGTCGGCGGAGTAACGGTTCTCTCTCTCTCTCTGTGTATCCAGGAGCAGCGCGGAGAGCGGGCGGGCGTCACGTGAACAGGGGACCGCTGTGGTTCCCGAGGTCCATGGAGGACTTGCACGACGCCGGGATCGAGGCATACCTCGACGAGAAGTCGCGGCGGAGGACGTCCTCCTCGAACAGGGGGTGGCCATTCTGCCCGGGACCCTCGTCGAAGTTCAGCGCGTAGCTCAGCGGGTCGTAACGGAACTGGGGGTTCCGGCTGAACCGGTTCTTGTTGAACCGCCTTATGAACGTCTTCCACCTCGGCCCCGCCACAAGCTCCGACCACTCCCGCACCCTGTGCCACCCTCGCGCCCACCACGGATCGTCGGGGGTGTCCCCGACCCGTTCCCACCAGTTCGTCCCGGCGGGCGCGGCGACTGTCGGAGGCCGGTCCTCGTCGGAGGAGGAAGAGCCGAGGAAGGGCACCCAGAAGCAGCACCCCCGCTTGGCGAAGGCGGCGTCAGCTGATTCGTCGCTGGATTGGCGGTCCCGCCGAGGGGAGACCTGGAGGGAATGCGATGACGACATAGGATCCGAGGACCGCGGAGCCGAAGGGAAAACGGAATGGAATAGGAGGGATTTGCAGAGGGAAGAATGGCGGACGGGAGAGAGAGAGATGGCGCAAACCCTAGCCCGGCTAGCTCCGATCCTCCTCCTTCGTCTTCTCTGTTTTCGGTGGTTTTGTTTTCGATATTAATGGAGAAGAGGAACGTGGGGTGGTAACGGAAAGATCGGTGACGGGCTACCGGGAATTCCGGTTGCCAGGTGTATCTCCATGCAAAGGGTCTTTTGTTTCGAGATTTTTTTTTTAAATGTCCCTCCGTTGGTGTTTTCATTAAATTATGGTTTCGGTATCGATAAAGTTGTTAGAAACTTCTCCCCAATGGCTAGTGATTTAACATCCCAAAAAGTAACGGATTAATTATAGAAGAATCTTTATGTTATACGCAATCCGGGTAAATCCTTTATTAGTAGTTATCGGGAAAAAAAAAACGCTTTTTAAAACTTTGGCTCAATGTGCAATCGTTTTTTTTTTACTTTTAATTCGATTCGATCAACGGCTTCTAAATGTTCGAGGTAGTTCTTAGACTAGCAATTTGTTCAATCCAATCCTTCATTTTTTTCATAACAAAGTCAAATCGATCGTTTAGTATACTGTTCACAAGTTTTCATAAGGGATAGTGACGCAAATTATCCCAAAACTTCGGTCCAACTTGCGATATCGTCTCTAGACTTTTAATTTATTCAATGTGATCTCTGAATTATTCGTAAATGTTCTATTAATCCCCACGCTATGTGAAAATGTTCAATATCGTCCTTCTGTCAATTCAAGTTAACGGAACCTACTAGTGATGTCGACCCAACCAGTCTACCCATACGTCTAGTTTAGGGTCAGCGCATGGTTTGTCCAAACGTTTGGAGTTCATGACGATTTATATTTCAAATGTTCACGTTTGACTCTTTCTTAATTAAGTATAGTTGAATTTGTAAATTAAGAAATTAAAATAGCAGGAATATCAACATGATACAACTTTAAATGATGTTCTACTTTTAACATTGTGAATATCACATGATAACATTTGTTTCATTATGGATTGAAGCGTTTCCCATAAAAATATTTATTATCATTTCATGTAATTTTTGAATTGAAATGGAAGGTTCCCCCCTTTTTTTTAACTGGTACTGTGGTAATATTTAAAAAGACGGTAAAAACTATAACAATAAAAAAATGCAATATTTTGTTGTTGATTAATAAGTTGATTGAAATGGAAAGATATCATAAAAGATTTGAGCAATAATATAATTACAAAAACTTTTTGAACGAATCGAAAGTTCAAGGATGACATTCCACGTCGAGCCAAAATTTAGAAACCGTTTTCGTCATTTTCAAAACAATGGTGGATGGACATGATTTGTATCTTTCGGGAAGGCAATCGACATGCTGATATATGCTTGTCAAAATCGACATGATGAAGTGATTGGATACTACATTTCTACTTGCAGCCTCCTAGGGAATTATCTCATGCGTTTGTTCGGTGATAAAGTTGAGATTATAGACTTAAAACATTAATTTACTTATTTTGCACCTTATGTTTTCCACAAAAAAAAAAAAATCACCGTGAAAAAAAAAAACAAAAAAACCGTCTTGCAACTTCATTTGTATATTGTTTTTACAGAAGAATTCCGTACATACAACTAATTCGCAATTTTTTTTTATGAGACTTGCTTCGCTGTTCCCCCAGCGCAACAAGGCTGACCTGGGCTGGCCATCCCAAATTCCGTAGGGATTAATTAAATTATGGCTTTGCGTGTGGTGGTGGTCGGGAAGAATCAAGAAATTCCATCGATTAAATTAGAAATTTAGTCTGACCAAACCCATAAAAAAGAAAAGAAATTTAGAAGTCTTGGATTATTGATTAGATATGTTCAGCTATTCTTGTTATCTAACAAAATGTTATCGCCTCAACAAAGTTGTTTGTGGATCTGGATCGTCTGTCTTTCCCTTAGAAGGGCAGATGCTTGCCCTTGGGATCCGGGCTGTCCGTTTTTAGACGGACGGCCCAAATTTTCTATTTTTAATGAATAATTTTTTGGATTTTTTATTTTTTATTTTTTTAGTAATAATTTGGGCCATCCATTCATAACACGGACGACCTGGATTCTAAGGGCAGAGCCTGCCCTTCTAAGAAAAGGGCAAACGATCCCTTCACGTTGTTACATGTTACAAACTTCTGCGCATGGCAATTGATGGTATTTGTCTCACAGTAAGCAAAGTTTAGATTTTGGCGATACAGGGAAAAAAAATTAGGGTATTGTCGCGATCTGTCCGATCTTCTTTCGGTCGTCGGGCGAATGGATCGCCGAATCGAGCCCCCACTCTGTGATGAGGATGGCGGGCTTTCTAGGCACGGGCCCTCTCAGGCCCATATCAAATCGCAACGGGAGTATTTTTTGGGATTTCTCGACGACAAGAGTCGATCCCTTTCGACCTTGGTGTGGTCGTGGTGGCATGTACAACGTGTGCATGCATTTTGAGTCGCCACCGGTCCTTCTTGGAAGGTTGACCGAAAACCTCACTAACCGATTGGGAGAGATCGATCAATTCTACGGAACCAGATATTTTTGGTTCGGGGACTTGGTTACGCTCGTGTCATTACCAACGCCCTTTCGGTACCTAACGCGAGTGATTTCCCTAACTAAGATTTCATGCATGCGCAATTTTGGGGTGAGGTAAGTCTGATTCAGGGTTTCATGCAGATTGAAAGACTAGTCCTATCAATCACAATCAATTTAATGAAAGCGCAATCAAGTGTATAAATAAACCACGTCGATGCACGTCAATTCAAATCAATGACTTCCTAGTATAGCCCTATTGGCTTAGAGAATAGATATTTGAAGTACGGAAGGAGTTCGGGAATGATTTGAAGGCAATATGCTCATGAAGGGCAAAATCGTCATTTAGAAAAATAAATGAGAATTTCACGATAAGGGGCAAAATTATCATTTTGGAAAGGGATAGGAACCCAAGAGCGTTAGAAAAAGGATTGACCAGTCGAAATGGCCCATTTCCTATTTCCTGACATTTTTTGGAATGATCTTCCCATGAAGGGCGAAATCGTCATTTTGGGAAAACAAAGGCAATTTACCCATGAGGGGCAAAATTGTCATTTTTAAGGGATTAGGAACCCAAAGAGTCAGAAAAAGGATTGGCCAGTTGGGATGACCTATTTCCTATTTTATGACATTTTCAGATCTTTTCTTGATTTTCAAAGCAATTTACCCATGAGGGGTGAAATCGTCATTTTTTGGAGGGAATGGGGTTCGAAAGACCCAAAATAGGTCATGGTCAGTTGGCTGTGGCCATTTCCTATTTTCTGGAATTTTTTAGAATTTTCATCAATTTTTTCGAATTTGTTTGAATTTTTTTAAATTTTTGAATTTTATAGTATTATTATTATTATTCTTAATTCCACAAATGGTGATCCGTATTGGGCTTCTGAGCCCAACCCTTCTAAAGCCGTGGGCTAGCAAGGGACACGAAGCCCACACGAAGTTTAAAACAAAAAAGACCCACTTTTATTCTAAAACCGAATATGACTCCAATCTAAACCAGGCCCAATCTTCTTTCCAGTCTTCCCTCCAGAGGCCCATATAGACCAGATTTTAAGAGCCCATGCGACAGCCCAAAAGAAGATCAGACCCACATTCCCCTAGTCTGATTTGCAAGAAATGCTCCCACGCCACTCATCTTGCACGTTTTTTTTTTTTGACTTCTTTTTATTCTTTTTCTTTTATTTCTATTTTGTTTCTTTTCCTTTCTTCATGTCATCTTCTTCGTTGGGACTTCTTCATCTGTCCCCCTCAGGGTCTTCTTCCATGAACGTCATAGTAAGCTCCAAATATTCGTCATTCACTACTTCGACTGTCGCCGGCCACCGCCAACGCTAAGGACCACCATCAAGCCTGCTCACATAAAACTATCCATCGACTCGTCGGACCGCCAAGCACGAACGTGACCCGACTCAGAAAACAATTTAAAAAAAAAATCTTCCTTGAAGTTCAAACCCATCCCCCAAAAGCAGTCCAACATGCAGATTGCCAACCACGCTCTTTTCCTCTCTTTTTCTATTTTCTTCATCACTTTCTTATTATTTCCTGGGATTATCTTCTATCAACAACGACTTCCTCCATGGACGTTCGGTGAGCTCCAAGCGCTCGTCCCCTTCAACCATCATTGGCTGCCATCAATCGTTGGCACCAATAGTCCCAGCGATGATGCCGACCAATACTGACTTCACTCGACCAACAGTACGACCGGACTAAACAACTCCGTCGACCACGAGTTTTTTTTTACGGTTTACTCGTCGAGTTTTCTGTTAGAAAAACTACATGTTAATACATACAATGACAGAACGAAGTCATAAGCATTGAAATGACAGTTAGGTTTATATCTGACATGTCTCGGACTATGTCATTCACCATATGTCTCATTAATCTACTTCTTCCTTGAAGATCTGGAATCCACAAGGCTGTGATCCATCTTGCCACAGTTGAAGCATTTACCTTGAAACATGTTCTTGGCAACTCCTACTTCTGATCCCAACATTAACTTTGCAATCTTCTTGTTTGTAGATTGTTGAAACCAGTGTTAAAATAAATAAAACTATTTATAACAATATGGGGATACTTACAATTCGAATGACAATAATAAAAGTAAGCAAACTGCCTCAAATATGAAAAACACTAAGTTGGTAGAAGCACAAAATCTGAGCCTTCAGAAGCAGGTCAGAAGTAAGTCAGAAGCACAAATCTGAACCTTCAAATGCAGGTCAGAAGCATAAATCTGAATCTTCAGATGCAAGTCAAAAGCAGGTCAGAAGCACAAATCTGAACCTTCAGAAGCACTGTTCAAAACTCGTCAGATGCAACTGCATCTAAACACTTTAGAAGGACAAAAACCCGAACCTTCATAAGAACAAAATATGAACAGAAACACAATAGTATTGGAAGAAATCGAAATTGAAACAAATACCGAGGCCTGTGTTCGACACAATTTCCTTAAAACAGATTCGTCCCCTCCAGTATGTGCTTTGAGGTTTCGTGAATGTCTGTCTCCCAGGATACAACGGTTAAGCAGCGACAGAGGTAAGCACAGCACTCTAAAGCTTTCGGCAAACTTGAACAACACGAGAACACTATCGAAAATAATGCAAATGCAGACAATTCAAAAGTGGGAGAAGTGATTTCGTAGTCCGTAATTCTTCTGTGTTCTTTGAAACAGAACGGATGCGGAAATAAAGAATAACAACTAAATAATTATGCCGTTTAGAGCCGTTATGTATTTAATTCTGTAACCACAGAAGCCGTTACTTAGTTAATACCATTAACACATCGGTAATTAACTTAATAACGGTTAACGGCTTGAGTTGGAAAAAATTAAAACAGAAGGCAAAAATGGGCATGTCGCGAGGCCCACTTTCCGGTCCTGCATTCGCGTACGCTAGTCGTGCGCTCGCACCTCCGTCGGGGTTTGGGATTTGCATCCCTTGCGCATGCGCGTGAGGCATAGTACTTGTATTATGATAGTTACCATTCAAAGGGAGTGTAACCACATATAAAGTACTTCAATGCCTTTCTCCTTTCCTATGTAGGATTAGTGTTTTGTCACTTCCCACTTCCAACTCAAGAGTGTTCTTTGAGAAACAATTTCTCATTCACTCACCCATCAAAATACCTCATATTTTTCAACATTTTCATCATCGTCATTCATTTTCTTTAGCACCCATAAGCAACCGAAGGATTATACGAACTCACCTTAACGGACTCAAACCGTGGGCCGTCGCTCGTTAGCGACCTCCGGTCCGTCAATCCTCAGCTGCCTTGCAAACTGGTGGTCTCGGCTTGGCTTGAGATGAGCATGCGAGCTCACGACGAGATCTCAGGTTCAAGGCCAACTCGACGGGCTTTAGGCGGCGAAAATGCAAGACGAACATGCGGGGACAGGAGCGGACGTGGAACTTTCGCGCGTTAGGCTCGGCTTTTAAACATCGTCTCCAACTCTTAGTACCTTCATAGGAGTTCCTCACTGTCCGCTTCCGACTCTCTCACTCTCTGGATGTGAAGAGGTCTCCATAAAAGAAGGACAGACTCCCGAAGCCCCATGTATCTCTCCCATTTTCCCTTGCGTTCCTTTTTTTGTGGGATTTTCTACTCACTTTCTCTCCTTGTGTTGTTTTTTTTTTTTTGATACCGAGGTTTCCGCGCAGCCGGCGAGCACCGAGCTCAAACCTTTCGGCGAGCACCGAGCTCAAACCGGCGAGGAGCCCGACTAGTCCTCGGGGCAACACGTGCTAGCCACCACACACGTGCCACCGGTTAAGTCACCTTTGCGACGCTCGGGATTCGAACACTCAACCTCTCGTGAAAGGAAGAGCGCCCGCTCCAGCAGCGCCACCCAGGTGGGTGGTTCCTCTCCTTGTGTTGTTGATCCTCAAAATCCTCTTTTTTTTTTGTGGAACTCCCAATTTTTTTTCTCTTTCTCCCTCTGTTTTCTCTCAAAAGGCCATGGCCGAGTTCTTCCCCCTCACGAGCTCCTCTCTCTCTCGGTTTCTCTCGGTTTGCTCTCCCTCTTCAATCCCCCTTTTGCGCTCCTTTGTATCCCCAGAAGAAGAGGACTTTCACGCGTTTCATCTCCCCCCTCTGAAAATGGACCGCCCTTCCAATTTTTGTCGCCCTCGCGATTTTTTTTTGCCGTCCTGCCTCTGTTCCTGTACGTGAAAACAGAGCAGGTTTGCTCCTTTGTGCAGACCCTGTTCGTCCGGTTCGGGTCCGACCCGGTCGATCAGGCTCCTCCTTTTCGTCAAATTGAGCCTCGAATTGATCGTTTTTCATGAAATTGATGCCAAAATCGGACTCCCCAACATGTTTTTTTTTTTTTTTTTTTTTTTTTTTATCTAAAATGGGTATTTTCGTGAACAAATGGATTATAATTTAGTGAAAACCCCAAATTATGCCTAGTGTCCGAAAATGATTTTCGCTTAATCGAAGGCTCAAATGATCAAATCAGACCAGGACAAGGCCACCATTAGATTCAGCGTGATGAAAACTAGAGGGTAGAGGTGCTTAATTTTTATGGGTGTCCCTAGAGAGAATTTAATTTTGAGATTTGTGAAACCGGGGATTAAATTGAAAGAAAATTATGCAATTAAGCCCTTTTGGTTAAAATTGATCAAATTAGAGAGTAAATCGACACAATTTCACTTCAAGGTTCTTGATAACAATGTCATGGCTTATTGAAAGCAAAAATTGAAAATTAAAGAATTCAAAAAGCAATTTTTATGCTCGATTCGGGTTTATATTTGTTAAGGAACATAGTGACCCGAGTTGAATTTTTGAGATTTATAAATACCAACTTGAAGAGAGAATTAAAATAAAATTATTGACTATTTGTTTACATTTTCATGACTAGGAATGGTATTTTTGTGATTTTTTGGGTATTTTTATATTTAAATGAATTTGAAAAAATATTAAAGATTATGAAAAATATTTTTTTGTTCAAAATTGGTTTTCAAGGCTAGGCCAAGGCTTCCAAAGTTGATTTTGAAATTTTATGACTTTTTTTTTTCATATTTTTAATTATTTTTAGAAATAAAATCGAAGTAAAAAATGATTAAAAATCAGGTGTCAACAGGTATTTGTGTCAATGTAACATAAATTTGGTTTTTTTTTTTGTAATATCTGACACACTAAAAATTCTCAACCTTTCCTGTTAATCTCTCTCTCTCCTCTCCAGTTTGATTTTTTTTTTTTTGGGGGAGGGGGGGCCTTTGTCGATTTTTCTTCTTGTTTTTAATCTTTTTTGGGCACATCCGTGCCACTTGTCCTCGAAGAAATTTTTAATTGTGACCCATTATTTTTTAATTAGGGTTAATACCACAGAAAATCTTAAACTGGTATATCTGTGATAAATTTACCATAAATTATTTTTTAGCCACGAAAAATCCCAAACTGGAACACTTATGATAATTTTATCCCAAATTGGTACATCCATAACAAATTTATTTTTCATTAGTTTTCGTTAAATCTAACCATTAAGGGTCTGCATGATAACACTTCTTCTTCTCAATTTTTCTGCCAGAAGTCAATCCGGCAGATAAATCCGATTGATAAAAACACTTCCGAAGTAGAAATTAGTTTGGTAAAAAATTTGGCTCATGGTAGGATTTTTCACTTCTGATAAGAATATTTGCCAATTTTAAGAAGTAAATAATTTTAACTTCTCGGCTCCATAATCACTTCTTGGACCACACCCGCCTCTGCCGACTATCTCCTCCGCCGCTGCCGCCGTCGCCACCTCCCAACGCCGCCGACGAAAATTTTCTTAAGAATGTTTCAAAAGTAGAAATTTTCAACACGTTACCAAACGAATTTCTCTGATAAAAAGTTAGTTTGGAGTAAAAGTAGAAAAATCAACTTCTACTTTTGAGCAGAAATAGAGAAATCAACTTATGATTAGAAGTTGATTTCTGATAGAAAAGTATCACCATGTGCGCCCTTAACTTCTCGGCTCTAGAATTACTTGTAGGACCACACCCGCCTCCGCCGATCACCGTTCGCCGGCCGCCACCCCCCTCATCGTCGCCGCCCACTCACTCGCCGCCACCGTCGCCCGTCTACCAACCATCGTCGTTGCCTGCCGACCGCCATCTCCCACCGACCGCCGCCCCTGGCCAACCGCCATCGTCGCCGCTGTCGTCCGCTTGCCCATTGATCGCCAACGACCACTGCCGCCGAAGATTTTGTTAATAATATTTCAAAAATAGAAAATTTCAACCGTTACCAAACGAATTTCTCTGATCAGAAATCAATTTGGAGCAGAAGTAGAAAAATTAACTTCTGTCTTTTAGGAGAAGTAGAGAAATCAACTTCTGGTCAGAAGTTGATTTCTGATAGAGAAGTTTTACCATAAACGCCCTAAAGTGCTAAGTTTATGACACATGACAATTGACTAGTGTACTAGCTTAGGATTTTTACCTTTTATTTGTCACATGTGTATCAGTTTGAAATTTTTCGTGGTATTAACCCAATTTAACTGAGGGTAAATTTGTTACAAGTATATCATTTGAGGTTTTTTGTGGTCAAAGAAATTAGTTTATGGTAAATTTGTCGTGGGTGTACCAATTTAAAGTTTTTCATGGTATTAATCCTTTTAAGTATGAGTCTCATAACATGCATAGTTTACTATTTTCGGGGATATTTACCTCACATGAAATTGAGAAGTGATTCTATTATGATTCGACGCACAATTACAACGAAGCAAAACGCAGTGAGAAAGAGAAATTAGACACAAAATATTTTATCCATGTTGATCCTTAAATTAAGATAAGTCGTGATCACCTACATCCCAACTGAATCAGAAATTTCTAAAAAAAAAAGAAAAGTTGAATAAAAAATCCACCAGGAATTTCCACCGACTGTTGGACCACAAAGTTGACTTGGCTAAAGTCCAGATTCAAAGTCAAAGTCTCACCGTCCCAAATTCCCTATGTAACCACCACCTCTCATCCTTGTTCTCGCATCCGATCGAGAAAATTCAACAGCTGAACATGGACGCCAGCCGCATCATGGCGAAGGACAGGCTCGGGTTCGTCGGGATTCTCAGGGAAGCGCTGAGAATCTCCACCGCCAGCCCCAGGTTCTTGATCCTCGCGTTCGTCGCATCCACCCCGCTGTTCTGCTCCCTGCTGTTGAACGAGTTTCTCCTCCAGCAGACGCTCCTCAACATTGCCCACTTTGCGTTTGATGGAATGTCCGAGTACACCATAGTGGATCCCATAATTGTCCTCAAGAAATGGGTCGGAGAGGCCTCTCAAGGTTTGGTCTTGATGAGTGCCCTGTACTTGGTCATTGGCGTCCCGCTAGACGTCCTCAACACTATAGTGTTGGTTCACAATGCATCGACGATTTATGCAGGAGAGAATTTGCTGAATCCGAGGGAGTTCTTCTTGCGACCCTTTAAAAAGATTGGCTTCAGGGGGCCTTTGGTCACTTTCATGTATGCGCTTGTGCTCTCCTGCGTCATTTTGCTTGGACTTGCTTCCTTGGTATCTAATATCTCTGGGTTGTCTGCATCTTTCGGGCCAGTTGGGTTCTCCAGGGTTGTCTCCAGCGTGCTCTTCGTGGTCTTGTTCGTGCTCTTCGTGGCCTTGTTTGCGAAGTATATGGAGTGGAGTGGTATATGGAACACGGGGATCGTGATCTCAATATTGGAAGAGAAGCATGGTGACATTGCATTGGGAGTGGCTGCATATCTGAGCAGAGGGAGCAGAAGAAAGGGACTCGCCCTTATGGTCATGTTCTTCATTTGGAGGCTTGCCCTGAGACTGTCTGGCCTCTATCTCTCGTGGTACAGTAAAGAAAGTGGATTTGTTACGACGATTGTGCAAGTCTATCTAGTGTGTTTGGGGAATGCGGTGAAGTGGTCGGTGTTCATGGTGTATTACTGTGACTGCAAGAAACGGTTTCTGGAGAAAAAGATTGATGTTGAAGAAGGCAAAGCTGCTCCGCTTGTGAAAAGCTAGAGACAGGGTTATGGGTCCGCTTGCGCAAAATGTAACGTCCTGTATGCATTGTTGCTCTGTATGTAGTGTAGCGTCGGTACTAAGTATCCTGTATCAGTTTGAATAAGGCGTAATGCGTCAGTTTCGATATAAGGATGTCGTTGTAGAACCAGATCAGGCCTTCCGGGCAATGTATTGACCAGACTCGACCGCTTGGTTTAATTTAATTGACGACAAGGGCATCTATGACTATCCACAAATGTGCAAATTGTTCCCTCGTTCATGGCGACACAACGGTAATAGGCTGGCAACACCCCGGTACCTTAGAGCGTGCATTAACATTTAACATGCACCAATAAAGACTATGGATCAGTTAGTATTAATGTGCACTCTTGGAAGTAGTCGCCGTCGGTGCAATTATAAACTGGAGTGTGAGCCAATTCGGAGTTGTTCCCAAACGCTCGCTAGAGTCTTTTGAGCATCTGGATAGTGGCAAAGGGTGTGTTCATAGGAACTCGGCCGTTGGTACCAGGCACAAGGAGTTTGCTTGACACCATAAAAAGAACGGCGAAGATGACACACATGATGAGGCCTTGTGGGATCAACAAAACCTGGAGGTTGTACCATATGAATTTCCTTAGCTAGATAGCCATGTAGAAAAGCATTGGAGACATCGAGTTGTTTGATGGGCCATCCTTTAGAGTAGGCAACAACAATGACAATGTGTACAGTGACTGGCTTTGCAACAGGGCTAAAAATTTAAGTGTAATCAATTCTAGCTTGTTAATGGAATCCTTCGGCAACGAGTCGAGCATTATACCGTTTTAGAATTCCATCATCAAGCAGCTTAACTTTGTAAATCCATTTGCATCCAATTGGACGAGCATGAGGAGGAGCTGGAACAAGTTCTCAAGTGCCTTTTTTTTTTTTATAAGGGTAATTTATTCTGCTTCCATTGTTGCACGCCAATGAGGATCACGAGAAGCCTAAGTAAAGCATGTAGGCTCCGCATAAGGATGTGCTTCTGGCAGTCATTGCAAAAGCGTGTTGACGACTGATAGTACGGCGTGAAATAGTTCCATCCTTGAGGCGAGTAACCATCGGATGAGTAGGAGCAGGAAGACTTGGTGATGACTGTGAATCAGTCGGAGCAGGACCACTTGTCGTCGGTTGTGAATAAGTCGAGGCAGGAGTTGTTATGTTTGAGACGTGTCTGGTAGTGATGCTGATGGAGGTGTTTGTACTGAAATGCTGTAGATAGGGAAATGCCAATTTATGAGGGGCGTAGGGCCGTAGATACAGAAATGCTGGACGACCAAAAACTCTCAAAGATGAAATATCATGTGTTATCTGAAAAATTGTTTGCCAAGGACCCTTGAGGAAAGTCTATTCATAAGAAATGTTGCAGTCTTGAAGGCATATTCCCAAAAATGTGATGGAATTCCAGCTTGATTCATGAGAGCTAGTCCAGTTTCGATTATGTGACGATGTTTGCGTTCTGCAGTGCCATTCTGAAAATGGAGAATAGGGACATGACACTACGTTGATGGATACCATGTTGAAGCCAAGTTTCCACAAGTTTGTGAAAAGCAATAAAAATAGTGAGGAATTGCCCCGAATAGTCAGATGGTAGAACCAAGAAAAAACGGGAGAAATCATCAATAAAGCAAATACAATATTGGTATTCACTTAGAGAGAGGGACCCCAGATATCAAAGTGAGCTAGCTGGAGCGAAGATGATGCTCGAGAACTAGTAGATGGATGAGAACAGCGATGACTGTTGCTAAGAGCACAAGGCCGTGCAAATGGTGGAGAGTGATCTGGCAAAATTCGTCTGAGTGGATCTAGACTAACAAAGGCATCAGAGGAGCATGACTAAGTCGATGATGCCACAGAGTAAATGAAACAGCACGGGACGCAGTAAATCTTGACGGGGATGCCATGGATCTTGAATGGTACAACACAGTAGAGACCGTTTTCAAGCTTTTCATGGAGTAGAATTTGTCCGGCTCAAAGAGAAAGGGCACGAAAGTGAGTACCATAAAACACGACGACGCAATTCTCTCTCGATTCACTCTAAATAACCTGGAAATGCACAAATGGAGACCACCTCCAAGGTTATTGCCAAGTCGTTCTCGTTTCAGCATGACAGAACCATCGAATCTACAGCGACAAAAAAAGGAAAAAAAAAATTCTAAACAGGATACAGCGACCAAAATCGCTTGTTTAGGAGATTTATAAACCTTTATTATACACTTATTACTTGGCTTTCGGTTGAACTTCCTAACATGACATCTGAGTTAATTTCTAGCCTCAAGTGTTTCACATGCTCTTTGTTTTTTCTTTTTCTTTTTCCGAAAAAAATAGTCTTTTTCGGAAAGAAATCCAATCCACTTATTAGGTTGCCCTGCATGTCGAATTTCCATTTCGGATCATTTTCCTATTTTATCCGGTGTGGACTTATTTTCGGACAGCGATCACAAGCTTGCACTGTCCTCTTTTAGTGGTTTTGGAATTGCTATTGAGTTTCCATTCTAATCAGCCGGATGAGTTTCCATTTTAATCTGATGTGGACTTATTTCGGACAGCAATCACAAGTTTGCGTTGGCCTCTTTTAGTAGTTTCAGGAATTGCAATTGAGTTTCCATTCTAACCAGCCGGATGAGATGGGTGGGTAGTGAACACAAGAGCTACGCAAATGCAGAAAGGGAATTGCAGGGCAGGTTCTTTTCCAGCAAGAAATCCTATCCACCTGGACACTACCCTCCATATGAAATTTTCTGACCGAATTTGAATTCCGATCTTATCCTGCCTTTATAGCAATGAAAAGTGCGTATCGCCTTCTTCTAGTAGTTAAGGACATTGGACACCCGCCGTAAGATCGATGGGTGATCTACGGTTGTAAACAGAGGAGCTCGTGTATAAATAGGAGTCCGGGTCCTCCTTGCTGTATCTCATCTTCTACAAGCAAGCTAGATCCAGGGTAAAGGACTCTTACGTGTAAGAGCATGCATTTACATGTGTGCAAATGTCTTTTTTTTTTTTTTGTGTGTAACGGTAGAGATTGTTCAGTGCTTATCAATAGGAAGTTGCACTGCATATGCAATCAACAAGTCACCAACTTTGCGAGTTTGAGAGTAAGGAAAGTGAACGAAAATGGTTCTTATGCCCTTGCAAGAACAGACTCGACAAGATGAACATGAACCTACGGGAACCCATGATTATTGTCTGAAGAGTCTTTTCCTTCCGCTACTGACAGGAGAGGGGAGATACACGGAAGCAAGAGTGACAGAGTTGGCTCTAGGCAAATGGCCACCGGGAAGCTTCTTCTACTCTCTCGAAGCTCGTCTGCTCATCTGCGTTCGATCGGTAGCATCTCGCTCTCGCTTAATCTCGATTTCTTCTCCCAGTTTTTTGGCGTGTTCCCGAAGTCTTTGTCCAAATGATCCTCTGTTCGAAAGGGGTTCTCACATGTGGCCACCGCAGCGCATCACCAATGTGAGCTATGACATGAGCAAGTGTTTGCTTGCGCAATTTTCAGGCCGAAGTGGTAGCTGGGCGAGAGGCATTGGCACATTTAGCAGCTCTTCCGTGGTTGATGAACTGATCACTCCGTCTGTTAAGATAAGCGACACTCAGCTTCTCATAGATGGGAAGTTTGTAGATGCTGCATCAGGTTAGTCTGGCCTTTTCCATCGTTCTATAAATGCAGTACCACTGTCGGTGAGGCCTCTCGCTTGCATCAGTTCCCCTGGAATTGTTCTTATTCATTGCAAAAATTGCACCCAGGAAAAACTTTCCCCACCCTCGATCCTAGGACAGAAGACGTGATCACCCATGTCGCAGAGGGCGACGTGGAGGACGTTAACCGTGCGGTTGCTGCTGCTCGTAAGGCATTTGATTGGGGACCATGGCCAAGGATGACTGCCTACGTAAATATATCTCTCTCTCTAGATGTCGAAAGGCAACTTTTAGTCTCTTCACTAAATGTAATTAAGCATGTTCTTTATGGGACACAATTAGAGCATTTCAGGTTATGTTGGTGATGCTGTGTGATTTAATGTTTGAAAATGCAATGACTTGGAACTCCACTCCTGCATTATGACTCAGGAAAGGTCGTGCATACTTCTTCGGTTTGCGGATTTACTCGAGAAGCATAAGGATGATCTCGCAGCCATTGAGACTTGGGATAATGGAAAGCCCTACAAACAGGCTGCAGAAAGCGAAATTCCTAACTTCATAAGATTGATGCGCTATTATGCTGGTAAGTTAAACGAAATCAGTCCTATTGTTTCCTATCAGGACTCATCTTTTAGCCAGCCGCCGACTTACATTAATATACACTGCAAATTTCATAGGTTGGGCAGATAAAATCCACGGTCTCACAGTACCAATAGACGGGGAGTATCATGTCCAAACCCTGCATGAACCTATCGGCGTGGCAGGGCAGATCATCCCATGGAACTTTCCTCTGCTAATGTTCGCCTGGAAGATTGGGCCTGCATTGGCATGTGGCAACACAGTGGTACTAAAGACTGCTGAGCTGACACCGCTCTCTGCTCTGTACGCGGCAAGGTTACTCCATGAGGTGAGTGTTTCTGTCAATTTTGACTCTCACCCTTGTCCGACAATCAAGGCAGGGGTTACATTAGGCCGGAAAGTCGCATTAAGATACTTCACATTGGATTCAGCATAACTGTATGAGGAAAATATTCGTCCCTTCTAGGTTTTACCCTTCGGAAATAGTAAACTATTTGCAAATTGGTCTCTACTTCCTATGACCAACTAGGGCTATCTTGTGAAGTTTCTAGATGTGACTGAAGAAAGAAATAAGTTGATGCACCTTTTCATTAACCGATGCAATGTTTTTCCATGCCCAATAACAATGTCTAACAGGCCGGACTTCCTCCGGGTGTCTTGAACATAATCTCCGGTTTCGGTCCCACTGCTGGGAGTGCTCTCTGTAGTCATACGGATGTGGACAAGGTACTTTCTGTCCTCTCATATCCTAGTTATGACATAAATTAGCTGCTTAGCATGTGCTCACTTTTATACGTGTAAATTTTTTTGCTGTACTCTTAAAAGGGAAGTTGGTTTTGAATGAGAGATGGTACTACCCCGTGTGCATATGTCAAAGTTTTTTTTTTGGTCGAACATACGTCGAAGTTGAAAAGCATCTCAAAAGAGGTCAATTGCCTCCAAATTCATTTTGTTGGCGTTCCGTGTTTTCGTGTGCGATCTTTATCAGACCGTTGAGGAAGATATATAAACTTAAGACCCCAAGATAAACCATCAATGTGCTACACTTGCAGCTTGCGTTCACGGGATCAACACAAACCGGTAGGACTGTACTTGATCTGGCTGCAAAAAGCAATCTAAAACCAGTGACTTTAGAACTTGGAGGAAAATCCCCTTTCATCGTCTGCAAGGACGCTGATATTGATGAGGCTGTGGAGGTGGCACATTTTGCCCTCTTCTTCAACCAGGTTCGTGCTGTGATCACTTGTGTTCCTGAAATGTATTCACGTAAGTTGGCTAGCTTTCTATGGTGTAAAGCTCCATGCAACTTCTGCCTGCAGGGTCAATGCTGTAACGCCGGTTCTCGCACCTTTGTGCACGAGAGCGTGTACGATGAATTTGTGGAGAAAGCAAAGGCACGGGCTATGAAACGTGTTGTTGGAGATCCTTTCAAGCCAGGAGTGGAGCAGGGTCCTCAGGTGGCTTTTCTTCTTACAGCTCCCTTTCGTTTTTTATCTCCGTTCTGCAATGGATTGACAGCACATCCACCGTGTTTTCAATATGATGCCGTTACTCCTTACTTATCTCAATAAGTATGAAATGATTGGATTCTCAGATTGATACCAAGCAGTTCGAGAAGATCCGCACATACATCAAATCTGGTATTGAAAGTGGAGCCACTCTTGAATGTGGAGGTGGACGACATGGCTCCAAAGGATTTTTCATTCAACCCACAGTCTTTTCAAATGTGCAGGTAATATTGCTGTTGCTGCTTGAATAGCATAGTCAAGCTCGAAGCGTAACTCTCTTTGCGGGAAATTGTGTCATACTGTCAGACGAACCATATAAGTTTCTGTCTCATCTTTCTGAAATCAGGATGACATGCTAATAGCAAAGGATGAGATCTTTGGCCCAGTTCAGACCATCTTGAAATTCAAGTATGCTCTACCCCACACTGAC
Source organism: Rhodomyrtus psidioides (assembly GCA_021437785.1). Lineage (NCBI taxonomy): Eukaryota > Viridiplantae > Streptophyta > Magnoliopsida > Myrtales > Myrtaceae > Rhodomyrtus > Rhodomyrtus psidioides. Next base: position 1,866,473 of record JAILYB010000110.1, on the reverse strand, counting down.
TTCATCACATATTTATAATCTTTGAGGCTCGGAGGCTAACTTTTCCTTGCTAAAAAGGAATCTTGATGAGGTGATCAGAAGGGCGAATAAATCTCGTTATGGACTCGCTGCTGGAGTTTTCACTCAGAATATCGACACCGCCAATACTTTAGCCCGTGCTTTGCAGGCTGGTTCAGTGTGGATTAACTGCTACCACGTTTTTGATGCTGCAATTCCTTTCGGAGGCTACAAGATGAGTGGAATTGGGAGAGAAAAGGGAGTATATGGTCTCAGTAACTACTTGCAAGTTAAGGCTGTCGTAAGTCCATTGAAGAACCCGGCATGGTTATAAATGAATTTGTTTTAACAAAACTCAGGGGTAAGCCTCAGAGAGAGAGAGAGAAACTTCTTGTGCGCTTTCTTTGACCGTTGATAGAGCATGGCAGTAGACAAAAATCTTGATGTGGCTTTTTGTGCTTGTTTTATGGAGGAGATCTCTTTAGTTGGGTATTGTCGAAGCAACTGATTTCGTACATCGGTACACCACATTGTAATTTTTCCATTTTCGTCTCATTCTATCTATTCACCTAGACAATTATGTCTGTTCCTTGGGACAATGTGGCTGGACTAAGCCAGGTTTCTTGCCATCAGTTCCCTGATCGAATCATCACCTTGCAGGTCTGCCCCCTGTAGCTGATGAGTACAGAAATCCCTCAAAAATGCGACCTTTCCCTCAGTAATTCATGAGAAATTAACCTTTTTGACTAGATACGGTCGTGATAGAGTGAAGCACTGGAGGAGCAGAAATCTAATGAGCAAGAAAATAAGCATTGTATAAAAGATGGAAAGTTTGTCAAACACTACTTTAAATAGATTGAAGAAAAATGAAGGCAGGTAGGATTCTTGCAGACACTAGTTTCAGTGACTACGACTCTTGATAAAAAAGTTTGATGACATGTACTCTGATCATAAAAATCTATACAAGGATGTATATGTGTCAGTCAAATGGATGAAGAGTATCCGTTATTTGAATTAGTTAACAAAAACGTTATCTGCTAATCCTTCGAGAAATCGTCGAAACATGCAAGGACTTCTTCTTCATTCTGTTGAACTTGAAGGCCATTCAGGGGTCAGTTCAGGAGAAGAAGCTTTTGCTTTCGTTGATATTTCTAGGGCTTCCGACAACTTTACGACAACTTGCTCCATGGCTGGCCTTTGTTGCTTCAGGCCAGTGCATGAGAGTGCCAGCTGCAGTGTAATATTAAATGCCTCTAAAGAGTATTCGCCCTCGAACCTGGGGTCCGCGAAGTCTGCACTGCTGCCGCCTCTTAGAAGGGCTTTTGCCTGGAGAGCAAAAGCATCAAACAATTACTTATCAGGGAACTTGCCAAGCTAAACTTATCACGTAACAAAGGCAAAAAGGCAGTGACTCACTATTTTATCCAACGGCATCGGTTTTTTCTGGTTCAAGTTGATAACTTTCTTCCCCGAGAGGATTTGCAGCAACACTACCCCGAAGCTGTAAACATCACCGGATGAATTCACCTGGCGGTTGTTCTGGTACTCGGGATCGAGGTAGCCGAAGGTCCCCCTCACCTCTGAGCTGACATAAGCTTCGCCTAAATCGATGACCTTAGATAGCCCGAAATCTGAAAGTTTGGCTTCCAAATTCGGTCCTAGGAGAATGTTTGTCGGCTGCAAGAGAGATGATTGAGGTCTGGTGATTGAAGCAAGATGCCCTGAATTTTATTGTTGGATCCGCTTATGGATTTAAACAAACTTGTACTGCTAGACTTCTAGCTCTAGGATTTTATTTTCTAAGATTTCCATTTAGGCCTATAGGCCTAGACGACTTGCAGGGTGAGACCTGGGTGCTTGAAAGAAGAGAAACGAGATGTCCTTATGAAGAAAAAGAGCTAGGTATAACTCTGATTGTGCTAGATCATTCAGAACTCTGCCAATATTTCAGTTTAAGATGCTGGAAAATATTAGAGAAGCGTACATGTCCTCGTAGATTTTATAGGTAAGAGAAGTAAATTTTTTTCGCCGACCTTGATATCGCGGTGGACAATGCATCCTTGTGGATATGTGTGGAGAAAAAAAAGACCTCTCGCGCTATCAATGGCAATTTCAAGCCTCTGGATCCAGGAGAGAACCCTGTCCTTCCCTGTTGTGCATTCACTTGGTGATCTGCTTTTTCACAGTTTACCGAAAATGGATCATACAGTAGCATCAAAGTGGTGTCACATTTACCAAACAGCCACTCAGAAAGGTTTCCATTTGGACAGAGCTCATAGACAAGAAAACACTCATCTTCATTCACACAGCAGCCCAGCAGCGAAACCAGATTCGGATGCCGAACATGTGATAAGCTTGTGACCTCTCTCACAACAGTTTCCACATTCTCGTCGTTGATGATGTGCTTTATAGCGACATGCTGGTTGTTCGGCATTATACCTTTGTACACCCTTCCTGCCAGTTTTCATATCACAACCAGTATCATGAGATTATCGATGAGACAAAGGAATCATGAGATGCAACTCTCCATCTGAAAATGGCATAGAGGATGCATGTTACATTGCCACAGCGCAAAAATTTAAGTCTCTGCTGTTGCCTATTCTCTAGCACAGCAATGTTGATTCACAGGTACTTCTGTTATATTAAAATGCTCACCAGCAAATCCTTGACCTATGAAATTTGACTCGTGTAGGTTGTTTGTGGCTGTATATACTTCTCTAATTGGAACTTTCGGACAACTAGGTCCCTTGAGAAGCACAGCCTTGAATGCTGTCGACAAGAAGAAGGTCGTGAGTAACAAACTTAAAGAAAGCTTTAACTATGAGTCTAATGTAGGTTCTGTAAACCTCCTCATGTACCAGTTCTCTTTGGCTCTGAATTTGGTTTACTTGGTTTACGGCATTGTTTTGACCGGATGATGATGCAAATGATAAGAGCGACCGCAGCCCCGATGAGGACACCGATTAAAACCCATTTACCTGCTTAATGCGCAACTCTTGAGGAACAATATGTTCAGATAGAACTATCCTGAAGTGCATCTATAAAAATTGAATTGCCAATGTATACACGGAAAATTACCGATTTCAAGTTTACGTTTCCTCTTCCGCTCCTCTTTCATTTCAATTTCTGCCCAGGACAAAGACGATTTAGGATATGATTTTTCTGCCTCAAGGCAAAAATAACTATCTAATATGCTCGTCGCCAATTGCACAAGCAATGTTACATACCTTTGCTGCTATTTTGCTCCCCGAGGCACCTGTAAATTTTTTGGACATAACTGGAGTCTTCAATTCTCGTGCTCGTTAACGACACAAGAACGGCAAACCCACAAATGTCTGCATTGTTTGCCGTAGATTCGCTCTCGGTGGCTACAGGGTGCATCAATCTCATGTCTTCCCATGTCTTTGCGCAGGATGCACATGTTCGGCTCTGTTCTCCATCAGAACTCACAAAATCACAGTTTTCGCTTAAATTCTTCAAGTTCTCTCCCATTTTACTGATGACATCGACAACTTTAAAGTCCGAACAGCTGCTGCTCCCGCTCATCAGCTTCTCAATCCCACACCCAAAAGCATCTCCCTCGAATCTCTCCATCGAAGTCAGACAATCATTTTGCTCACTGGAATTTAAGTATATCTGTCTGGTCCGGTTGGCTCGGAGCCCCAGTGCATAAAGATACCTATCAAATGCTGCTCCACAGCAATTCTTTTCCAAGAAGCCTCCCCAGTTCCCCAGTTCGCAGCTCGAATAATTTGAGGTCGGACTAGAAGTGAGATCGAGAACACACTGCAGTCCCGAAGACTGAGGAGCTACAAATTCTATGGTACTTAGCAAGACGAAAAAAACAATCATATAAAGTGGTTTCTGACACTCAGTCCCATGCCCGGATATGAAACATGCAATCAGATCATCCATAATTTCGACACAAAAGAAACCGAACATAAAGATTGATCAACATAAACATGAAACCATTGTTGAGTTACAACACTTGAGAGGGAAAGTGGACTTGATCTGGAGCAAAATCTTCAACATTCAAGGGGAGAGCGATTGATCGATACATATATGGACTTCAAATCCTTTGAATAGCAAAGCAATGAGTTACTCAGGGGAGATTCAAAATCCGGTACAATCGGATTAGGCGCGGAGGGTGTTGAGTTTGGAAAACTTTATGCATCCAAGCTTTTCCATGAGATAAAGATATAGCATTCCAAACAAAAGGTATATCATGTAAGGGTATAGATGAAGAAAGAGAGAGGCTAAAATATTGTTGCATTGGAAATTCCTGCTGAAAATTAAACAATGGGAGGATCTGTCTGGTGCATGTTTTCTGCAGAAACAGAAGCCTGTGTTCTCTTTGGCAGTTATTGTTCGGTTGTAGTTCTCGGCCTACACGAAGCGGGTTATTTTGGAAGGATCGTCCGTCCGTATGCACGAATAATGCCAAAGTGCAGGGCATTCATCTTGGATGGACGAAACCAAGCGCTAGCCGGCCAATGCTCGAAGAAAAAAGGTAATAACGTCTGTTACTCGCTGTTATTTTCTCCCTGAAAATAAGAGATTATGACATCTCTAATTAGCAAATAGTGTCCCATAGTTCCGCTCATGTGTCTAGAGATTCTCCAAAAGCATGTGCCAACTGCACAGCTCAGGCCATACCACAAGGGGTAATTAAGCAATGTGCCGACCGCTAAAAATCGACAGTCAGCCAATTAGGACCTTCCATCTGTAACATTAAGCATGTAATCTCATAGGACCTTTGAAAAACTTAACTTGTCCATGTAATTACTCTGTCTTGGACAACTTGTTCCTACTTTTCTACCTTAGTGAACTGTCTTTCAGCAGCACTGTTGCTTTGAGTTTAACCCTCGATAGTATTTTACTCAGTAAATTAACTTGTAATCTTTTTGGCTACAACAAACCCAAATATTCCGCAGCATGTCCAAGCTAAAAACAGCAAAATGCCGACGATCCAGCTAAGGCTATCGAAACGAAAATTTTACCTTTTTTCCGAAATTACTGTCATTTGTTAAAATTCCCTTCTGCAGCAATCATTCGGCTTGTTCTGAGTACTTTTCTTCATCATCTAGCATCGGCTTCAAGCCAGAAGTCCGACCTCGAGAGGTAGACTTCAAGGATAAACAGCTATAATTAGGATAGCTTGTTCTAAGCATTGCAAATGAGAGAACTTATCAGACTCACAGAGAATCGTCATAACACTCGTCACACACTAGAGATTCCCATGTAGGATTGGAACATCGTATCAAGCACGACTCTCGACAGAAAAACAAGCTGTCGCGGATCTTACTAACTCGAGAAAGCTTACAAGAAGACGATGCCTTTACCCCGGCACAAAACTTTTCTCTCCAAGATCCTTGATTTGTGCTGTGATAAATCATCAACACATACATGACACCCTAGTGGCATCAAAACCCATGAAAACAAACATCTTGGGCCGGAACATGGCATGCTACCGCGAGAGTGGAACATCGGTTTATAGTCGGCAATTGCCGGAAGATACAGCAAGGAATGAGCACAAGGTTCATTGCAGACAGTTATTTGACGGGTTCTATAATGTAGCTTCCTCTGGAAACTTTTGTCTTTCCTTGGTGGCATTCGGTTTCGGTATCGCCCCTGCTTTCTGGGAAAGGGGCAGAACGTTGACCGTGGGATATTTCAACATCGATAATTACCTCGCCATGAAGTCTTTTTCTTTTTTTCTTTTTTTTTTTCGTTTTTTTTAACTAATATAATCTATTTAGCCTGCTTCTAGGGTCCCGAAGGTAAAAAGGGGGGGAGGGGGGGATTGCGGTCGTTTTTAGCTGTAATTTTCTTGAATTTATCGTCATTTACCCGAGATCATGGTAAGCTCAATCACATTTATATACAGTAATTTGATTAAAAAAAGTCATAAACCTATTGTATTTATGTCAATTCAGTCATAAACTTTTTAATTTGATCAATTTAGTCATAAATATTTTGACAATTTGCCAATTGAGTTATGTTGGCTAGTAGTCAATGACATGGATGTCGATCGACACGTCAACGTCAGCCATGCCACATAAGACAACCAGCATCCACGGTATTGATTTCCGTCCAATTGGCCGGATAGACTTAATTGGCAAAACATGAAAATGTTTAGGAATCAATTGGCAAAAGTGCAATGGGTTTCGGACTTCTTGGACAATTTTACCACAATATTAACTATCTTATTGTCAATAAAATCCTTACATGATCGTAAAATGCTACAATTACAACATCATTTGAGGTCCAATACCCAAAAAAAAAAAACCCATCAACTTTAGTATTTGTGACATTTTTATCGGCAGAAGGACACTAGAAGTGTCAATATTTGTGTACGGCGCTTACTTTGGTGCCAATTTTTTTCGCCGGCTCACTTAAGTGCTAATATTTGTGTTCGGCGATCACTTTAGTGCCAATTCCGACCAAAAACAATTAGTTAAGTGCCAATTCCCGCCAACCAATACACGTGTCATTTTTTATAAATTTCTTTGTACATATGACGTCCACGTGGCAATTTTATTTTTGAAATTCAGTCCACCTAAAAGCCACCTGGATTTTTAAAATAACAATTAAGTTAATTTTTTTTTAAAAAATTAAAAATAACTTCAAAATAAAAAAACAAAACAAAACAAAATAGAACTTTGCAGTAGCGAGGGCTGAACCCTCGCCGCCGCTCCCATTGTCGGCCGGCGATGGGTGGGTGCCCAGGGTCGCCGAGGCCCGGCGACCCCCGTCAGGGCCTCGCCAGGGGTCAGCGAGGCCCGGCCGTGGCTGGCCGAGGCCTCGCAGACCCCATGACGAGGCCTACGTCGCCCAGATCTGGGCGAGGTCGAGCGTCGCCGTGGCCGGGCGGGGCCAGAATCGCCCAGCCACCACCACGACGAGCGGTGGCTGGGCGATTACGGCCCTTCCCTCTTGCCTTCGCCTACTCGAATGCTTCCAGATTCCTGACACCACGGGGCTTGGGCGAGGCCGGAGTATGACAGGGGCGAGCAGACGAGGGCGAGCAGACGAGGGTGAAGATGAGGACGAAGAAAAGGAAGACGAGGTGAGTGAAGTGGGGAGGAAGGAGAGGAAGACGACGGATGCCCCGATTCCGACTCTCTCTCTCTCTCCCTTTCTCAGTTCCACCACACTCCAACCATCGTCATCGCTGCCCCCCAAGCACAAAGCCACCGTCAGCCCTCGAGTTTGTCGTCGCCTCAACAGGGTCGGGCGACCCCCGCCTCGCCCAGATCTGGGTGAGGCCGGCCGCGCCCCTCCACAGGCTCGACCTCACCCAGATCTGAGCGAGGTCGGCCTCGCCGTGGGTCTGCGAGGTCGCGACGGGGGTTCCCTGACCACGGCGACCCCCTGTGCTATCCTCCACCCCTCGCTGGGGTCGCGGTGTTGCCTGAGTCGCGAGGTCGCGGGTGAGCGAGGTCACTTGGATCTGCAGTCGCCTTTTGGTCACGAAGTCGCCTGGGTCGAGGGGTCGCGGGGTCGTGGGGTCGCCGGATCTGGACGGTGACAGGCCGCAGTGGTGGCAGGTGGGCGGCGGCAAGGCATCGGTCGGGAACATGGGGGGAGCCGGGGGGGAGGGAGATGTCGCCGAAGGGGAAGAAGAAGGGGGGACAGTTTTTTTATTTTTTGCTTTTTTTTACTCTTTTTTACATTTTCAGTTTTTAGATTATTAGGTGGATTTTTTTTTATTCTTTACTTTTTTTTATTTGCTGACTAGGATGCTCCGGCGAGCCACGTGTGCGCCACGTATGATTTCCGGCATGCCGGGGGTTCCCTGACCACGGCGACCCCCTGGGCCATCCTCCACCCCTCGCTGGGGTCGCGGTGTTGCCTGAGTCGCGAGGTCGCGGGTGAGCGAGGTCACTTGGATCTGCAGTCGCCTTTTGGTCACGAAGTCGCCTGGGTCGAGGGGTCGCCGGATCTGGACGGTGACAGGCCGCAGTGGTGGCAGGTGGGCGGCGGCAAGGCATCGGTCTGGAACACGTGGGGAGGGAGATGTCGAAGAAGAAGGGGGGACAGTTTTTTTATTTTTTGCTTTTTTTTACTCTTTTTTACATTTTCAGTTTTTAGATTATTAGGTGGATTTTTTTTTATTCTTTACTTTTTTTTATTTGCTGACTAGGATGCTCCGGCGAGCCACGTGTGCGCCACGTATGATTTTCGGCATGCCGGGGGTTCCCTGACCACGGCGACCCCCTGGGCCATCCTCCACCCCTCGCTGGGGTCGCGGTGTTGCCTGAGTCGCGAGGTCGCGGGTGAGCGAGGTCACTTGGATCTGTAGTCGCCTTTTGGTCACGAAGTCGCCTGGGTCGAGGGGTCGCGGGGTCGAGGGGTCGGGGGTGGTGGGGTCGCCGGATCCGGTGACAGGCCGCAGTGGTGGCAGGTGGGCGGCGGCAAGGCATCGGTCGGGAACACGGGGGGAGCCGGGGGGGGAGGGAGATGTCGCCGAAGGGGAAGAAGAAGGGGGGACAGTTTTTTTATTTTTTGCTTTTTTTTACTCTTTTTTACATTTTCAGTTTTTAGATTATTAGGTGGATTTTTTTTTATTCTTTACTTTTTTTTATTTGCTGACTAGGATGCTCCGGCGAGCCACGTGTGCGCCACGTATGATTTCCAGCATGCCACGTCGGACTTGACACTGAAATGATCGTTTTTTACAAAAATTGGCACTGAAGTGTTCTGAAAAAAAAATAGTACCAAAGTGAGAGCCGTACACAAATATTAGCACTTCTAGTGTCCTTCTGCCCATTTTTATCCAAAACTTTTTTTTGTCTCATAAAAAACCTCGAGCTTTTACTTTTGTCTCAATTCTATCCCAAAGCTTTTACTTTTGTCCCATTTTTACCGGCTTAATACCAAACAAACTCTCAACTTTAGCATATATTCCAATTATATCCAAAATTTTATTTTGCCTTATAAATAACCTTCAACTTTTACTTTTATCCTAATTCTACCACCGTTAACCTTCCATCCATAGTCACGATTAGTTAATCTTACGTGACATTTTCACGTTGTTAATGATTACACCTCAGCAAAGTTGACATGAAAAAAATGCCCGAATTTCTCTTTTGTTGTTTGTTTCCCCTACATGTTACCGAGTGATACAGAGTCACTCGCGACGGTAGCTTCGTATTCTCTTCGACACTCAACAGCCTAAAGAACGGATAAACATGGAGATATTTGGACGAACAATCTCAAATCTCGTCATCCCTAAAACCTATTGTTTCTAAATTTCGAAGATTCATCAGCGGAAAAATTCAAGCCACGAATGACGTAGAGTTCAGCGAAGAAGAACAAGCAAATCCTTACTTAATAGAGAAATCTTGAAAATCCTATATTGATAATGTAAAAAGCTCCCTCTCAAAACGCTATAAAACACCTTATATAAGGTGTTAATTTGAAACCTAACCCTACGAGGAATAAAAAAATAAATAAAAATTCAAAATTACAAAATTGCCATTAATAATAAAATTTAATTCGAAAGATACTAAAAAATTGAAAAATCCATCTAAACGATCTCGGATCGCCGAAATCCATTGCAGTTCAAAGCCAAAAGCAATGAGCATCAATCAGCACGTTGTTGCTTCAACCACCGAATTTGAGCCCGTTCCAATGTTGTCGATCCGGTCCACCAGTTCTAGGCGCATCATCGCTTCGACTTTCGATTGGATCTGCCGATCCAATCGATCCATAAACGCGCTACTAAGAGACTCCGCATCAACGTAGAATTAACTAACGGTGATAATAGACGGAAGGTTGATGGTGATAGAATTGGGATAAATGGAATTTTTTGAAAAAGAAGAAAAATCTTTAGATTTATAACGTTTTGGAAAAAAAATTGGAGGGGGATGGGGTTTCTCTTGCTTTTGACATCGCGGGCCCCGGCGGGAGGCCCGCACGATGGGTTATTAGCTCCGTGTTTGAGCTTGAGAAGCTTCTGGTCCAATAGGCTCGTAAAATTCACAGGGTAATCCCTAGGGTAGCTATTTATGATACTATGCAATTTGTGCAACCCGATGTGCATACAATATGCATGGGATTAGCCGAGATCGCCCGTTTCATTCTGGGGTAACGGCAGGAATTTCATATTTTTGTATGTGAAAAGAAGTCTAAATATCTATCCCATCTATCCTCTTGAGGAGAGGTTTGGTTTCAAACCCGGTTCAAACCTTTAGGCTTGTTATCTAGGAATTTGTTTAGAAATAATGAAAGGAACATAGGAGTTTGTCGCTAAAATACAATTTGAGGTTTTTTATGAGACAAAAAATATTTCGGATATAATTGGGACAGACGCTAAAGTTGAAGTTTTTTTTTGGGGGTATTAGACTAATAGAACTGGAATAAAAGTAAAAGTTTAAGGTTTTCTATGAGACAATTTTTTTTTAGATATAATTATCACAAATGTTAAAGTTAGAGCTTTTTGGGTATTAGGCCCATCATTTGATGGTTGAAATCTATTATCTTAATCGAAATGCTCCTATTTGAATTGGACTGGTCGGGTATTTTTCAATGGAAGCTGCTAGCCTAACAGTCTGACAGTACTATCAATTATTTCTAACCAAATATCTCTCAATTAATGAGTACTTTATACAAAACACAGAGTGATGGTGTGTGGATCTACGCTTGAGATTATACTGTTAGCTCTTGACTTCGTGCCACTTCTTCTTTTGTTGCTCCTGGGAGAGATAGAAGAGTAGTTTACAGGTTGGGTTGGGTAAGCATGCGGGGAAATCTACAACTTTTGCATCCGACTCTTTGAAACCAGCTTTTCATAGAGCTGCTGAACCTTCCTTAGCCGAACTTGCAAGACCTTGGCCCGAAACTCATAGGAAGGACTAGCCCTTTTCCAAACGGTAAAGATGTTGGGAGGGAGCTAGTCAGTTAGCAAGTAAGAGAGCTCTTGGGGACCAGCCTCTGAGCTAAACTCAGGTATTTTCATTCCAGGTATGAGAGCAATACTGTCAGAAAAATATTTTCATAATTTGCAGGTTTTACCTAAATCCTTTGATAGGTTGTCTTTTTTGACTCGTTCTCTTGGTTTGTCTTTGAATAAGAGACATTTTTCGTCAGAATTGTTGTTTACTTGGAGCATATCCACTGCTGGTTTCCGCAGTTTCGTCAACGAAACCTTTTCAAAAGCCATGACATAGCCGTACTAAGGCTTAAAGCAAAAAGACCTGCACTTTCGTTTGTTCTCGGGCCATTACGGGGGGGTCCATTTTACAGCGAATAAGTTCATGTTCTTGGCCGGTAGACGACAGAAGACCCGTTGGAATCCCTTTCCTAGCGGAGGGAGAGATCCGGATCGTCTGCCCTCATTGATTGAGGGCAGGCCTGCCCTGTCAAATCAGGGCCGTCCGTTGCTTGATCGGACGGCCCTGATTTGACAGGGCACGTCTGCCCTCAATCAATGAGGGCAGACGATCCGTCCGCCGGAGGGAGGTGTAGCAGGGAGGTAATAGCTATTGAAGCTGCTAGTCGTCCTATGGATTCATGGAAGCAGGGGTTGTTGCACAGTTTCCCACAATTATAGATAGCAACAAAAAAGAAACACCTATAATATTTACATAAGGTACGCAATTAGTGCAACTTATTTTGTACAAGCATTCATGAAATGAAGATTCTCATTTATTAGTGAAAACATCATTTTACTAAAATGAAAAGTTGTAAATATGTCAGCATTTAAAGTCTATTTGCGTTTATAACTAAGGATGAGCAAGACGGATCGACCATACCGAGAATCGCCCAGACCAGACCGAACCGGATGATCTAGTTATAGATTCCATAAAATTAAAATCGATGATTTTCGGTCCGATTTCCAGATTGCGGGGAGAACTGGAACTTTCATTATTTTTTTATTTCTCAAATATAAACATAATAATCCACCGATTTCATTAGACCGCTCGAAAATCGGTCCTTCCGATCCAGTTCCCGATTCCTGAATGGGACTGGATCATATCAAAAACCAATTACCTCTTTCCATTACTACGTTAATGTAAGTTGTTATTTTACATAAAAATCAGTAAACAGCATTAATCATGCACGTAAGTGTTAGTGTCAGATATGCATGAAGTGATTGATTATACAATGTCTGATTTTTCAAGGAAACTCGTCTTGCCTAATATCAAACGAAAAAGCGACTGATGATAGTTTAATTTTTCTCGAACATATCGTAAGTTTTTTCGTTGTCCTGATCTTCGTCAGCTCAGCCTGTGTGGTCCTCCCTCTTCCTGGAAATCTCCTCCACCAGGGTCTCCAACGCCGTCCACGACGAGCCGCCCTCCTCCGCCGCCTTTGTCGCCATCTGCGCCACCTCCTTCACCTTCTTCCTTGCTGCCTCTCCCCTCTCCCCCTCCATCAACTCCCTCACGGCCTTCGCCAACCCTTCCCCGCTCACGAACCCCTTCACCGTCCCGTCCGCCGCCTCCACCCTCAGCCCCACTCCTATCTCCTCCTCGACCATCCTCGCGTTCAGCGGCTGCTCCGCCATCATCGGCCACGCCAGGATCGGCACCCCAGAGCACACGCTCTCCAGCACCGAGTTCCACCCGCAGTGGCTCAGGAACCCGTGGACGCTCTCGTGCATGAGGATGTCTCGCTGGTCGACCCACTCTCTCACAACCATCCCTCTCCCTGTAACCCTGTCTTCGAACCCGCCATCGACGTTGGCTACTATCTCCGACTCCGTCCTCTTGACCAACCACAAGAAGCTCGCGCCGGAGCTCTCCAGTCCGATCGCTATCTCTTGCAGCTGTGCCGCTGGAATCTCCACCTGCGACCCGAACGCAGCGTACAGGACGCGTTCGCCGCCAGCTCGCTTCCTGTCCAGCCACTCCGCCCATGTGGTCCGCACGTGAGGGTCGCGCGCCACCGGCCGCTCGAGGGGGAACAGCGGCCCTATGCACCAAGCCCTCGGCACGCACTCGCGGTTCCAGTACTCCAGGAAGGCCGGCTCTAGCTCTTGGAAGCTGTTGACGACTAGGCCATTGCTCTTCCCCGTCGCTACCACGGTCTTCATGACGAACTCCGACAGGGGGTTATCCTCCGCCGACAGCTGGGAGAGGTGGCGTTCGAAGTCGTTCTTGGTGAGCTTGATCCACGGGAAAGCGTTCACGGCGAAGGGCTCGTCCTCCGCCATTGGCCCGCGGAGGTGGTTCTCGACGGCGACAGCCCGGGAGACCGCCATGGCGTAGTTGCTCATGCCATAGAAGACCAGGCGAGGGATGCCGAACTTGGAGGCCGACTCGAGGGTCCACCACAGGAACCCGTCCGACACCATGAAGGTAGGCCGCGGGTGCAGCCTCTGGAGCTCAGCCTCAAGGCTCGGCTGCATAAGCGCGGTGGCGTTGGCGAAGGCGGGGAAGAGGGACATGGAAGGGAGTGCATCGGTGCTCTCGACACCAGAGGGAAGGCCCGGGATACCACCCGGGAAGGGGAGGGAGACGGCGGAGGCGGGGGTGCCAGCGAGGTGTCGGGAAACGAAGGGGAGATTGGAGGGGGTGGTGAAGACGGTGACGGCGGCGGCGAGGCGGCGGCGGAGGAAGAGTCGGGCAAGGTGGAGGATGGGGATGATGTGGCCTTTGGACATGAAGGGGAAGAGGACGACGTGTACGGGAGAATCGGAAGATAGTAAACCCATTTTCGGGTGCGTGCCCGCGTGGAACATCGTGGTGCATATGCACTATGCAGTGCAGGTTCAATATATAGAGCTTACTTGATTTTTCTTTTTCTTTTTTTCTCTTTCTGTGATTTGGTTGCGCATCTTTGTGCCAAATTAGGTAAAATCAATACTAATGTATAGGCACTCTCGATTTACACCGTCCATGCCTAGTAGAACTCGAATTAGGCGGGTTCGATGCAAGATCGGTACAAGAATCCATCCATCAGGTGATGCATGAATTGCAATCGTCTTGCTCTTGGCTGTAAGGTCACTTGTATAATCAACTGCAATCCGAAAATCTAAATGAGAAACAAACGGAAAAAAAAAAACTTTCGGAATGGTTACTAGTCCACAACCTAATCGCGTTTGATGATTTATTGCGAACGAAATTTGAAGTAATACGGTGATGGGCATGGACTACTCGATGGATGCAGTAGCGCATTCGATATAGACTCCTACGATGTTGTTTCCCCGTCAGAGTTTCTTCTCATAAAAAAAAATGAAAATGGACCTGCTACCATGTGTGATAGTACTGTCGTTATTTCTGTCTCCACGATTTTCTAATTAATTAGTGTTTTATACAAAACACTCGGCAATGGTGCGTAGATGGTAAAAAATAACTAACAGTACTATTAGACTGTCATAAAAATATTTTTCAAGATCAAAATTCTAGTCTCACCTTCTTTTACGAAGTCACTTTTCCTAACTATACTTTCACCTTCTTGCAAACAAAACTATCCACATACGACCCCACAAAAAAAAACAAAACAAAACAAAACAATCCAAAGAGCACCTTTCATCCCAAGCTTAAGTATGTCGATGAGGGATGTCTTCTCCATAGTAGGGTTGCACATCCGGACCGCGACTGATTATTTGTTTTTTAATTTTATTTCAGCCCACTTAAACTGTTAATTATTATGAATATTTCTGCACATGTAAGACATGAATATATGTTTCAAGCATATTAGACCGTTTAGGGATCTGACCGGTCCAGTCCGGCTCCCGATTATGAAATGAGACTGAATCAAGCTAGGAACCGATGACCCATGATCCATATGACATGCAACTACAAGATCAAGACAAAGCCTAGAGGAAGATTTTGCCACATTGGGTCATCTCTCTCTCTCTCTCTCTCTCTCTCTCTCTCTCTCTCTCTCTCTCTTCGGATCCCCTGCCCGCCGCAATCAGGGCAGGGGGTGCCTTGATGACATCTGGGCCGTCCATTAAAAAATGGACGACCCAAATCATTCTTTTAAAAAAAATCCAAAAAAATCCTCCCAAATCTCCTCCTATTTCAAGGATCTGGACACGCACACACAAAATCTCTCTCCTTGATCTGTAGCTCTCTGATGCTCAAATATGTGGCTTAAAACTATTTGGGAACGCAGTGCCGGTCGTATCAGAGCCAAATCTCTCCGCACCGGTCATTTCCTTTTCACCCGAAAAACAAAGCCTGCGACCATCTGTCATCCTTTTCTGCGTTTTGTCTCTCTGCGCTAAAAACTGGAAGCCTCGCGCATCGCCATGCCAACTTTTGTCATTTCTCAGTCGGGTCTTGTTGTCGTTTGAATCATAAAAGATGAGGGCTTAGGAGCGGTGGATATAGCCTGGCTCCAAAAGCAGAAAAGGAACGGTATACATCACAGCACATCCAGACTCCAGTGCGTAACACATGGGTCGTGACGTTAGACATTGCGTCACGTTTCCTAGGATAAGACTCCCCAAAAGTTGACAAGGAAGAGGTCGTCCGGATCCCCTGCCCATTTTTCGGCTGGGCAGGGGGATCCCCACCATTCAATAGGGGGGACCACCTTATTGAATGGTGGGGATCGCCTACCAAAGAAAAAACCTTGGCAGGCGGTCCCCCCCTATTGAATGGTGGGATCCCCCTGCCTAGCCGAAAAATGGGCAGGGGATCCGGATCCTCAAAACTGAATGTAACGATAAGTTTGGTTCATCCCGGTGCTAATGGAAACAGACGAGCCGGTGCAAATATCAGATGGAGTGTGTCCGTGAAAAGTTCCCCCCTCCCGGTCGAGATACTGGGATTAGGCGTGAAAATAATATTCCAAAGCTTTCGTATGTTCTCCGTTACTTGTGTAGATAAGGCCTATGTTATAGAGTATATAGCTTCGATCATTGTTGACACCTGATTTTTGACCATTTATTATTGTGATTTTTATTCTTTAAAATTAAATTAAAAATACAAAAAAATCAGAAAAATACCATTCGTGTAAGCATAAAAATGAGAATTAGTCATAATTCTCACAAAAATAATTTCGCATGCATTGTATATGTTCTATCATTCATTTGGCATTTAGGATAGACTGAGTCAATTGAGTTTAAATTTGTCGGATAAGCAAATCAATGATGCGACGGCAAGATGAGCGGGTTCCTATGGTACAATGACAGTTGATGAGGAGGGTCAGCTTCGCGAGCTGGACAGCACCATAAAAATAAGGACGAACGGTGATAATAATATGAGCGAAGACACATGAGAGCGTAATAAAAAATCCTGCTCGTTGTCCATCAACGAAGAATAAAACGAGGGATTAATTAACTATTGCTCCACTGTCTTGAAAGAAGAGGCCGCAAAAGAAAGTGGGGGGACAAGGGTATTAAAAAACGAAAAAGAAGGAAGGCAAGGGACGTTGGAGGCCATGCATGAAAAGAGAGGTTCTGGGAGGAGATGGTGGATATAAAAAAAAGGAGACCAGGACTTCACTTTTTTGGCCTGCCACCATTAACCATCGCGGAGCTCGTCTCCGACACATACATATATCTCAGGGGGGGTCTGGGACGCACGAAGGGCAACCCTCCATCTGCATAACCAAGACCGCCACCTCCATCCCTCGTCGTCGAGCCGCCCTACCGTTGGTCATGAACCACTCCTCTCTCTCTCCTCTTTCTCTCTTTCTCTCGTTGGTCTGTCCCCTCCTGGTTAGAACACCCTCAGCCGAGCTCCTCCTCTTCCTCCGTTTGTAGTCGTCGAGCGTCACCCCACTTCCGATCACTACCTCAGCCTCCCATCGCCTCACCTACGTCCATCAACCTCCTCACCACTGCCCCGACGCCGCCTCGCCTTCCGACGAGCACCAGAGCCGCCGCAGAAGCCCTGTGAAGCTGTGGCTCCCTGTTTTGGAGTCAGTACGAGTTTGTTCTGTCGCTACCTAAAACCATCATCTCCGCCGCTCACCACTATCCCCCACTGGCCACTCTCAGTCCCCCATCATCCCTCGAAGCCACCGGAGGTCTTTCGAAACCCGTAGAAACCAACCAAGCCCCGGTCGACCCTTCCCAGTTTCGGCCGAAACCTGATCTGCCCTCATCGTTCTGTTCGCGGCTGTTACGTCGCCTCGCGCGACCTCTGACCGCCGTCGCCGGTCACTCTCGACCACCTCCGACTCTCACCAGCCCTTCCACCTCGTCGCATGTTGTCCTAACTCCATGGTCAGCCCCGTGAATACCCTCAACACCATGAAGAAACCCTGGTCGAAATCCCTGTGGACGTCCTGTTCGGGCGGGCTATGAGTTTTGTTTGCCGGGGTCGCTGCAGATTCAGCAGACTCCATGCCAATGCGGTGAGCAAGCACAGATCCTTCCACCCGAGATTGAGAGCCTTGTTGTCCTCCACCAGCGTGCACCCTTCGCAGGAGAACATCCCAATGGGGAGAGTCGCCTGCGTCGCGGCGTTCCCGGCGAGGAAGACGCTTCTGAACACGGCTTGCTACAGCTTCTTCCTCCAGCTGGTGAACTTCGGCTCCCCGCTCCTCGACGGTCCGTCACACGCTAGCACGTTCCGGGTCTCTTTGGAAAGCAGCTGCTGCTCGATGGCGTGCCTCTCCTCGCTCTCCTCCCCATAGCTCGCCCCCTAGCGAGTCGAACAGTCGAGTAGCAGTGGATCGCCTCCACGAAGCGGCCGAGGAACGAGCCTGCATGGCTCAGGTCCTACTCCACCACCGTGACCACCTTCGGCGCCAATCTGGATTATTACCGAGAGAAGGATGAGTGGTCAAGTCACAACCCAAATAATGCCAGGATATTGCATCTCCAATGCCACCATTTCTAACCATGATGCAAAGCAAAGATCAGACAGCCAAACGTGGAGGGCAACTTTACAGCTCCTTCAATAAAAAAAAGGAGGACTAAGTGGGCAATGATTTTTCACTTCTCCCGTAGAAGCGACTTTGGACATGCCTAATGGGAACAAAAGGACCTTCCTTTTGGGGAAAAGATGATGCAACTATCTAAGCTGGGCTCTCTTTTGCCATTGCTCTCCTTTCACGTGAATTGTACTGTTTCATGGGCCCATTTACTGGGCCGTTAGTCGACCATGTTGGCCGATTGTCCGGGCCGATGTGCTACTATTCCTGAGCCATGTGCCAAGCTCATGGGCCATTTGGCCGGGAAGGTTGGCCCGTACGCCGAGATTATGTGCCCATGATCCCGTTGATTCTCAAGTTCGTGCAAGGAATCGTCGAGGATCATCGCCATCATCATTTATCGTTGCCGTCAATGTCGTGACTACCCGGGTTAGATCAATTTATGACGCACATGGAGATGGTGGCACGCTGGGGTCAGGCAATTGAAGATGAGTATCCAATCAGGTATATTTTGCGTATCCGATTATATATCAGATTAGTTTTTCCTAAAATATTGTCATTATAGATTTGATTTGCATTTGTTTATTTCAATCTAGTAGTTAGCTTATTTATTTGGTTAAGCGTGGTATGTTGTCAAAGAAAATATTTTCAGAAAATAAAAAAAATAAAAAAAAAATAAAAAGAAAAAAAAATTCTAAAAATTCCAGAAAAATCCCCAAAAATAGGAAATGGCCACAATCAACTGGCCAAGGCTCATCCCGGGTGTTTTGAACCCGATCCTTCTTAAAAATGACGATTTCGCCCTTTGGGCGAATCGTCTCCCAAAAATTGAAGAAAAATCAAGAAATTCCAAAAAATTCTCAAAAATGGGAAATGGCCACAAACAACTGGCCGTGGAATATTTTGGGTAATTCGGTATTCCAAGTCTTCCAAAAATTGACGATTTTGCCCTTCGGGCCAATCGCCTCCAAGTCTTCCCATTCTACCCCTGACTGAAATCACACCTTCCCTAAGCCCTTATGGCTATGCTAGGAAGCCATTGATTTGAATTGATGTGCATTGATATGATTTATTTATGTACTTGATTGCGCTTTCACTAAAACTGGATTGTGATTGATAGGAATAGTCTTCCAATCTGCATGGAACCCTGAATCAAGCCTACCTTACCCAAAATTGCGTCTGCATGAATTCTTAGCTAGGAAACTCACTCGCGTTAGGTACCGAAATGGCGTTGGTAATGACACCAGCGTAACCAAGTCCCCGAACCCAAAATCTCTGGTTCCGCAGAATTGATCGATCTCTCCCAATCGGTCAATAAGGTTTCCGGTCTACCCTCCAAGAAAGACCGGTGGCGACTCCAAATGCATGCACAAGTTGCACATGCCACCACGACCACACTAAGGTCGAAAGCGATCGACCGTTATTGTCGAGTCCCTTTGAAAAATACTCCCGCCGCGATTTGGTATGGGCCTGGGAGGGCCCGCGCCGATCCAAGACCCGCGATCGGTAATCCATTAGCCGCGTCCGCCTTTCGGACGGGTCGCGACAGCTGGCGACTCCGCTGGGGAATTTGTTCTAGAACCTATGGTTCTAGACCTCAAGTGGACTTAGGCCGTAATTAAAACGCTGAGTGATATTTCTAACCTTGCAGGCGCTCTTGAAGGTGAGGTAAGTCCGCTTATGATAGGTGTTATATGTTTTTGCAGATTGGAGTGATAAGGGGGGTAGTCTGTGATTAACATTGTCTTATGCAGGTTGGCGTAGGAATGTATGCTGTGTAGATGATTTGAAGCGCTGATTGATAAAACTGTCGTGCATGACTTGCATTGTGATACTCACGACACATGGACACACACAACCGCGCCTAAAACCCCGGGCGCCGCCTTTAGGAACACAATAGAAGGAATTGAGAATGGAATCTCCGTGAGGAAAAACACGGGGTAATCCACTTTTCAATTCCGCTCGCTTCGAACTATGGATCGAGTCCCAATGCAACGATAGTTGTGCAATGGAATCGGCTCTTTCTAGAACTCGAGGTGGGAACCTTGACCTTAGGTGCCAAACCATTTGATTTTTTTAGAAGTTTACCATCACTTGTCTCATGCGCATGTCTTTGGACGGTTGGTACACCTAAAACCGCACATAAGTCGAGGAGTTTGGTTGGTAAGACTCTCTATCCCTCAAATCTATTTCAGTTCATATAAATATATGCATTTCATTCATTGCATTCTGGTGATTAGATTAAATGCCATTTCGAGGGTAGATATGTGTGTTTTTCTCCAACATCCTTGATAGAAGACGAGGAGGGCGATATCCCATCGCGAACACCGAGTGTGCAACAAAGGAGCCTACTATGGACATTATTGAGGTATCGTCCAATGAAGATGACGAGTTGGGGCAAGTAATCCGGAAGTCACAGGTCGAACTTGGGGCATCCTTAAACGTTAGGATCACATTCCTTTGTTTCATTTTCCGTTACTAGTCCTCTTGTATAGGGTTTATTTTTACCGAGGTTTTCTCTATCTCACCCCTTAGAGTGATTGTATTAGGGATCTATTGGTGTATACATTCAGATGGAGCTTGGTTGTATTTCTTTTAACGGGTCATGGGAATGTGATAGTGGCATTTTCTCTAATCATCCGAATACTCCCAAGTCAAGTTTATAATTCCTTTAGAGGAAATCAAAATTGGAAATCTTGCATGACCTTTTTGGTCGTATAGGGTAATCCAACCCCAATTTCGCTAGAAGGAATTATACACTTGAATTGATTCATGCATGTCGTACGTCCTTGGTAATCCACGATAATCGATCAAGAGTATCGGCATTGTTTCGAATTTAATGACGAGATAGATGTCCAAATTGCCCTCGTTCTTAACAAAACGGCCTTGATTTGGATGCCGTATCTTCAATTAAATTTAAAACACGTCGTTACGCCTTGCACTTTTGACTAATTCGCTCTTCTCAAAATTGGTCGAAAGCGATTATCGTGAATTACATTCCTTTCAATAGTATGCTTTCCTTTGAGGAATACTGATAAAAAGCTTTTTACACAAGATTAAAACCCTTGTAAAAAAAATTTTGTCCTTATTAATCACGAGCAAGCATAAGATTGAAAGGGGTTTATGCTTTCTTTTTCAAATTATTCCTTCTGATTCTGTCATTTCATTTGCAGGTAAAAAAATAGGTAATAGAGAGAAATCTTTTCCTGGATAAGTCTGGGGCTATTCTTTCATCTGATCATGAGCGAGTTAGAAAATCAGAACACATCTACTCGACTTATTATGGATCGGCTCATCCAAGTCTAAGATGTCCGGATGCTCGAAGAAATGGATCATATAAAAGCTAAAACAAACACATGGGCTTTCATTCATTCTTGCCCAAACCAGATCATACAATTCATTGGGGTGGAAAAGTAAAGCAGAAGTGAGCCCTAATCAACGACACAAAGGAGCCCAGTTGGCCCTCCAGGTTATGGATGCTTTGTTTATACGCACCACTCCGCGTATCATGGTCCGCAAGCCTGAGGTGAAGGCGTTTGCGTTCATCATTGACTGCAGCAACCTGAGTCTCGTGATCTTCGGCGACTGCTTCCAAGTCCCGAACAAGTCCATTCTCACGAGTTATATCCTCATTTATGCCGTTGAGCCTTTCTTCCAGCCACTCGCTTCGATTCCTTAGCAGGGCATTACGACTATCACGCTCATAGGTAGCCAGGGATAGAGCTAAGTCCTCCACCAGATTCCTCCTCTCACGAAGCAATGTCGAAACCCGCTCTTTGGCGAACTCAACGGCCTTTTTGTGACTATCGGCCAGGTAGTCAGCCAACGCTAGGCGGTCGGACTAATCCTCATAACGGGCTCGCAAGACACGAGCCACGGTAACTCCCCGATGAGCGGCGCGGTAGACCTCCAAGGAGTTCGTAAAGAGCGTTGGAAAAATACTGTATTCCCTCCCCAACGCGGTACCCTCGAGGGAGGTGATGTCCAGGTCCCCGAACATGACTCGGATCTCATCCTCGGTTTCGGGATGATCGGCTATGTGAGCGTAGCCTCGACCCAAGAGGTTATAGAACTCTTTCCATCAAGTCAAAGCTTCGGCTGAGAAAGTGTGAACTTGGGAAGAAGCCATTTTCGACGGAGATGTGTGTAGTGGCGCGATTAGAGGATGGAAGCAAATTATATGAGAGCGTTAATCTCCCAAACACCAACCCCGCATTTTATAGCGTCTCGAGAGCGGAGAAAAGTTGCAGCAATAATGCTCGTGGAGCCGGGTTAATTAATGTAAAGCGGGGGCTGCTTCTCCCGTGCATCACCAGACATGTCCTGATCCGCGATTTCAGGCCTGGCAAATTCGGTCTCGCCATTATTAAAGCTGGGAGGGAGGCGAGCGCAACTATCGAAGAAGCCGCGAAAGGATTGGGTTGTTCCATCACGCATAAAGCTGGGCGGCGAGTGAACAGCTCTGCCACTTAAAAAAGGGAAGACAGTGCTGAAGAGACACGACTATTGAGGAAAGGTGAAAGGCGAGCGCTACTATCGAAGAAGCCGCGGAAGGATTTGGTTACCCCTTCGTGTTGGAAAGCTGAGCAGGAGGTAAACAGTTCCGTCGTTTCAAAAATAGAACGCTGAACAGACCTAGCTTTCGAGGAAAAGGAGGCGACAAATCGAAAGAGCGAGTATACAAAAGAGAACAGAGAACCCCGAGTGACGAGTTCGTTGAAAGACCTCAAAATTCTCTAGAATCAAATTCGACATCGAAGCCATGGAACTCAACATTGCCGGTGACGAACATCAAGATCGCAGTGGCGACGACGACAGTGGCCACAACGCTCAACCCCGGAAAAGAAAAAGTCGTCAGCGCTACGCTCGGAAAGAAATCCAGGAGCTTGAAGCTTTCTTCGATGAATGCCCTTGCCCAAGCGAGGAACAAAAGATTGAATTGGGTCGGAAGCTGGGAATGAATCCTATGAGAATCCATTTTTGGTTTCAGAATAAACGTTTCAGACTAGGTGTCCAACACAGGCATAAGGAGATCACGACCCTAAAAGAGCAGAACCAAAACCTTCGAATGGAAAAAATGTGGTATGAGAAAATCCTCAGTACTATTACCTGCCCTGACTGCGGTGGCCCTACCACCCTCAGTAAATTGTTCCCCGGTAAGCCTTCTACGAGGATGGAGGGTGCTCATTTATCCCCATGCTCCCTTGAGCAATCTCCGGTACAATCAGATCCTGCTAATGGCGCGCATAAGCAGGTCGATCCTACAGAAATTATATCAGTGTCTTCGGAGGAAGAGGATACGTGTCGTTATGATTTGGGTCACAATAGCGAAGCCCATGAATCTCCTTCACAACAACTTCTAGTAAGATCAGATACGATTCAAGAGGGGTTAGAGATTAGTCAGCAGGCTATTGACGCTATTCCGGACAACGAGAAGAAGAAATTCATTTGGCCCCCGGAGCTTCATCTCAAGTTCTTAGACGCAGTTCGACAGATAGGACTCGACTTCATAGGTCCGACAAGCATACTTAGGGTCATGAAAGTACCGGGACTTACCAAGAAATTAGTCGCGAATCACCTTGGTTGCTACAGAAGGGCGTTAGGACAGCGTTATGCAGAACTGAATTCGAGCAGTAGACTCGGCTGCGAACCCAGCACCCTTATGACAAAGGAGGTCCGGTCGAATCTGGACGACTATTGGGGATTTGATCAGGATATCCTCGAGAGTCATTTCAATATTCCTCAAGAACACGCATCACAAGTGCAACGAGTAAGCACTCCTCCGTCCGAGCAGCAGCTAGCCAGCGTTCTTCCTGTTGCGGATCAGCCCATCACGCCCAGTGCTCGAGGGTTTGCCCAATCGGAGCAGTGGCTTCAGATGATCCAATGGGAGAATGCTTGGAGCATTTTTATTTCCCTAATTCCCAAGTGGGAGATGCTTGTGGTAGTCAATCGATCAAATCTCCTCTTATAATCCCAGACAAGGATGGGGGTTCCAGTTCGAAGAACCCGTCGGGCGATGCAGCTCAACCTACACATCAATCGTTCGAGGGGTCAGATGATTTCTTCGATGAAGGACTTGATACCTGGTTCGATCAGTTGGAAGCTATTAAAGGTTGGCAACCATGATCTGCAGTCGGTAATGGCACACCTAAACCAAGGCCAGATTGGTTAGTCATTGGACATGCCCAAAGAAAGAAGGGGATGTACGCGAGAAGGATGTATCTCCTGTTGTAAAGTTCTCATCGGTGCATGCGTTTGTTTCTTCAATAGATAGAGTTGATTTTGCATAATGTTTTCTGCGAAAGTCATCTCGTGTGTATAAGGTAATTCCTTGTTATTAAGTTCAAGGTAAAATCAGCCCTGACGCATGAAGGCAGAATTGATAGCATGAGTTACTAGCAGAATGTGATCAAGCTCGAAAGTGAAAGATTGCTAGCGACCCCAAACGCTATGACCACAAAATCAGGGGCAATCTTTAAGTTTCGAGCAACTACAAATCTATTTCTCACGAGGCATTCAAGTCAATCAAATATAAAGCGTCGGGCTGTGAGAATGATGCGTAGTCAAGCTGTTGACACATGCGAAAAAGGAGTCGCGTAGATCCGAAAGCAAAAACCTTTCTTGGCTAGTCAGCAATGCAGAATGAAAGAGCATATATAAACAAACTCGCATTTATTTCATTCAGCAGGAAAGTTTACAAGTGGATCACTGAGGGGGAGCAGTAAACCCAAAATGAGTTCTGACAAGCATCACAAAAAAGCTTAATTGACTCTCCATGCTATCCATGCCTTGCTTACAACCCACACTCCGGGAATCGAGGTCTACAAGCTTGAAGAAAAGGAGACGACATTTCTCCTTAAGTTCGTTCACCTTGGTCTCATAGTACTCGAACTCAAGCTCTAAGTCCTGAACCAGCACCCTCCCGCGAGCTATATCCATGCTCAGGTCTTCAAGCCTTTCCTCCAACCAGGCACACTGGAACCTTAGCACGAAGTTGTGCTGGTCTTGCTCAAAAGCGGTGTCAAAAAGAGCCAGACGCTCCACCAAGTTGTCCCTCTCACGGACCAGCATCGAAACCTGGGCGTGGGCGTATTCAACAGCCCTTTTATGGTTATCGGCCGTCAGCATGGCCAACATCAGGGACTCAGTTCGGTCCTGATAACGGGCTCGCACGATACCAGCCAAAGTGACCTCCCGGCTAGCAACTTCGTAAGCCTGCAGGAAATTATTGAAGAGAGTTGGGAAGATCACAAACTCCCTTTGCAGTTTCGTACCTTCAATACACACAGTATCCAGGGCCGGAATCAGAGTACGAACTTCAACCTCAGCTTTAGGATGATTGTTTATGTAGCCATAACCTCTACCCAAGAGGTGGTAAAATCTCTCCAATTGGGTCGAAGCTTCAGCTAAGGCAGCAGGCACAGAGGATGAATCCATATGCGATGGAATGACGGAGAGGAGGGTGGAAATGTGAAGAGTGTTTAAGAGGCTGAGTCTGATAAGGCTAAAGTGTTAATCTTCTTGACGTCAATCTATCACCTTATAAATGCTCGAGTAAGTAGGGAGAAGTGGTAATAATAGTTTAGGTGCAGTAGAGCCAAGCGGGTTTCGTTAATGCATCCCCGATGAGTCAAGAATCCACCACCGTCCTGTGATCTCGGGTTTTACGAAACATAATGGCGCCGAAAGGTGGGCAGGCTTGTTGCCCTAGAGACTGGGCCAAGGGGACAAGCGTAGTGCTCGACAGAGCGAAATCAACGCAAGAGATCTTCATGCTCCGTTCACGTAGAAAAGAGCAAAAAAGGACAAAGTGGGAATTACGAAGCCTTGAGAAGAACGCTCGTCAGGTAGCCATCACAAAAGGACGAAGTGGGAATCTCGAAGCATTGAGAAGAGCGCTCGTCGGGTAGCCATCACCTTTGATCAAAGAACGGTGATCCGACTCCTTTAACCTTTCAGAATTTGCAGAGAAAGTGAGGATCCAAGGAGGAACAAAGAAAGCTGAGTTAACGGAAAATCAAGCAGTGATATTTCGATCAAAATGTTCGAGGGGTTCTGTCATTTACTGGAAGCGCCAGACTTGGAGGTCTCCGAGCTTGAGCTGCTGGAAGAATTTGAAGATCTCAGGACCGAACCTGACACGAGGGCCATGGAGACCGATCCTTCTAATGATGAAACCCGCGACTTGGTTAACGAGAACAGTACCCGCGACGGTGATCAGCGTCAGAAAGGGGAATGTCTCCAACGCAACACTTCAGGTCAAGTTCATAAACTCGAATTGTTTTTCAGGGAATACCCCTATCCGGACATGGAACAGAGAATCAAAATGGGCCAGGAGATAGGGTGGGAGCCTCGGAAGGTCAAGTGTTGGTTTGAAAACAAACGAACCCGGATGAAGCAGCAACACGATCGGCACGAGTTAGCGATTGTGAGGGAGGAAAATGAAAAGCTTCGAATAAAAAACATTCAGTACAAAAAAGCTCTAAGCATCGCTATTTGCCTTGAGTGCGGTAACCCTGTTCCCACGGACGGAGTATTCACTGAAGAGCCAGATCTGGGGGTTTATAATGCTCATTTGTTGCAATGCCCTTCGCAACATCTTTCGGAACAGGCGGGTACCGCCGAGGATCTACAAGAGGAAACTAGTGCTATAAGGTCAAAGTCGACGCCCATTGTGGAAGGGAACATGCGTCATGACTGTTGACACCTAAATCTTGATCAACCTTTTTGTTCCCTTTATTTTTCAAAAATTCATAGAAAATCCATAAAAAGCTGAAAAATTACAAAATCAACTTTGGTAACCTTGGCCAAGCTAAAGGGACCATTTTGGATAAAAAAATATTTTTTCATATTTTTCGTATTTTTTTATTATTATTATTTTCGAAAAATATAAAAATAAAATAAAATAACAAAGAAGGGGATAGTGATCCGACAATTGATGCCTAGTTGCTTGCTTTTGTCTACATTAGCATTTCATTGTGCATAAAATAAGAGCATAAAGGGATGGTGGAAAATACTTAATAAGCAATCAAAGTCTAAGAAGGGGAATATGGCAAACAAGCCAACGTGGGGGGGATTAAAAAAAAAGGGGGCCACATCTCGGATGCTCTCTTCGCTCATCTTCATCCAAGGAGGCCATAAAGAAAAGGGAGAGAGACGAGCACAAGAGAACTGTGCTTTATTTTATGTGAAGAGGGGACGCACAGTTGCATTTCTGGCTATTCCTGGTCCACTTTCGCTCCAGCACGAAATTCCCACGACAAAAAAAAAAAAAAAAAGAATTCAGTTCCGTGAGCTGGGATCCTCATTCTGGAGTTCGCTTTTCGATTGGCTAAAAAAGAGAAGTGTGGCATTTTGAAGAGGAGAGCGGCATTGTCCTGAGAAACAAAAAAAAATCTCATCTGGGGTTTCTTGACACCGAGTGATTTTGCTGTGTTTGCATGCACTGGAATCATGAAGATCTTGGCACCGCTTGTGGTGCTCTGCATGGCAGGAAGTTCAAGGGCAATGGAAATAGTCTCAACTATGGGTTGAAATTCAGTGAAGAAGGAAGTGTGAGTCTGGAGGATTACCGTCCTGTCGACCCGGCTCCAAGCTCAAAGGCCTCCATAAAGCCGGGACCAATCGTGCATGGAGCTCCTTTTATGCCATACATACCGAAGCCTTCACCTCCAGGTCCGCCTAAGCATGGAATGCTGCCTAACTACTCGTTCATATTTTCCTAGTATACATGTACTATTACCGAAGTTATCGTTACAAAGTTCCTGTAACTCGCACGAGAAATGAGATTCACGTCCGTTTGGATGAAAAGACTTACCCAGCACCTCAGCTTCATCCCGTCACCCTCCACCTCCAGTCGCGCTCCATCGAAGCCGTCGCGACCACCTCTGGTTGAATCCGGGCTCACCTCCCGCGGACAGTCCCGTGTCGACGAAGCCGAGGGCCAAGGCGCAGGTCGCTATTGGTAGCAGTCCGACGTCGCGATTGAGGCGAGCTGACGATGAACGCAACGAGAGATGGAAGAGCGGATCGACTCAAGTTGAGAGGTCCTCGGTTGTTCGTAGCTTTGGTCTAAGAGCAGTCTCAAAACTGGAGGAAGGCGTCGCGGATGGTCCGATGGAGCTGGCGGCACAGAAATTCTCGCGAACGACGCCCGCTCTTATCAGTCCCGAAGTGCGTGTGATTGGGATGGCACTCGCGCTCCGGTCCCCGACGAACCGAGCCCATCACTGACTGTCCAGCGGTGGCGAGCAGTCCGGCGTGAAGTCGGCGGAGTGTGGTGTGGTGGAGATGGTTAGCAAACCGACGAAGAGCGATGTAGGAGAACGAAGGCTGGTGGCGGCGTTAGCTTTGGACGCGGCCGTAGATACTGTATGTTGCAGACATGCCATGAAGAAGACGATGAATAGTGGAGGGGCTGTGGCTGTCTTGGTTTGGATCAAACGGGCTGGTGAAATAAAGAAGAAGAGATTAGGCTTAGTTGGGCTGGTCCAAAGAATGAATGGCAGAAGCTGCGCATTCAGGAGCTGGGCTAGAAGGAACAGGTCTAGTTCAGCCAAAGCTTGGAAAAATGGGCCTGACCCTTTTTGTGTAAACCAGGCCCGCGTCTGGTTCTCTCTCGGGCCTGACCCCCTTTTTGTGTAAACCAGGCCCGCGTCTGGTTCTCTCTCGGGCCTGATCAGGTCCGACGACCTGATCCAGACCCGGGTCCGAGAACCTGACTCGGACCCGGTTTCCTTTATTATTAATAGATAATAATAGAAAATACCAAAAAAATAGCATATGGGTAGACAATACCTCTACTCACCTAGTGTCTAAATTAGGCTTTATATACTTGCTCGTTCATATTGTTGTTATATTTGATTTGCATAGCTACTAGTCTTTGCTTATGAATATTTTGATGAATGATTCGTTATTAGCATTGTTTCGACGGATAAACTAGCATAGTAATTAGAGTTTAATTTGATTTGCTCGTTTTATCCCTTAAATGACTGAACTTTGCTGATTATCTACTTTGAGTGAATGCACATGCTTCCAACGTGGCGATCGACGGTGATTCTACGGAAATGATAGTTTATCGAGGCTTGATGATTGAAGACCGACATCCAATCTGGTGATGTGCATGGAGATGGTCGCAGGCTGGGGCTGAGCGATTGAAGGTTGGTGTCTAATCCGGTATATTTTATCTACCCGACCCGTATACCAGAGTTATTTTTCCAAAGTATTGCCATTATAGACTTGATTTGCATGTGCTTATTTCAGTCTAGTAGTTAGCTTATTTATCTGGTTGAGTGTTATCTATTGTCAAAGACATGCTTTTTAATAAAAAAAATATAGAAAATAATAAAAAAATAAAAAAAATTCAAAAATCAATAAAAAATAGAAAATCATAAAAAAAATTCCAAAAAAAAATCTAAAAAAAAATTCAAGAAAATCCTAAAAAAATAGGAAATGGCCACAGTCAATCGGCCAAGGCTCATCCCGGGTGTTTTGAACCCGATCATTCTTAAAAATGACGATTTCGCCCTTTGGGCGAATCGTCTTCCAAAAATTGACGATTTTGCCCTCCGGGCTAAATCGCCTCCAAATCTTCCCATTTTACCCTGGTCCTAAATCACGCCTCCCCAAAGCCCTTATGGCTACGTTAGGAAGTCGTTGATTTGAATTGATGTGCATTGATGTGATTTATTTATGCACTTGATTGCGCTTTCATTTAAATTGATTGTGATTGATAGGAATAGTCTTCCAATCTGCATGAAACCCTGAATTAAGCCTACCTCACCTAAAATTGCGCCTGCATGAACTCTTAGCTAGGAAAATCACTCGCGTTAGGTACCGAAAGGGCGTTGGTAATGACACCAGCGTAACCAAGTCCCCGAACCCAAAATCTCTGGTTCCGCAGAACTGATCGATCTCTCCCAATCGGTCCGTAAGGTTTCCGGTCTACCCTCCAAGAAAGACCGGTGGCGACTCCAAATGCATGCACAAATTGCACAAGCCACCACGACCACACTAAAGGTCGAAAGCGATCGACTTTTATCGTCGAATCCTTCTGAAAAATACTCCCGCCGCGATTTGGTATGGGCCTGGGAGGGCCCGTGTCGATCCAAGGCCCGCGATCGGTAATCCATTAGCCGCGTCCGCTTCCGGACGGGTCGCGACAGCTGGCGACTCCGCTGGGGAACTGTTGTTCTAGAACCTATGGTTCTAGACCTCAAGTGGACTTAGGCCGTAATTAAAACGCTGAGTGATTTTTCTAACCCTGCAGGCGCTCTTGAAGGTAAGGTAAGTCCGCTCATGGTAGGTGTTATATACTTTTGCAGATTGGAGAGATAAGGGGTGTAGTCCATGATTAACATTGTCTTATGCAGGTTGGCGTAGGAATGTATGTTGTGTGGATGATTTGAAGCGCCGATTGATAAACTGTTGTGCATGACTTGCATTGTGATACTCACAACACATGAACACACACAATTGCGCCTAAAACCCCGGGCGCCGCCTATAGGAAAACAATAGAAGGGATTGAAAATGGAATCTCCGTGAGGAAAAACACGGGGTAATCCATTTTTCAATTCCGCTCATTTCGAACTATGGATCGAGCCCCAATACAACGATAGTTGTGCAATGGAATCTGCTCTTTCTAGAACTCGAGGTGAGAACCTTGACCTTAGGTGCCAAACCCTCTAATTTTTAGAAGTTCACTATCACTTGTCTCATGCGCATGTCTTTGGGCGGTTGGTACACCTAAAACCGCACATAAGTCGACGAGTTTGGTTGGTAAGACTCTCTATCCCCCAAATCTATCACAGTTCATGTAAATATAGGCATTTCATTCATTGCATTCTGGTGATTAGATTAAATGCCGTTTCGAGAATAGGTATGTGCGTTTGTCCCCAACGCCCTTGACAGAAGACGAGGAGGGTGATATCCCACGACGAACACCGAGTGTGCGATAAAGAGCATACTATGGACATTATTGAGGTATCATCCAATGAAGATGACGAGTTGGGGCAAGTGATCCTGAAGACACAGATCTAAACTGGGGCATCCCTAAACGTTAAGATCACATTCCTTTGTTTCGTTTTCCATTACTAGTCCTCCTGTATAGGGTTTATTTTTACCGGGGTTTTCTCTATCTCACCCCTCAGAGTGATTGTATTAGGGATCTATTGGTGTATACATTCAGATGGAACTTGGTTGTATTTCTTTTGACGGGTCATGGGAATGTGATAGTGGCATTTTCTCTAATCATCCGAATACTCCCAAGTCAAGTTTATAATTCCTTTAGAGGAAATTAAAATTGGAAATCTTACACGACCTTTTTGGTCGTATAGGGTAATCCAACCCCAATTTCGCTAGAAGGAATTATACACTTGAATTGGTTCATGCATGATTGTGCGCCGCTGGTAATCCACGATAATTGACCGAGAATATCGGCGTTGTTTTGAATTTAATGACGAGATAGATGTCCAAATTACTCTCGTTCTTAACAAAACGGCCTTGATTTGGATGCCGTATCTTCAATTAAATTTAAAACACGTTATTATGCCTCGCACTTTTGAGTAATTCGTTCCTCTCGAAATTGATCAAAAGCAATTATTGTGAATTACATTCCTTTCAATAGTATGCTTTCTTTCGAGGAATATTGATAAAAACTTTTCGCGCAAGATTAAAACCCTTGTAAAAGTTCTTGTCCTTATTAATCATGGGTAAGCATAAGATTGAAAGGGGTTTTTGCTTTCTTTTTCAAATTATTCCTTCTGATTCTGTCATTTCATTTGCAGGTAAAAAATAGGTAATAGAGAGAAATCTCTTCCTGGATAAGTCTGGGGCTATTCTTTCATCTGATCATGAGCGAGTTAGAAAATCAGAACACATCTACTCGACTTATTATGGATCGGCTCATCCAAGTCTAAGATGTCCGGATGCTCGAAGAAATGGATCATATAAAAGCTAAAACAAACACATGGGCTTTCATTCATTCTTGCCCAAACCAGATCGTACAATTCATTGGGATGGAAAAGTAAAGCAGAAGTGAGCCCTAATCAACGACACAAAGGAGCCCAGCTGGCCCTCCAGGTTATGGATGCTTTGCTTATACGCACCACTCCGCATATCATGGTCCGCAAGCCTGAGGTGAAGGCGTTTGCGTTCATCATTGACTGCAGCAACCTGAGTCTCGTGATCTTCGGCGACTGCTTCCAAGTCCCGAACAAGTCCATTCTCACGAGTTATATCCTCATTTATGCCGTTGAGCCTTTCTTCCAGCCACTCGCTTCGATTCCTTAGCAGGGCATTACGACTATCGCGCTCATAGGTAGCCAGGGATAGAGCTAAGTCCTCCACCTGATTCCTCCTCTCACGAAGCAATGTCGAAACCCGCTCTTTGGCAAACTCAACGGCCTTTTTGTGACTATCGGCCAGGTAGTCAGCCAACGCTAGGCGGTCGGACTGATCCTCATAACGGGCTCGCAAGACACGAGCCACGGTAACTCCCCGATGAGCGGCGCGGTAGACCTCCAAGGAGTTCGTAAAGAGCGTTGGAAAAATACTGTATTCCCTCCCCAACGCGGTACCCTCGAGGGAGGTGATGTCCAGGTCCCTGAACATGACTCGGATCTCATCCTCGGTTTCGGGATGATCGGCTATGTGAGCGTAGCCTCGACCCAAGAGGTTATAGAACTCTTTCCATCGAGTCAAAGCTTCGGCTGAGAAAGTGTGAACTTGGGAAGAAGCCATTTTCGACGGAGATGTGTGTAGTGGAGCGATTAGAGGATGGAAGCAAATTATATGAGAGCGTTAATCTCCCAAACACCAACCCCGCATTTTATAGCGTCTCGAGAGCGGAGAAAAGTTGCAGCAATAATGCTCGTGGAGCCGGGTTAATTAATGTAAAGCGGGGGCTGCTTCTCCCGTGCATCACCAGACATGTCCTGATCCGCGATTTCAGGCCTGGCAAATTCGGTCTCGCCATTATTAAAGCTGGGAGGGAGGCGAGCGCAACTATCGAAGAAGCCGCGAAAGGATTGGGTTGTTCCATCACGCATAAAGCTGGGCGGCGAGTGAACAGCTCTTCCACTTAAAAAAGGGAAGACAGTGCTGAAGAGACACGACTATTGAAGAAAAGTGAAAGGCGAGCGCAACTATCGAAGAGGCCGCGAAAGTATTATGTTGTTCCATCACGCATAAAGCTGGGCGGCGAGTGAACAGCTCTGCCACTTAAAAAAGGGGAGACAGTGCTGAACAGACACGACTATTGAGGAAAGGTGAAAGGCGAGCGCTACTATCGAAGAAGCCGCGGAAGGATTTGTTTACCCCTTCGTGTTGGAAAGCTGAGCAGGAGGTAAACAGTTCCGTCGTTTCAAAAACAGAACGCTGAATAAGACCTAGCTTTCGAGGAAAAGGAGGCAACAAATCGAAAGAGCGAGTATACAAAAGAGAACAGAGAACCCCGAGTGACGAGTTCGTTGAAAGACCTCAAATTCTCCAGAATCAAATTCGACATCGAAGCCATGGAACTCAACATTGCCGGTGACGAACATCAAGATCGCAGTTGTCACGACGGCAGTGGCCACGACGCTCAACCCCGGAAAAGAAAAAGTCGCCAGCGCTACGCTCGGAAAGAAATCCAGGAGCTTGAAGCTTTCTTCGATGAATGCCCTTGCCCAAGCGAGGAACAAAAGATTGAATTGGGCCGGAAGCTGGGAATGAATCCTATGAGAATCCATTTTTGGTTTCAGAATAAACGTTTCAGACTAGGTGTCCAACACAGGCGTAAGGAAATCACGGCCCTAAAAGAGCAGAACCAAAACCTTCAAATGGAAAACATGTGGTATGAGAAAATCCTCAGTACTATTACCTGCCCTAACTGCGGTGGCCCTACCACCCTCAGTAAATTGTTCCCCGGTGAGCCTTCTACGAGGATGGAAGGTGCTCATTTATCCCCCTGCTCCCTTGAGCCATCTCCGGTACAATCAGATCCTGCTAATGGCGCGCATGAGCAGATCGATCCTACAGAAATTATACCAGTGTCTTCGGAGGAAGAGGATACGTGTCGTTATGATTTGGGTCACAATAACGAAGCCCATGAATCTCCTTCACAACAACTTCAAGTAAGATCCGATACGATTCAAGAGGGGTTAGAGATTAGTCAGCAGGCTATTGACGCTATTCCGGACAACGAGAAGAAGAAATTCATTTGTCCCCCGGAGCTTCATCTCAAGTTCTTAGACGCAGTTCGACAGATAGGACTCGACTTCATAGGTCCGACGAGCATACTTAGGGTCATGAAGGTACCGGGACTTACCAAGCAATTAGTCGCGAATCACCTTGGTTGCTACAGAAGGGCGTTAGGACAGCGTTATACAGAGCTGAATCCGAGCAATAGACTCGGCTGCGAACCCAGCACCCCTATGTCAAAGGAGGCCCGGTCGAATCTGGACGACTATTGGGGATTTGATCAGGATATCCTCGCGAGTCATTTCAATATTCCTCAAGAACACGCATCACAAGTGCAGCGAGTAAGCACTCCCCCGTCCGAGCAGCAGCTAGTCAGTGTTCATCCTGTCGCAGATCAGCCCACCACGCTCAGTGCTCAAGGGTTTGCCCAATCGGAGCATGTGGCTTCAGATGACCTAATGGGAGAATGCTTGGAGCATTTTTATTTCCCTAATTCCCAAGTGGGAGATGCTTGTGGTAGTCAACCGATCAAATCTCCTCTTATAATCCCAAATAAGGATGGGGGTTCCAGTTCGAAGAATCCGTCGGGCGATGCAGCTCAACCTATACATCAATCGTTCGAGGGGTCAGGTGATTTCTTCGATGAAGGACTTGATACCTGGTTCGATCAGTTGGAAGCTATTAAAGATTGGCAACCATGATCTGCAGTCGGTAATGGCACACCTAAGCCGATGCCAGATTGGTTGGTCATTGTACATGCCCAAAGAAAGAAGGGGATGTACGCGAGAAGGATGTATCTCCTATTGTAAAGTTCTCATCGGTGCATGCGATTGTTTCTTCAATAGCTAGAGTTGATTTTGCATAATGTTTTTCGCGAACGTCATCTCGTGTGTATACGGTCATTCCTTGTTATTAAGTTCAAGATAAAATCAACCCCGACGCGTGAAGGCAGAATTGATAGCATGAGTTACTAGCAGAATGTGATCGAGCTCGAAAGTGAAAGATTACTAGCGGCCCCAAACGCCATGACCACAAAATCAGGGGCAATCTTTAAGTTTCGAGCAACTACAAATCTATTTCTCACGAGGCATTCAAGTCAATCAAATATAAAGCGTCGGGCTGTGAGAATAATGCGTAGTCAAGCTGTTGACACAGGCGAAAAAGGAGTCGCGTAGATCTGAAAGCAAAAACCTTTCTCGGCTAGTCAACAAGGCGGAATGAAAGAGCATATATAAACAAATTCTTATTTATTTCATTCAGCAGGAAAGTTTACAAGTGGATCACTGAGGGGGAGCAGTAAACCCAAAATGAGTTCTGACAAGCATCACAAAAAAGCTTAACTGACTCTCCATGCTATCCATGCCTTGCTTACAACCCACACTCTGGGAATCGAGGTCTACAAGCTTGAAGAAAAGGAGACGACATTTCTCCTTAAGTTCGTTCACCTTGGTGTCATAGTACCTGAACTCAAACTCTAAGTCCTGAGCCAGCACCCTCCCGCGAGCTATATCCATGCTCAGGTCTTCAAGCCTTTCCTCCAACCAGGCACACTGGAACCTCAACACGAAGTTGTGCTGGTCTTGCTCTAAGGCAGTGTCAAAAAGAGCCAGACGCTCCACCAAGTTGTCCCTCTCACGGACCAGCATGGAAACCTGGGCGTGGGCGTATTCAACAGCCCTTTTATGGTTATCGGCCGTCAGCATGGCCAACATCAGGGACTCAGTTCGGTCCTGATAGCGGGCTCGCACGATACCAGCCATAGTGACCTCCCGGCTAGCAACTTCGTAAGCCTGCAGGAAATTGTTGAAGAGAGTTGGGAAGATCGCAAACTCCCTTTGTAGTTTCGTACCTTCGATACACACAGTATCCAGGGCCGGAATCAGAGTACGGATTTCAACCTCGGCTTCAGGATGATTGTTTATGTAACCGTAACCTCTGTCCAGGAGGCGATAAAACCTTTCCCATTGGGTTGAAGCTTCGGTTAAAGCAGCAGGTACAGAGGAGGAAGCCATGCGCGATCGAATGTTGGAGAAGAGAGTGAATATTGGCAGAGTGTTTGAGAGGCTGAGTTTGATAAGGCTAAAGTGTTAATCTTCTTGACGTCAATCTATCACCTTATAAACGCTCGAGTAAGCAGGGAGAAGTGGTAATAATAGTTTATGTGCAGTAGAGCCAAACGGGTTTCGTTAATGCATCCCCGATGAGTCACGAATCCACCACCGTCCTGTGATCTCGGGAACATAATGGCACCGAAAGGTGGGAAGGCTTGTTACTCTAGAGACTGGGCCAGGGGGACAAGCGTAGTGCTCGACAAAGCGAAATCAACGCAAGAGATCTTCAGGCTCCGTTCACGTAGAAAAGAGCAAAAGGAAAAAGTGGGAATTACGAAGCCTTGAGAAGAACGCTCGTCAGGTAGCCATCACAAAAGACGAAGTGGGAATTACGAAGCCTTGAGAAGAGCGCTCGTCAGGTAGCCATCACAAAAGGACGAAGTGGGAATCTCGAAGCATTGAGAAGAACGCTCGTCGGGTAGCCATCACCTTTGATCAAAGAACGGTGATCCGACCCCTTTAACCTTTCAAAATTTGCAGAGAAAGGTGAGGATCCAAGGAGGAACAAAGAAAGCTGAGTTAACGGAAAATCAAGCAGTGATATTTCGATCAAAATGTTCAAGGGGTTCTGTCATTTACTAGAAGCGCCAGACTTGGAGGTCTCCGAGCTTGAGCTGCTGGAAGAATTTGAAGATCTCAGGACCGAACCTGACACGGGGGCCATGGAGACCAATCTTTCTAATGATGAAACCCGCGGCTTGGTTAACGAGAACAATACCCGCGACGGTGATCAGCGTCAGAAAGAGGAATGTCTCCAACGCAACACTTCAGGTCAAGTCCATAAACTCGAATTGTTTTTCAGGGAATACCCCTATCCGGACATGGAACAGAGAATCAAAATGGGCCAGGAGATAGGGTGGGAGCCTCGGAAGGTCAAGTGCTGGTTTGAAAACAAACGAACCCGGCTGAAGCAGCAACGCGATCGGCACGAGTTAGCGATTGTGAGGGAGGAAAATGAAAAGCTTCGAATAAAAAACATTCAGTACAAAAAAACTCTAAGCATCGCTATTTGTCTTGAGTGCGGTAACCCTGTTCCCGCGGACGGAGTATTCACTGAAGAGCCAGATCTGGGGGTTCATAATGCTCATTTGTTGCAATGCCCTTCGCAACATCTTTCGAAACAGGCGGGTACCGCCGAGGATCTACAAGAGGAAACTAGTGCTATAAGGTCAAAGTCGACGCCCATTGTGGAAGTGAACATGCGTCATGACAAGTAAGGTCCGCTCAATGATGAACTCACCATCGTGACCAGCCGATCTGAGACCACTAAATCCCCTCCAGAGCAACCTCCAACACGACCAGATTCCGAGAAGAGTAACCGCCAAATTGCTGACACTACTTCGGCTAGCAAGAAAATAAGATTTCGTTGGACCCCAGAGTTTCATAGCAAATTTGTTGATGCAGTTCAACAGTTAGGGATCAATTTTGCTCGCCCATCGCGCATACTCGAAATCATGAACGTGCCGGGATTGGCTAAAAATATGGTCAATGTTGACACCTGATTTTTGATCAGTCTTTCATAGTTTATTTTTAAAAAATTCATAAAAAATCTATAAAAAGTTAAAAACATTAAAAAATTATCTTTGGTAGCCTTGACCAAGCTAAAGGAACCATTTTTGATAAAAAATAATTTGTCATATTTTTTAATATTTTTTAATATTTTCCAAAAATAGAAAAATACATGAAAAATGAAGAAAAATAGCGTTCGATGTCGTAAAAATATAGAAAAATAGTCAATATTTTTATTTTAATTTCCTTTTCATTTTGAACTCATAAATAGTCAAAATTCAAGTTCAATTGCATGTGTTTCTTCACGACGCATAGAGTTGAATTTGGCAAAAAAATGTCATTCGAGTATTTTAATTTGTAAATTTCTACATATTTTTTAGTCTTGACGTCCAATTAGATCGACCACCATCTACAATAAATTCCCCTTGCTGAATATTTTCGTTTTTGTTTCACATGATTTCATGGTGTAAAACGCCGAGTGGATCCCCAAATATAATCGGGTCGGCATGAGCTCGATAGCTCGTCCAAGACCAAACCAGGGCACGGCGAACCCCATGTGAGTACTCTCGAACTCCTTCGATGCTTCCTAATGCTTTTATTAGGTTAGATCGTGTGTAGAATGGCTAGGACAGCTAAATCATTCTTGAGCTGTGATTGATAAATAGGACCTTATTAGAAATGCCATGTGATTTATTTGCATATCTAGATTCCTTGAGTTGGGCATTTTATTACTGATTGTGATTGCTAGGATAATCACTCTTATCTACATGAATTTCTAGATTTAGGGTTCATACCTTACTCATCCGCATGAATCTCAGGCTAGAAAATTCAGTCAACTTAGGTACCGAAAGGGCGTCAACTCTGACAGTTGGTGTAACTAAGTCCCCGAAACCATTTCTCTGGTTCTCGCAGAATTGAATAGAAATTCCCAACTATTCGATTGGGTGGTCCAATCATACCCTAAAAAAATGATTGGTGGCGACTCCATGGCATGCACACTTAGCACATGTCACTAGACCACACTGAAAGTCGATCACGCATACCTCCGTTGTGATTTGGGTAATGGGCCTTGGGAGAGGCCCGCGTCCGACCAGACAGGACGGCCCATTAGCCCTCGAGAGCCCGACAACCTCAAGAGGGTCGCGACAGACTGGCGACTCCGCTGGGGACTGGTTCTTAACCATTTAGTGGACTTGAGCCGATTAAAAAGTTGATTGATTCTTCTAACCTAATTTTATGCAGATGCTCTCGAAAGTGAGGTGTATATGCTAACGAATGTGTTAGATGTTTTTGTAGACGGGAGAAATAAGGGGTGAAGTGCTTGTTAACTTTGTTTTATGCAGGCAGGAGTTTTGGATGTATGATTGTGTGGATGTTTATATTGAAGCGGTGATTGTTAAATAAAATGCATGTCTTTTACTTTAGCACGACACAATGAATACACACAATTGCGCCTAAAACCCCAGGCGCCCTCTTTAGGAACACAATAGAATGAATTGAAAATGGAATCTCCGTGAGGAAAAACATGGGGTAATCCACTTTTCAATTCCGCTCACTTCGAACTATGGATTGAGTCCCAATGCAACGATAGTTGTGCAATGGAATCGGCTCTTCCCAGAATTCGAGGTGAGAACCTTGGCTTTAGGTACCAAGCCCTATCTTTTGATTTTTAGGAGTTTTCCCTCACTTGTCTCATGCGTTTGTCTATGGAAGGTTAGTATACCTAACACTGCTAAAAATACAGAGAAGCTTGATTTTCTCTTAAGTTTGGTTGGTAAGACTTTTCTATCCCTCGAACTAGAGGCGACTGATCCAAAAATCTCAGAAAATGAACTACTGAGAGATCTCGAAGATTCCAGGATGGCGTCTGGTACCAGAACCACAGAACCCAACCCTTTCGGCAACGAAGTTCAGGAGCTCAGCAGCGATGACAACAGCAGCAGCGATGGTCAATCTCGGAAAAGGAAACGTCGCCAGTGCCACACTCAGAATGAAATCCAAGAGCTTGAAGCTTTCTTTAGTGAATGCCCTCTCCCGAACATGAAACAAAGAAATGAATTGGGCCAGAAGCTAGGGATGAAACCTTTGAGGGTCAAGTTTTGGTTTCAAAATAAGCGAGCCAAATTGAGGGCTCAACACAGACGTCAAGAACTTGCGATTCTAAAGGAGGAAAACGAAAAGCTTCGAGCGGAGAACATGAGGTATAAGAAAGCTCCCAGCACTATCGCTTGCCTTAATTGCGGTGGCCCTATCACTCTCGGCGAAATGTTCCTTGATAAGCCTTATATGAGGATTGAAAATGCTCATTCACCACCCCACTCCCTCGAACCATCTTCGATACAATCGGATTTTGTTGGAGATATGCATGAACAAATCAATTCTACGAAGTCAATATCGATGCCTTCTAAAGGATGTGATATGCGTCACCATGATTGGAGTTTCCTTAACGATGAGCTTACTATCACGACCGACCAATCCAAAGCTGATGAATTCCCTCCACAACAATTTCTGGCTCGATCAAATTCTACTGGAAATAGGCCAGAGAGCAATAGCCAAGTTGTCAACACTGTTCCGGGTCGCAAGAAGACGAGGGTCAATTGGTCCCCCGAGCTTCATCTCAAGTTCCTTAGTGCGGTTCAGCAACTAGGGATCAACTCAGCATATCCAACGCGCATACTTGAGATCATGAACATACCAGGACTCACTAAAGATGGAGTCGCGAGTCACCTCAAGAGCTACAGAAGGGCGCTAAGACAGCGCCACACAGCACTGAACCTGAAAGAACTCAACTTGTGCCTAAACACTAGGCATGGCTATAACTACAATGCCCCTGAAGTAAGAAATACCCTGCCGAATTTAGGCACCGACCAAGCTGGTAGCAGCACCATCGACTACTTGGGCGCTAATCAGAATATTCCCCCGAATCATCTCAGCACCCCTCAAGAGTA
Organism: Rhodomyrtus psidioides; assembly: GCA_021437785.1. Taxonomy (NCBI): domain Eukaryota; kingdom Viridiplantae; phylum Streptophyta; class Magnoliopsida; order Myrtales; family Myrtaceae; genus Rhodomyrtus; species Rhodomyrtus psidioides. Next base: position 1,825,939 of record JAILYB010000110.1, on the reverse strand, counting down.
TATGCCACAAGTGCAGCAGGTACGAACTCCTTGGTTTGAGCAGCAACTTTTCGCTAGTGCTCTTCCTATCCCCGATCAACATATTGCGCCTAGTGTTCAAAGATCTGCCCGGCTTGGGCATATGATTTCGGAAGATCAAGCGGGCGGATGCTTTGAGGATTTTTGTTTCTCCCATTCCCAAATGGAAGGTGCTTTTGATAGTGAACCGATCAATCATCCTCTTATAATCTCGAGCAACGACGAAGGTTCTAGCTCGAAGAATCAGATCGCTCACAACAGAAACAGGAATCCTTCAACGCCAAGCGATGATGGTCAACCCGAATATCAGTTGCTCGAAGAATCAAAAGATTTCCTTGATGAGGAGCTCCATATCTGGATCGATCAGTTTAAAACTGATGGACTTATGAAGTTATGATCCAAAATGACGATTATATGTCTGATTCATGGTGTAGCTGGCTGATCACCGAGAATCCTCAAGGGAACTAGGCACATGTGAATGGATGTATCATTAATCTTTCTGTCATAAAGTCTTCCATGCAAGATAATCTTCCTTAATGCCTAGAGTTAATCTGGGGCAGCGATCAGTACTACCTGCGAGCATCATCATGCTTGAGTACAACAATCCCTTGTTAGATTAGAGTCGAGGCGAATCAATTGAACGCCACGAAGAAAAACATTTAAAGGCTTCACATAGGAAAATGCGAGCAAAAGCCCGAGCGAGCTCAAAGACGGTTAGCTCTGTATCGTTCTAAGGGACCTTTAGTCGTTATGAACTCTAAATTGAGCTTGTTTCATTCTCGATGGGGGTCGCTAACTGCTTCAAGAATTTTATAACAAAAAACGAACCAGTTAGGGACGCCAATAGTGCTTTGTCCTGGTAGTCAGTGAACTGGAAGTGGTACGAAACGTCAGGAGTTCGATCTCAGGATTGAAAAATCATTTTATCAGTTTGTCTATCACCCGATGAAGTTCAAAGAGATTCGACGCAGATGACTATAGAACTTGGGGCAATTCGAAAATCATCGATTCATTTTCATCAAGCGGCGAAGTTGGTATTGTAAAATGTGAAGCACGCAAATGACAAATCCGAAGCAGAAGGAGATGAATCATGATTCGCTTATCCAAGGTCGGGATTTCAACCTTCGACTAAAGCAAAATCTAGGATGAGTTTTTGATCTTGCCCACTCGACAAAACCCATCTCCACTGAAAATGGGGGCAAACCATTCCTACATCTGGAAAGCATGTCGAAGCCGAAGACATCAAATTCATCGTTTGATCCGTGGGGCAAGTCCCCGAAGCGATAGTTATCATCCGCAGAGCGTAATGGAATCCATCCTTTCAATGTAAAACACATTTGGCCGCGGAGCCACCCATTTGGTAAAAAGAACGTATCGTTCCTAAATGATTTTCAATCAGATGCGGGGATAATGTTCTCTCATTTTCCTCTCAGGTGATGAACAGAGAGGAGGCACCCAAGAAGCCATGCATTCAAATAACAAAACAGTGCATGAAACACGCCCAAAAAGATGAATGAATCTCCTCCGACGTAAATCCTCGAGGTGGATTCGTTGCCCAACCAGACGAAGAAATCATGGCCACAAGCTTGAGGGCCGGCTTCTACAATCCGCACATTGGCATGCAGAAGGAATTCAAATCAAGAGTAAAGTAGTATCGTCCCAATTTGTTTTGAATTTGGAAACCCAAAATAATGCTTAATATTTATCCTTGGCAGGAGCTCGCCATCAAGGCAGACATGTAAGTTTCATTTTTCTCCAAAAACCAAGAAGTCGAAAGAACTTTAGAACACCCAACAATCTTGTGTTACTATGTGAAGTGCAGATTTTCACAACCCTTGTACACTCGTTGGAGCATATGACCAAGGGTAAGATGTATCGTTCCAATTTTTGTAAAGTTTTAGAATATACAATGACATATCCCTTTTATATCTCCAGGATCTCCAGCCTCGATGGGCAGGTAAGTATCCCTTTTCCCAATTCATTGGAGATTAAAAACTTTCAGAATTAATTTGATTCTCACATCTAAAAAGACATAGAATTCTTACTTCATTGACATTCATGTTTTAAAACATGAGATTGTCTGAACATGAATTACACATGTATGGTGCATCATAAAATCCCTTTGAAGGATAAATCTTGATGAAATGAAATGAATTTTTCCAATAAGAGTCGTTTGAACTGTTCAAAAGGGTATTTTCTCATAAGAGAAGCGAGCCTAATCCAAACACGTCCCATACACACTTGAGAGATGAGGAGATTGGAAATGATAGAGAAACCTTAACCTATGGATATAAGGGTCATTCGCAACGATTACATGGATCGAGATGACAGAGGCATTTATTTCTTCATTCCAAACACTACAGATGCCCATTGAGAACCCCATTGAACGGCGATTTTCATTCTCAACCCTGTCAAGAACCACCCCACATTGGGGCAAATGAAGGTTAGTCCAACAGTATCAGAAAGTAAACGGTTAGAAATTTTCTTGCTCGGACTAACATAAATCTTTGTGTGTTGTTTATATGATAATCCAAGTGTCATAGGATGACGAGAATGATTCATTTCTCTATCCTACACACTGTTATCCTTTGCACAACCAAGTTGAGCCAGCAAATTCATTTCATCAACCTATTGGTGATCATTGCATATTCCAAAGCAAAGGCAACATCACTCTAGGAATGGAAGCGTGCCAAAGTTTAAGTTGCATATCTAGCATGATTGCCGAAAATCCTAGCTCCAAAAGAAAAGAAAAACACGGGATTAAAAAAAGGGGGAAAAGAAAATCCCTAGACATCAAGAAAAAGCAAAGTGCCTGGTAAAAAGCAAGGCTGATGTCTATTCAAAATATCCCCAGTAAAGTCTAGAGAGACGATGAAAAGACCCTGCAAAGGAGTTAGATCAAGATGACTACTCTCCAAATGTTGTCGTGCTCAAATTGCAAACACACAAACAGACGGTCTCTTAATGTAACAAGAGACGCTTTTAAACATCCTTGTGCGCTCTAAAAGAGGAGTGTACACTTCAAGAAATGGAGATGTTCTTCGAAGGACATGTGGCAAATTTGCAATGATCACCAATGTCAAACCCTTCACAATTTCTGGGCAAAAAATAAGCCTTTTTCGGTCCCCAATCCTTCCAATGTTACAACCCTGAAGTAGTCTTATCTGACTAAGACACTTGGGTTAATGTATAACTTAGCTCAAAGAAGTACGAGCAAGACTATTTCTTTCTCATTTTGCAGGGTTCTTGACTTGTAAACCCGGAGCAGATAGTGAAAAATTTCGTTCAACGGCCTTGACTCAAAAGTGAGCCCCCCTTGGAAACCGATATCCAAGCCTAACACTACGGTCCCGTGAAAGACCTCATGATCGGTCGAAATGTATGCGTTGCGAATGATCCTGAAACCCAGGCACAGGTGGGTAGGAAATTGAGCACTTTCCCTATTAAAGATCATTATCACAGAGCAGTGAGGAGCCTTCTTGGGTGAGAAATACTCCAATGGATGTTTTGAGCAAACTCTTTTTGAAATTTTCAAATTGTTTGATCTAGAGTTTCCGTGCAAGGAATTTATGATCACATCTGTATATGGCAGGAATGTTTTGGATAACCTCCAACAATCAAAATGCACATTTCATGACTAAAACTTAAGTCGTAGAATTTTGTCAGTTAGACAATTATTGTCTTCCCAAAGATTACTAATATCTTCTTGGCGAGGAAAATTTTTTCAGGTCTAAGCTTTCTACAGGACTTTTGGCCACCCCAAAGACTGGGTGCGTCATCCTTAGGTGAAGCCTTTTAGTAGGCAAATCTTTTCTAAGACCGATCCACAGAATGATCGAGTCTCCGACTAGCCCCGAAGAGCGGGTACGTCATCCTTTGATTCATATCAATTTGGAATCTCATAAATGGTAGAAACCGCCTGAAGGGTCAACTCAATGGTAGAAACCGCCTGAAGGGTCAATCAATGGTAGAAACCGCCTGAAGGGTCAACACAATGGTAGAAACCGCCTGAAGGGTCAATGTATGGTAGAAACCGCCTGAAGGGTCAACCAATGGAAGAAACCGCATGAAGGGTCAAAACAATGGTAGAAACCGCCTGAAGGGTCAATGTATGGTAGAAACCGCCTGAAGGGTCAACCAATGGTAGAAACCGCCTGAAGGGTCAACTCAATTGTAGAAACCGCATGAAAGGTCAATGAATGGTAGAAACCGCCTGAAGGGTCAAAGGACTGGTAGAGACCGCCTGAAGGATCAACCCAATGGTCCGATCCACCATACGGATCAAAACCTTGATGAATCCCGAACGCGGGAGGATTCGTTTTCCCTAATAAGCCTTACATTAGGCAAGCCATTTCTAGTTTAGTCCACCACACGGATCAAAACCCTTGGCAAATTCCCAAATGTGGGATGCGTCTTCCTTAGGTTCCTATCAGTTAGGAATTCCATTATGGTTTGACCTACCATACAGGTCAGAGCTTAACATCCCCAGGACACTCCGATGACAAGTCCTTAGGAATCTACTTGAACCCATCAGACAAAGCAAATGCCGCAAGCATTCGACAGGTAAGGGGCAGGGAAGTCTATCTACTCCTTAACTTTCTTACATCATATCAGGGAATTGAATGAGCACATCTCTTTTTAAGGAAAAGCACACATTGATGGGCATGAAAATTGGATGTCATGATTTCTTTTATTTTCTCAGTCGAGTCGATCGGAACACAGGTGTCACCTTGTCTTTGAGAGAAACCTCTGACGAAATTCCTCTCAAAGAGGGGCAGCTGTTGACACCTGATTTTTGATCAGTCTTTCATAGTTTATTTTTAAAAAATTCATAAAAAATCTATAAAAAGTTAAAAACATTAAAAAATCATCTTTGGTAGCCTTGACCAAGCTAAAGGAACCATTTTTGATAAAAAATAATTTGTCATATTTTTTAATATTTTTTAATATTTTCCAAAAATAGAAAAATACATGAAAAATGAAGAAAAATAGCGTTCGATGTCGTAAAAATATAGAAAATAGTCAATATTTTTATTTTAATTTCCTTTTCATTTTGAACTCATAAATAGTCAAAATTCAAGTTCAATTGCATGTGTTTCTTCACGACGCATAGAGTTGAATTTGGCAAAAAAATGTCATTCGAGTATTTTAATTTGTAAATTTCTACATATTTTTTAGTCTTGACGTCCAATTAGATCGACCACCATCTACAATAAATTCCCCTTGCTGAATATTTTCGTTTTTGTTTCACATGATTTCATGGTGTAAAACGCCGAGTGGATCCCCAAATATAATCGGGTCGGCATGAGCTCGATAGCTCGTCCAAGACCAAACCAGGGCACGGCGAACCCCATGTGAGTACTCTCGAACTCCTTCGATGCTTCCTAATGCTTTTATTAGGTTAGATCGTGTGTAGAATGGCTAGGACAGCTAAATCATTCTTGAGCTGTGATTGATAAATAGGACCTTATTAGAAATGCCATGTGATTTATTTGCATATCTAGATTCCTTGAGTTGGGCATTTTATTACTGATTGTGATTGCTAGGATAATCACTCTTATCTACATGAATTTCTAGATTTAGGGTTCATACCTTACTCATCCGCATGAATCTCAGGCTAGAAAATTCAGTCAACTTAGGTACCGAAAGGGCGTCAACTCTGACAGTTGGTGTAACTAAGTCCCCGAAACCATTTCTCTGGTTCTCGCAGAATTGAATAGAAATTCCCAACTATTCGATTGGGTGGTCCAATCATACCCTAAAAAAATGATTGGTGGCGACTCCATGGCATGCACACTTAGCACATGTCACTAGACCACACTGAAAGTCGATCACGCATACCTCCGTTGTGATTTGGGTAATGGGCCTTGGGAGAGGCCCGCGTCCGACCAGACAGGACGGCCCATTAGCCCTCGAGAGCCCGACAACCTCAAGAGGGTCGCGACAGTCAAGAATCACCTTTGGCGCTACAAGAAACTACTGAGAGATGGACGAGCATCGCTAGACCAAGATAGAGGCGGTTCAACACGACCAGATTCCGCGAAGAGCAGCCGCCGAGTTGCCAACACTACTTCGGCTAGCAAGAAAACAAGGTTTTATTGGACCTCGGAGCTTCATAGCAAATTTGTTGATGCAGTTCAACAGTTAGGGATCAGTTTGGCTCGCCCATCGCGCATACTCAAGATCATGAACATGCCGGAACTGGATAGAAATAAAGTCAGGAACCACCTTTGGTGCTACAGAAGGCTACTGAGAGATGGACGAGTGGCGCTAGACCAAGATAGAGGCGGTTCAAGTTTAAACGATGAGCATGGCTGTGATCGCAATCCTCATGAAGCAGGAAGCATCCGATCACCTCTTAACACCGATGGGACTGGCAATTACACGGTCGATTGTTTAGGCATCAATCAGAGTACTCCCCTGGGTTATCCTAGTACTCCTCAGGAGTATGTACCGCAATTTCAGCAAATCGGGACTCCCCAGTCTGAGCACCAACTGGCCGTTAATGCTAGTCCTACAGCGGATCTAACATTGGCAGGAGATGCACATACAATCTTGCGAGACAATTACGGAGATTCCAGCTCGAAGAATCAGGTGGTCCATGACGAAAATGGCGAAAAGATTCCTTCTCCAGTAGTCGACAATACTCAACCTGAGTGTCAGTCGCTCGATGGTTCAGACGATCTCCTTGAAAACATCTATTCTTGGTTCGATCGGCTGAATTCCCCCCTGAGTTACCCCGGTACTCCTCAAGAGTATGCACAACAATTTCAGCAGGTATGGACTCCCCAATTTGAGCACCAACCGATCGTTAGTGTTATTCCTACGGCGAATCCAGCATTGGATACAAACCTACTGGACAACGATGAAAATACCAACTCGAGAAGTGAGGTTGTTCATGCCGAAAGTAGTGTGAGGAACCCATCGCCAACGGTTGAAGATGCCCGACTTGGGCGTCAATGGCTTGAAATTTCAAATGAGTCCCTCAGTGAGCAACTCGGCGTGTGGATCACGCATAAACCAAGGAACCAGGTGGTTCATGCCGAAAATGGGAGAAGTCCGTCACCCGCAATTAAGGATGCTCAACTTGAACGACTCGAACAGTCAGACGATATCCTGAATGAGCAACTCAGCCTATGGGTCAAGCATTTTGGAACAAGTGCATCTTCGCAGTCGTGACCGGTACCGGCGACCGGACATCTGGTTCGAAGCTCGTGTGCTAAATCATTAGAAGGCTCAGGAGAGTGAGAGGTGAATACGTCGAATGAATGTGTTACGGATCTCGTTGTAAAGTTCCCGCGGGAACATTTTAATTAACGCTTAAAACTAACCGCTCTGAGTGTCAACATTACCCTTTGAACGTCTTCGAGCCAAGGGCCATGGATTAATCACTTGATCCGTGGAGCAAATTCCATGAACGATGACTATCACCCGCGGAGCATAATGGGATCTACCCCATTCAGCACGAAATACGTTTGGTCACGAAGCCTCCCATTTGGTAAAACGATGTATCGTTCCTAAACGATCTTCAACCGAATACCAAAGTAATGTCTCATTTCTTTCCCTTCTCAGGTGATAAACGTGGATAAATCACTCAAGGAGCCATATGTTCAAATAACAAAACAGACGTTGCCCAACCAGGGGCAGCGGAACCATTGATATTGCAAATATTCCAAGCATGGATAAGCGGATTTGATAGACGTGGTTCATATCAATACGCGACGTCAGAACGGGATGAGAACCAAGAGTAAAGTTGTATCGTCCCAATTTGTTTTCAATTTGGGAATATGAGTTAACACTTGTTATTTATCCTTGATAGGGACTCACCATCAAGGAGGACAGATTTTCACAACCTGTGTGCACTCGCAGGGGCACACGACCAAGGGTAAGATGTATCGTTCTAATTTTTTGAAAAATGCATGAACGTACAATAACATGTTTCTTCCATATTTTCAGGGATCTCCAGCCGCGGGGGACAGGTAAGTATCCCTTTCCCCAATCCATTGAAGATGTTGAATAAAAACTGAGAAGAAAAGAAAAGCTTTCAGAATCTAATGTCTAGAAAAGACATAGAATTCAAAATTCATTGGCTTTCATGTTTTTAAAACAGGAGGTTGTCTGAACATGAATAAGAACATGCATTGTGCATCATAAAATCCCATTGACGGGTAAAATTTTTGGAGAAAACGAAAGAGATTTTTTCAATCAAAAGTTGTTCAAAACTTCCAAAAGGACGCTTTCTCAAAAGACGAGAGGCAAAAGCCTAAATCCAAACACGTCCTATGCACACTTGAGAGAGAAGTGGAGCGGATAAGACGGCAAAATCTGGACCTACGGAAATAGGGACCAGTCGCAGCGATTACATGGGTTGGGACGACGGAGGCATTCGTTTCATATCCCCCAAACACTACAGGTGACTGTTGATATACCCCTTTGAACGACGGTTTTCATTCTTAACCCTGTCAAGAACCACCCCACATCGGGGCAAAATGGAGGTGAGTCCAGCAACATCAGGAGAAAATGGTTAGAAATTTTCTTGCTCGGACTAACATTAATCTTTGTGTGTTGTTTATATGGTAATCCAAGTGCCATAGGATGACGAGAAGCATTCATTTCTCTATCCCACACACTGAATCCTTTGCACAGCCAACTTGAGCCTGTAAATTCATTTCATGAACCCATTGGTGATCATTCCAAGACGGATGCAGCACCACTTCAAAAATGGAAGAGTTCAAGACTCAGGGATTACGAAGAAGATTCCCGGGCTGATATTTAAAGATGTTTAGACTTTCAGACATATGTCTAACACGATCCCATGAAGAGGAGAAAAGTGGGATTTCAAAAATAAATGAAAAAAAAAATCCACGGCATCGAGAAAAAGCAAAGTGCCTGGTAAAAGCAAGGCCGATGCTCGTGTAAGTTGTTTGATTGATCCGCAATGAAGCCGGATGGGAAAAGAGGAAATCCCTAATGGAGTCGGATCAAAAAGACTACTCCTCCAAATGATGTCAGGCGTGGAAGACGCAGACAGAGTTGTCAAAAGCGGTTGCATGCCTCAAAAATTGAAGATGCAAAATGGAAAAGACATGTGACAAGTTTGCAATGATCACCAATGTCAATCCCCTCATAAATTCTGGGCCAAAAACAAGCCTTTTTCGATCCCCAATCCTACCAACATCATAACCCTGAAACAATCTTCTCTGACTAAGACACTTGGGTTAACATATTGCTTAACTCAAAGAAGAACGAGCAAGACTATTTCTTTCTCATTTTGCAGGGTTCTTGACTTGTAAACCCGGAGCAGATGGTGAAGGATTTCATTCAATGGCCTCGACTCCAAAGCGAGTCCCCCTTGAAAACCAATATCCAAGCCCAACATTACGGTCCCGTGGAAGACCTCCCGACCGATCAAAATGTACGCGCTGCGAATGAGCCTAAAACCTAGGCACAGGTTAGTAGGGAATTGAGTACATCCCCTATAAAAACCACTATCTCAAAACAGGTGAAAAGACCTCATCGTCGAGAAATATTCCAATAGATGTTCTGAACAAACTCTTTTTGGAAATTTTCGAATTGTTTGATCCAGATTTGCCGCACAAGGAATTTGTGATCACATCTGTGTGTTGCAAGAATGCTTTGGATAACCTCCAGCATCAAAATACTCATTTCATGATTAAAACTTAAATCATACGGTTTTGTCAAAATGGACAGCCGTGGTCTTCCCATAGATTACTAACGTTTTCTTGGTGAAGAAAAATCTTTCAGGCTCAAATTTCTGCAGGATACTTGGAGAACCCAGCTCCTAGAATGTCGCCTCAACAGACTAAAGCGAGGCTTTGTCAAAATAAAATCTTTCACTGCTTCAAAATTGAATTCCCGACAAGTTTCGGGATCTTTCAAAAGAATGGATGAGGATAGAACCCCTTTTCAAAAATATCAAACAGCCCTATCGGACGTGGAGAACCCTCGTCTCGGGACCCCTTTTAAACAAAATCAAGCAGTCTCATCGGACGTGGAGAACCCTCGTCTCGGGACCCCTTTTAAACAAAATTTAGGCAGTCTCACCGGATGTGGAGAACCCTCGTCATGAGACCCCTTTTCAAAAATCAGACAGTCTCATCGGACGTGGAGAACCCTCGTCATGAGACCCCTTTTCAAAATTCAGGAAATCTCATCGGACGTGGAGAACCCTCGTCATGAGACCCCTTTTCAAAATCAACTCAAAGTAGAAACCGCCTGAAGGGTCAAAACAATGGTAGAAACCGCCTGAAGGGTCAATGTATGGTAGAAACCGCCTGAAGGGTCAACCAAAGGTAGAAACCGCCTGAAGGGTCATCTCAAGGTAGAAACCGCCTGAAGGGTCAAATCATGGTAGAAACCGCCTGAAGGGTCAATGTATGGTAGAAACCGCCTGAAGGATCAACCAAAGGTAGAAACCGCCTGAAGGGTCAACCAAAGGTAGAAACCGCCTGAAGGGTCATCTCAAGGTAGAAACCGCCTGAAGGGTCAAATCAAGGTAGAAACCGCCTGAAGGATCAACTCAAGGTAGAAACCGCCTGAAGGGTCAACCAATGGTAGAAACCGCCTGAATGGTTAACTCAAAGGTAGATACCGCCATAAGGATCAGCCCAATGGTCCGGTCTCCCATACGGATCAAAACTTTGACTAATCCCAAATGTTGAAGAAGTTGTTTTCCTAGGTAAGCCTTACTGTAGGCGAACCGCTTATGGTCTAATCCACCATACGGATCAAAACCCTTGGCAAATTCTCAAAGAAAGAATGCGCCTTCTTTAGATTCCTATCGGATAGGGATCCCATAATGGTATGACCTACCATGCAGGTCAGAGCTTAACCTCCCTAGGACACTCTAATAACGAGTCCCTAGGTATTCTCTTGAATCCATCAGACACCGTGAAAATGGCACAAACATCAAACAGGTAAGTGGCAGGTATGTCTCTCTACTATCTCACTCTCTCATGTCAAATAAATGTTTCCCCTTTCAAGAAAGAGTATACATCGACAACCATAAAAAAACCGGATGTCATGACTCCTTTTCCTTTAGTTTCACGAGTCGAGTCGATCAGGACTCAGGTGTCACCTTGTCTTTGAGAGAAACCTCTGAGGGGATTCCTCTGATGAGATTCCTCTCAAAGAGGGGCAGCTGTTGACACCTAAATTTTGATCAACCTTTTTGTTCCCTTTATTTTTCAAAAATTCATAGAAAATCCATAAAAAGCTGAAAAATTACAAAATCAACTTTGGTAACCTTGGCCAAGCTAAAGGGACCATTTTGGATAAAAAAATATTTTTTCATATTTTTCGTATTTTTTTTTTATTATTATTTTCGAAAAATATAAAAATAAAATAAAATAACAAAGAAGGGGATAGTGATCCGACAATTGATGCCTAGTTGCTTGCTTTTGTCTACATTAGCATTTAATTGTGCATAAAATAAGAGCATAAAGGGATGGTGGAAAATACTTAATAAGCAATCAAAGTCTAAGAAGGGGAATATGGCAAACAAGCCAACGTGGGGGGGATTAAAAAAAAAGGGGGCCACATCTCGGATGCTCTCTTCGCTCATCTTCATCCAAGGAGGCCATAAAGAAAAGGGAGAGAGACGAGCACAAGAGAACTGTGCTTTATTTTATGTGAAGAGGGGACGCACAGTTGCATTTCTGGCTATTCCTGGTCCACTTTCGCTCCAGCACGAAATTCCCACGACACAAAAAAAAAAAAAAGAATTCAGTTCCGTGAGCTGGGATCCTCATTCTGGAGTTCGCTTTTCGATTGGCTAAAAAAGAGAAGTGTGGCATTTTGAAGAGGAGAGCGGCATTGTCCTGAGAAACAAAAAAAAATCTCATCTGGGGTTTCTTGACACCGAGTGATTTTGCTGTGTTTGCATGCACTGGAATCATGAAGATCTTGGCACCGCTTGTGGTGCTCTGCATGGCAGGAAGTTCAAGGGCAATGGAAATAGTCTCAACTATGGGTTGAAATTCAGTGAAGAAGGAAGTGTGAGTCTGGAGGATTACCGTCCTGTCGACCCGGCTCCAAGCTCAAAGGCCTCCATAAAGCCGGGACCAATCGTGCATGGAGCTCCTTTTATGCCATACATACCGAAGCCTTCACCTCCAGGTCCGCCTAAGCATGGAATGCTGCCTAACTACTCGTTCATATTTTCCTAGTATACATGTACTATTACCGAAGTTATCGTTACAAAGTTCCTGTAACTCGCACGAGAAATGAGATTCACGTCCGTTTGGATGAAAAGACTTACCCAGCACCTCAGCTTCATCCCGTCACCCTCCACCTCCAGTCGCGCTCCATCGAAGCCGTCGCGACCACCTCTGGTTGAATCCGGGCTCACCTCCCGCGGACAGTCCCGTGTCGACGAAGCCGAGGGCCAAGGCGCAGGTCGCTATTGGTAGCAGTCCGACGTCGCGATTGAGGCGAGCTGACGATGAACGCAACGAGAGATGGAAGAGCGGATCGACTCAAGTTGAGAGGTCCTCGGTTGTTCGTAGCTTTGGTCTAAGAGCAGTCTCAAAACTGGAGGAAGGCGTCGCGGATGGTCCGATGGAGCTGGCGGCACAGAAATTCTCGCGAACGACGCCCGCTCTTATCAGTCCCGAAGTGCGTGTGATTGGGATGGCACTCGCGCTCCGGTCCCCGACGAACCGAGCCCATCACTGACTGTCCAGCGGTGGCGAGCAGTCCGGCGTGAAGTCGGCGGAGTGTGGTGTGGTGGAGATGGTTAGCAAACCGACGAAGAGCGATGTAGGAGAACGAAGGCTGGTGGCGGCGTTAGCTTTGGACGCGGCCGTAGATACTGTATGTTGCAGACATGCCATGAAGAAGACGATGAATAGTGGAGGGGCTGTGGCTGTCTTGGTTTGGATCAAACGGGCTGGTGAAATAAAGAAGAAGAGATTAGGCTTAGTTGGGCTGGTCCAAAGAATGAATGGCAGAAGCTGCGCATTCAGGAGCTGGGCTAGAAGGAACAGGTCTAGTTCAGCCAAAGCTTGGAAAAATGGGCCTGACCCTTTTTGTGTAAACCAGGCCCGCGTCTGGTTCTCTCTCGGGCCTGACCCCCTTTTTGTGTAAACCAGGCCCGCGTCTGGTTCTCTCTCGGGCCTGATCAGGTCCGACGACCTGATCCAGACCCGGGTCCGAGAACCTGACTCGGACCCGGTTTCCTTTATTATTAATAGATAATAATAGAAAATACCAAAAAAATAGCATATGGGTAGACAATACCTCTACTCACCTAGTGTCTAAATTAGGCTTTATATACTTGCTCGTTCATATTGTTGTTATATTTGATTTGCATAGCTACTAGTCTTTGCTTATGAATATTTTGATGAATGATTCGTTATTAGCATTGTTTCGACGGATAAACTAGCATAGTAATTAGAGTTTAATTTGATTTGCTCGTTTTATCCCTTAAATGACTGAACTTTGCTGATTATCTACTTTGAGTGAATGCACATGCTTCCAACGTGGCGATCGACGGTGATTCTACGGAAATGATAGTTTATCGAGGCTTGATGATTGAAGACCGACATCCAATCTGGTGATGTGCATGGAGATGGTCGCAGGCTGGGGCTGAGCGATTGAAGGTTGGTGTCTAATCCGGTATATTTTATCTACCCGACCCGTATACCAGAGTTATTTTTCCAAAGTATTGCCATTATAGACTTGATTTGCATGTGCTTATTTCAGTCTAGTAGTTAGCTTATTTATCTGGTTGAGTGTTATCTATTGTCAAAGACATGCTTTTTAATAAAAAAATATAGAAAATAATAAAAAAATAAAAAAAATTCAAAAATCAATAAAAAATAGAAAATCATAAAAAAAATTCCAAAAAAAAATCTAAAAAAAAATTCAAGAAAATCCTAAAAAAATAGGAAATGGCCACAGTCAATCGGCCAAGGCTCATCCCGGGTGTTTTGAACCCGATCATTCTTAAAAATGACGATTTCGCCCTTTGGGCGAATCGTCTTCCAAAAATTGACGATTTTGCCCTCCGGGCTAAATCGCCTCCAAATCTTCCCATTTTACCCTGGTCCTAAATCACGCCTCCCCAAAGCCCTTATGGCTACGTTAGGAAGTCGTTGATTTGAATTGATGTGCATTGATGTGATTTATTTATGCACTTGATTGCGCTTTCATTTAAATTGATTGTGATTGATAGGAATAGTCTTCCAATCTGCATGAAACCCTGAATTAAGCCTACCTCACCTAAAATTGTGCCTGCATGAACTCTTAGCTAGGAAAATCACTCGCGTTAGGTACCGAAAGGGCGTTGGTAATGACACCAGCGTAACCAAGTCCCCGAACCCAAAATCTCTGGTTCCGCAGAACTGATCGATCTCTCCCAATCGGTCCGTAAGGTTTCCGGTCTACCCTCCAAGAAAGACCGGTGGCGACTCCAAATGCATGCACAAATTGCACATGCCACCACGACCACACTAAAGGTCGAAAGCGATCGACTTTTATCGTCGAATCCTTCTGAAAAATACTCCCGCCGCGATTTGGTATGGGCCTGGGAGGGCCCGTGTCGATCCAAGGCCCGCGATCAGTAATCCATTAGCCGCGTCCGCTTCCGGACGGGTCGCGACAATGACAAGTCGGGTCCGCTCAATGATGAACTCACCATCATGACCAGCCGATCTGAGACCACTAAATCCCCTCCAGAGCAACCTCCAACACGACCAGATTCCGAGAAGAGTGACCGCCAAGTTGCTGACACTACTCCGGCTAGCAAGAAAATAAGATTTCGTTGGACCCCGGAGTTTCATAGCAAATTTGTTGATGCAGTTCAACAGTTAGGGATCAATTTTGCTCGCCCATCGCGCATACTCGAAATCATGAACGTGCCGGGACTGGCTAAAAATATGGTCAAGAATCACCTTTGGCGCTACAAGAAACTACTGAGAGATGGACGAGCGTCGCTAGACCAAGATAGAGGCGGTTCAACACGACCACATTCCGCGAAGAGTAGCCGCCGAGTTGCCAAAACTATTTCGGCTAGCAAGAAAACAAGGTTTTATTGGACCTCGGAGCTTCATAGCAAATTTGTTGATGTAGTTCAACAGTTAGGGATCAGTTTGGCTCGCCCATCGCGCATACTCAAGATCATGAACATGCCGGAACTGGATAGAAATAAAGTCAGGAACCACCTTTGGTGCTACAAAAGACTACTGAGAAATGGACGAGTGGCGCTAGACCAAGATAGAGGCGGTTCAAGTTTAAACGATGAGCATGGCTGTGATCGCAATCCTCATGAAGCGGGAAGCATCCAATCACTTCTTAACACCGATGGGACTGGCAATTACACGGTCGATTGTTCAGGCATCAATCAGAGCACTCCCCTGGGTTATCCTAGTACTCCTCAGGAGTATATACCGCAATTTCAGCAAATCGGGACTCCCCAGTCTGAGCACCGACTGGCCGTTAATGCTAGTCCTACAGCGGATCTAACATTGGCAGGAGATGCACATACAATCTTGCGAGACAATTACGGAGATTCTGGCTCGAAGAATCAGGTGGTCCATGACGAAAATGGCGAAAAGATTCCTTCTCCAGTAGTCGACAATACTCAACCTGAGTGTTAGTCGCTCGATGGTTCAGACGATCTCCTTGAAAACATCTATTCTTGGTTCGATCGGCTGAATTCCCCCCTGAGTTACCCCGGTACTCCTCAAGAGTATGTACAACAATTTCAGCAGGTCTGGACTCCCCAATTTGAGCACCAACCGATCGTTAGTGTTATTCCTACGGCGAATCCAGCATTGGATACAAACCTACTGGACAACGATGAAAATACCAACTCGAGAAGTGAGGTTGTTCATGCCGAAAGTAGTGTGAGGAATCCATCGCCAACGGTTGAGGATGCCCGACTTGGGCGTCAATGGCTTGAAATTTCAAGTGAGTCCCTCAGTGAGCAACTCGGCGTGTGGATCACGCATAAACCGATGAACCGGGTTGTTCATGCCGAAAATGAGAGAAGTCTGTCACCCGCAATTAAGGATTCTCAACTTGAACGACTCGAACAGTCAGACGATCTCCTGAATGAGCAACTCAGCCTATGGGTCAAGCATTTTGGAACAAGTGCATCTTCGCAGTCGTGACCGGTACCGGCGACCGGACATCTGGTTCGAAGCTCGTGTGCTAAATCATTAGAAGGCTCAGGAGAGTGAGAGGTGAATACGTCGAATGAATGTGTTACGGATCTCATTGTAAAGTTCCCGCGGGAACATTTTAATTAACGCTTAAAACTAGCCGCTCTGAGTGTCAACATTACCCTTTGAACATCTTCGAGCAAAGGGCCGTGAATTAATCACTTAATCCGTGGAGCAAGTTCCATGAACGATGACTATCACCCGCGGAGCATAATGGGATCTACCCCATTCAGCACGAAATGCGTTTGGTCACGAAGCCTCCCATTTGGTAAAACGATGTATCGTTCCTAAACGATCTTCAACCGAATACCAAAGTAATGTCTCATTTCTTTCCCTTCTCAGGTGATAAACGTGGATAAATCACTCAAGGAGCCATCTGTTCAAATAACAAAACAGACGTTGCCCAACCGGGGGCAGCTGAACCATTGATATTGCAAATATTCCAAACATGGATAAGCGGATTCGATAGACGTGGTTCATATCAATACGCGACGTCAGAACGGGATGAGAACCAAGAGGAAAGTTGTATCGTCCCAATTTGTCTTCAATTTGGGAATATGAGTTAACACTTGTTATTTATCCTTGATAGGGACTCGCCATCAAGGAGGACAGATTTTCACAACCTGTGTGCACTCGCAGGGGCACACGACCAAGGGTAAGATGTATCGTTCTAATTTTTTGAAAAATTCATGAACGTACAATAATGTGTTTCTTCTGCATTTTCAGGGATCTCCAGCCGCGGGGGACAGGTAAGTATCACTTTTCCCAATCCATTGAAGATGTTAAACAAAAAAAAAACAGAGAGAAAAAGAAAAACTTTCAAAATCTGATGTCCAGAAAAGATATAGAATTCTAACTTCAGTGGCATCCATGTTTTAAAACAAGAGGTTGTCTGAACATGAATAAGAACATGCATGGTACATCACAAAATCCCATCGATGGATAAATTTTGGAGAAAATGAAATGAATTTTTCCAAACAAGATGGTTCAAAATTTTCAAAAGGATGTGAGGCAAAGCCTAAATCCAAACACGTCCAACACACACTTGAGAGATGAGTGGAGTGGGCAGAAAGCAAAATCTGGGTCTACGGAGGTAGGGACCATTTGCAGCGATTACATGGGTTGGGACGACGGAGGCATTCGTTTCATATCCCCCAAACACTACAGGTGACCGTTGATATCCCCTTTGAACGGCGGTTTTCATTCTTAACCCTGTCAAGAACCACCCCACATCGGGGCAAAATGGAGGTGAGTCCAGCAGCATCAGGAGAAAATGGTTAGAAATTTTCTTGCTCGGACTAACATTAATCTTTATGTGTTGTTTATATGATAATCCAAGTGCCATAGGATGATGAGAAGCATTCATTTCTCTATCCCACACACTGAATCCTTTTGCATAACCAAGTTGAGCCTGCAAAATCATTTCATAAACCCGTTGGTGATCATTGCACATTCCAAGACGGATGCAGCATCACTTCAGAAACGAGGGAGTTCAAGACCTTGGGTTTACGAAAAAGCTACTAAGTCGATACTCAAGCGTGCTAAGAGCCAAGTCATATATCTAGCACAATTGCCAAGCATCCCACTTGCGACAAGGGATTAAAGAAATCCCCAGCATCAGAAAAGAAAAAGCAAAGTGCCTGGTAAAAGCAAGGCCGATGCTCGTGTAAGTTGTTTGATTGATCCACAATGAAGCCGAATGGGAAAAGAAGAAATCCCTAAAGGAGTCAGATCAAAAGGACTACTCCCCAAATGATGTCAAGCGTGGAGCAGAGACGCAGACAGAGTCATCAGTCTCTTAATGCGACGAAACGCTCTCTGAAGAGCTGGTGCACACCTCAAAATCGGTTGCGCATCCCAAAAACTGAAGGCGCAGAGAGGAAAAGTGCAGGTGGTAAATTTGCAATGATCACCAATGTCAAACCCTTCATAATTTCTGGGCCAAAAATAAGCCTTTTTCGGTCCCCAATTCTACCAATGCTACAACCCTGAAACAGTCTTCTCTGACTAAGACACTTGGGTTAACATATTGCTTAGCTCGAAGAAGTACGAGTAAGACTATTTCTTTCTTATTTTGCAGGGTTCTTGACTTGTAAACCCGGAGCAGATGGTGAAGACTTTCATTCAATGGCCTCGACTCCAAAGCGGGTCCCCTTTGAAAACCAATATCCAAGCCTAACATTACGGTCCCGTGGAAAACCTCCCGACCGATCAAAATGTATGCGCTGCGAATGAGCCTAAAACCTAGGCACAGGTTAGTAGGGAATTGAGTGCATCCCCTATAAAAAAAAAAAAAACCACTATCGCAAAACAGGTGAGAAGACCTCCTTGTCGAGAAATATTCCAATTGATGTTTTGAACAAACTCCTTTTGGAAGTTTCAAATTGTTGGATCCAGATTTTCCGCGCAAGGGATTTGTGATCACATTTGCATGTTGCAAGAATGCTTTGGATAACCTCCAGCAGCAAAAGGCACATTTCATGATTAAAACTTAAATCATACGATTTTGTCAAAATGGACAGTCGTGGTCTTCCCAAAGATTACTAACGTTTTCTTGGTGAAGAAAAATCTTTCAGGCTCAAACTTCTGCAGGATACCTGGTGAACCCAGCTCCCAGAATGTCGCCTCAACGGACCCAAGTGAAGCTTTGTCAAGATAAAATCTTTCACTGCTTCAAAATTGAATTCCCGGCAAATTTCGGGATCTTGCAAAAGAAGGGGTGAGGATAGAACCCTTTTTCAAAAGAAGTCAGCAAACTGTCCCAGCAGGACGAGGATTCCTCGTCCTAGGACACCCTTTTCAAAACTTAGGCAGTCTCATCAGACGTGGAGAACCCTCGTCATGAGACCCCTTTTCAAAAATCAAGCAGTCCTAGCTTGACGTGGAGAACCCTTGTCCTAGGATCCCTTTTCAAAAATATCAAACAGTCTCATCGGATGTGGAGAACCCTCGTCATGAGACCCCTTTTCAAAATTTAGGCAGTCTCATTGGACGTGGAGAACACTCGTCATGAGACCCCTTTTCAAAAATCAAGCAATCCCAGTAGACGTGGAGAACCCTCGTCCTAGGATCCCTTTTCAAAAATATCAAACAGTCTCATCGGACGTGGAGAACCCTCGTCATGAGACCCCTTTTCAAAGCAACAAAGGTAGAAACCGCCTAAAGGGTCAAACAAAGGTAGAAACCGCCTAAAGGGTCAAAACAAAGGTAGAAACCGCCTAAAGGGTCAAAAATATGGTAGAAACCGCCATAAGGGTCAACTCATTGATAAATACCGCCAAAAGTATCGACACAAAGGTCCGATCCACCATACGGATCAAAATCAATGGCAAATTCCCAAAGAAAAAATGCGCCTTCCTTAGGTTCCTAACAGTTAGGAATTCCATGATGGTATGACCTACCATATAGGTCAGAGCTTAATCTCCCTAGGATATTCTGAATGACGAGTCCTAGGTATCTTCTTGAAGGTCGTCACAGCGGGTAGCATCCGGCAGGTAAGCTTCAGGTAAGCCTCTCTCATCCCAGCCCATGTTCCAATGGTTAGAGCAAACCAGGGATTAATTTGAGTTTTTATCATGAGCCTTAAAGATTCAATGTCGTAGCATTTCTTCACTCATTTTCCCAGTCGAGTCGGTTAGGAATCAGGCGCCACCTTATCTTTGAGAGAAACCTCTGACGAGATTCCTCTCAAAGAGGGGCAGCTGTTGACACCTGATTTTTGACCATTTATTATTGTGATTTTTATTCTTTAAAATTAAATTAAAAATACAAAAAAATCAGAAAAATACCATTCGTGTAAGCATAAAAATGAGAATTAGTCATAATTCTCACAAAAATAATTTCGCATGCATTGTATATGTTCTATCATTCATTTGGCATTTAGGATAGACTGAGTCAATTGAGTTTAAATTTGTCGGATAAGCAAATCAATGATGCGACGGCAAGATGAGCGGGTTCCTATGGTACAATGACAGTTGATGAGGAGGGTCAGCTTCGCGAGCTGGACAGCACCATAAAAATAAGGACGAACGGTGATAATAATATGAGCGAAGACACATGAGAGCGTAATAAAAAATCCTGCTCGTTGTCCATCAACGAAGAATAAAACGAGGGATTAATTAACTATTGCTCCACTGTCTTGAAAGAAGAGGCCGCAAAAGAAAGTGGGGGGACAAGGGTATTAAAAAACGAAAAAGAAGGAAGGCAAGGGACGTTGGAGGCCATGCATGAAAAGAGAGGTTCTAGGAGGAGATGGTGGATATAAAAAAAAGGAGACCAGGACTTCACTTTTTTGGCCTGCCACCATTAACCATCGCGGAGCTCGTCTCCGACACATACATATATCTCAGGGGGGGTCTGGGACGCACGAAGGGCAACCCTCCATCTGCATAACCAAGACCGCCACCTCCATCCCTCGTCGTCGAGCCGCCCTACCGTTGGTCATGAACCACTCCTCTCTCTCTCCTCTTTCTCTCTTTCTCTCGTTGGTCTGTCCCCTCCTGGTTAGAACACCCTCAGCCGAGCTCCTCCTCTTCCTCCGTTTGTAGTCGTCGAGCGTCACCCCACTTCCGATCACTACCTCAGCCTCCCATCGCCTCACCTACGTCCATCAACCTCCTCACCACTGCCCCGACGCCGCCTCGCCTTCCGACGAGCACCAGAGCCGCCGCAGAAGCCCTGTGAAGCTGTGGCTCCCTGTTTTGGAGTCAGTTCGAGTTTGTTCTGTCGCTACCTAAAACCATCATCTCCGCCGCTCACCACTATCCCCCACTGGCCACTCTCAGTCCCCCATCATCCCTCGAAGCCACCGGAGGTCTTTCGAAACCCGTAGAAACCAACCAAGCCCCGGTCGACCCTTCCCAGTTTCGGCCGAAACCTGATCTGCCCTCATCGTTCTGTTCGCGGCTGTTACGTCGCCTCGCGCGACCTCTGACCGCCGTCGCCGGTCACTCTCGACCACCTCCGACTCTCACCAGCCCTTCCACCTCGTCGCATGTTGTCCTAACTCCATGGTCAGCCCCGTGAATACCCTCAACACCATGAAGAAACCCTGGTCGAAATCCCTGCGGACGTCCTGTTCGGGCGGGCTATGAGTTTTGTTTGCCGGGGTCGCTGCAGATTCAGCAGACTCCATGCCAATGCGGTGAGCAAGCACAGATCCTTCCACCCGAGATTGAGAGCCTTGTTGTCCTCCACCAGCGTGCACCCTTCGCAGGAGAACATCCCAATGGGGAGAGTCGCCTGCGTCGCGGCGTTCCCGGCGAAGAAGACGCTTCTGAACACGGCTTGCTACAGCTTCTTCCTCCAGCTGGTGAACTTCGGCTCCCCGCTCCTCGACGGTCCGTCACACGCCAGCACGTTCCGGGTCTCTTTGGAAAGCAGCTGCTGCTCGATGGCGTGCCTCTCCTCGCTCTCCTCCCCATAGCTCGCCCCCTAGCGAGTCGAACAGTCGAGTAGCAGTGGATCGCCTCCACGAAGCGGCCGAGGAACGAGCCTGCATGGCTCAGGTCCTACTCCACCACCGTGACCACCTTCGGCGCCAATCTAGATTATTACCGAGAGAATGATGAGTGGTCAAGTCACAACCCAAATAATGCCAGGATATTGCATCTCCAATGCCACCATTTCTAACCATGATGCAAAGCAAAGATCAGACAGCCAAACGTGGAGGGCAACTTTACAGCTCCTTCAATAAAAAAAAAAGGAGGACTAAGTGGGCAATGATTTTTCACTTCTCCCGTAGAAGCGACTTTGGACATGCCTAATGGGAACAAAAGGACCTTCCTTTTGGGGAAAAGATGATGCAACTATCTAAGCTGGGCTCTCTTTTGCCATTGCTCTCCTTTCACGTGAATTGTACTGTTTCATGGGCCCATTTACTGGGCCGTTAGTCAACCATGTTGGCCGATTGTCCGGGCCGATGTGCTACTATTCCTGAGCCATGTGCCAAGCTCATGGGCCATTTGGCCGGGAAGGTTGGCCCGTACGCCGAGATTATGTGCCCATGATCCCGTTGATTCTCAAGTTCGTGCAAGGAATCGTCGAGGATCATCGCCATCATCATTTATCGTTGCCGTCAATGTCGTGACTACCCGGGTTAGATCAATTTATGACGCACATGGAGATGGTGGCACGCTGGGGTCAGGCAATTGAAGATGAGTATCCAATCAGGTATATTTTGCGTATCCGATTATATATCAGATTAGTTTTTCCTAAAATATTGTCATTATAGATTTGATTTGCATTTGTTTATTTCAATCTAGTAGTTAGCTTATTTATTTGGTTAAGCGTGGTATGTTGTCAAAGAAAATATTTTCAGAAAATAAAAAAAATAAAAAAAAAATAAAAAGAAAAAAAATCTAAAAATTCCAGAAAAATCCCCAAAAATAGGAAATGGCCACAATCAACTGGCCAAGGCTCATCCCGGGTGTTTTGAACCCGATCCTTCTTAAAAATGACGATTTCGCCCTTTGGGCGAATCGTCTCCCAAAAATTGAAGAAAAATCAAGAAATTCCAAAAAATTCTCAAAAATGGGAAATGGCCACAAACAACTGGCCGTGGAATATTTTGGGTAATTCGGTATTCCAAGTCTTCCAAAAATTGACTATTTTGCCCTTCGGGCCAATCGCCTCCAAGTCTTCCCATTCTACCCCTGACTGAAATCACACCTTCCCTAAGCCCTTATGGCTACGCTAGGAAGCCATTGATTTGAATTGATGTGCATTGATATGATTTATTTATGTACTTGATTGCGCTTTCACTAAAACTGGATTGTGATTGATAGGAATAGTCTTCCAATCTGCATGGAACCCTGAATCAAGCCTACCTTACCCAAAATTGCGTCTGCATGAATTCTTAGCTAGGAAACTCACTTGCGTTAGGTACCGAAAGGGCGTTGGTAATGACACCAGCGTAACCAAGTCCCCGAACCCAAAATCTCTGGTTCCGCAGAATTGATCGATCTCTCCCAATCGGTCAATAAGGTTTCCGGTCTACCCTCCAAGAAAGACCGGTGGCGACTCCAAATGCATGCACAAGTTGCACATGCCACCACGACCACACTAAGGTCGAAAGCGATCGACCGTTATTGTCGAGTCCCTTTGAAAAATACTCCCGCCGCGATTTGGTATGGGCCTGGGAGGGCCCGCGCCGATCCAAGACCCGCGATCGGTAATCCATTAGCCGCGTCCGCCTTTCGGACGGGTCGCGACAATCATAAGGATCAATTTCTAGTCGCATAGCTTCATAATAATTCTGTAAAGCTTCCGCATAATTTCCTTCGGATTGAGCCGACATCCGTTACGGTCGTTGTTCGATTCAAAAAATTTCCGTTCCAGAACCGTACGTGAGATTTTCTTCTCATCCGGCTCCTCACAAATGAAACGATTTGAATTTTATAATTATATGAAAATATACTGAATCATGGATTCTTTGAGATTTCATCTAATCTATTAGAAATTTCTATATCTTGTTTGGATATATACTTAAAACATGTATTTTTTCTAGATAATTATTTCTATTTCTAGATAATGAGATAATGTCGTTTTTTTATAACGAATCTTTATTTTGTTTTGCCTTTGATCATATTGGATCAAACAAGATTGCATAATGTAAAAGAAGATTGAGTAATCTAATAAAAACTTTCACGGGCGAATATTTACTCTTTCAATATCAATTTTAGTTGTAGGGTTAGCTCATGAATTCTCGAATCGATATTTCACTATCAAGGGTGTAGTACTATTTGTAATAGCGGTCCTTATATATCGTATTAACGATCGAAATATGGTCAAAAGAAAAAATCTCTATTTGACAGGGCTTCTTCCTATACCTATGAATTTCATTGGACCTAGAAATGATACATTGGAAGAATCTTTTGGGTCTTCCAATATCAATAGGTTGATTGTTTCACTCCTCTATCTTCCAAAAGGAAAAAAGATCTATGAGAGCTATTTCCTGGACTCGAAAGAGAGTACTTGGGTTCTCCTAGTAACGAAAAAGTGTATCATGCCTGAATCTAACTAGGGTTCGCGATGGTGGAGGAACTGGATCAGAAAAAAGATGGATTCTAGTTGTAAGATATCTAATGAAATCGTTGTTGAAATTGAGATCTCATTCAAAGAGAAATATATCAAATATCTGGAGTTTCTTTTTGTATATTATATGGATGATCCGATCTGCAAGGACCGTGATTGGGAATTTTTTGATCGTTAAGAGGTCGAAACATAATTAACTTGAATTCGCGACAGCTATTCGAAATCTTTGTTAAAGACTGGATTTGTTATCTCATGTTTGCTTTTCGTGAAAAAAATACCAATTGAAGTGGATGGTTTCTTCAAACAACAAGGAGCTGGGTCAACTATTCAATCAAATGATATTGAGCATATTTCCCATCTCTTCTTGAGAAACAAGTGGGCTATTTCTTTGCAAAATTGTGCTCAATTTCATATGTGGTAATTCCGCCAAGATCTCTTCATTAGTTGGGGGAAGAATCCGCCCGAATCGGATTTTTTGAGGAACATATCGAGAGAGAATTGGATTTGGTTAGACAATGCGTGGTTGGTAAACAAGGATCGATTTTTTAGCAAGGTATGGAATGTATCGTCAAATATTCAATATGATTCTATAAGACCTAGTTTCGTTCAAGTAACAGATTCTAACCAATTGAAAGGATCTTCTGATCAATATAGAGATCATTTGGATTCTATTAGTAATGAGGATTCGAAATATCACACATTGATCAATCAAAGAGAGATTCAACAGCTAAAAGAAAGATCGATTCTTTGGGATCCTTCCTTTCTTCAAACGGAACGAACAGAGCTAGAATCAGACCGATTCTCTAAATGCCTTTCTGGATATTCCCGGCTATTCATGGAACGTGAGAAGGAGATGAAGAATCATCTGCTTCCGGAAGAAATTGAAGAATTTCTTGGGAATCCTACAAGATCCATTCTTTCTTTTTTCTCTAACAGATGGTCAGAACTTCATCTGGGTTCGAATCCTACTGAGAGGTCCACTAGAGATAAAAAAATTGTTGAAGAAAGAATAAGATGTTTCTTTTGTCCCTTCCAGGCGATCGAAAAAATAAAGAAATAGTTAATATATCCAAGATAATTACGTATTTACAAAAAAACCGTCTCAATTCATCCTATTTCATCAGATCTGGGATGTGATATGGTTCCGAAGGATGAATTAGATATGGACAATTCCCATAAGATTTCATTTTTTAACAAAAATATATTTTTTGATTTATTTCATCTGTTCCATGACCGGAATATGAGGATATACGTTACACCACGATTTTGAATCAGAAGAGAGATTTCAAGAAATGGCAGATCGATTCACTCTATCAATAAGCGAGCCGAATTTGGTGTATCATAAGGGATTTGCCTTTTCTATAGATTCTTACATATTGGATCAAAAATAATTCTTGAATGAGGTATTCAACTCCAGGGATGAATCGAAAAAGAAATCTTTATTAGTTCTATCTCCTCTTTTTTATGAAGAGAATGAATCTTTTTATCGAAGGATCAGAAAAAAAAAATGGGTTCGGATCTCCTGCGGGAATGATTTGGAAGATCCAAAACAAAAAATAGTGGTATTTGCTAGCAACAACATAATGGAGGCAGTCAATCAATATAGATGGATCCGAAATCTGATTCAAATCCAATATAGCACCTATGGGTACATAAGAAATGTATGGAATCGGTTCTTTTTAATGAATAGATCCGACTGAAGCTAACTTTGGTTGGTTAATTCGATCAGTTCATCGATGGTCGGCAAGTATGATGGTCCTAATGATGATCCTGCACGTATTTCGTGTGTATCTCACTGGTGGTTTTAAAAAATCTCACGAATTGACTTGGGTTACAGGTGTGGTTCTTGCTGTATTAACCACGTCCTTTGGTGTAACTGGTTCTTCCTTACCTTGGGACTAAATTGGTTATTGGGCAGTCAAAATTGTAACAGGTGTTCCGGAAGCTATACACAACGAAATAGAGAGTAAAGGTAAGAAAGAGAAATCGAAGCACGATATTCATCACGGTTCGCCCTTAAACTAGAGTTTCATCTTACAGAGAATTTCACTTTAATTAGCAACTCTTAACTCTCTATTTCAACTCTTAATTACAAGAGAAGGAAATTATATTTAATAGTAGTTATTCTAGAGCCTAAAACCCAAATGACCAATAAAGTAAAGACTCAAAACTATAAAAGCCTTACGGAGTCTCGAGTATGAACTGCATGTGCTGCATCCCGCAACTTCCGTCGAAGCAAGTCTCCTATGCCTTCTTGTCGATGGGAAGTATAAAGTACACCCCAACATGAGGCGCAACGGGAAGTTGCAGGACTCGAACGCGCGTTGTGTGGTTGGGATCGGAACAACCCTTCGTCAGCGGCGCGACCACCAGTCGGCGGATACTCGATTGTAGAGGGTGGAAGCTAGGGGTGTCAGCGGGCCCGATCTCGGACCGACCCGAGCCGGCCTGAACTGAACAATACCTGGCCCGACCAGACCCGAATCTTCTTCGGATAGGGTCGGGTCCGTTTCTTATTTCTTTTTTTTAATTAAATTTATTTGATATGTCATCAAATGAAAGAATATAAAAAAGAAAAAGAAAACATGGGTGAAAAAAGAAGAGCGGGAACCGGGCCGACCCGGCTTGATCCTACCCGACCCAAACGCCAAACAATATCAAGCCGGCCAGAAAGGCCCGAAAATTAGAGTGAATTTTCGGTCGGGCCGGCTCGGACTTTTTTGACATGAAGCATCTTTTGGCTTAGTTTTTGGAAAAGCCAGAACACGATACGTGGTGACCGTGAACTGTGTGATCGCAATTTAGGGAAGGGACACGACAGCAACACACGGCCAAACCGCACCACGCTTGGTGGGAGCAATGCGTTTTGTATCCATCGCCCGAAGAACTCCCGTCATCAATTACGCTCTTCCATCGTGTTGGCGTAAATTTCTTGTACTTTTAATTCCCTCCATATTCAGTTTTGGAAACGTGACCAGCAAGAAATGGTCGAGCGCATCGAAACATAATGCGGCGGATGCTGTTATGGTCCTAAAACGGGATGTCGCTGCTGCATGATATTGTCGAAGAAAAATCATAGATATTTGCGGAGGAGATATTCGTTGAGCCGAACCGGCCCTGACATTCTTCGACGCTACGAGTAAATAGGCTGTAATGTCTTTGATTCAACACGAAAGAACAAAGATGGAAAGTTAGTTGTTTTGAGAATGAAGTCAATTATTAAATTTAATCTGTTAAAAGTAGCCGTCTTGCAACATAGAGACCATCGTCGTTGAAAGGAACAGAGAAAAACTCCACAAGGGCTCGCCTCGTGATGTAATAGATGTATATTAAATGCTGACATTCCGGTCCTGGAATAGGGCATCATGACCTTTTTTCTTATAGATGTGTTTATGTACGACCAGGACGATTCGATCGGTGAAAATTGAATTTTTCGCTCCCGATTTAAACGACGACATCCGTTAGGGGTACAGGGCCAAAAACACAAAGAATCTCCGTTTGTAAAATTCGTGAAAAATGTCGACTGATCCGTAGGAGACGAAGAATTATAGTAATTTGTTCTAATCCGGATTCTTATGAACAGTGAGAACAGCCCAAATGGTTTCTATGATCAATATGCTCACTCTGTACATGACTTACCTGAAATGAAACTTTCACGTATTAGGTCGGGGTATTGTTCGGAAGATCTTCGATCTCTACCCTCACATCTCCAATTCGATCTCCTCTCTCTCTCGATTCGCTCCTGCTAATATCACTCGTGTTCGTCTGACTCTCCGCGACTCCCGTGCTAACATCATCCTCGAAACGGCTACTGCCTCCGGGCCCGCACCCGCTGCCGCTACTACTTCCCTCGGCTAGCGACCGGCCGGAAACGGCACGGCTCCGGCAGATCGGGCAACTGGCCACCTTCAAGAGCCAAGCATCTACGCACCCCGCGTGGAAGCTGTGCCTGCAGGTGGGCAATAGCCGGCATTTGTCGCCGATCTTGAAGTCCTCCAAACAAACCACACAGCTGACAGGACTGGTGGCGACGGTCATGGTAATCGTCCCCTCCTGGTCCTGATCAAAACGTCCGGCCTCGAAGTCAAAGCAGGGAAGCTTCTCTACATCGTCGACGGACATGCTCGTGCTCCCCATGCTGGCTTGATCGGCAAGAGCGTGGTTGGCGGCTTGACCGGCACGGTTGATCAGTCCGCTCGTCCGGAAGCCCCACTCGACGATGCACACGTGGAACAAGATCAGGATCACAATACCCGCGAAGAGGAGGATTATCAGTACGGTGACCGTCATTTCGGCCCCGATCTCGTTCACGGGAATCCGCGACAATTGAGCAATGAATGAGATACGACGAAAAGAGAGAGTGAGCGAGCGACTTGGAACATGCGTTCTCAGAGCGGTTCTTCGCTTATTTAGAGACAAAAGCGAATGACAAGGATCTAGCCAACCGACTGTTTGACAAATTAAGGATGGGATGAATTTAATAATGGTTTATGGTGTGGTGGAGTTGGTAACGAATTACATAATTTCTATCCAGGAAAAAGAACGATATGGTTTACTTTACATATTATTTTGCGGAGTTTACTGCGTTATTACATGATACGTGGTAAATCGAATCTGGACCACTGAAAATGGTGGGTAACCACGCGGGTCCCACTAGATTTAACGGCGTAGATTCGTTTTAATATGCGCACTAGGGTCACTGAATAAATTGTCTTTCTGATATATTTTGGCCTTTCGGCCTTTTGAGGTCACGCGCATCTTGCGTTGGGAGTATCGAAGGCGTTTGTACCCCGGAAAAAAAAAAAAATCATTTTATATATGATAAGGGAAGAGTCCTAGAAATCAATGTAGTGTCGATCCATGCAAGGCTAGTTTTGAGTTGAAACATAAACCTTGACCTCGTTTATGTTCTTTGTTTTTTTTTTTGGGGGACAGACCTTGTTTATGGTTGACACGAAAGGGGAAAAGGGTATTGATTTTGGGTCGATAATTGAATTGCTCCGCAAAGCAATATGATTAACTCAATCATGTGCTCGTCACTACTACAGAAATTGGAGTGCCTTAAAGTTGTCCATCAAGTAAAATAATCACCTTACCCGAAAAAAATCAAAGTGGGTAATTCTAATCCGAGAAAGAAAACGCATTTTGAGATATCTCATGTTATCGAACTTAATGCAAATTTTTCAGGCAAGGTCATGCCGGGTCGTAGCGCCGAGGGCCAGACTTTTCGGTTGCGGAGCATTCTCTTTTTTTTTTCCTCCTGGGTCGAGCGTTTTACACTCAAGGCGGAAACGGACTCTCCAGTCTCCGCAAGGGCGTTAATGCAATCGAGCCCTATGCTCTTTGGCGAGGTCTAATCAGAAGTCTGTCGTGCGGTATGATGAACTTGATCGATTAGGACCGTAGTAATTTGTACGCGGGCACCCGAGCGGGCTCGAGGAGTGGAGAAACAAAAGACAGTACGAGCCAACGGTCCAAATTCGCAGACTATGTTTATCACTAAGCTACACTTCTTAATGAATGGGCCTAATGCTAATCCCACTTATTGTGCACCTCCTTCAATCTATTAATAACCGCCTTAATTACATGATATTAAGTCACCAACCGTGTTTGACTTGAAATGAACAGTTGGCTCGTCTGCAACCCCGCCACTTCACACCCGTCGAGCATGCCAAATAAAACATGGATATAAGATAGGAAATGCTCGTATTCTTGTTGGACGAACCCTTCTTCTCAAATTAAAGTATGAGATTTTTAAGTAGTTTTGGGGCTCCGATGGAGTCCATGATCTCCATGTTAGGGCTGTCAATTTGGCCCGCGCCGGACGGGCCGGCCCGGCCCTGCCCGACCCGGCCCGAAATTTTTCTGCATTTTCGAGCCTTTTCGGGCCGGGTCTAGTACTTGGGCCGGCCTGGCCCGACGCCAAACTTTTGTAAATACCTATTTTTTTCTTTTAAATTTAATTTATTTTTATATTTTCTTTTTATATTTTTTCATTTGATGGTTTGTTAATTAATTTTAATTCAAAAAAAAATTAAAAAGGAAAGAAAAAAATATTTTTGGCCCAAATCTGGCCCGGCCCGGCCCGGCCCATTGACACCCCTACTCCATGTCACTCCATCTAACGTCCTCGTCAAAGTATGAGCTTTGAATGCAAATTTCTAAATTTTTAATTAAAAAATTACTCTTTGTCGGATCGGAGAAGAAGATAAATAGTAAAAAGGGAGGCAAAATAAAAATTGTAGGGAATTTTTTTTGGTCGAAAAATATAGGGAATTGACGAGGTTAGTTTTGGAAAGACAAAAAAATATCTTAGCATTTGACCAAATGCTAAAAGCCCAATTCCGGTCCCTACTAGCATTAGGCTTTCAGTTTTTTCAAGGCCAGCATTCGTTCAAATGATAGCTCAAAGCTGAATCAAATGCTTCGACATTCTCTCAATGTGCTTTGAGGGCTGAAAACTCATTGGGAATGCTGAACCAAACTTAAAAGTCATCAGTTGAGTTGGGTCATAATGACAAGAACTCCAATTGTAAATGGGCCTCAAGCATATTAGTTTATTTTTTTATAAGTAAAAGAAAGAAAAAAATAAATTTTTAAAAATATAAAAGTTGTTGGAACGCCGCCGCTGCCGGTCGCCATCACCGTCAGCCATTGCTGGTCGCCGCCACATTTCAAAGGGAAAAAAAGGAAAATAAAATAAAATAAAAACTAGAAAAATATTTTTTTAAAATTATGAAAATTTTTGCCTAGATTTACATTGCATAAAAATATTTTAGCAATATCATTTTTTACATAATTATAAGAAACAAGTATTCCATGATCTGGTTAAATATAGAAGTATTTAAGTAATATGGGTTGTGTCAGTTAGGCAGTTAGATTTGTATTGTATAAAAATTGGTCAAAACGAGTTAAATGAGTCAATATCGATCGATCCGACTCATCTGTTTGGTACTGTCGCGACCCGTCCGGAAGCGGACGCGGCTAATGGATTACCGATCACGGGTCTTGGATCGGCGCGAGCCCTCCCAGGCCCATACCAAATCGCGGCGGGAGTATTCTTCGACGATAAGAGTCGATCGCTTTCGACCTTCAGTGTGGTCGTGGTGGCATGTGCAAATTGTGCATGCATTTGGAGTCGCCACCGGTCTTTCTTGGAGGGTAGACCGAAAACCTTACCGATCGATTGGGAGAGATCGATCAGTTCTACGGAACCAGAGATTTTGGGTTCGGGGACTTGGTTACGCTGGTGTCGTTACCAACGCCCTTTCGGTACCTAATGCGAGTGATTTTCCTAACTAGGATTTCATGCAGGCACAATTTTGGGTGAGGTAAGTCTGACTTTGCACATTAACCAGTTTAACATGCTCACGTAATCATAATAAATAAATAGATGTCAATCACATAAATATCTATCCTACGTGGTGATCATGGAATTATGATTTAATGGGTCTCGAGCCAATGAGACCACATATAATCATTTTAATATTTTAATAACGGAGAGCCGCTCTTCGCTTCTTCTTGGTTTCTTGAACTCTTCAAGAATTGGGCCCCAAAGAGCTCGCCGACTTAAAAGGCTCCTCCACGTAATCCTCGTAGCATTTACATCAACAATTGACTATGCTAAAAATAAAGATTACATGAAAAATAAAAGGAGTACGCAGCCTCCATTTAATAATTACAACCCCAAATATATAAATAATCATCATACATTCATATATACATCAATCACATTGATTAGGGATTTTTCCATGATCACCACCCTTTCACGTAAGTAATAAATTCACAATTTAAAACTTAGGAAGGCACAATAAAAATTCTACGTTGAATCATATTCAGAATTTTTACGTAAAATAAGATAGCCATAAATTTTCGATTCAAAATTGATTTAGTCTCAATTTTTGCTACGTTGATTAATTTATCATATAAAATAATCAATCTCCATTAGCCATGTAAGACGAACAATTCGTTAATACATATTGGCCATAGTATTGCAAAAATTGCAAAAAATCAATTAAATGCACGAAAACACCTAAGGATTGGCTCTGATACCACTGTTGGGATCCACGTAACACGTAGCGGAAATAAATAACAACCCACACATGTATCTCCAGAGGCGTACTTCGTGCATTTCAATCGAAAAAAAATCACAAAGTCTCAAAGGGAGTAAATAGATTACCTCTCGTAGCGTGCTTGAACGGAGGTGTCGGTTCGATGTTCTTCGATCTCAGCCTCCACAAGTGTTAGGCATCTAGTTCGGACGCACCACCAATTGACGAACGGGGAGACGACTAATAACTCCACAACAATTGTGCTAGCAATATGCGGAATCAATATTCCGAACTTAGTATATTTTGCTCGCTCAAGATTATGAGAATATAGAGAGTGTTTGTGTTCTTCTCTCTAAGCTCTCAAAAATTTGTACACTCTACAAAATGTCTCTCCCCTTCAACCTCAAAACTCTTGCCATCCTTTTATAGCCAAAAATACCTTCCAATAAATTGTATTTAAAAATAGCACTAACAATTATAAATTCTATCTAAAAATAGCACTCACAAATAAATGACATTTAAAAATAGCACTAACAATAGCACTCACAATTTATAATACAAAAATGCTATTTAAAAATAGCACTAACAATAGCACTCACAATTTATAATACAAAAATTCTATTTAAAAATAGCACTAACAATTATAAATTCTATCTAATAATAGCACTCACAAATAAATGACATTTAAAAATAGCACTAACAATAGCACTCACAATTTATAATACAAAAATGCTATTTAAAAATAGCACTAACAATAACACTCACAATTTATAATACAAAAATTCTATTTAAAAATAGCACTAACAATTATAAATTCTATCTAATAATAGCACTCACAATTTATGATAAATAAATGCCATTTAAAAATAGCACTAACAATAGCACTCACAATTTATGATAAATAAATGTCATTTAAAAATAGCACTAACAATAGCACTCACAATTTATAATACAAAAAATGCTATTTAAAAATAGCACTCACAATACAAAAATGCTAAAAAAGGCACTAACAAAGGTGTTAAAAATAATAACCATTATTATTATTACAAGAGTTAAAGAGGTTACCAAACAATACAAATATGCATAACGTATAAATACGTATGATGTATAAATACGTAGAGCATACGTATACATCCGTGAAACCGGGGACTAATTGAAAGAAAAATGTGCAATTAAGCCCTTTTGGTAAAAATTGATTAAATTGGAGGGCAAATTGACCTAATTGCACTTTAAGACTTTAGAATCCAATGTCATAGCTTATAAAAAGTGAGAATTGAAAACTAAAAGACTCGAAAATGATTTTTTTAGGCTCGGTTCGGGTTTATGTTTGTGAAGGAACATAGTGACCCGAGCCGAATTTTTGAGATTTAAAGTGACACACTTGAAGAGGAAATTAAAACAAAATTATCGAATATTTTTGGGTATTTTTTGACCACGAATGGTATTTTTCTGATTTTTTGGGTATTTTTATAATTAAATAAACTCGAAAAATATTAAAAATACCGAAAAATATTTTTTGTTCAAAATTGGTTCCTAAGGTTAAACCAAGGCTTCCAAAGTTGATTTTGTGATTTTATGACCTTTTTTGATATTTTTAATTAATTTTAAAGAATAAAAATCACAATAATAAATGGTAAAAAAAATCAGGTGTCAACAGCTGCCCCTCTTTGAAAGGAATCTCGTTAGAGGTTTCTCTCAAAGATAAGGTGGCACCTGATTCCTAACCTACTCAATTGGGAAAATAAGAGAAGAAATGTTATGACATCGGATCCTTAAGCCTATTGATAAAAGCTCAAATCAATCTCTGGTTTGCTCTAACAATTTGAACATGGGCCGAAGTGAGAGAGGCTTACCTGAAGCTCACCTGTCGGATGCTGCCGGTTGCGACGACTTTCAAGAAGATGCCTAGGACTCGTCATTCAGAATATCCCAGGGAGATTAAGCTCTGACCTGTATGGTAGGTCATACCATGATGAGATTCCTAACTAGTAGGAACCTAAGGAAGGCGCATCCCACGCTTTGGGATTTGCCAAGAATTTTGATCCGTATGGTGGATCAGACCTTTGTGTTGATCCTTACTGCGATATTTATCAATGAGTGGACCCTTATGCGGTTTCTACCATATGTGACCCTTCAGGCGGTTTCTACCATTAATGTGATCCCTCAGGCGGTTTCTACCTTGGTTTGACCATTCAGGCGGTATCTACCTTTGATTTGACCCTTTAGGCGGTATCTACCATGAGTTGACCCTTCAGGCGGTTTCTACCATGTGTTGACCCTTCAGGCGGTATCTACCATGGTTTGACCCTTCAGGCGGTTTCTACCTTGGTTTGACCCTTCAGGCGGTTTCTACCATGAGTTGACCCTTCAGGCGGTATCTACCTTGCGTTGACCCTTCAGGCGGTTTCTACCATTAGTTGACCCTTCAGGCGGTATCTACCTTGCGTTGACCCTTCAGGCGGTATCTACCTTTGATTGACCCTTCAGGCGGTATCTACCTTTGTTTTGACTTTGAAAAGGGGTCTCATGACGAGGGTTCTCCACGTCCGATGAGACTGCCTAAATTTTGAAGAGGGGTCTCATGACGAGGGTTCTCCACGTCCGATGAGACTTCCTGAATTTTGAAAAAGGGTCTCATGACGAGGGTTCTCCACGTCCGATGAGACTGCCTAAATTTTGAAAATGGGTCTCATGACGAGGGTTTTCCACGTCCGATGAGACTGCTTGAATTTTGAAAAGGGGTCTCATGACGAGGGTTCTCCACGTCCGATGAGATTTCCTGAATTTTGAAAAGGGGTCTCATGACGAGGGTTCTCCACGTCCGATGAGACTACCTGAATTTTGAAAAGGGGTCTCATGACGAGGGTTCTCCACGTCCGATGAGACTGCCTAAATTTTGAAAAGGGGTCTCATGACGAGGGTTCTCCACGTCCGATGAGATTTCCTGAATTTTGAAAAGGGGTCTCATGACGAGGGTTCTCCACGTCCGATGAGACTGTTTGATATTTTGAAAATGGGTCCTGGGACGAGGGTTCTCCACGTCTGATAGGACTTTTTCTTTTAAAAGGATTTTTCTTCCCCTTTTTTTGAGACCCCGAAGTTTGTCGGGAATTCAGTTTTTTGAAGTAGTGAAAGATTTTATTTTGACAAAACTTCACTTGAGTCTGTTGAGGCGACATTCTGGGAGTTGGGTTCTCCAAGTATCCTGCATAAGTTTGAGCCTGAAAGATTTTTCTTCACCAAGAAAACGTTAGTAATCTTTGGGAAGACCACGGCTGTCCATTTTGACAAAACCGTATGATTTAAGTTTTAATCATGAAATGTGCATTTTGATGCTGGGGGTTATCCAAAGCATTCTTGCAACATGCAAATGTGATCACAAATCCCTTGCACGGAAAATCTGGATCAACAGTTTGAAAATTCCAAAAAGAGTTTGTTCAAAACATCAATTGGAATATTTCTCGACAATGAGGTCTTCTCACCTGTTTTGCGATCGTGTTTTTTTATAGGGGATACACTCGATTCCCTACTAACCCGTGCCTAGGTTTTAGGCTCATTCGCAGCGCATACATTTTGATCGGTCGGGAGGTCTTCCACGGGACCGTAATGTTGGGCTTGGATATTGGTCTTCAAGGGGGACTCACTTTTGAGTCAAGGTCATTGAATGAAAGTTTTCACCATCTGCTCCGGGTTTACAAGTCAAGAACCCTGCAAAATGAGAAAGAAATAGTCTTGCTCGTACTTCTTCGAGCTGAGCTGTATGTTAACCCAAGTGTCTTAGTCAGAGAAGACTGTTTCAGGGTTATGATGTTGGTAGGATTGGGGACCGAAAAAGGCTTGTTTTTGGCCCAGAATTCATGACGAGTTTTACATTGGTGATCATTGCTGATTTACCTCCTGTCTTTTCCTTTCTGCATCTTTAGTTTTTGAGGTGTACAACCGATTTTGAGGTGTGCACCAGCTCTTTAGAGAGCGTCCCTTGTTGCATTCAGAGACCGACTCTCTCCATGTCTTTGTTCTGTGCTTGGCAGCATTTGGGGAGCAGCTTTTTTTATTTGACTCCTTTAAGAATTTTTTTTTTTTTCATCCAAGTTTCACTGGGGATCAAGCAAACAGCTTTCATGAGTATCGGCCTTGCTTTTACCAGGCACTTTGCTTTTTCTCGATGCCGTGGATTTTTCTCATTCATTTTTGAAATCCCACTTTTTCTCATCTTCATAGGATCGCGTTAGACCTATGATCAAAGGTCTAACAAGGTTAAACATTAACTTAGGAATTCTTTTGCAAACCCTAAGTCTTGAACTTCTTCGTTTCTGAAGTGATGCTGCATCCGTCTTGGAATGTGCAATGATCACCAACGGGTTTATGAAATGATTCTGCAGGCTCAACTTGGCTATGCAAAGGATTCGGTGTGTGGGATAGAGAAATGAATGCTTCTCATCATCCTATGGCACTTGGATTACCATAAAAACAACACACAAAGATTAATGTTAGTCCGAGCAAGAAAATTTCTAACCATTTTCTCCTGATGCTGCTGGACTCACCTCCATTTTGCCCCGATGTGGGGTGGTTCTTGACAGGGTTAAGAATGAAAACCGCCGTTCAAAGGGGTTATCAACGGTCACCTGTAGTGTTTGGGGGATATGAAACGAATGCCTCCGTCGTCCCAACCCATGTAATCGCTGCGAATGGTCCCTACTTCCGTAGGTCCAGATTCTGCTGTCTTATCCGCTCCATTTCTCTCTTAAGTGTGTATAGGACGTGTTTGGACTAGGCTTTGCCTCTCGTCTTTTGAGAAAACGTCCTTTTGAAAGTTTTGAACAACTTTTGATTGGAAAAATCTCTTTCGTTTTCTCCAAAAATTTTACCCGTCAATGGGATTTTATGATGCCCAATGCATGTTCAGACATGTTTCAAAACATGAATGCCAATGAAGTTAGAATCCTATGTCTTTTCTAGACATCAGATTCTAAAAGCTTTTCTTTTCTTCTCTATTTTTTATTCAACATTTTCAATGGATTGGGGAAAGGGATACTTACCTGTCCCCCGCGGCTGGAGATCCCTGAAAATGCGGAAGAAACATGTTATTGTTCGTTCATGAATTTTTCAAAAAATTAGAACGATACATCTTACCCTCGGTCGTGTGCCCCTGCGAGTGCACACAGGTTGTCAAAATTTGTCCTCCTTGATGGTGAGTCCCTATCAAGGATAAATAGCAAGTGTTAACTCATATTCCCAAATTGAAGACAAATTGGGACAATACAACTTTACTCTTGGTTCTCATCCCGTTCTGACGTCGCGTATTGATATGAACCACGTCTATCAAACCCGTTTATCCATGCTTGGAATATTTGCAATATCAATGGTTCAGCTGCCCCCGGTTGGGCAACGTCTGTTTTGTTATTTGAACAGATGGCTCCTTGGGTGATTTATCCACGTTTAACACCTGAGAAGGGAAAGAAATGAGACATTACTTTGGTATTCGGTTGAAGATCGTTTAGGAACGATACATCGTTTTACCAAATGGGAGGCTTCGTGACCAAACGTATTTCGTGCTGAATGGGGGTAGATCCCATTATGCTCCGCGGGTGATAGTCATCGTTCATGGAATTTGCTCCACGGATTAAGTGATTAATCCATGGCCCTTGGCTCGAAGACGTTCAAAGGGTAATGTTGACACTCAGAGCGGTTAGTTTTCAGCGTTAATTACAATGTTCCCGCGGGAACTTTACAACGAAATCCGTAACACATTCATTCGATGTATTCACCTCTCACTCTCCTGAGCCTTCTAATGATTTAGCACACGAGCTTCGAACCAGATGCCCGGTCGCCGGTACCGGTCACGACTGCGAAGATGCACTTGTTCCAAAATGCTTGACCCATAGGCTGAGTTGCTCATTCAGGAGATCGTCCGACCGCTCGGGTCGTCCAAGTTGAGCATCCTTAATTGCTGGTAACGGACTTCTCCCATTTTCGGCATGAACAACCTGGTTTCTCGGTTTATGCGTGATCCACACGCCGAGTTGCTCACTGAGGGACTCGCTTGAAATTTCAAGCCATTGACGCCCAAGTCGGGCATCCTCAACCGTTGGCGATGGGTTCCTCACACTACTTTCGACATGAACAACCTCACTTCTCGAGTTGGTATTTTCATCGTTGTCCAGTAGGTTTGTACCCGATGCTGGATTCGCCGTAGGAATAACACTAACGATCGGTTGGTGCTCAAATTGGGGAGTCCATACCTGCTGAAATTGTTGTACATACTCTTGGGGAGTACCAGGGTAACTCAGGGGGGAATTCAGCCGATCGAACCAAGAATAGATGTTTTCAAGGAGATCGTCTGAACCATCGAGCGACTGACACTCAGGTTGAGTATTGTCGACTACTGGAGAAGGAATCTTTTTGCCATTTTCGTCATGGACCACCTGATTCTTCGAGCCGGAATCTCCGTAATCGTCTCGCAAGATTGTATGTGCATCTCCTGCCAGTGTTAGATCCGCTGTAGGACTAGTATTAACGGCCAGTCGGTGCTCAGACTGGGGAGTCCCGATTTGCTGAAATTGCGGTACATACTCCTGAGGAGTACTGGGATAACCCATGGGAGTACTCTGATTGATGCCTGAACAATCGACCGTGTAATTGTCAGTCCCATCGGTGTTAAGAGGTGATTGGATGCTTCCTGCTTCATGAGGATTGCGATCACAGCCATGCTCATCGTTTAAACTTGAACTGCCTCTCTCTTGGTCTAGCGCCACTCGTCCATCTCTCAGTAGTCTTTTGTAGCACCAAAGGTGGTTCCTGACTTTATTTCTATCCAATTCCGGCATGTTCATGATCTTGAGTATGCGCGATGGGCGAGCCAAACTGATCCCTAACTGTTGAACTGCATCAACAAATTTGCTATGAAGCTCCGAGGTCCAATAAAACCTTGTTTTCTTGCTAGCCGAAGTAGGGTTGGCAACTCGGCGGCTACTCTTCGTGGAATCTGGTCGTGTTGAACCGCCTCTATCTTGGTCTAGCGACGCTCGTCCATCTCTCAGTAGTTTCTTGTAGCGCCAAAGGTGATTCTTGACCATATTTTTAGTCAGTCCCGGCACGTTCATGATTTCGAGTATGCGCAATGGGCAAGCAAAACTGATCCCCAACTGTTGAACTGCATCAACAAATTTGCTATGAAACTCCGGGGTCCAACGAAATCTTATTTTCTTGCTAGCCGAAGTGGTGTCAGCAACTTGGTGGTTACTCTTCTCGGAATCTGGTCGTGTTGGAGGTTGCTCTGGAGGGGATTTAGTGGTCTCAGATCGGCTGGTCATGATGGTGAGTTCATCATCGAGCGGACCCGACTTGTCATGACGCATGTTCCCTTCCACAATGGGAGTCGACTTTGACCTTATAGCACTAGTTTCCTCTTGTAGATCCTCGGCGGTACCTGCCTGTTCCGAAAGATGTTGCGAAGGGCATTGCAACAAATGAGCATTATAAACCCCCAGATCTGGCTCTTCAGTGAATACTCCGTCCGTGGGAACAGGGTTACCGCACTCCAGGCAAATAGCGATGCTTAGAGCTTTTTTGTACTGAGTGTTTTTTATTCGAAGCTTTTCATTTTCCTCCCTTACAACCGCTAACTCGTGCCGATCGCGTTGCTGCTTCAGCCGGGTTCGTTTGTTTTCAAACCAGCACTTGACCTTCCGAGGCTCCCACCCTATCTCCTGGCCCATTTTGATTTTCTGTTCCATGTCCGGATAGGGGTATTCCCTGAAAAACAATTCGAGTTTATGGACTTGACCTGAAGTGTTGCGTTTGAGATATTCCCCTTTCTGACGCTGATAACCGTCGCGGGTACTGTTCTCGTTAACCAAGCCGCGGGTTTCATCATTAGAAGGATCGGTCTCCATGGCCCTCGTGTCAGGTTCGGTCCTGAGATCTTCAAACTCTTCCAGCAGCTCAAGCTCGGAGACCTCCAAGTCTGGCGCTTCCAGTAAATGACAGAATCCCTTGAACATTTTAACCGGGATATCACTGTTTGATTTTCCGTTAACTCAGCTTTCTTTGTTCCTCCTTGGATCTTCACTTTCTCTGCAAATTCTGAGAGGTTAAAGGAGCCGGATCACCGTTCTTCGATCAAAGGTGATGGCTACCCGACGAGCGCTCTTCTCAATGTTTCGAGATTCCCACTTCGTCCTTTTGTGATGGCTACTTGACGAGCGTTTTTCTCAAGGCTTCGTAATTCCCACTTTGTCCTTTTTTGCTCTTTTCTACGTGAACGGAGCCTGAAGATCTCTTGCGTTGATTTCGCTTTGTCGAGCACTACGCTTGTCCCCCTGGCCCAGTCTCTAGAGTAACAAGCCTGCCCACCTTTCGGCGCCATTATGTTTCGTAAAACCCGAGATCACAGGACGGTGGTGGATTCGTGACTCATCGGGGATGCATTAACGAAACCCGCTTGGCTCTACTGCACATAAAATATTATTACCACTTCTCCCTGTACTCGAGCATTTATAAGGTGATAGATTGATGTCAAGAAGATTAACACTTTAGCCTTATCAGACTCAGCCTCTCAAACACTCTTCACATTCTCACTCTCTTCTCCGTCATTCCATCGCATATGGATTCCTCCTCTATGCCTGTTGCCTTACCTGAAGCTTCGACCCAATGGGAGAGATTTTACCACCTCTTGGGTAGGGGTTATGGCTACATAAACAATCATCCTGAAGCTGAGGTTGAAGTTCGTACTCTGATTCCGGCCCTGGATACTGCGTGTATTGAAGGTACGAAACTGCAAAGGGAGTTTGTGATCTTCCCAACTCTCTTTAACAATTTCATGCAGGCTTACGAAGTTGCTAGCCGGGAGGTCACTTTGGCTGGTATCGTGCGAGCCCGTTATCAGGACCGAACTGAGTCCCTGATGTTGGCCATGCTGACGGCCGATAACCATAAAAGGGCTGTTGAATACGCCCACGCCCAGGTTTCGATGCTGGTCCGTGAGAGGGACAACTTGGTGGAGCGTCTGGCTCTTTTTGACACCGCCTTTGAGCAAGACCAGCACAACTTCGTGCTGAGGTTCCAGTGTGCCTGGTTGGAGGAAAGGCTTGAAGACCTGAGCATGGATATAGCTCGCGGGAGGGTGCTGGCTCATGACTTAGAGCTTGAGTTCGAGTACTATGACACCAAGGTGAACGAACTTAAGGAGAAATGTCGTCTCCTTTTCTTCAAGCTTGTAGACCTCGATTCCCGGAGTGTGGGTTGTAAGCAAGGCATGGATAGCATGGAGAGTCAGTTAAGCTTTTTTGTGATGCTTGTCAGAACTCATTTTGGGTTTACTGCTCCCCCTCAGTGATCCACTTGTAAACTTTCCTGCTGAATGAAATAAATGCGAGTTTGTTTATATATGCTCTTTCATTCTGCATTGTTGACTAGCCAAGAAAGGTTTTTGCTTTCGGATCTACGCGACTCCTTTTTCGCCTGTGTCAACAGATTGACTACGCATCATTCTCACAGCCCGACGCTTTATATTTGATTGAC
This sequence comes from Rhodomyrtus psidioides, assembly GCA_021437785.1. Classification (NCBI taxonomy): domain Eukaryota; kingdom Viridiplantae; phylum Streptophyta; class Magnoliopsida; order Myrtales; family Myrtaceae; genus Rhodomyrtus; species Rhodomyrtus psidioides. The sequence continues at coordinate 1,784,127 of JAILYB010000110.1, read as the reverse complement.
CTGAATGCCTCGTGAGAAATAGATTTGTAGTTGCTCGAAACTTAAAGATTGCCCCTGATTTTGCGGTCATTGCGTTTGGGGCCGCTAGTAATCTTTCACTTTCGAGCTCGATCACATTCTGCTAGTAACTCATGCTATCAATTCTGCCTTCACGCGTCGGGGCTGATTTTACCTTGAACTTAATAACAAGGAATTACCGTATACACACGAGATGACGTTTGCGAAAAACATTATGCAGAATCAACTCTAGCTATTGAAGAAACAAACGCATGCACCGATGAGAACTTTACAATAGGAGATACATCCTTCTCGCGTACATCCCCTTCTTTCTTGGGGCATGTCCAATGACTAACCAGTCTGGCCTCAGCTTAGGTGTGCCATTACCAAGTGCAGATCATGGTTGCCAACCTTTAATAGCTTCCAACTGATCGAACCAGGTATCAAGTCCTTCATCGAAGAAATCACCCGACCCCTCGAACGATTGATGTGTAGGTTGAGCTGCATCGCCCGACGGGTTCTTCGAACTGGAACCTCCATCTTTGTCTGGGATTATAAGAGGAGATTTGATCGATTGACTACCATAAGCATCTCCCACTTGGGGATTAGGGAAATAAGAGTGCTCCAAGCTTTCTCCCATTAGATCATCTGAAGCCATATGCTCTGATTGGGCAAACCCTTGAGCACTGGGCGTGGTGGGCTGATCTGCGACAGGATGAACACTGACTAGCTGCTGCTCGGACGGAGGAGTGCTTACTCGTTGCACTTGTGATGCGTGTTCTTGAGGAATATTGAAATGACTCGCGAGGATATCCTGATCAAATCCCCAATAGTCGTCCAGATTCGACCGGGCCTCATTTGTCATAAGGGTGCTGGGTTCGCAGCCGAGTCTATTGCTCGGATTCAGTTCTGCATAACGCTGTCCTAACGCCCTTCTGTAGCAACCAAGGTGATTCGCGACTAATTGCTTGGTAAGTCCCGGTACGTTCATGACCCTAAGTATGCTTGTCGGACCTATGAAGTCGAGTCCTATCTGTCGAACTGCGTCCAAGAACTTGAGATGAAGCTCCGGGGGCCAAGTGAATTTCTTCTTCTCGTCGTCCAGAGTGGCGTAGATAGCCTGCCGACTAACCTCTAACTCCTCTTGAACCGTATCTGATCTTACCGGAAGCTGTTGTGGAGGAGATTCATGGGCTTCGATGAGGTGACTCCGATCATAACGACACGTATCTTCTTCCTCCGAAGACACTGGTATAATTTCTGTAGGATCGATCTGCTCATGCGCGCCATTAGCAGGATCTGATTGTACCGGAGATGGCTCAAGGGAGCAGGGGGATAAATGAGCACCTTCCATCTTCGTAGAAGGCTTACTGGGGAACAATTTACTGAGGGTGGTAGGGCCACCGCAGTCAGGGCAGGTAATAGTACTGAGAATTTTCTCATACCACATGTTTTCCATTTGAAGGTTTTGGTTCTGCTCTTTTAGGGCCGTGATCTCCTTACGCCTGTGTTGGACACCTAGTCTGAAACGTCTATTCTGAAACCAAAAATGGATTCTCATAGGATTCATTCCCAGCTTCTGGCCCAATTCAATCTTTTGTTCCTCGTTTGGGCAAGGGCATTCATCGAAGAAAGCTTCAAGCTCCTGGATTTCTTTCCGAGCGTAGCGCTGGCGACTTTTTCTTTTCCGGGGTTGAGCGTCGTGGCCACTGCCGTCGTCACCACTGCGATCTTGATGTTCGTCACCGGCGATGTTGAGTTCCATGGCTTCGATGTCGAATCTGATTCTAGAGAATTTGAGGTCTTTCAACGAACTCGTCACTCGGGGTTCTCTGTTCTCTTTTGTATACTCGCTCTTTCGATTTGTTGCCTCCTTTTTCTCGAAAGCTAGGTCTGTTCAGCGTTCTGTTTTTGAAACGACGGAACTGTTTACCTCCTGCTCAGCTTTCCGACACGAAGGGGTAACCAAATCCTTCCGCGGCTTCTTCGATAGTAGCGCTCGCCTTTCACTTTTCCTCGATAGTCATGCCTGTTCAGCACTGTCTTCTCTTTTTAAGTGGCAGAGCTGTTCACTCGCCGCCCAGCTTCATGCGTGATGGAACAACACAATCCTTTCGCGGCTTCTTCGATAGTTGCGCTCGCCTTTCACTTTTCCTCAATAGTCATGCCTGTTCAGCACTGTCTTCTCTTTTTAAGTGGCAGAGCTGTTCACTCGCCGCCCAGCTTTATGCGTGATGGAACAACACAATCCTTTCGCGGCTTCTTCGATAGTTGCGCTCGCCTTTCACTTTTCCTCAATAGTCATGCCTGTTCAGCACTGTCTTCTCTTTTTAAGTGGCAGAGCTGTTCACTCGCCGCCCAGCTTCATGCGTGATGGAACAACACAATCCTTTCGCGGCTTCTTCGATAGTTGCGCTCGCCTCCCTCCCAGCTTTAATAATGGCGAGACCGAATTTGTCAGGCCTGAAATTGCGGATCAGGACATGTCTGATGATTCACGGGAGGAGCAGCCCTCGCTTTACATTAATTAACCCGGCTCCACAAGCATTATTGCTGCAACTTTTCTCCACTCTCGAGACGCTATAAAATGCGGAGTTGGTGTTTGGGAGATTAACGCTCTCATATAATTTGCTTCCATCCTCTAATCGCTCCACTACACACATCTCCGTCGAAAATGGCTTCTTCCCAAGTTCACACTTTCTCAGCCGAAGCTTTGACTCGATGGAAAGAGTTCTATAACCTCTTGGGTCGAGGCTACGCTCACATAGCCGATCATCCCGAAACCGAGGATGAGATCAGAGTCATGTTCGGGGACCTGGACATCACCTCCCTCGAGGGTACCGTGTTGGGGAGGGAATACAATATTTTTCCAACGCTCTTTACGAACTCCTTGGAGGTCTACCGCGCTGCTCATCGGGGAGTTACCGTGGCTCGTGTCTTGCGAGCCCGTTATGAGGATCAGTCCGACCGCCTAGCGTTGGCTGACTACCTGGCCGATAGTCACAAAAAGGCTGTTGAGTTCGCCAAAGAGCGGGTTTCGACATTGCTACGCGAGAGGAGGAATCTGGTGGAGGACTTAGCTCTATCTCTGGCTACCTATGAGCGCGATCGACGTAATGCCCTGCTAAGGAATCGGAGCGAGTGGCTGGAAGAAAGGCTCAACGGCATAAACGAGGATATAACTCGTGAGAATGGACTTGTTCGGGACTTGGAAGCAGTCGCCGAAGATCACGAGACTCAGGTTGTTGCAGTCAATGATGAACGCAAACGCCTCCACCTCAGGCTTGCGGACCATGATACGCGGAGTGGTGCGTATAAACAAAGCATCCATAACCTGGAGGGCCAGCTGGGCTCCTTTGTGTCGTTGATTAGGGCTCACTTCTGCTTTACTTTTCCACCCCAATGAATTGTATGATCTGGTTTGGGCAAGAATGAATGAAAGCCCTTGTGTTTGTTTTAGCTTTTATATGATCCATTTCTTCGAGCATCCGGACATCTTAGACTTGGATGAGCCGATCCATAATAAGTCGAGTAGATGTGTTCTGATTTTCTAACTCACTCATGGTCAGATGAAAGAATAGCCTCAGACTTATCCAAGAAAAGATTTCTTTATGCTACTTGTTTTTCACCTGCAAATGAAAAGACCGAGTCAAAAGGAATAATCTGAAAAAGAAAGCATAGACCCCTTTCAATCTTATGCTTGCTCGTAATTAATAATGACAAGAACTTTTACAAGGGGTTTAATCTTGTGCGAAAAGTTTTTATCAATATTCCTCGAAAGAAAGCATACTATTGAAAGGAATGTAATTCACGATAATTGCTTTTGATCAATATTCAGAAGAGCGAATTAGTCAAAAATGCAAGGCATAACGACGTGTTTTTAAATTTAATTGAAGATACGGCATCCAAATCAAGGCCGTTTTGTTAAGAACGAGAGCAATTTGGACATCTATCTCGTCATTAAATTCGAAATAACGTCAATACTCTTGATCAATTATCGTGGATTACTTAGTGACGTATGACATGCATGGACCAATTCAAGTGTATAATTCCTTCTAGCGAAATTGGGGTTGGATTACCCTGTACGACCAAAAAGGTCGTGTAAGATTTTCAACTTTAGTTTCCTCTAAAGGAATTATAAACTTGACTTGGGAGTATTCGGATGATTAGAGAAAATGCCACTATCACATTCCCATGACCCGTCAAAAGAAATACAACCGAGTTCCATCTGAATGTATACACCAATAGATCCCTAATACAATCACTCTAAGGGGTGAGATAGAGAAAGCCTCGATAAAAATAAACCCTATACAAGAGGACTAGTAATGGAAAATGAAACCAAGGAATGTGATCCTAACGTTTAAGGATGCCCCAAGTTCGATCTGTGACTTCCGGATCACTTGCCCCAACTCGTCATCTTCATTGGACGATATCTCAATAATGTCCATAGTAGGCTCCTTTGTTGCTCACTCGGTGTTCGCCATGGGATATCATCCTCCTCGTCTTCTATCAAGGACGTTTGGGAAAAACACATGCATCTATCCTTGAAATGGCATTTAATCTAATCACCAGAATGCAATGAATGAAATGCCTATATTTATATGAACTGTAATAGTTTTGAGGGATAGAGAGTCTTACCAACCCAACTCGTCGACTTATGTGCGATTTTAGGTGTACCAACCGCCCAAAGACATGCGCATGAGACAAGTGATGGTGAACTTCTAAAAATCAGAGGGTTTGGCACCTAAGGTTAAGGTTCCCACCTCGAGTTCTAGAAAGAGCCGATTCCATTGCACAACTATCGTTGCATTGGGACTCAATCCATAGTTCGAAGCGAGCGGAATTGAGAAGTGGATTACCCCGTGTTTTTCCTCACGGAGATTCCATTTTCAATTCCTTCTATTGTGTTCCTAAAGGCGGCGCCTGGGGTTTTAGGCGCGGTTGTGTGTGTCCATGTGTCGTGATCATCACAATGCAAGTCATGCACAACAATTTATCAATCAGCACTTCAAATCATCCACACAACATACATTCCTACGCCACACCTGCGTAAAATAAAGTTAATCACAGACTACACCCCTTATTACTCCAATCTGCAAAAACATATAACACCTATCGTGAGCGGACTTACCTCACCTTCAAGAGCGCCTGTAGGGTTAGAAAAATCACTCAATTTTTATTACGGCCTAAGTCCACTTGAGGTCTAGAACCATAGTTTCTAGAACAAGTCCCCAGTGGAGTCGCCAGCTGTCGCGACCCGTCCGGAAGCGGACGCGGCTAATGGATTACCGATCACGGGTCTTGGATCGGCGCGAGCCCTCCCAGGCCCATACCAAATCGCGGCGGGAGTATTCTTCGACGATAAGAGTCGATCGCTTTCGACCTTCAGTGTGGTCGTGGTGGCATGTGCAAATTGTGCATGCATTTGGAGTCGCCACCGGTCTTTCTTGGAGGGTAGACCGAAAACCTTACCGATCGATTGGGAGAGATCGATCAGTTCTACGGAACCAGAGATTTTGGGTTCGGGGACTTGGTTACGCTGGTGTCGTTACCAACGCCCTTTCGGTACCTAATGCGAGTGATTTTCCTAACTAGGATTTCATGCAGGCACAATTTTGGGTGAGGTAAGTCTGACTTTGCACATTAACCAGTTTAACATGCTCACGTAATCATAATAAATAAATAGATGTCAATCACATAAATATCTATCCTACGTGGTGATCATGGAATTATGATTTAATGGGTCTCGAGCCAATGAGACCACATATAATCATTTTAATATTTTAATAACGGAGAGCCGCTCTTCGCTTCTTCTTGGTTTCTTGAACTCTTCAAGAATTGGGCCCCAAAGAGCTCGCCGACTTAAAAGGCTCCTCCACGTAATCCTCGTAGCATTTACATCAACAATTGACTATGCTAAAAATAAAGATTACATGAAAAATAAAAGGAGTACGCAGCCTCCATTTAATAATTACAACCCCAAATATATAAATAATCATCATACATTCATATATACATCAATCACATTGATTAGGGATTTTTCCATGATCACCACCCTTTCACGTAAGTAATAAATTCACAATTTAAAACTTAGGAAGGCACAATAAAAATTCTACGTTGAATCATATTCAGAATTTTTACGTAAAATAAGATAGCCATAAATTTTCGATTCAAAATTGATTTAGTCTCAATTTTTGCTACGTTGATTAATTTATCATATAAAATAATCAATCTCCATTAGCCATGTAAGACGAACAATTCGTTAATACATATTGGCCATAGTATTGCAAAAATTGCAAAAAATCAATTAAATGCACGAAAACACCTAAGGATTGGCTCTGATACCACTGTTGGGATCCACGTAACACGTAGCGGAAATAAATAACAACCCACACATGTATCTCCAGAGGCGTACTTCGTGCATTTCAATCGAAAAAAAATCACAAAGTCTCAAAGGGAGTAAATAGATTACCTCTCGTAGCGTGCTTGAACGGAGGTGTCGGTTCGATGTTCTTCGATCTCAGCCTCCACAAGTGTTAGGCATCTAGTTCGGACGCACCACCAATTGACGAACGGGGAGACGACTAATAACTCCACAACAATTGTGCTAGCAATATGCGGAATCAATATTCCGAACTTAGTATATTTTGCTCGCTCAAGATTATGAGAATATAGAGAGTGTTTGTGTTCTTCTCTCTAAGCTCTCAAAAATTTGTACACTCTACAAAATGTCTCTCCCCTTCAACCTCAAAACTCTTGCCATCCTTTTATAGCCAAAAATACCTTCCAATAAATTGTATTTAAAAATAGCACTAACAATTATAAATTCTATCTAAAAATAGCACTCACAAATAAATGACATTTAAAAATAGCACTAACAATAGCACTCACAATTTATAATACAAAAATGCTATTTAAAAATAGCACTAACAATAGCACTCACAATTTATAATACAAAAATTCTATTTAAAAATAGCACTAACAATTATAAATTCTATCTAATAATAGCACTCACAAATAAATGACATTTAAAAATAGCACTAACAATAGCACTCACAATTTATAATACAAAAATGCTATTTAAAAATAGCACTAACAATAACACTCACAATTTATAATACAAAAATTCTATTTAAAAATAGCACTAACAATTATAAATTCTATCTAATAATAGCACTCACAATTTATGATAAATAAATGCCATTTAAAAATAGCACTAACAATAGCACTCACAATTTATGATAAATAAATGTCATTTAAAAATAGCACTAACAATAGCACTCACAATTTATAATACAAAAAATGCTATTTAAAAATAGCACTCACAATACAAAAATGCTAAAAAAGGCACTAACAAAGGTGTTAAAAATAATAACCATTATTATTATTACAAGAGTTAAAGAGGTTACCAAACAATACAAATATGCATAACGTATAAATACGTATGATGTATAAATACGTAGAGCATACGTATACATCCGTGAAACCGGGGACTAATTGAAAGAAAAATGTGCAATTAAGCCATTTTGGTAAAAATTGATTAAATTGGAGGGCAAATTGACCTAATTGCACTTTAAGACTTTAGAATCCAATGTCATAGCTTATAAAAAGTGAGAATTGAAAACTAAAAGACTCGAAAATGATTTTTTTAGGCTCGGTTCGGGTTTATGTTTGTGAAGGAACATAGTGACCCGAGCCGAATTTTTGAGATTTAAAGTGACACACTTGAAGAGGAAATTAAAACAAAATTATCGAATATTTTTTGGGTATTTTTTGACCACGAATGGTATTTTTCTGATTTTTTGGGTATTTTTATAATTAAATAAACTCGAAAAATATTAAAAATACCGAAAAATATTTTTTGTTCAAAATTGGTTCCTAAGGTTAAACCAAGGCTTCCAAAGTTGATTTTGTGATTTTATGACCTTTTTTGATATTTTTAATTAATTTTAAAGAATAAAAATCAAAATAATAAATGGTAAAAAAAATCAGGTGTCAACAGGTACCTCTAGGCTCTAGCGTTGACATGCCCGAGCCCGCCACCAAACTCGAGTGTTCGGGTAATCTTCACTGTAAGTTCATTATTTTTTATAGGTAGCGAATGAAATAAGAATGACAAAATGGGTTGGCTTTTTTGCCCTTTCCAGATTATTATTACACAAAACTATTGATAACACGAATAAAACCTTTAATCTTAATTCGGTTCACGTGTTACTCGAGTTAAGAGTGCTCGAATCTCGATTATGGAGCGTCAATCCGATTTCAAGTCCAAAAAGAATTCACCCATTTCGGTTATCTCGAATAATCAACAGGCTAATTAGTTAGTACTCCTCTGTTTCTAGGCAGTCGGAAATCCATGCACGGTCACTAAGGGGGTGCATGAAACCCATTCTGTTTCATGGCACAATTTCTGGCAAGAAATAGGTTTTTCCATTTCTATTTCCTAGACGAGTTTCTCAACTAAAAATCGCGTTTGATAACGATATAATTTTTCTATTTCCGAAACAGAAATTCGTTTGATAATAGCATAAAATTTCTCTTCCCTAACCCTATTTCCGACGGCGGCGACGGTGACGACGATCGGTGGCGGCGGACGGCGACCGGCGGCGACCGGCGGCGGTCGGCCTGAGACGGCGACCGAAGGCGGCGGCCGGCGAAGGCGACCGAAGGCGGCGGCCGGCGAAGGTGACCAGCGGTGGCCGGCGACGGCGAAGGCGACCGACGGCGACGGCGGCGGCGGGCAGTCGGTGGCCGGCGACCGGCGGCGGCCGACGACCGCGGCGGCCGGCGACCGGCAACGGGCGGCGGCCCGACGACCGGCGGGGACGGCCCGGCGGCCGGCGGGGACGGCCGGCGGCTTCGGGGGCGACCGGCGGCGGCGGCGGCGACGGCGGCCGCGACGGTCGAAGACTTTTTTCTATTTCTCAAATCTATTTCAGAAATAGAAAAGCTACTTTTTTCTATTTCTCAAATCTTAGCCCAAATCTATTTCTTAGCCAAAAGTTTGGCCCGGGAATAGAAAAACAAAAATGCGTCATCAAACGGATTTCTTGTCCAAAGCTATTTCCTGGAACAGAAAAACAAAAAAACAGAGAAATAGAATGGGTTTCATGCACCCCCTAAGGGCACGCATGGTAACACTCCTGCTTTAGAAATCAACTTCTGACCATAAGTTAATTTTTTTACTTCTCCTCAGAAGCATAAATTGATTTTTCTACTTCTGATAATAGAAATTCATTTGGTAACAGTGAAAAAACTTTACTTTTGAAGCATTATTAACACAAAATCTTCTACGAAAAAATATTGCCGGCGTTCGAAAATTTTTTACTTCATTTTTAAATTTTTTAAATCTCTTTAAAAATAATTTTTATTATTAAAAATATTATTTATTTTTTAAAAAAATTTAACTTCAGCGATCGGCGGAGGGTGGTGGTCGGCAGTCGGGCAATGGTCGACGGCGGTGACGATCATCGATGATCACGACCGGTGGCGGGCGGTGGTGAGCGATGGTCAACGGTGGTTGCGGGCGGCGATAAGCTGTGGTCGGCAACGCTGGTGGTTGGCGGTCACGGCCCGTGGCGGACGGGGGCGGCGATGAGTGATGAATCTATGTAGCACCGACACCCCTCATGGGTGAGGGTGTCAGTGTCGGACGCGTATCGGACACCGACACACGTCCGACACGCGGTCAACGTGCCGGACATGCGGTCGACACCCGTGTCCAAAGTGTCGAACATGCGATTTCTAATTTTTTTTTACAAAAAAAACACAATATTTAGAAGTTTGATCAACGCTCGAGTGTCATCACTAACATGCAAGTCGGCCTAAGGCGACACTTGAAAGGGTCCAACTATAATGATGAGCCTTTTCACTAAAAATTTAATTTGAAATAAGCATCCATGTCCATTTATTGGCATTTTAAAAAGTCAACCCATTTATTATTCTCATTAAGTAACCAATGTGGGACTATTTTCATCGAGAGGTAAATCTCAAAGCGCCGTCTTTAGCTTTTAAAAAGACTTCATGTTTATCTTTCTCTCCCTCACTACCAATGTGGGATCAATTATAGGCTTATGATTCAAAATGTAAATGATGACAAAATCAATAAATTGTTGCTTTCATCGCTTTTCATCATACGACACTTGTTTTGGCTTTATTTATTTTTTTATATTTAAAAATATATATTTAACACAACGTGTCTCGACGTGTTGAATTTTTCTATTTTTGAGGAATGACATGTCGGCGTATCATGTCGTGTCGTGTCCGCGTGTCAGTGTCAGTGTCGGTGTCGATGCTACTTAGGTGATGATCGACATTTGGCGGTGGTTGCAAGCAGCGATGAGCAGTGGCCAACGGTGGTTACGATGGCAGTGGTCGATGGTTGTCAGCGGTAGTGGTCGGTGTTGGTGGTTAGCGGTGGGCAGCGGCGAAGGTCGGCAAAGGCAGATATGATCAAAAAGAGGGTGAGGGCATAATGAATAGAAGATAAGGCGAGATATACTTTGTGAGTCTTTTTTGTCCAAGAAGTATTTCTTAATTTTTTTTTATTTGGTCAAAAGCACTTCTTGAATTGAGAAGCAATTTTTCTAACTTATTAAATTTGAAAAAAAAATAACTTCAAAAGTAATAATTCACTTTAGAAGTAAAAATTTCTTTCAAAAATAAAAATTTTATCAAAGGAATTTTTATTTAAAAGCTACGTTACCAAACAGATTTCTATTACAAAATTATGAGTTATCATGCGCACACCAAGTTGCACCCCACGTTGACCTCGCAACCCCAACAGCTACATGGCGCCAGAGGGGCAATTGCGTCATATCAGACCGCTCTCTGCTCTAAACCACGATTTTGCCACGAACGGAAACGGACCGAAAAAGAACAGACAGATAACTAGAAAAAAATTCTGACCAAAAAAAAAAAAAGATAACGAGAAAAAAGAGAAGAAGGGAAGTCGCGCGTGAGGAAGAGATGCCCACGCGCTCTTCGAACAGCCGCGCCAAGCCTACTCGCGGTGGTTGCCCGACACGTGTCTTCGCGTCGTCGAGTGGTTTGACCGAGAGCATCCTCGAAATGGTGTACCCGGTCGTACCAGATTTTTTCAGTAGCAACAAAGCGTGCAATCCTCTATTTCAAAACGGTATCGTGTTGAAAATGATAGGGTTTTGGGATCTTAGCACAAGTCGCGATTTTGTAATTATTCTCACTTGTGAGGAGCAAAAATTTTCTCTCGTGGAGAAGGAAAACTATCCCTTTTTTTTTTTCATCGCCATCCTTCTTGACTCTTGATTTCCCATGCCTCTATTTGCTTCGCCTCCTCGATTTTCTTAAAAACGATACATAAAATCACGGTTATTGCAACCTAGCTTAGAGTTAGGACGCAATCGAGTCCGGTTGGTGCATTTCAATACTCGAGCTTGACTCAATTTAAATATTCAAGACTCGATATTCATTTGTATCCGGGTGTGGTTCATACACGTGTCATTGGTAGTTTGGTCTTAAGTATATGAATAGCTGTCGCTATGTATACTTTTTTTCGCTTATAATTGAGTGACGTAACAAGAAGTGCGATGTGCTATTACAGTGAAATCATCTATTGAACGTAGCCTTAGTTTAAAGGCGAGCCACGATAAAAACTTTGCATAACGATTTCTCTTTCTCGCTACGCTTTACTTCGTTATGTTTGTGTGCCGAATTTTAACAAATTGAAACTCGATTGGGATAATTAAAATTTAGATTCAAATTAATTTTTGATATCTCGGATTTGGACTTTTTTTGTTGTTGAAAGCTCGGGTTGGACTTGACTAACTGAATTAGTTGATAAGTTTTATTCGAAACACGAATTAAGCTTGAATTCAAGTTATAAGACATGTAATTAAGATATCCAAAATAAAATTGTTTGATTTGAACTCCAAATAATTGAGCTAAGTTTGAGGTATTCGCGAGTCAAACTCGAGCAGTTTAATTTATTTACCTCACCTCGAAGTAAAATTCTAATGATCTGCGGTCTTTTTTTTTTTCTTTTTTTTAACTTTCGGTGATAAGATCCGTGATCTTTATGTGCAAATTTTAATTGCTCGACCTGTCTATGATTCGCAACTCGTGATACCATTATTTCAGTTTTGTAGTTAGTAGTTACCATATCCAAATTGCACCCTCTCTGACCAGCCGAAAAAAGAAAAAGAAGATGATCGAACACGGAAGAATGTCGTTAGCACTCGATATGGCCGCGCACGGAGCGTTAGCCAATTGGATCGGGATAATGCGCTACGAAAATCTGATCCTAACATTTTACTTTTTATCGAACATCTTTGATGTGAATGATCATGGTCGAAATTGTTATCGTTATTAGAGGAATCGGGGTGGGTTTGGTTCAGCATTTCCAAAGCCTCTTGAAAAAAATGCATGGCTTTTGACAAATGCCGAGCTTTGATTTTTTCTTCCAAACCTATCCTTGCTTATTTTCTTAAATTCCAATTTTCCCTCTCATTTTTTTTTTGTTATATTATAAATCCAAACCTGGGTTACGACCACTGGCCAGCTAGATCTGCGGTTGGTGGCCGAGGTTGCCAATTGTGGGCCGACCCCCGACAGTTGTCACGTGGGCCCCGTGGCCTAGGCGATGGCCGCCAGCGTCTCGTGACCTCAGGGCATCCCTTGCTGGGGTAGCATGACCTTCGCCTAGGCTCGCATGGCCCAAGCGATGGTCGCCGGTGGTTGCGCGACCCCTGGCGACCCTCGCCGGCTGGCGGCTGTAATCCTAGGGTTTGGATTTTTTTATTTAAAATAATATGGTAGAAAGTTTCTTTGCGGATTTGTTTTTCCAAATACTAGTTAGCCCAAAGCTGTTTTTCAAAGGAATTTTTTTACCAAATGCCATTTGCATTTTTCCAAAGCCCATTTTTAAAGTTGAACCAAACCCGCCCTCAAACGAGTGAGTTGGGTTGGGTCGAAAATGGTCCGACCTATATTGACCCATTTTTATGCGGTACAAAACTAACAAAAAGACCCGCCCCAATCGAGTTACTTAGGCACTTATATGTTTGATCAAATCATGAAATACCCATTTCTTATAATTTGTTAAAAAGATGATATTGATAAAGCATTTCATCCGATACAAATCCAGTGAGTTCTTCTTTTATAATTTCTTAAAGAAACCTTGTTTCTTTTTGCTTAATTTTGTATTTTATTTTCCTTTTTTGTCCCTCCAAAATCCGTTGACCAGCGATATTTTGCCTCTTTGAACAGTTTTTATATTTTTAAATTTTATTTCTTTATTCTACTTATAAAAAAAGATAAAAAAAAATAAGTACGAATGAATTGGGTTTGTCTAGCTAAATGGGTTGCAAATGGATTAAAAAACAAATCGATTGAAAGCCATATCTAATTAGACTTAAAATTTACACCCATTAACAACCCACTTATTGAAACTCGACTAACTCATATTTTACTAATTTTATTGAGTATGGGTTAAAATATGATTTTACAACCCATATTTAGGAGTGAGCATGGTTTTAGGATAGAACCGAATGCCTGAAATCGAAACTTGTGGGAGCCAATCCGGTTTCAGGTTTCAAGATATGGAAGCTAAGTTTCATGTTTCAAAAATTGAGGAACCAGTTCCAACAGGTAAGTTTCAAGTTCCACAACCTAAAACCTGAAACCTATAATGTGGACCATGGATTCTGAATTAATTTTTATGTATTTCTTGGTATATGTCTTTGCTTAATCTTACGATGTTATATGGCGTCCGGTGATGAGTGTATAATCTGGAACCAAATAAATTTTTAGGTTTTGGGTTCCAACAAATGATGAACTTGTTCTAACAAGTTGATTTTATGTTCTAAATGTAACTTGTACGTAACCTAAAATCGCTAATCTTTACTTTCCCTCGGCGGTTGTAGCGTTCTCTCTAACTTTGCATATCTAAAAATGGAAAAAGAAAAGAAAAGAAATCGGTAGATTCTCGGGTACCTGGAACCGTTCACCCCTTCTCATATTGACAGCTCTAATCGCCATGCATTCCTAAAAGAGTAAAAGAAAGTACAAAAAGAAAATAATAAATATAAAACAACCAAAAAATATTTTTATAGCTTGCTTATAATAGTTAGGCAACCCATTTATGATCTATTTAATATTCATTTAAGACCCATTAAATTATTAAAACACATGGCCATTTAAGTCTGTCAAGTAACTTATTTATGGCCACACTCTTAAATGTGGTTAGAACGTGGATTCTTGACTCATTTTGTCTTGTCTAGGCATGAGGATAATGTATTATGAGAACATGATTATTGCTTTTTCACTTTTCAATAAAATGGATTCATAACCGCGAAAACAAAAACAAAAGGCATTTTACGAATTTGGTAATCCATTTGTTTGGGATCATCAACTCGGCAAAAAAAAAAAAAAAAAGGCCCAATCATTCTTTTCGTGGTTTGGATAAGCCGAATCGAAACAAAAGTAGTCAGAAGGGCGAGCGTTCGTTGACCACGGCCGAGCCCCCGTCGGCGAAGAACTGCCATCCCGGCTCGAGGTTCGCATTCGCACGTGCCGCACTGAGAGACTAGTACGAAGCGCGTCCGCACGCGCGGGAGTAGAAAACCCAAAATCCACTTGCCTCATCTCTCTCTCTCTCTCTGTTCCATAGAAAGTCAGGTCCTTTGGATACGTCTCTCTCTCTTTCTTTCTCGCTCAGTCTTCTCTCTCTTCTGTGTTTCAGCCAAAAAACGTGAACACAAAGTCCAAAATCCAAGAAACCAGAAATTGCCATAAAAGCGCAAAATAGCTCGAAAAGGAGAGAAAGCGCCTCCTCTCCTTCAAATCTCGGAACCCGCACAATGCCATTCCTCACGCAACTGCGCAGGGACGACAGCTCCGCCCTCGGATAGGTGATGGAGCCCAGCGACATCGGCCGGCAGCGGCAGGCCAGCGAGCCCGGGCCCGGCGGCGAGGCGGCCCGCCCCTCCCACCTCGAGATCGATCTCAACGAGATCCCGTCCCCCACCGCCGATTCCGACCCCTTCGACGTCGTGCGCCGCTTCCAGGAACCCCCGGAGCCCCCGGCGGAGCCCGCGGCCGAGCCCGTCGTGGCCCGCTGGCCCGCCGCCTGCGCCGCCTGCGGGGAGCCCGAGGGCGGCGGCGGCCACGTCGTGGTGTGCGACGGCTGCGAGCGAGGGTTTCACGTGGCGTGCGCGGGGGTGATGCGGGGGATGGACGCGGAGGAGTGGGTGTGCAGGGAGTGCGTGGACAGGGGAGTGAAGAGCCGGCGGTGGCCGTTAGGGTTTAAGCCGAACAGGAGGCGGTTCCTGGATATGAATGCTTCGCCGCCCAGCGACGGTGATTGTGATGGAGAAGGGAGTGATGCCGTGATCGAGCTGAGGTAACCGGAGATTTTCATGCGCATTAGGATGATATGGCTCATTTTATAGTTTTTTTTTTTTATGGGTGTTGTTTAAGCTCATTTAAGTTGACAAAGGCTGTTTAATAGGTTTACTTCGCCTTTCTTCATTTTCGATCTCTGTCGGAGTAATTTTTAGCTCACTTTACTGGTAATACCGAGCGGAGGCTTTATGGGGAGTCTTCTGATAATTTTGATCAGATATATTTTGCTGCTTTAACTGAAACTCGGTATAACGCATCTATGTATAAGACTGGCGTTGCATGCTAAAGGCAGACGATAAAGTACTTCTTGACTATATTACCAGCTATTAGAATTTTGAAGAAGGGTATTTTGACTTTTTGTTTATGCTCACTTGATAGGAGCCTCTATGGTTTACCGAAGAACTGATTCCCGGTTGTAATATGTCGCAACAACGTGCATTTTGCCGTATTTCCTATACATGATATCGTACAAACAGAAGCTTAAAAATTTGATAGTCAATGAGTGAGATTTACTCTGGTTGATACAAGGCCACCACCTATGGGAGGATTAGATCCTCGGGGAGTTGTAGAAACTCGCTTTGATATTAGTTGTTTGATGGAGGTTGAGCTGGCAGTTGCTTTCCATATGCTTGTGTATATGGTTATAGGGAACATAAGAACAGCTAGATTTTCCGCGGACTTTGTCTTCTTCTTTTTTAGTCTTTGGCAAAATTCTGGCTTGGGATTAGATAGGTCAAAATGGGTTCATTTCTTATCAAATATTTGATGGGCTGGATTGTTAGAAGGCTTAGTTATATTCAGTGAATTGGTTTAGAATGGTAAAGCCCAAAATAAGGATACTAAATGGGTTCACAACTTACTTAGACCCATTCCACTGCTATGATTCTCTCTTGCCTTCACTCGATCTCGCGCTCGCTCACTCCAATCCCTCGCCTTGGTTTGGATATGAGTTTTTCTAAATCGGGTTAAATGTGGAAGTGTTTTAGCAAATATGAGTCAGGTCGGATATGGGTCGCTAAATTTAAGTTCCATCGAAATGGGTCGCTAAATTTGAGTTGCATCGAAATGGGTCTAAACGGAATAAAATGGACAATTTGAGTTGGATCATTTTCGACTCGCCCAAAACTTGTTTGACGGGTCTACTTGGGATCTTATTATCCATCTAGCATGTTAAGCTGGTATGATGGATTCTCGTAGACCATTTAACGGTAAGTTCTTGATGCTCACTACTGCTGCTGTGTGTTTTAACCGGTTACCCTGTGATGCTCCAATGTTGGATTTTGTTGCCTGTGTGATGGATGCCTGTGGTTTTGTTGTTTGAACTTGATAATTCACGAATGGAGGACATTGCTGGGATCAAATGCAAATTTGACTAAGTTGTTATTAGCTTCTTCTCACTCTACAGAGCATAACTTTTAATATGTCTGCCGCTCATTCTACATGGTATTTAATAGTTTACACTCTAATTTCCTTGTACCATGTAACCTCATTCTTCTGTTTAAACACGCGGAAGCTAGTTAGGTTTTTCTCAGTGCCCCTTAACCATGTAAAATTGCTATCTAACCAATTATCTCTGATAGTTTCTCAAGTTAAGGAGTGCTCATTGGTCTATGCTAGGAGGTTAAGACATAACGATAATTCAAACGTCGCCACTCTCGACAGCCAAGACTACTTATATAGCATAAATATTGGAAGAGTGCCATTCTTAACCACCTATTCTAGCTGCACATATCGGGTGCAACAATATGGCAGCCTAGGCTTTTCTCCTCAGACTGTCTTGCTTTGTTGCACTACATGCCTCGGTCTTGCCACTTTTTCCCTTGAGTCATATGCCCTTCTCAGTCACAACATCTTGAGGCCATGGTTTCATTTTGGAGTCGTATGGGAGACGAGGGACATGAACTTAAGCTTTCCTCTTCTGGCTATTCCAGGCTGAGCATAACATCCTTATGCACCCATTTCACATGTTAGGCATAGCTGGTGTATTCGGCGGCTCCCTATTCAGTGCTATGCATGGTTCCTTGGTAATCTCTAGCTTGATCAGGGAATCCACAGAAAATGAATCTGCTAATGAAGGTTACAGATTCGTTCAAGAGGAAGAAACTCATAATATGGTTGCTGCTCATGGTTCGTCAAGCTGAATTTTTCATATCAAATAACATATTTAATAAAGGCCTTCTGCTCACCAAAGCAGACAATCACACAATTCCATTATATCTGAAGCTAGTAATAAAATTTACTATGACAAAAAAGAAAAAAGAAAAACTGTACTAAGTGTAATAATTAAAACGTCTTATTCCATTCCTGGATCTCACCAGATTCATCTTAGGTTGTATAGCAGACTGTTGGTATGGGAAATGCCGTAAAAATCGCCATCTTTGAAACCATTTTGGGTAATTACCCTGTTTAATTAATGGTTTCAAATTTCCATGTGGTTACCTGAAGTATTACACACTTCAGCAATGCCAAAATCCTACTAGTCTTATCACTTCATCCTGCTGGTAGGGAATGACTGATGGGTTTGTAAAGCAGTGTCTACTCTATGGTAGTGATCCTTGGGAACTTGGTTTAACTGTCCCAATCTGTAACAATTTGCTTCTGCAGAATTGCTATGTTGGCATGTAGTAAGCATTAGGGTCGGAAATTGAATGGAATTGTTTTTGGCGAGGAGGGTGAAAGCCCGCTATATGACAAATAGCGAATCAGGTTCAGTGGTTAAATCCATAATGCTAGCTGTTTGAACTAATATGAAAGTGAGGTTGATGCAGCTACTGAGGGATTTGCACTTCACTACAGGAGGTGTTCTTATCTTCAAGCACTTTCATTATTTGGTATTTCTCTCTTGGCATGTTAATCTTAAGAAAATAGATGTGGAAAATATAGAGAAATTGAGCAGTATATTTGACCTTTTTCTTTTTGGGGTACCGCAATGAAATAAAAGCCCAACAGTTTGATCTCCGATGAACACATTGTATTGCCCAAAGTGATCTTCATATTTGTTTTTGCGGAGAACAATTTTTTTGTTAATAACAAAAGATTAATAATTAGTAAATGAAGAGAGAAAAGAAGAGGATAAAAGGAGACATAATAGATTGTGTATATAGAAAGACAGCATGCTAAACACATGATAAAAGGATTTTAAATTTTTTGAAAAGAATAACTTAGAAAAAGAAATTGAGTTGAAGGAATAACGTGTGTCCACCTCCGACCCAACTTTTTGTATATAAAATTAATGTAGTCATTCACTATGTTCCTCCATCTTAAGGTGGTAACTAGACTGGGTACCTGTTGCAAGCATTGACTCATCAAATGACTGCTCAGCTTGAGGAGTTGGATTGATATCTGGAAGCACTGACTATACTGTCATGTGGGTGTTGGCAATTTTTTTTCCATATTAATTTCAACCTTCACCCTTGTGCATGATTTGTGAACAAGAATGTTCTGGGCATGCTTGTTAACTATCTTTGTAATGGTTGCGGTGTTTCAAGCACCTCTTTTTGTTCTTGTCAATAGAATACACTGTTGTAATGATCTTGAGAACCTACTTTTTACGAGAGGCTGATTTTCAATTGATTTCATTTAGAAAGCGCACCTCGGGTGATGATTCTTCTGGTGGGAATTCATTTGGTGCTCCGGTTAGATGTTCAAGTTATTCACAAACTGGAAATGGATGTCACTTTGAAAATGCTGCCGGTGTTGTTACTGAGACTTTGGGAGCTGGTGTTAGAGATATTCAGCATCATCCACTAATGCAGTGTGGAAACTTTGAAGTCGATTTGGGTTTTCCTGTTATCCATCTAAAGAGCAATAATAATACAGTGATAAGACTATCATCTGGGAATCCTAAGGAGTTCCTTTTGCAGACTCTTAGGGATTATATTTCTCAATGGCATGGTGTGCTTGGTGAAGGTTGGTATGTGGAGTTCAAAGAATCCTATAATGGCTGTGGAACATATGTCTGGTACTGTGCTCCAGGTGGCCTAAAATTTGATACAATGTCTGGGGTTGCTTCTTATCTTGGTTTGACATCAAACCACAAGCTTGTAGAGCCCAAATTAAATAGCGAGGGATCTACTGTGCTGGAGAAATTTCATCTACCTAGGAAAAGGAAGTCATCTAGGTCTGTAATTAATGGTTTTGCTGAAAGCAGGGGATACCTTACGCATGCTCATCCTAAGGAATTCATATCTGACAGTCAAACTATGGAACTGGTATCTAGTAATGGGAAGACTCTTAAAGCCACAGAAGCTGGATCTAAGGAGAATTTGGGATCTGAATTTCAGCAATACAAAGTAAGTGCCCTGATTCTTCTCTCTTTTATCCTTGCACTTGGTAAATTTTTATGAAAACTACTTCCTCTAGCTGTGGCCAAAAAAAGGGAAAATTGTTTGGCAAATGATAAAATCAATCAGAAGGGTCTTGTGTGCTTGTTTCCATAGTTGCTGGTTAAGTTTGCTTCCAACTGATATTTGCTGCTCCTTGCCTTTTCAGGATGGGCTACCTGTGCAATTTGAAGATTTCTTTGTTCTCCATTTGGGGTTAGTTGACTTGAGACCTTCATATCATGAGCTGGACAGAATCTTTCCTGTAGGTTACAGGTCCTGCTGGCATGATAAGATTACTGGTTCAATTATGTTTTGTGAGGTGTTGGATGGTGGCGACTCTGGACCTCTATTCAAGATCAGAAGATGTTCTTGCTCTGTAGTACCTATTCCAAATGGATCAACTATCCTCTTTAGGCGAGTCCTTCGACAATATGCTGGGCCAGATACCAAAGCAACGGATGATGTTATATACTCTAGTATGGACTGTGATGATGATGGTATCATTCAGACAATCCTCACCAACCCTTTGCCTCCTGTAGAAAATGAACTTTCAGCTTGCCTTTGTAATGGCAGGAATGAAGTTTCTGATGTGACAGAAAGCTCTATGCAAACTGATTCAAGTACTGCTCTTGTTCATTATGCAACTTCTGTCAATTATGAGGACTGGCTTGGAGATGAGATTGGTGAAATTGTGGTTGAAGAGCGTTCATCATCCTTAGCTTGGAAAAAATTGTCTCAAAAATTTGTTGATGCCTTCTCTGACATCTGTAGCAGGAAAAGCTCTTACAAGCTGTCTTGCAAACACGTAAAAAATGAGACAATCTCATCTTACTGGGATACGATGGATGAAAAGTCTGTTCCTGCTCCAATTGCTTTGCAAAAGTTTTCCAGTTCACCAGTTTTTGCAGGCTTCCCATTGTACAACAGTCATTCTGATGTTTCAACTGATGCCTTGCTAAAATGGTTGGGCCAGGATAGATTTGGGTTGGATGCAGAATTTGTGCAAGAAACTATAGAAAAGCTTCCGGGCATTGAAGGCTGTTCTAGGTATGCACTCTTGAGCAATAGAAATAACTATACAAGGTCGCTGACTATTGGAAATGGAAACTTCATTGTTCAAAGAAAAGGAGTACAGATCAAAGAAGGAATATTAGATGGTCTATTTGGCGAATCGAGAAAAAGTACAGTGGATGTAGATGATCGGCGTGGCCCTCCTTCTGGGACAGAGCCTTGCTCCAGGCTATCACCTGCAATTGCTGGAGATTGTTACCAGGTATAAATGAGTACATTATTTTATGGTTATGACATTAATTATGAAAATACCAATTAGAGCGTCCTCCGGTTGAAACATGATGTCATTATTCCTAATTGATGCAGGTATGGGAAGTATTGTGGCGTTTCCATGATATTCTGGATTTAAAAGAGCGTCTCCCTCTGAAGACACTCGAAGATGAACTTATCAACCCATGGGTAGATGCTAGCAAGTTTGCAGTGAATTTTGGGCAAGGATTGCAAGAATGCCAAGTCTTGGATTTACATTCAAGTGATCATGGGGGTAACGAAACACCCTCGGGAGCTGCACCCGGTTCACAGTTTTGTGGGGAACATCTGTGTAAATTTAGGTCAATGGAAACAGAGGCAAAGAAGGAATCGACTTATGCTAAAAGCCCATGTATTGAATTCAGTACCTGTTGTGGTATAGCTTTGACAAAGGTGCATAGCTTGCTGCTTGGAGTTCTAATAGGTGAGCTGCAGTTGAAGGTTTCTGCACTCGTGGATCGAAATTTTGAGACTGGTGAATTAAAATCCAAAAGGGGGAGGAGAAAAGATATAGAAAGCTCTCTTCCTGCAAAAAGAGCTAAACTCAGTTTGCTACCTATCAATGAGCTGACTTGGCCTGAACTAGCACGGAGGTATATTTTGTCCATTATAACCATGGATGGTAATTCCGACTCTGCTGATGTTACTAGTCGTGAAAGCGGGAAAGTTTTTTGCTGCTTACAAGGTGATGGTGGTGTGCTTTGCGGCTCATTGACTGGAGTTGCTGGGATGGAAGCGGATGCTCTTGTAAGATCAAGCATAAGTTTTTGCGCCCCTTGTTTTGTTCCTTATTATCTAGAGTTGAGTTATGTTAGCTCTTCAACTTTATTGTGAAGCAAATTCCTATGAGACTATCATTTCCCCTCTTGAAGAGTCTAATCTGCTAAAACCCACCAACTGTGTACATTGGCAGTAGTAAGGGGTTAGATTGCTTATTTTTCAGAGAGGTTACACTGGATGCTCGAGTAATTTATATAGTTTTGATTGAAACATGATCTTTGTTTGTCTTTGTGGATTCTTTGCCTTCTCTTTTCATGTAAATTTTTCATCAGTGGTGGGAGAGTTACACATCTGCAGCTTAAATAGTGCTGCTTTTTAAGTCAACATCCATCCTTAGAAGGGATATAGGAAGTGGGCATTTTTTCCCAGTGTGGATGGTATTGTTAGGAATTGGTAGGTATGCTGCCAATTAACTAGACGTGCTGCTGTATTTATACTCCTAAGTCAGTTATGAAGGAAGTCTAGGATAAAGTTTAGTGCCTGTCGTTTCATTATTCTTCATATGTAATGAGGGGGAATATTAAAAGTAAAGATTATATTTACGTAGACTAGTGAAACTTATGCTGGATTGCACAAAGCTCGTTTTCCTCAGTTCACATAGGAAGAACAAAACTACTTACTTCGGAATTTCTTTGGAAAGTATTATCCAGCTCGATGTTGCCTTTTTTTGCTTGGGAGGAGTGACAGAGAGGATTAACTTTAGAAATCTTGTAAAAGAAATTAGAGATGATAGTCTATGGATGCTCACTTTGCAACAAAAATAAAGTCACTTAAGGACCAGTGATTTAGCAGTAATGTCTAAGGCAGCAGTCAAGGAAATTGCATCCCAAGATGAATTTGCTTCTCCAAGGATAAGATGCTGCTGCTGATGGTTCTTTATGTGCTCATCTGGATTATGTTAGGGAAAGAAAATCTTAGCATTTGTAGGGTGTGGGCATGCCCTTTCATTTCGGGAAGGCCAGATGGTTACACTCAATGTAACACTAAGTTTTTGGTTTGTTAGGTTGATTAGTTATCTATGTGTGACTTTTGCCTGCTATTCGAGTTTCCTTTTTTATACCGCTGATTTATGACTGCTATTTTGAAAAAGTGTTTTCATAACATCTTGAATGGTTTGATATCTAGTTGCTTGCAGAGGCTTCAAAGCAAATTCTTGGTTATATGAGCAAAGAAAATGAGTTTCTCACCCTGGAAGTGGAAGAATCAGCTGGACCTGATGCTGTTGAAAAGAATTTTTCCAGTGATGGTAATCTTCCAGACTGGGCCCGGGCCCTAGTACCTGTGAAAAAGTTACCAACAAATGTTGGCACCAGAATTAGGAAGTGTGTGCATGATGCTTTGGCTAAAGATCCGCCAGACTGGGCAAAGAAAATATTGGAACATTCAATTAGCAAGGAAGTCTATAAGGGCAACGCATCAGGGCCAACGAAGGTGCTGTCCTTGACTTCTCATCTTTATGATATCTTATGTTCCTCCTGTGATGCGTTGATGCATCATATTGCTTTCTTAACTCAGTGAACTTATGGTCCTTGTGCATTGTTCTGTCATTTGTATGTTTTGCACACTGAAGCTTTCTGTAGGGAGAAATGAACCTGGAAAATTTCTCTCGAAAAAGCAATCTCTACTGATGTTACTTGAATTAGGTTTAAGTGGTCAGAAACCTCTATTTTATCTCTTGGTCCTCTGTTAAATTAGGGGAGTTAGTAGAGTTTGCTCCCTTATGAACATTGATTCCAATGGGATATTTTAACACCATGACATGAAAATTGTTGGACTCTATGCGATGCAATTTATCTGTTTGTTTTTCTGTTGCCGAATTTGAATTTGTTGTCTATGCTTATGGTCATCATTCATCTCATTGCAATCATGCTGAACTCTATCCTTTTGATGTTGAACACAGAAAGCTGTTCTTTCTGTGCTAGCAGACATATCTGGTGAAGCATCACAACCGAAACCTGAAAAAAAAAGTAAGAGGAGGACTGTTGTTTCTGTTTCTGATGTGATAATGAAGAAATGTCGTGTTGTCCTACGTCAAGCCGCCGCTGCCGATGATGAAAGAGTTTTCTGCAATTTGCTGGGAAGAAAAATAATGAATAGTAACGACAAAGATGAGGAGGGACTTCTTGGATCTCCAGCTATGGTGTCTCGACCACTGGATTTTAGGACCATTGATTTGAAATTGGCAGTTGGGGCTTATGGCGGTTCAGAGGAAGCATTTCTCGAGGATGTTCGAGAGGTATGCTTTTCATGTGAATTGAGGCTTATTTTATGATTCTCATTCAATCTTGATTTTGTTTCTTGCTGTTCATGTAGAGTTTCTATGATGTACGTTTTTTCTTCCCTCATCATTCCATGGATTTTTCCCTCCTTGTGCATTGGATAGTTAGGCGCAGGTTGCGTTTGCTACGATTGACTGGAATAATGGGGAATGTGGTGGAACTTGGGGAAATGGAACATGATGAGTATTCCAGTTTCTTTGGTTTTTAAGCAACGCTTAGAAATGGAAAATCTTGTAATTATGAGCATTTTGTTAATGAATACCCATTTACTTAGCAACAAAATAAGGAAATTTTGCAATATTCAACGCATTGACTTTTCTCGTGATATATGTAATTGATGGTCTCATCATAAATGGTCAAAGTTGTCCTACTAAAGTACGTGGAAGAGAAGGTAAGGGTACAATTGGAAATGTCTGCACAAGCTAGTAAATGACCCAAGTGGATGCACGAAGTTACAGATCTCTTTTATACTTTACTTCCAAGATATTAAAAATGTAACTACCATTTCTGTGACTATATTGTGATTGCCTTTATGTATAATTTATTATTAAGGGACAGATCACCTTTTGGTCTCTCCCCCTTTAAATCATTATTACATTTTTAGTTAGTGTTTATTAAAAAACTTCTTCTAATCTGCTGCCTTGGTAATGTAGCCACCACGCACTATTTCCCAAGACAATGGATGAGTGGAAGTTATTACCTATGTAGTGACTATTACTGTGGCACGACGACACGAGCAATGCGGGACGATGCTAATTTTGATAATGTGGAGTTTTTAGTTTGACATGGATCAATTTAGATACTTCTGATGCATCCTTTCTTATATACAATACATGTATAGTGTCTTTTGTCAATGGCCAGGAAAAATCTTTATTAGAAACTTATCTTCTTTGTCGAGATTAAAGTGCTAATTGCAGTGATATCTTAGAGGGATGAAACTATTTAGAAATTTTTCTTACTTATTGCTTATAACTCTTATTTATTGTGTGTAAATGGTGATTATCGAAGCCATCCGATTGTAAATAAATTCTGTCTAATGTGAAAATACTAATATATTAGTCAATAATATCAAGCTCGGTTCCATTTTGTAAATAGTCAGTTTCTTCCTAAAATATCTCTTATCAAGTATATTGCGTAAAATTTGACACGAGTATATATGAATAATAAAGTTTAGATATGCACCCACTGTTTTAATTACATCAGTTGCCCTTTCCTTTTTGTTACTCTACTCCACTCTCAATTTTTTTTCTTCTCTATCACAACTTCGCATTATCTCATTTCACTTTAAAACCAAATATGCTTTCATTTCAGTTGTTTAAACAATTTAAGCCTACAGATAAGTGAAAGTGCATGCACAAAATGCAGTATACAAATTAAGCAAATGGAATTAATATCATAGAGTATTCTCAATCCCATGGAAAACATATAGAATGAACTTTTGTCATCATAAATATTACTTTAAGTGGCTTCAATCTATTGGAATCTCAAATATACAGTATTCAAGAAATTGTCTATTATAGATTTATCCTAGCTCAATGAGTTAAGAGCACTTATGGTCCCCTAACTCTTGTCAAGTGTACAATTGTTTCCTTGGACCTTTTTTTGTGCCTTTAATTCCCCTATGATTTGTATAAGTTTTCAACTCCACTGTAATTTTCCTTCACACACGCAGCTTCCGTCATCTTTTCCTTTTTCAGTTGGGAACTATTTCTATATTTTCTGAGTTTTTCATGTGACAGGTCTACATGGAAATGAAGTATTCTCTTTCCTGTAAATGCATTAGTGATTGATAGCAGAAATTGCTATGTTGTGTATGTTAATGGGCTTCCTTTCCTGTATGTCAAATTCTCTGTGCAGTTGTGGGATAATGTAAGGACTGCCTTCGGGGATCAGACTGATGTGGTTGAGCTAGCTGACAAATTATCTCAAAATTTCGAGTCATTATATGAAGAGAAGGTATGTAAATCTGTTTTTCTTTATTTGTGAATGAGTTGCTGATAGCACCACTATCCAAATAAAAGCTTCATATTGTCCAACAGATTAGCAAATGAACATGTATGCGTAGGTGTAGGATGTCATCCGTTTTACCTTTTTTGGGGCACAGATTAACGAAATTTTCTTAAGAAACCAACCAAGTGACAAGATAGATTTTATGCTCACATATCTGGTGTGCAATTTTTTTTTTTTTAAAGTAATGGTTATGCAGTATGTAACACTTCCAACTTGTACAAAGTGTTGCGTGATTTGAATCAGCCATCTTGTATAGTTAAGTTAGTCATGACTCTTGGTCTTTTGTGTTCCTGTTGGGAGGTTAGGTTAACTCCGCTCCTTCCATGCAGGTTGTCACTCTTGTTGATAAACTTCGGGTGTATGCAAAATCGGAATCATTGAGTGCAGATATAAAGAAGGAAGTTGATGATGTTCTTGCCTCTCTAAGTGAGCTTCCTAAGGCCCCATGGGAGGAAGGAGTCTGCAAAGTTTGTGGTATCGACAAAGATGATGACAGTGTTTTGCTATGTGACACATGTGATGCTGAGTACCACACCTATTGCTTGAATCCTCCACTTGCGAGAATTCCCGAAGGAAACTGGTATTGCCCTTCTTGTGTTGTCGGTAGACGCTTAGTTCAAGATGTGTCCAACCAGAATTATGTCATCCGCAAGCACCGAGGTAAAAGATTTCAAGAAGTTACCCATGACTACTTGGAGGCACTCTCTCATTTAGTATCTAGAATGGAAGAAAAGGAGTACTGGGATTATACAGTTGATGAGGTACATTCGATAGACTTTTATATACTCTCTAAAGTGAGCTGTTAATTGCTCTTTGGAACATGCATATATTTTATTTTCAGTTGTCCATGGGATATTCAGATATTACTGGATATTTATGTCTTCCTTTTTTAGTTAATTTGGTAAATTTGTTCAAAGTCATTTTCTTACATAAATCTGTTAGACAAGAATATTTTTTTTTGGGGTGGGTAGATCTTAGACTTTTATTTAGGACAAGAAGGGAGATTTTGGTTGGCACATTTGCTATCTTTTAGATTGGCCATTGCTTCTGACCAAAAAGAAAAAAAAAGATTGGCCATTGCTTCAAAGATTGATGAGATGGGCCACAAGGGTTGTTTTTTCCTCCCCTACGTGAAAACCTTGAAAACCTCTTTGAAGTATTCTGGAAAACATTTCTGTTTTTGGAATCTAGAACTTTGAAAGAGACTGTTCACAAGGTCTTTTCTTCTTTAACATCCAAGTGACGTGCCAAAAAGAAAAAAAGAAGAAGTGTTGCCTTTTGTTCTGAAAGTTCGAGAAACCTCTGCAATAACAGTGATGTACTTTTGACTTTATATTGCGACAAAATCCAACTACATATAATGTACAACTACTATCCTACCATTAATAAGGTTCATCTATGCATTACTTTATTATATATCTTACTATTAATGGAGGTCATTCTTATTGTCATACCTATTGATCTTTAACTTCTATGATTTATCATTCTTGAGAGGTGCGTTTCTAAATGTACTAGCAAAAGGAAAAAAGAAGGGAAAATGACACAAATGGTCTCTGAACTTTGGTGCGATATGCAATGTTGTCCTTGAACTTTTAATTTGTTCAATGTAATCCTTGGAACTCTGGTCCAATGTTCAATGTGATTCGGGAATTTTCAAATATATTGATATAGTTTAGGGACTACATGAACACGTATCAATAGTTTAGGGATCAAATTGAACAAATTAAAAGTGTAGGGACGACACTGCACATTTGGCCAAAGTTTAGGACCACATTGCCCAAATTAATGTGGCGTTGCACATTGGACCAAAGTTCATGGATCATTTGGGATATTCTAAAAAACCTAAAGCAACCATTTGTTTTGAATACTATAAATATGCAAAAAGCTAAATAGAAAGTAACCCATGCAAAGCATGGGTTGTAAGACTGCTATAGTGATAATTCTTGACTCCTAACTTTCACATTGATTTCTCTGCCCGAATAATGAGAATTATATTGTTACCTACTAAATAGTTCAAACAAATTTCGAGATACTTTGGATGGATCACTTATTCTTTTCTCGTGGTACATCTACTTGTAAATTTATCGCATAGTGTTCATCTTTTTTAACACTGGTTTGTCAATGACGCAAAAGGGTTGCCATTATGTATGACTCTCGAGAAGCATCCTTTAGGAAACTTAATTCTGGTCAAGTAAAATTGGAAGGCGTAATGTTTGCATCATTATTTTTTATTTTCATCTTTTGAGGGGCCTGTTTTCATACTTATGATGAGAGAATAATGTGTGTTAGAAAGTCCAACCCAAAAGATTAAGCTAATAGGTGGAGGGAGACCACATGAATATAAAGAGCACTTAGGACTCGTTGTCAAGTGATGTTGGATAATACTCCAACACCCTCACTAGTCGAATTACTAGCAGCACGTGGAATTTTGACTATGCAAATTCACGTGAAATTTTGACCACGTACATTCGCGAAAGGGATATCGCTGGCTCTAATACCATGTTAGGAAGTACAGCCCCAAAGCTTAAGCTAATAGGTGAAGGGTGACCACATGAATATAAAGAGCACTTAGGACCTGTTGTCAAGCGATTTGGGATAATATTTCAACAGTGTGAAATGCATTTGACTAGTGGAACATCTGTTTTTTGGCCGTACAACAAGAATTTTTGCTTTTTAACCTCCAAGCCTGCAATAATTTGCTTATGGCTGTTAGTGTTTATAACAAGGTGCTCAATGCTGATTTTCCTCATGGAATGTATGGGTTTCATCATCTCATCGATTAAATTTTCGTTAAGATCCAGGCAAGTAATGTTCATTCCCACGTGAGAAAATTACCGTCTTAATTATTACGAGTGCTAGTTGCATCATTTCGTGTACCAGTGCTTTACACTTGGCATATCCAAGGTCCATCATTTCTTTAAGCATCTGAAATAATTTGCCATTGCTTGCTATCTAAACTAATAAAATTGAAAGGTTCAACCTGGTGCTCCATGAGATGAGATCATCCCTTAAGTAGGAAGCGGCGGTTATCACTCTAAGGAACCTGTGAGGAGAAACATTCAGGATATTTAAGTAAAGGGCGGTCATGAAGTGTGCTGGCTGCCTAAAGAATCACTTCAGCAGTTGAGTTTTGCCGAGGAAAGTCTTAAACTAAAAGTGAAAAATCTTGTGCCGAGACACTTGGTGTGAAAATTGTTTGTTGAATTCATCCATCAGAAAATATCCTCAATGTTTACTCGCCACTCATTAAAAAATGTACAGCTTGAAACTGATAAAAGAAAGACGTGAAGCTTGAAGCTCACTCAAATTGCTAAAGCTTTCTTAATTTGAAGTGAACTTGTTTTCCTCTTTACTTGTTACTGGGATGAGGATGGTTGAGTTGTAAGTTGGTGGGAGACTACCAGAATCATAACAGCTTTCATTTGTCAGGTTGTGTTATTATTTGGCGGTAGTTTCCACTTATGAAATCTTTTTGCCATGGTGCAGAGGACCTTCCTGCTGAAATTCTTATGTGATGAGTTGCTTAACTCAGCTCTTGTTCGACAACACCTTGAGCAGTGTGCAGAAATATCTGCTGAGCTGCAGCAGAAGATGCGAATGCTTATTGCGGAGTGGAAAAACCTGAAGGTAAAGGAAGACTACCTGGTGGCAAGAGCCGCAAAGGTTGATGGTGCCACTAATACATGCGGAGAGGTTATGGGGAAGCGTGGTTTAGACCCTACACAATCAAACAACACTAGACGTATTGTCCATCAGCCAAGTGAAAGATCCAAGAATCTTAATATCCTCCCTGAGCTGCGACTTGTGGAGGCTGGTCCTGAAAAATGTGGGCTTAATGGTTTTGACCACTCATCTATTGCTTTGGCAGAGAAGAACGGTCTGTACAAGGATAAGGCAGGTAATCCTACAAACGACGATTGTGAACTGGTGGACAATGGTGTTTCCGATGGCGACAGAAAACTGCTTGGCAACACTCTATCCTCGAGGGCTTGTCAAACCGATGATAGTACCGTGAAATCACACGACTCGCCTAAATTGGATCTTTTTCAAGAAGAAGTCAATGACCCTGAAAGAAAAATCTTTGAGCAAGAATGCTGCCTCTGTTCTGATTCAAGAAGCTTCCCTTGTACTCAGCACCTTGATGATCTGAGTGATTCAACCCACCAGGTTGAACTGACTTCTGTGAAAAATGAGCTTTCAGCTCTGCAGGAGTCAATTAGCAACGTAGAGTCACAGCTTGTCAAGCTATCTTTACGCAGGGAGTTTTTGGGTAGTGATTCTGTTGGGCGATTGTACTGGGCTACAGCAATGCATGGCAGTCGGCCGCGGATTGTAGTTGATGGTACTTTAGCATCTGGGAAAAGAAGGAAAATGTTAAATTCTGTGGTCCCAGAGAGGAACGGTACTCATGGTTCTGCTCCCATTGCAGAATCGTCTCTAATGGGGTCAAAAGCTTGTTGTCCCTTCATGCACAAATCAAATGGAGCGGCTGCTGCGAATCAATCATGGGTTTTTTATCAAACTGACGATGAAATTGAACAGCTCGTTGGATGGTTGAAGGGTAGTGACTCGAGAGAAAAGGCTCTGAAAGATGCCATTTTAAACTGGTGGAAGTTTAAATTGCAGGATTGTCAAGAACCTGGTGGCCAAATTTCTGATGCAAGTGAAACAACTTCAGAAGGGTGCTCAATTGGTGAAAACTTAGTAACTTCTGTTTGTGTGGCTTCAAAGGCTTCCTCTTTTTTGGAAAGAAAGTATGGCCGTTGTACGGAAGTGGAATGTACAGGTACTTTGAAAAAGCAAGCAAAAAAGGCAGGAGTACCCAGTGAAGACAGGATGTATCGGTGTGAATGTTTAGAGCTTATTTGGTCATCTCGATATCATTGTCTCTTCTGCCACAAGACCTTTCTCACTGATGATGAACTGGAGGTGCACAATGATGGCAGGTGCAGTTCAGGATTTTCAGGGCATCAGAAGGGTAAAGAAAATGCAGACTCATCCAAAAAGAAAGGAAGCCTCAAGTCTGATTCTGCTCGGATAGAAAGAACAGGTGGAAAGGATGTGAATGATAACAGTCGACACCTCGATTTATCCTCAGAGTTGATCACATTTCAGAATGAAGGTTTAGTGTGCCCATATGACATTGATGAGATAAGTTCCAAGTTTGTCACAAAAGATTCGAACAAAGATTTGGTACAGCAAATTGGCCTTATCGGATCAAATGGGACTCCATTACTTGTGCCATCTAGGCCTTCTTACCTTGATGACTATGATCCATTTCTATTGTCTAGTGGTGATGCCAGTGTCCCACCTAAGGAGGACAAGGAAGTAGGAGTGACTGCTCTTCGGGAAGATAGAAGTATACGCAACACCAGCACATCCGAGTGTTATAATATGAGACCTGGAAGTGAGAATATTGGCACACACAGGGACGCTAAATCAAGCTTGGCCTGTTCAGAAGGTAAGGAGAGAAAACCCCTACATAAGCGCGCTATTGCAACAGGGCTTGGTCAGCGCTGTGTGGTGCCACAGTCGTCCTTGAGACCCTTACCTGGCAGGGTCTCTCCAATTTTGAGACAGTTGAAGATTAATTTACTTGACATGGATGCTGCTCTAGAAGGTGAATATTTGAAACCATCAAAAGCACATCTGGAAAGGAGATGGGCCTGGCGTTCGTTTGTCAGATCTGCACAGACTATCTATGAGGTTAGTGTCACTCACTTTCCTCTCCGTTTAAGACTTTGATGTCTCGCAATCATAAATTAGGTTATTTCTTTCTTGCTAACTGCATTTAATACTCTTTTGAGAAACACACGCTCTGTCTTCTCAGATGGTTCAGGCGACAATTGTCTTGGAGGACATGATTCAGACAAAGTATCTAAGAAAGGAGTGGTGGTATTGGTCATCCCTCTCTGCTGCAGTTAAAACCTCCACCTTGTCTTCCCTTGCCCTGCGTATTTATTCCCTGGACTCAGCAATTCTATATGAGAATATTTTGCTCGACTTGGACTCAACTGGTATTGTGGTAGACAAGACAATACCCTCCACTTCGGATCCAACCGAGAAACCAAAGCCCAGCAGAAAGTCAAGCAGGAAAAGGAAGGAGCCCGAGGGTTGATGGAGCACACAATTATGTGTAGATTTTTTCCAGACAAAGCTGACCCCAGCATTGAGCTTATACATTAAGTAATTCAAGAGGTTACTTTGAGAAGGGAGGAGAAGCCCTGGCTAAGGCGATTTATTGCATACATTTTGGCTCCTTCCGGGCAATTCATGCTGACCGCAATTATGTAGGCTAGGAAAAGGTTACTGCTGCTTCTGATTGGTATATGTGTATATAGCGCCAGCTCCGATTGGCATTTGTGTATATAGGTATGAGGCTGACATCTTTGCCTGTCGGGACCGAGGTAAAAAGGAATCCGGCGGTTTATTAGCTCGGCGTACTAATGCTATTGAGAGATCAGTAGGTTAACCAAGGGGTGTACACGTTTTTTGGACTGGATTTTGCTGAAGCTTTTGTGCTTACTCGGGATGTTGGAATCAATCGGAGGAATTTTTCTTGCAGTGCACGACTACCAGATTTGGTCGGCAGGAAGATTACTGTAAAAAGTTGAACTAGTCGAAAAGGAAAAAAAGGAATGTTGATAATGATGCAGCTTAGTGATAGACAATTTTCATTCTTTATGTGGGTCTCCCTCTCCCTGCCTCCCTCCCTCTCTCTCTCTGTCTCTCTCTATATATATATGTTGTTATATGACGGGGGCACGTTACTCCAGGGCGGTAAGAAGATACGGAAAGCTTCCCGATGTGAGGTATTCCTACCATCTGCAGGTAAGTGTAGAAATTAATCGGAAAGTGTATTTGTTTCCAATCTAATCTCAAACATCCCCTGCATCTCAAGTCTTACAGCAATTTCTTTTGAATTCTGGCAAGTAACCAAAGCGTCAAGATATAGGAGGAAAAACTGAGACTTTCTTATTTCTCACACCAAGGTGAGAATACTAAACACCGGGCATAGCGGACCAACCCAAAGGTCCTGTAATTCTAATCATTAGACGGCCATTCCGTCCAGAACATGTTCAGTATCTCTACAATTTATTTGACATCATATGCTAAAGGAGGAGCATAGCCAAACTTTTTTACGACAAGACATACAAACCAGGGAGAGATCGAATATTCATAGTGAGAAAAGAGAGGTTTTCAATGAGGCCGCAATCTCAAGACCACACCCACCAGCCCATTGGTTCCTCCTCTTCTTCATGATGTGGCTGCTCGGTCACAGCAGCGAAAACGCCCGAGTAGTAGCTCCGGCCGTCATCGCTCCCGTCATCCTCCGACTGGCCTACACATCCAGGGTAATTTTCACACAATAAGTATGAGTTACCACTGTCCAAAAGCTGTGGACCTTCCTCGTCAATCACTGCGCTTCCCCCGCTCCTTGAACTCAGCCTATCCTCCACCTTTGCACTGAATTGGAGGGCCCGTACATCTGCCTCGTCCACCGGAGCTGGCTCCGTGGGGCCTGTCACTGGAGGTGCTCCTTCGACTTCCTTGCCCTGAAGTTTTTCTGTCAAGGAATAGACCTGCCAATATAGAACGGTGAATAATAAGCACAAGGATCATAGATTAATTCTAGCCCCCGGTTGGAATTCTCAATGATACTATTGGAGGAGAACCTACTTTAATAAGGAAAAATCGTTTTTTAAAGGAAAGGTAACAGATGCTGATGTGAGAGCACATCTATGTATGTGATTGATGATAGCTGTATAATACAAAATGGAGGTCAGCGACATGCTATTTACTCTTAAAATGCAAGGCTAAATGTCTGCCATTATCTTCATCTCAACTTTCGTTGACCAACGGATCGAAATCCTTAGTTAAATCAAGGGTCATGTTGGGCACATGCTATCAACTGTGAATTCTTGTAAGTACTTGAAAACGTGCATTAACACCCTAGTCAACTGTGAATAGCTTCATCTGGCCAAAATAAAAGGAAAAGTACGAAAAGTTTCCACCCAAGTTTAATGAGTAAATTCTACATTTACTGGTAAGTCCACTTCATTTCATCCGTGCTTGTACATGACAAGGTTATGACCATAGAATAGACAAGGCATGGTAAGGCATACCTCCAATTTGAGCTTCTCATTTTCCTTCCACATGGAATCATAGTCTGAAAGAAGCGAATCATATGAAGATTTGAGGTAATCATAATCCCTTTCCAGTTGCTTCGTCTTCCACCGAGCCCGGCGATTCTGGAACCACACAGCCACCTGCCTCGGCTGCAACCCCAGCTTCTTAGCCAGCTGGGTCTTCCG
Source organism: Rhodomyrtus psidioides (assembly GCA_021437785.1). Classification (NCBI taxonomy): domain Eukaryota; kingdom Viridiplantae; phylum Streptophyta; class Magnoliopsida; order Myrtales; family Myrtaceae; genus Rhodomyrtus; species Rhodomyrtus psidioides. The sequence continues at coordinate 1,749,720 of JAILYB010000110.1, read as the reverse complement.
CTCGGGTTCCAGTTTGTTCTCTTCCTCGAAGCTCTTCTCCAGCAGGAGCACCTTTAATTTTGCCCAAAAATATTTCATAAGATCTCAGCCTATTTAACATTAGGTGCCATCCTAAGGTTGTTCCCCTTCTTCCTTAAAAAGAACAATTTGGCCTTTGATTTGATAGCTGAGAAGAAATGGAATCTGAATGCTGTATCTCACTTAAGAGTAATTGAATCCAAGCCAACATTCCTAAACAGTTAGAACATGGAAGTCTAGGTGAAGATGGGCACTTTCCAAATGATGCATATTCTTTCTCCATAATATGGTCATTTCGAATTATCTTTGGTCATCCGACCATCGTGAAAGGTCAGTCATTGTTATCTTATCGGATCAAATTCAGAAAACTCACGAAAGGAATATGGTTCTGTTTAGATCAAGACTAAAAGAGTGCAGTATCTGAATATGCCGCAGGATGAGGGGAATACAAAGGAAATGGAACAACTAGATACGAATCTGATCAAAGCATATTGTGTTTGATCTTGAATTGTCATGTACCTGCTCAGGAGTTAGGCGACGTTTCTTCTCAGGCATCTGCTCATCGTAATATTCCTCTTCCAAAAGTTCGTCCGGCGAGCAGAAAAACCGACGTCTCTTCCGGGATTCCTCGATGCCCATCATGGATATTGAATCTGAAACACCACAAATGGTGAAGAGAAACGAAATTTCTACTCATCAGCACCCAAACCCAGATCTTCGAGCAACCGTTTGCATATCAAGGTTTCCCTCTATTAGTTGTTGAGTTCCCTTAACTTGTAATTTGGAATAGATGCATTGAAGATCAACTAAAGAAAGTTTTCCCAAGCTCAGATCTTTCAAAATCGAACCATCTCAAGCCAGGAGAGGCCAAAAGATTTCCAAAATTCTTCGATCAAGCTAAATAATCAAATTCAAAACAAACCGGCATGGAAATTCATCATTTCGTCTCACAAAACGCAAAAAAAAACGCCTCCTTATTTATGCTAAACGACAAGATCAAACATTAGGAAAAGCAACAAAACAAACCAATTCACAATAGTCAAGACCCAAGAACAAACAGCGAAATCACGAGAGAGAGAGAGAGAGAGAGAGAGAGAGAGAGAGAGAGAGAGAGAGAGAGAGAGAGAGAGATCACCATTTTCAAGGAACATGATGTTCCCCTGAAGCGCGGAGGAATCAAACAGAAAACGCCCGGCCTCCATACCCTTCCCAGCCCGAGTGGATCTCCGGCGACCTTTATACGCCGGTGGCCCGACCGAAACTCCGGCGGCGCACTGAAAAAACACTTATAACAGTACGTAGATATACGTAGAACGAGTTACACTATGAATGCGCGGGGAGCTTGTCAATTAGAAGAGCATGAGCTTGTGGCGAAAGAAGCTGGTCGTCCACAGCAATCTCGCCGGAGTCTCCAGCGGACATATGCAAAACCCCATCATGCCACTTCTTCCCAATACACTACCCAGCTCCTTCTCTCTGCGTTTCCCTCTCTTTCTTTCGCTTCTGTTCTTGGGTTGGAAGCTTCGGTCGAAGATTCAGTGGGCCTCCATGAAAGCAGCCTCTACCCAACGCTTTGCTTCTGAAGCGGATAGATCTGAGACGCCGTGACCGGAGTTTCAGACAACGGCGAGAGAAAAAAAGGAATCTTTTTGCTGCGTTTTTTGAGCGTTTGGGAGTTGGCGTGAATGTAGCAAAAAGTTGAAACTTGGAAGTGGCGATGCGAGTGGCCTTTATAGTAGGAAAAAAAAGCTGCTTTTTTTTTTTTTAAGTGTCGTCAAGATGGAAAGCTCGAAATGACCAAAATACCCTTCTTCTATGTTTTCTTACATAATTTCTTATTTGAGATAACGACATAAATGGTTCCGAATTTTATTTAATGCGAGTTTGTTCCATCAGGTCTTGACTTTTAATGAGTATATAGAGTAACACAAGCATGGGATTCGCAACATTATATTGATTGAAAGATGAAATTTGATTTATTCAAATAATGTCCATTTTTGTCCAGAAAAATCATTGACTTTAAGCTTTTGAGATGTATGTTTTCTAACAAGTGATGGATAATTAAAAGCCGCGAAAAATCTTTCAATTTGAAACACAGGCGGAGGTCATGCAATCGTATGCGCTTAATTTTCTGGTTTTCTTTTGTTAAAGAAAAGATAAATAGATTTAAAAAATCCTTGTGCTTGCCATATGAAACTCAACTTTGAAAAGTTGTAATTTTATTGGTCCTTCCTTTATGGGTGTTATAAATAAAATTCAAATGCCCTTCTCACCTAGAAAGGAGAGGTATATGATGCATGATGCAATCCTAACATTGAAGTTGTGGATGCATCCACCAAGAAATTGAGGCCTTCTTCTTTGTAATCTTATTTTCCCTTTGAGGTCGCATTTTGGTATGCTAATGCCTCGAGCCGTTCGGCGGTCGACTGTAGAGAATAGAATACCGCGACAATATCCGGATAGTGAGTGTGATCCGTCGAGCTTTGTGGATCCCACACGAGATCTCTTGTATGATTTTATTGCGGTCAATAATTTCCATGCGATTAAAGGTGTAACTCGTTAGGAGAGGTAGAGGGATCTTGTGAAATGTACTAATACTCACAAAGTGACAATCTCTTATGCACATCTAATGAACACTTATCATAGTTGTCTGAGTATCTATATTTCAATAAGCAGCACCGTGGGAATTTTTTTATCCGATTCTTTTGATCTTAAAAATACTGATTTTAAGAATGAATGATTGCCCATCTCCAATTTTTATTGTGGCAAAAATGTGATAATTCGAACTTTAGATTTTGAGCGAGTAACCTTGCGGAATCTATCGGGTTGAATTTGATTAGATGCTGTGATAATACAAACTGTGAGATTATTATAACAACAGCTTTAAGCCAAAAGTCAAACGTTGCAAACCTACTAACTAATTGTTTTTAATCTGATACAAAAGCTTCAAAATTATTCGGCTATCCCAGAAATCCCAGACGAGTCATCATCTTATCCATAGCCAGAGGATCTCCCTCTCTCTCTCTCTCTCTCTCTTTCTCTCTCGCGGCATCTCGGCTTTGGAATATCTACCTCCTCTCAGACCGACCCAGAAGCCTTATCTTCGTTGGCTTCTCTCATCTCTTTAGTAATTTCGTCTCTTGTTTCTTCTGGAAACACCCATTTTCCATGTCTTTGTAGCACCTTGGAAGCTCTTTTCTTCTGCACGCTCTCTCATGGCAGCAATCATATCCTGCCACTACCGCCACTCCTGCTCTTCCCTCGTCACCTCGAAGCGGATTGGCTCAAAACTACCCACAAATTGTTTCGTCCATCTGAGCACACAGAGCAACAATGTCGCGTTGGTCAGGCAGTTTGTGCCCCGGTGTTCTTCTAGCCCAAGCGGTCGTGGCCAATGGCAACCTCATCAGAACAGGGAGGTGGGTTCGATTAAAGATTGTTGCTTTCAGAAGTTTTGAATTTTCACATAGTAGTCTTCGTTAGGACGCTCGTTCGACATTTTCCACCGGGTAACTGTGGCATTTTGACCTCCAATCTGTTTGCTGGCACTGGTTGGGTTATGGTATAATGTTGGTTCTTAGATTGGATCGTGTTCATGGATTTGGGAAAAGCGCCAGTCGGAATGAATAATTGCTGGCTGTAATCTTACTTCAAAGGAAGGTCTCATATTCGTTAATTTCTGCAACTCCCTTTGAGAATCCAATGTCTTATGCTGGTTTCGCTAAAGAAAGGTTTTGAAATTTTGAGCAGAAAGGGAGATCATTTTCCTTGAGAGAATGTGCGATATCTATCGCTTTGGCAGTTGGATTGGCGACGGGAGTGCCTTCGTTGGATATGTCTACCGGCAATGCTTATGCTGCTAGTCCTGCTTTGCCTAATCTTTCTGTCTTAATATCTGGCCCGCCGATTAAAGACCCTGAGGCTTTGCTAAGATATGCTCTTCCCATTAATAATAAGGCCATAAGGGAAGTTCAGAAGCCGCTCGAGGACATCACAGATAGTCTCAGGGTTGCGGGGCTCAAGGCACTTGACTCCGTGGAGAGAGTAAGAAACCAAAGCAAGACTTCATTTTGATTTTACTTGGCAGTTTGCAAAGTTTCTTTTGTTTCTTCAGTTCTTAGTTTTAGAAGACCTTGAAATGAATATTATTGATTATGAATCTGCTATGAAAATTATAGAATGTGAGGCAAGCATCTCGAGCGCTCAAGCAAGGTAGAAATTTGATTGTATCTGGCTTAGCTGAGTCAAAGAAGGACCATGGAGTGGAGTTGCTTGACAAGCTGGAAGCTGGAATGGATGAGCTCCAACAGATTGTAGAGGATAGAAATAGAGATGCTGTAGCAGGCAAACAGAAGGAGCTGCTTAACTATGTTGGAGGGTGAGTTAAACAATATGCCATCCTTCACACCTTCACGTTTTTTCTTGTTGGGCAAAGTCGAGTATTAGTTGATGAAAAGACGCAGAAGATTGATCTACGTCAATAGTCCGTCCTAGAAGAAGAAATTCTTAGACTTTGGCGCAGCTTGTGTGCACAGTAAGTTCACCAAATAAAAATTTCAACCTTGCTAATCTGGGATGATGAACCTGATATCGATTCTTAATGGCGGCATACTCATAGTTGTAGAGTCCTTTTTTTTTCCCGTTATATTTTTGAAGGTTTTTTTATACTTAGCCACTTGTGGGCCTTAGTATATCCATTATTTACCTAATAAAGAAAAAAATGTCAATATTGCTATGTTTTGCCTTAATATATCTACTATTTACCCAAAAAAGCAAAAGAATGTCAATATTGCTTTGTTAGCTTGAAAGATGGAAGGATCATGTGAAATTAATCCACTCAAGAGGTAAATCCTTCTCATAGATACCCTTGTCATTGACTGCAGCTGAGATCTTCCTGGGGCATTGGGTTTCTGCAGTGTTGAAGAGGATATGGTGGATGGCTTCCCTTATGAAGTTCCTGAAGAATACAAGAATATGCCTCTCTTGAAAGGCAGGGCTGCCGTGGATATGAAGATCAAGGTCAAGGACAATCCCAACCTGGAGGAGTGTGTGTTTCGAATAGTCTTAGATGGTTACAATGCACCTGTCACTGCTGGGAATTTCGTGGATTTGGTAGAGAGGCACTTTTACGATGGCATGGAAATCCAGAGAGGTAAACTATAGCCTTCCAATCTTCTATTTAATCTTTCACCAAAAGGGGGAAAAACAAAGCCTTTTGGAACTACTGTTGAACACGCTGCTTTCTAATTCAACTTAGATGGATATGGTCACAAGAAAAATTTGTTATACTCATTGTTGCTTACATTCCAGTTAACTTCATCCTGTGGACTGGCGACATGTTCAGGAGAACTGCGTTACCCCTGAGACTAGCTTAAGATCTAGCAGCAGCAAATATGTTAGCTAGGATAATTAACAATCTGTAGCTAGGAGACATATCAATTTTCCTTGGATAACCTGTTCTTATAGAGGCTGATGCAAGTCTTTTTCGTTTCCTCCAGCCGATGGATTTGTTGTTCAAACAGGTGATCCCCAAGGTCCTGCTGAGGGTTTTATTGATCCTAGCACTGAGAAACCCCGGACGATACCTTTGGAGATCATGGTGGATGGGGAGAAAGCGCCAGTATATGGAGCAACACTTGAAGTAAGTCTCTCTATCTGTGAAAAGTTCATAGCAAAAGGAATGAGAGTGAAGGAATAAGAAAGCGCCAGTAGATGGCTTGGCTGTTTTTCTCCCATGTGAATCTTATTGATCAATTGGCAGAAGAAATATTGAAAAGGAATGTAAAACTTCTTGAAGTGAGCAAGAGAAAGACCTCGCATGCCTTTTGCATGATCAAACCTTTGTTGAGTACAGTGTAATGTAAACAGGGAGTGGTTGTCCCACTGCATTTTACTCAGTGAACCGTCACTCAATTTGAACTAATCGATGAGATGAATTTTTTTGGCTAATTGTACAACTGTTGTAACTCGATGCTTTTCATCTTACAGGAGCTGGGCCTTTACAAGGCTCAAACAAAGCTTCCATTTAATGCATTTGGGACAATGGCCATGGCCAGAGATGTAAGATTTACTAGCTCTACATGGCTTTGCTCTACCGTTTGGTCATTCTGATAAAATCGGATGGATTTCAGAAAATCTATGTTCTGTGTATTTTCTCACTTGACAGGAGTTTGAGAACAATTCCGCATCAAGTCAGATATTTTGGCTGCTAAAGGAAAGTGAACTGACCCCTAGTAATGCGAATATATTGGATGGGCGGTACGCGGTTTTCGGTTATGTGACAGAAAATGAGGATTACTTAGCAGATCTTAAGGTTGGTGATATCATAGAGTCGGTGCAAGTCGTCTCAGGCCTGGATAATCTGGCGAATCCTAGCTACAAGATTGCTGGCTAGGGTTCTTCCTTTTCTCTTCTTTTTCCAATATCGTCTGTTTGGACACTTTCCTTTAGAGCTTGTATGACTCCAACATGTAGTAGTTTAAGGCTAATTCTTCTTTGTCTGATTCTTGTCATTTATGAGAGATAAATGTGTTATCCACATTGAGAATGTATTCTTTTTCGGGATTTGCATCTATACCAAATTCGGATCTACTAGTGGAATACAGTTCGTGCAAGGAATTGCTGGATGAAACTGGCAATGGCAAGCTTTCTTCTTCTCACTGTTGAATAGGATATGACCCGTAGAACTCCGGTCAGCGGTTGCAATGAATTCCTCATATTCCGACATATGTTGGACAGACTTATTCATTCTTTTGAAATCTTGTGAGATTCTCGAGATTGACTTGATCTGATAAAATAAGTTGTGACAATATTGTTTAGCTTTTCATTCCTTATATTTTTCGATATCTCTAGTAGCTTTGGTTTTTGGGGACTAGTTTGGCCATGGTTATAAATCGCTGTCAAATTCAGCTCATCCGGTCAACTTTTATCAGTTAGCGTTGAAGTGGTAATTTTTAATAATAATTTATTTATTTTTCAAATATTTTCTTTGTTCAAAGAAGAAGAAGAAAAGAGGAGATGAATGAATTGTCTAACCCTCTATGTTAGCATGCTCTCTTATTTATAATGATAATGAGGGTACATAATAATACGGTGGACATTCCTACACATGATAATAAATAATAATATAATAACTCATAACATCCTTCCTCAAACTGAGGGCCTGAGGTGTATATATCAATTATGCCTTACTGGCCAGCTAAAGACTTAATAAACACATTTGCTAGCTGATTCCAGTACAAACATGTGAGGGAGTGATACTACCATGCGTAAGCTCCTGTTGAATGAAATGGCAGTCAATCTCAATGTGTTTTGTTCTCTCACTAAAGACAAGATTTGAAGCAATGTGAATTGCTGAACTACTATCACACTATAACGAAGTAGGACCACTTGACCTATATTTGATCTCTTTTAGAAGATGTCTAGAACACATAATGTCTACAATGGCTGCAGCAATGGCTCGATACTTTGCTTCAACATTACTCCTCGCAATAATGTCATGTTTCTTACTTTTCCATGAAATTAATTTTTTTTTTGTCTAACATGAAACTAAATTACCACCAACATACAAAGCATATCCAGAGGTAGACCGCCTTTCAGCAAGGCAACCAGCCTAATCAGCATCAGTATAACACTTCATGCGAGCGTAACCATGAGCAACAAAAACAATTCCCTTGCTATGATTACCTTGAAGATATCTCAGAATTCTCAAAACAACAGCTCAATGTGATTGTCTATGTGATGCCATAAACTGACTAACTATACTAACCGAATATGCAAGATTAGGCCTAGTCATCATAGTGAGATAGTTTAGTTTACCAAAAACACGTTGATATCTTTTAGGATGTTCAAACAACTCACCACGATCAGGAAGAAGCTTCAATCCCAATTCCATGGGCAACTCTGTTGATCGAGAGTGCTGCATGTTAAATTTAGCCAAAATATCAAGAACATACTTACTTTGTGACAAAGAAATACTTCATTTCTTCTAATCCATTTCGATGCCAAGAAAGTATCTCAAATCACTCAGATCTTTCATCTCAAAGTGAGTATGTAAATATCTCTTCAGTTTAGCAAAACCCTGCTCGTCATCCCCTGTCGAGACAATGTCATCCACATATAAATCCAGAAAGATACACCCAGTAGTAGCACGACGATAGAACACTGCATGATCCTTTTGAGACAGAAGCAAACCAAAATTCCGAACCACTGAGCTGAATCTGTCAAACCATGCTCGAGGAGATTACTTCAAACCATACAAAGAGCAATAAAGCTTACAAACTTTCCCTCCCTGAGCAACAAACCCTGGGGCTGCTCCACATAGACGACATCCTCAATAAGATCACCGTGATGGAAATCATTTTCGATATTCAACTGATGGAGAGACCAAGAATGCACAGTTACAAGGGATAATAAAAGGCGAATAGAGGCCATTTTTGTCATCGAGGAGAAGGTCTTAAAGTAATCAAGACCATGAGCTTGAGCATAACCCTTAGCAACCAACCAGGCTTTCAGACGAGCAACAATTCCATTAGGATTGACCTTTACGGCAAATACCCAACGATAGCCAATAACTTGAGCACCAGCAGAAAGATCAACCAAAGGCTAAGTCTGATTACGTTGGAGGGCACTCATTTTCTCCTTCATAGCCAAACACAAATCTGCATGCTGAAGAGCCATGGAAACCGAAGCAAGTAGGAAAATAGTATCAATATTAGCCACAAAAGCTGACAAACTCATTGATAGACACTTGTAGGAATTTGTATAAAGAGGGCGATCCCTGCAAGCACTGTTGTAGCTCTTACGAAGAGCAATAGGCTGCTCGGCTGTATCAGTCTCAGTAAGTGGATCAGCTATAGAAGAAACTAACTTAACAGGAGGATCCTCCATTGCAGAGATTGGCTCAGAGGGAGAATTGTCAATGGGGGCAGTGTATAGTGAAGACGGTGGAGAGATAACTGGACGAGAATAGACAAGGATATGGTTAAAAGATGTGGACTCGGACAAATGAGGGACTGGATCAGATGAACTAGAACCAGTTGCAGAAAAGCAAGGCTGAGACTCTATGAAGGTGACATGACGAGAAGTGAGCATTCTTCCTAAAGTAGGAGAATAGCAACGATAACCCTTTAACACTCGTGAGTAACTAAGGAAAATACATTTGAGTGCACGAGGATCTAATTTTGATATACTCGGACGATCATCACAGACAAAAAAAAAAAAATACACCCAAACAGTTTAGAAGAAAGAGAAAAGAGACTGCGATCAAGAAAGAGGAGCCCATGTGGAGTATTACCCTCGAGAGAAGATGCATGCAATTAACGAGATAGCATGCTGTAAGGACAGCATCACCCCCAGAATTTATGTGGACCAAACATATATATTAGAAGAGCACGAGCAACATCTATAACATGGTGATTCTTCTGCTCAGCAACACCATTTTATTGAGGTGTACGAGCGCATGAAAGACGATGGCGAATACCATGAGAACGAAGAAATTGATGGAGATGATTTGACATATATCCCCCCCTGCGATCAGATTGTAAAGCATGAATGTTATGATGGAATTAAGTGTGGACAGAAAAATAAAAAGTCACGGAACACAGAAAATAACTCAGAACATTCTTTTATTAAGTAAACAAATGACATTCTTGTGAAATCATCGACAATGAAAACAAAATAACGATAACCAAATGATGACACAACAGGACTAGGTCCCCACACATCAGAATGGATCAAGGCAAACGAAGTAGTTGCTCATTGAGATACACTTGGTGATAAAGAAACACAACTATGCTTTGCAAGCTAACAGAACTCACAATTTATTGTAGGCACCGAACGAAAATGAAGAAGCAATGATTGCAACATAGACAGAGAGGGATGACCCAGACGTTAATGAACGTCTAAAACATCTGTCTCTTTCATTACCGCAACTGGAATAGACGTTCTATCCAGCTGGTAGATCCCACCATTGACACTTCTCTTACTGATAGTCTTCCGCGTCGAGAGATCCTACAAAACATAATAATCATGGTAGAAAGTCATAGAGCAATTCAAATCTCGTGTGATACGACCAACAGATAACAAATTAAATGGCATGCCATGAGTATATAAAATAGAAGATAAGGAGATCTCATCTGAAGGTCGTGCAACTTCGTGTCCCCAAACCGTCAAGGATGACCCATTCGCAATAATAATATGGCGTAACAGAGATGAAGATTGATATGCAGTAAGAATACCTCTATTATCCATCATGTGAGCACTTGCATCATAATCAATAATCCAATCAACAGATGGAAGAGCTGCACATGCTGAGGTAGATGAATAATCAGATGACTGCCGTAGCTATGCAATAGAAGCAGACGCAATCCGATTACCTGAGGTCTGAAACTCCAAGTAGCGAGAATACTCCTCCAGACTCATTGTGATCACCTTTTGGTCTATAGGCACACTCTCAAACGCAACATGAGCAGATGTAGTTGGTGAACCAGAAGCCATCTGTGCAGCTTGTAATTTTCGACAATAGATGCGAAGATGTCCAACAATACCACAATAATTGCAAGTACGAGTCTCCCGACCATGACCAGCACTACTACTATGACCTCTCCCTTGATCACGGCCTCCACCACCACAGCCACGTCCTTTATTCATATATAGAGCAGCAGCCTGATCACCAACCTCTGAGGGGGCAGTTCTAACCTCTTCACGACTCGTAATACGAAGAACACGTCAATGAACTTTTCAAAGAGAAGGAACTCGAGCATCTGAAAGGATTTGTGATCGAGCGGTGTCAAACTCAGCTCCCAGCCCATTAAGATAGCAAGTGACCAGAAACAGATTTCGTTGTTCTTGAAAAATAGGCCAACTAGATATAAACAGGACTAACCGATCAAACTCATTAGCAAATGATTTAAAATCCTCATAATATCCCTACAGAGGCCGACCAACAGGAGCCGACTTTAACAACATACAAACAACATCATAAAGTCGCGAAAAATCATTCGGAGAGGAGTATAAATCCGACAAAGTATCCCATAACTCCTTAACACTATCAGTATTACTAACAACGGTCTGGATAGAAATATCTATAGCATTTAACAATTAACTATAAATGCGACAATCAACAATGTGTCATTCATCATAAGTCGAGTCATCCTCGCTCGGAGGAAGCTAAGTAAGATGATGAGATAATCGTTGTCCGTGCAAATTCTTGAAGACATTCTTCTTCCAAAGTATGTATGTAGACTATCCCGTCAAAACACATTCGACGAACTTAGACGAAGTAGATATAAAGGTTGGAGCTTATGACTACATCCTATCAGATCCAGTCGCACCGGATCTATTCATGGCTAATCTAATCTTATCGGATATAGTAGCATCAGCTATTGGAGTCTCTGTATTACTCGGCATAATGATGAGTACTTAATCTAGACACACTAAATTAATAAGAAAATCGCAAGCTTCATCGTTTCATAGATCTGGACATGCAAATCAGATCCGGACAGCCTTCATGAGTAAAAGAAAATGATCCTTGATCAGATCTGGATTATATCTAGAAGAAGAGAATGGTCGAGATCGAGAGAGAGAGAGAGAGAGAGAGAGAGAGAGAGAGAGAGTATTATTTTTTGATAAAAAAAAGTTTAGAATTGAATTGAAACAATTAAAATAAAATAAATTATTATTTTTTGATAATTTTTCCGTTCTAAACTCGATTCAAGAATCTCGGACTTTTTGCTGTAGACATGAGGTGATGTCCAACAGCAAGTTGTTTCACATCTTAAACCATGAGCCCGAAGCAGAAGTTGGCACATCCTAGTAAATATCAAGAACACGTGAAAGCCATAAGGTTTTGGGTCAATAAATGTTTTCTTTATTGCCCATAACAATAACTACTGTCAGTTTCGTGAACGGATCCCCTGCTTGTATGGCAGGGGATCCGGATCCGTTAGTTTCCCCCCTCAAATGGAAAGTGGTAGCGAGGAAGAGCAGATCAAACTTTACTGGATCCATAACTCAAGAATAAACATAGGATTCTTGACCTACTTGAAACAAAATTAACCCAAAAAAAAGAGAAAAAGAAACATAAGAACATGATATCTAAGCCTCCAACCAAATGCCCTCAGCCCGTGCACTTCCCCCTCTTTGATTCTATTACATACAGATCAAATTCCCGATGTTCTCCTGAGATCCTCGGACTGTCCCTTAACTCAGGCATGGCTGCACCCACACCAATCAGGGACCTCGGTATCTGCGGAAACAGAAGCAACCCTGCGGCTGATCGAGAGGGATCATACCTCCTCCTTTCGAGGTGTCGATGGCCTCCAACATGGCGACCACCTCGTCCATTTTGGGTCTCTTGTCAGGATTAGCATCCCAGCAGCGTTTCATGACATTGGCAAGCGAGCTCGGACAACAACGTGGGATCTCCGGCCTCAAATTCTGTTGATCCATGCAAAAGTTTTAAAAGTTCTCATCTTTGGATCTAATGCTATATTTGTCCAAATCAGCAGAAGAAAACCAAGTAGATTAAAATTCTCACAGGAGTCGGTGTCTTTAAGAAACAGCGGGAAAAATAATTTAATGAGTCCAACAATTAGTGGTTTCTGTCCAAATTTTCCAATCTTAAAACCGTGGCTTTTCGAAATGCCTCTTCTGATTTGTAATAGCAGTGTCAATGTCTCTGTATCACAACGGGCAAGCTAATAGCAAGCACTAAAGGCAGGAATCTGTACTGTCTAATTTATCGTGTAACATTGCATAGCACTGACCTGACGGACAACAGCTGATGTCACTTCTGAAAAGCTGAGATCAGGATATGGCATATCACAACAGTATATTTCCCACAAGCAAATACCGAAGCTATATACATCACACTTCCTGTTATAAGGGCTACCATTGAGAACCTGCAAGTCAAAAGTCACAAATTTTGGATTAGATGTGAATGCTTCTGAAGAGTTGGACAAAGCAAACAAGACGCCAACTGGAGCTAGCTATAGCTAACATTTATTAACAAATAATTAAAAGCTTAACGCGCATCTGTCAACTATAGAAGGGTCTCGGCATCTGTTGCAGTTTTCCTATCCCAAGCTTAGTTCTTTCCTTTTCCCTCCCGCCAGAAAAAATGGACAAAAAATATTTGCCGCAATGGTGCGCGGGCTTGAAAATCTAACTAGAAGATCCAGGATTATGAAAACTCAACCAGAGAAACTGCAACCAGTGGAACAGAGAAAAGAACGAAGAAACCGCTGACGATTCTGATGTGGTTAGCTATGATTCCATTTATAAAAGTGAACCAACATCCAAGAACAGATCAAATCAAGGTATGGAGAGCCTCGAGGTCTGTCTAAGCTTATGCATGTACTACCGAGTAAAATTTCCTTCCATCATTTAAGCACAAGTTATCATTCAAATGAAACACTTGGGTAGAACATGCTTCATATCTCTGAGAGAGAGAGAGAGAGAGAGAGAGAGAGAGAGACCTCTGGAGCCATGTAGCCAAGAGTTCCTGTCTCACCAGTCATGTCATGAGGATTGGAAGCCTCAATCCGAGCAACTCCAAAATCCGCTATTTTAAGAGTGCGCGTCTTGTCCAAGAGCATGTTTTCAGTTTTAACATCTCTGTGCACAATTTTCTTGGAGTGCAGATAGCTCAACCTGTAAAAGCAATTGAATGAAACCGAAAGAGTTTAACCAATATACGAAACTGCACACAAACTGGAAATGCTTAAACAAATTGAACTCCAAAGATTAGATCCAAAAGATAAAAGAGCATAAGATCTCAACCCTCGTGCAAGATCAAGAGCCAGTTGGATGACTACTTTGAAAGCCAGTTTCTTCCTTCGGTTCTTGATGAGATAAGATTTTAGAGCACCCCCAGGGCAATACTCCACAACAACACAACAAAGGTTACTTGGCATGCCAATATGACCATTCTCAGTTTGTATATGTAAATCTGATGTGCCCATGGTCGCCCCTATGAACTGCCAAAGGGGAAAAATGAGAAAAAACAGCGTTGAGCACATGATTTGTTGGACTTCTTCCAAAGCATTCAAAAAATGACATATTTCCTTCATAATAAAGGTCTCAGAAACTATTCATCAACATATGCTGTCCACCACAAAAACTTAAGCAAGATTTGAGGAATCTCATTTTGGAAGGTCAAAATTCTTCAAGAGGTGAAGTAAAGGAGTGGAGGGATGTCATAACATGACCACAGTTCATGTGGATTGCATTTTAAATAGTACTCAAGTATAGGCAATTGACTGAATCTCAACTCAACTCATTTGGGATGTTCTCACAACATAACCATGAGCTCCCAACAAAGCATAGCAGCTATACAAAAGTGAGCAATGCTAAATAGCAGCTATACTACCACTGTCACAAGTCCCTAAATTGCGATAAGTTTATTTTGGGTTCACACAATTATCCAGTGAGAGATGAATCTAAACCTAACACTAGCTAGTCACAACCCATCTTGAAAGCATGTGGACTGTACTTCCAAGAGGAGTATGAACATGTAGTTTATCAGGGGCAGGACATAGCAAACCAGTATCTGCATCAGACTTCTGACCAAAAGAAAAAGTATCCGCGGTAGACTTGCACCAGTAATCCATGAAGTGTTCAATAATCAACAAGAGTCACAACATGTTTTATCTCTTACAACTTGTGCTGCAATATCATAAGATTTGTGGTTCCTCCCAACCCAGATAATACCTTAGTCACATTTGGATGCTCCAGCTTGTGCCAAACAGCAACTTCTTGTGTAAATGCTGCTCTGAGGGAAGCTATTTCAGCCTCTGATCTGTGTCCCTCTTCCCCCCAGTCAAGAAGTTTGACTAGGCATGGAGAAAAAGAGTAAAGGTCACTCATGTACAGCGAAGTCAGCATAATCGCAGAGCAGGTAATTTAATCAGACATGCATCATCTTTTATATAGGCGCAGCGCAGAAAGAAGCTCAGTATCCAGAGTTAAGCAACAACATTGATATTATGGTTTCCGTTTATAGAGGGGTTGGATATAATCCCACATCTCGTTACAAGTTATAAGCTAGTCCATGGTTTCCGAGTGACAATTAATTGATAAGCAGATATCACTAGCTGTGCCAAAAAAATCAAAATTTACAGAACACCCATACTCCTAGTATGTATTCAAGCTGGAGATTAAGTGCAGTTCCTTGCATCAGTTTCACTGATGTGAAAAGGAGCCATGGTGATGCAAGGTTTCATAAGGGCAGTCAAATTTGCATTTGGGAGCAAAACACTATTAACAATTTCAGTTTAGTCACCTTAACTTTTTAGAACATTACTTTTTTATCCAAGGAGTGAAGGGATGAGACATCAGTGACCATCAGAACACATTAAAAGTGGGGGAAAAGAAAGGGAAAAATAATGCAATTAATGCACCCAACTGCCTAACTCAAGAAAATCTCGTGAGTCACGGATAACAAAGCTGACCACTACAGACCACTCATAAATAATTTTTGCAGCAAGATGCAGGAGAGAAAGAAAAGATCCTTTCCCAGCGATTTTTCTCGATGAACTGCAGAAATGAAGCTTGGAGCTGCCAGAGTAAGCACACGTAAAGGATGATGTGAGAAAAATGAAAAGGAAAGGCTTATGACCTGAACTTGGAAGAAATCTCTTAGTCACTACTCACTCGAAGGTCGCAAAAATCATATCATCACTCCTAAGAGAGTGTTCCTTGGTTGAGGTTTCAAACAATGAGCTTAAACTTGCCCTCTCAGCACTAATCAGAGAGTCTACGAAAATGAACAACCCCATATCATCTGAGCTAAGAGAAAACTTGCAGGTCTCCATAATGGGCAATAAACAGTAATGGGTGTTCTTTTTTCAACGAAGGGAATCAACTTTTTCCGAAATGTGAAGCTCAAAGCCAGCAAAAGAGCCCCATATACAAAGAGAGGAAGTAAGGACTGTTTCGAATACCAGCGACGTCTTGGCCGTCGTAAATGCCACGATGAACAGTGCCGAAACTGCCGCGAGCGATGACGCTCTTGATTACGAGTTTGGACGGGTCAATCTCCCACTCCTGCCTGTTCGCGGCGCGACTCCCGCCACCACCGTTCGCGGGCCTCGTCGCTAATGCATCGCTCTCTTGCCTGCCGTCGCTGTTGGCGCTGTTGGTATCGGCGTTCTTGTTCTTCTCCATTGTCCATGCTCTGCTCAGGTGCCTCTGGAGTTGCTCGTCCAGGCTCTTCAGATCTATCTGATCTGCTCTCACGTACCCTCCTCCACTCTCTCCCTTCTCCTTCATCTTCGCCCTCTGCAACCCCCTCTCTGTCCCTCTCTGGTAATGCCGAAGAGACGAGAGCAGAGTTTAATGCAGGTGGGTGTGTAGGGAGTGTGTCGTTTGTGCGCGCGCGCGCCTCTTTGGCTGTGTTGGGTGCGTGTGCAAGTGCTTTTCGTACTGCTGATACTGCAACGGATTGTTGATGATGATGATGATGGTTATGACTATAATTATTAGGATTTAGCTTGGGTTTTCCAAGTACTCTCTTCCTTTTCGTCCTGCTGCTGCTCCATCTACAGCACAGACACACACAACACACACTCTCTCTTATTGTCTCTCTTTCTCTCTCATCTCCATCTCTGTCATCCATGTGGGCACATGGATTTTGCCTGAACACGACGTGTTTTTCTGACCCACCTCTCTCTCTCTCTCGTGCTTCTTGTTGGTCCTTGAGAGGATCACGGTCAATGTACCTTTTCATATTTTTTCTCAAAACTGTTCATTTATCTTTGTTCTGTAGGAGAAGCCAGTCCCTTTCGGACATGGGGCTGTGTCCTTTCCTGCCATCGATGGTACCGGCAGCCGTTGAAAGCAGGGGAGGTTGCGAAAGGTAGTTGGATTCATTACCCCTTTCTCATAAAGCGAAAATGGTAAAACAGGGATGGATCACCATGGCCGATGATCCTTGAAAGTTGATATTGAAAGTTTCACATCTCTGTGAGATGTGCCATTCGAGCTACATTTATCGGCTGCAAGGTTAATCGAAGCTAACAAGTTACGGACCAAGGTTGTCCCATCCGCGAAAATAAGTCTCGTATTGTCTCGGCAACCAAGGCCGATGATATTAAGTTTATGACTTCATTTACCATCAAATCAGTATCCTAAATGATGTGGCTGATAGCGAACGAATAATTAGGCAAACGAGCCTTTAATATTCAACAACAATCTGTCACATTGTTTAACATATCAATTTCGTAATCTAGATTTGGTAGGCATACCGCATCTCTTTAAATTGTTGGAGATAGGTTTAGTGGCCTTCACGAGATGCCCGACCACAATTTTTCGGGGATATTACGAAAAACGTCTTAAATCTATTGCAATTATGTCAAATCAGTCATATTTTTTTTTTTCAATAGGGTGTTAAACCTTTTGCATTTTTGTGGGTTCATCTTGAAAAATTACTTATGAGTTATGGCACCAAAAAGACTTTTAGATTGAATGGTGTGGTATAATCAAGTACGTACTTTGCCACCATGAAGAGTAATATTCATCCTGATGACTACTGATACGTGGAATGTGTAGTATCAGAAGTGATAATGTCTGCACGACTGCAGTAAATTTCGTTGGAAACTGATCCAACGCACATGTAATTCGCGAAAGATGGCCTCATCCCGTCATCGATCCAGGCTCCATGTGATCGTTCATATCAAGCAAAGACATACTGCTATTTAGGTGGGTCTATGCTGGCCTCAATACTTATCTCTCTTCTCTCTGTCAGTGATCACAAAATCTTGAAAGAGTTATCTAGGGTTTGGATCTTGTCCATTTATGTCTTCGAAAGCAAATGAGGAAGATGAGCACAACATGTGAACCTGCAATATCTTCAGCAGTTTGTGCTGCTCAGTACGAGAAACCCCCCGCGTCGTATAGGACTCGTTTCTGCTGTCCTCAAGCTTCGTGCAGCTCGGTACGAAACGCATGCGTCGTGAGCTAGGAAACCCTTCTTGTCTTACGTCGTGGTGTGGTAACCAAATTCGAAGCGTTTGCAAAAAACCAAGAATGATCATGAGTTTGGAAACCCTAAAATTTTAGCAGGGGAGTTCAACTGGGGAAGGGCCTAACCCTCGGACACAAGGCATTTTGTTTAGGGGATGGCCGATGATTTTCCAACCATTTTTCCAATGCATGAACCCCGACCGAATCATGCTTGCAGCAACTCATGGCCGGGCCATCATCAGAAGCTTTAAGCTCATAATTCAATTTAGGGAAAGAGAAATTGGAGGGAATAGCAGAACCATATCCTACTAATGTAAGATCTGCAGCATGATAAGTTTTCCTGGTGATGTTGCTCTACTTTGTCTTCCATCTCATACCAAACACATTCACAGTCCAATCGAAAATACCGAGACAACCTTAGAGAACCGACTCCAATTTGTGAAAATCGACGTGTCTAGACAATCAAAAAGAGTGTACATGTAACACTTATCTCGGCGATCCAGGAGACAATAGAAAATCCGGGTTTCAATGAATTTATCTTAATATGAACTCTTGCAAGTTGCAAGCCATACTTGTGAAAAGCAATTTCATGGCATCCAAAATTCCAAATCAGCAGCACTACCATCCACCCGTTACTCTGCATAGCTTTGGACCTTGGTGTGTGGTGGGGAGGGGATCAAACCATACCAAAAAGCAAAAGTAAGTTCCTTGATTTTTATTTCATTTCAATGAGGCGAGGCAAGGAGTTCTCAAATGCTTGCCTTTGCTAAATTTGGGGAAGTTCCTTGATTTGATTGCATCAGCAATTGCACCAAGTACAATACGAAAGGAAGGTGCAAGTAACTCTAGCCAATAAAAAAAAAAAAAAAGGAGGAAAAGAGGTGGCATTACTTGGGGAAGGTTGGATATGGAGAAAAACAGATAAAAAAAAAATCCATTTTTGATTCGGGCAATGAATATGGAAGCTCTATTCCCTCCACCTTAATTGGTAGCGCTTGATTTAATTTTACTGATCCGCACTAAACTTGAAGGGGGCTTCATTATTGGGGTGCGATTCATAATCCTCATCGATAGGAAATGATCCCGCTTTCTGATGAGCTAGTGAGGGTCTAGGGTAGGCGCGTCGGCGGGGGTTGTAGGGGCAAACCCTCATAGGGCTTCTATGGTTTGAGCCCATATTTTATTGATAGTTTGAGCTTGAGCCTATGAATAGCTACTGCTTCTATATAATATTTTGTTCTCTGCAATTCTTCTGCAATATGGGGGCTTGGGCAATAAGGTTCCTTCTTTCTTTCAGATGCATTCCGAGGAACTCTGTCTCCTTTTGAGCAATGATCAATTTCTTCTGGGAAAGCAAGATGCCATGATTCTGAACAATCTAGTTGCAACAGAGATTTAGGAAGTGCTAATTATAGTGAAATGCTCTACTGGGCGTGATCCTATTTTAATGGTGAAGGGGGGTAAAACCTCAGGTCTCGATTTCCTCTCCCTCGCTTGGTTCAATCAATATGGAATTTGCAGATCATCCACGCAAGCACGGATGATCAAGCTAGGGGTTGCTGCTCAAAGCGGGGTCAATGCCCAACGGCTACGCCATGCATGTGAAGAGGAAAGCCTGCAATTTTTGACTTCAAACGAGGCATCAAAAGAAGAGGCTAGCCTCTCTTGGAGACCTCCACTTGAAAAGAGGGTCACGGGCGGGTGGATCTCCCTAAGCCTAGTGGTGTTCTCGTGTCGAGACGACCATGGCCATTACATATGGAAAGCAAGCCCCACGAGCTGTCCATGTGAATCGATCCAATTAAGCTTTGGGAGTACGAAAGAAATGTACAGAGACAGTAGTGCGAAAACAAGCTCACGTGTTCGACTATCTCGCGTCGATTTTTTTTTTTTTTTTTTTTTGTGGTTACAAGCGCAACACAGTCTGTAATTCTTTGCAACTTGCCGGCATGAAGCCGGAACCGCTAGTGATTGCTGGTCGGCCACATGGTGGTGATCTCCTTCCCGAGTCCTGAATTGTATACCACCGCCGGTCGATTACGGGAGTTGGCCCCCGACTTTACGGTTCTTTCAAAAAAATATAAAAAAAAAACGATAGTCCATCCTCATGATAGTCATGAAATGAGATTGCGCAACAAAAATTTTCAAATCCCTACTCTACTACATTAGGAATTGGATGATTGGAAAGCTAATAATTGTCGAGAAAAAGCGGTGGAACATGTCGTTTAATTCGAAGCAGAGCGAAGATCATGGGGCCCTCGTCAGTTCCTTTGAGTCTCATTCTTGCCGGTACTCCCTGTTGGAGGTTAGGGTTTGAGAGAGTAGAAATGGTTTTGTCTGCTTGAAGTATTACACCAAGAGACGTCAAATTTTGGAACACTCAACAGTGTTACCTCTAGCGTAGGAAACCCTAGAGTTATGTGCAAGCTAGACAGGATACCTAACGAGTAGCTCCAACACTGCGTGGGTCGATACACACGATGCCTAGTATCCAGAGGAGGAGGATTGAGGTGGTCATTTAAGTGGACTCGGGTCAGGCCGCTACGTATGGCCTAACTTGTTTGTCCAAGCCCCTCCATAAACAAAACATGTACGTGGGGATGGGGATCTTCAGAACGGGCTAGCCGCTCTTATCCAGACCTGTCCAAATCAGTGGTACAGGCCCATTTAGTTTGGGCAGGCCCGTGGGTCGGTAAAATATTAAAAGATAGCCCAAAAACAAATATACCCGATCTGAAGGCAAGGCCCGGCCCGACCCGCTTGCTGTTCGCCACTATCTCTGCATATTAATCACGCAAATAAACGAGAGGCCAATATCACCCACTCAAACGAGTTTTAACTTCCGCTGTGCTCAGCAATGGTGGTTGTGACATCCACGCACACTCTCTACCCCTGCACATTCCTCTGCAAACCCATCTCGCCTTCCCTCCTCTACCTCCGCCAAGTCTGCGCGAACCCGCGAAGACCGAGCAGGACCAGAGCGATTGGCCCTCATGGGGTCTTGCCGATTAAGTCTTACATGGAGAACCGGGACTCCATCTCCGGTTTCGCCAACAAGGTCATCGGTTCTTTGCCCGTCGTCGGGCTCGTAGCGAGGATTTTCAGCGACGAAGGCGGAGTCGGCGGGGACATCATCGATTTCGCAGAGTTCAGGAGGCGGGTCGGGAAGAAGTCCACCATTGTCGATTCCCGAGCTTTCTACGAGTTTCAAGATCGTCGCGGCCGGGTAAGCTGATTTACGTTTTCTCCTGGAGTTCGGTGGATTAGTCTTCAGCTCTAAGTGTTGTTTTTCCGGGTTAGGATGTAGCGAGTAACCCTTTAAATTGATGAATCTAATGTATGGATTGAAATATTATGTTCTAAGTGCACTGTTTCGAATTGAAAGCTAACTTCGTTTTCGTTGAACATGGGTATATGTTGTTCGGAATCTTTTACTGGTAATAGAATGTTATACTGGTTTTGCACATGTGTTGTTGAGAGATATCGTCGGGCTATTACATGTACATGCAGCTGATATATGATAAGTTCAGTTGTTGGAGTAAGACTTGGTATAATTAGTGCATCTGAACGATCATGCCCGGGTAAAGGCTATCATGTAAAAGTTGGTTAAGTGATGGAAGTCTGAAACTTAAAGTTGCGAACTTGATTCAGGTGGGTGATGGAAAGTGTGAATAGTATTACCTGTGAACAAGGCAGAAAGCCAGGGGAATGTGACTAATGAGTAACTGATGACATTACTTCCCCATGCTGACACCATCTTAAAGTTGTGTTTTTATTTGGATTTTTAGTGTTCTTTTTGTTGGTGCCATGGTATTTCATGATTGTTGGGTATGATGGTATTGAGCCTAAGCTTGGGCTTGTTGGGTAGGCAGGGGATCCCCTGTATGTTCTGCTTTGCTGTTGGTTAGCAGCTGTCGGAGCTGGTCTTCTCAAATCTGAGGATATTTTGGGAGGCGTGGCCAGGCTGCGGCTTTCAAACGATATCGAGTTTGAAGAACAGAACTTCATCGCCTTGATGAACGAGGCAAGAGAGGTGGGTTTTCTCAATTTTAGATGGTTTCTTTATCAGACTGTTGTCAGCTGATGGATTATGATTCTGCATCCTAAAAGAGCAGATGCATTGATAGAGAAACAGCACATCTTGTTTTATTTGGTGGGAAATAAAATTTCCTTCTTTTGACTGTTAGTACTGATTGGAGATACGGTGAAGATTTCATTCCTGGCATGATTACTGCCATTGTTGTGGTTCTAGTAAATCTTACCATGTACTTGAAACTGTGCTAACCGATCCCTAAGGCGATTGCTCCATTGAATCACATTCTGGTTCTCTTCTCTGTTAAACTTTCTGGAGTCAAGACAGTATTGAGTTGAGCTGAAATTGTTCGAATCTTCCATTCTTTCACAATACTGAAATTTTTGGCGAAGGATTTCTGTTTATCTGACCACTTAACGTACGTGATTATTACTACATGAGCATTGGAGCTCCAACTGTCTTCTTGTTTTTTTTTTTTTTTCCTGTCGACATATTTGATACGAGGAAGCTTGGCGTTTCACCCTCTATCGGCTTCTTTTGTTTTGATTATGCAAGTCATTGCTCATAGTTTATTCATTCTGCAGAGAAGAGCAAAGTTAAATGCGTCAACCCCAAGTATCCCCATGGAGATTCGCGTGGAGAAGGCGCTGGAAGCCATTTATGTCTGTTGCTTTGGTAAGGATCCAATTGAGGAGGAAGATGAGCGACTTCTGCAAACCATGCTCAGCGTTGTCTTCCCGTTGGTCAAGCAGTCTCAGATACAGACGATAATCAGCGACTTGGCTAGAAAGGTAGCCGAAGGAGGCAATGAAGTTACGTTTCTGGAGGCGAAGCCCTTACCTAAAGAGGCCGCGGAGCTCCAAATGAAGGACCTCCAATTTCTCAGACAGAACAGCGAGGCTTGAGAATGTGAGGTGCAGCTGAGGAGAGATGGAGAGGATTGTAATTTTGGAGTCCTTGATGCGTTGTAATTAGCAACTACGCGCCTCTCACAGGAAGAAACCGGCAGCGCCAATCTGTTCGATGTTCACTCATCCTGCCAATGCATTGGAGAGCAGAATCTTGCGTAGAGTTTGTTCCGTGCTGCCTTTTCTTCCCTGTTGCTCTTGAGTGCTTGTAATTGTAATTTGATCGAAGTTGAAGGAGAACTAAGGGCGAGGCACCACGTTTCATATTACTGATTAACCATAACATCATCGGACCGTAGCTTGTTATGACACCTCTAGTCGACTCGTTGTGGACGAGCTCTGCGCTTTCATCGTATCGCTCAGCAAGTCCTGATGCACATATGCATGTATGCTCCAGCACGACTGTAAATCGTCACGGTTTCGTCTCCGAGAGTGGTGCAATGTCAGCTTACAGGGAGGGGAAGCATATGCAACTAGGTTGAATTTCGTCTCCGGCTGTAAATCGTCACGCTGTCTATATGCAACTAGGTTGAATTGGGCAAAGGGTGGGCTTTAGACGAGTTGGTCCTCGTACACTCCTCGCACACAGCCTTAAATCCATGGCCGATGGCCGATCTGATTCGTAATTAGAAATTTTGAAATATTTACATTCTTCATAGAAATTTGATGGGGCTGTACTCTATAGATTGGAATAGAAATCCAATTTGGGAAAATAATATAATCAATTGGTATTAGGATTACATGTGAAAAGGAGAAGCACGTTAAGGTAAGTTAGAAGAGAGAGCGCAATTACAGAACAAAGCGAGGTTGATTTTACGGATAATAATTTTGAGGAAGTTATTTTTTGAAACTTTTCGTGTTTGATTCACACAAAATAAATTAATTAAAGAAAATATTTTTCATCAATGGAAAAAACACATTTCAAAGTAGGGAAAATAATTTTCGTAAAGATTACCGAAACAGTCTCAAACCTGTTGCAATTATGCCAATTAAGTTATGACTTTTTTGCCGATTTTTTTTTAGTTCTAAACATTTGTGCTAATTCAATCCATTTGGTAGGCTGGCGTTGACATGGCGCTAACCGCGCTGATGTGGCCAATTTTTAGTAATATTCTAATGATAATTTAATTACTTATTATTTATTTCGAAGTTTTTAATTAATTTTTTTAGTTTTCTTTTCTTTTCTTTTTTTGTTCTTCCTTCTTTCTTCTGTTTGTGGCCGATGAGGGTCACCGCAACTTGTCGGGCCTCGCCCAGCCTAGGTGATGCCATGGTGGCCCTAGGCGAGGCTGGTTGGGGGCCCGGGAAGCCCTTGCCGGCCACAGGAGTAGTAGGAAATAAAAATAAAAGAAAGAAAAAATAAGAAAAAAAATTATTAATAAAAAATATTCACGTCAGTGCCGGCGATGCCACATCAATGTCAGCCGGCAAAGTGGACTGAATTAACACAATGCAAAAATTTTAGGACTCAATTAGAAAAAAATTAGGACCGAATTAAAACAATTGCAATAGATTTAGGACTTCTCGTTCACATTTATTTATTTTTTTAATTTTATTTATTTCATTTTTCCTTCTTTTGAGGCCTGTCGTGAAAAAGAAAAAGAAGAAATAAAAAATAAAAAAATAAATGATGGTATTTATTGGTAATCTTTTTTAGAAAATCAAATCAAAATTTTCAAATCAAACTATGAAAATATTACTTAGTTTATTTTTAGGCTTCAATGAAACATCGAAATTGTTAGACCAATATTGACACCTAAATTTTGAATTTTGAATTTTGAATTTATATTTAATCATTTATTTCCCATAAAAATCAAGAATTAATTCCTACAAAAAATAATCAGATCATTTTTCATATTTATTTTTAACATCATATTGCAATACATTGAATTTACATTTAATTGGACCGGCGGTGGATGAATTTAAAGGTGATGGTTATAAGGTTAATTTAGTTGATTGACTAAACTCATGAACATTGGAAATTCACCCGAGCTCTATTTTCTCAAATAATAGTCGAAATTGGTGGCTAGTAAACTGCATGGACATTGAGGTAGATTACTTCATGATTCTCAAAGGGTGGCGCTATTTTCACTCTCAATTTGGTTAAGATGCTCATCTTTTCAATCAATAGATCGAAATACTCTTCTTCCTCTTCAAGTTATTGTTTCTTTTTTTATCAACCTAACCAACGTAACTGCCTTTATTTCTATTTTCCCTTTCAAATATCAAATTCACAATATAAATGTCAAATTATACCCAATAAAATACCATTCTATAATGCATCATGTCATCATTTTTCCTAGAGAAGTTCGTTATAGTTAATTTACGGTCTCATGCTTTTAAATATAAAAGCTATATAAAAATGTTAGAAATTTCTAGTTATAACGGCTTATGAACACACAATTAACTATCTATTTTTTATGAAATAGTTTGAGAGAAACTTTATTTCAAAGTTGAAATTTAAAATTCAATATAATTATCAAGCATATTTTGATCTAGTGGGCAAATTTCATATATACTTGTAGGTTTCTAAAGTTACAAATCGCTTATTTGTGCTTTTTTTTAGCTTTCCACATTTTAATATGAATTGCAATATGGGGTTGAAAATTTATTTACACATTATGCACTTTCAAACCCGCGTAAGATTTTTCTAGGGGGAAATTTTAAGCATATTTTAAATTTTTTATCCACTTGCTATGAGATGAATTTACAATCGATACGAATTCCTTTCTTTATATCTAGATTTTTTTTTGGTCGAAATTGAAATTTATATATATCAAGAGTTGAAGAGCACGAAATTTCATATATATATTTTTTATTTTTTTATCCTTCGTTAATACATATCTAAATACATATAAGTTCGACGTTTTATTATGCTTTTAACAAATTAACCTTTTTCATTTTGTGATCAATTTTTTTTTTCCGTTTTTATCGATATCGACTAAAAATGAAGTTAGATTTGTGGATTAGTCTGACAAAAAAAAGAAATATTTAATTGAAGAAAGAGGAGGACATGGAGAGTGGAAAAAGCGCGGCCTTCTCAAAACTTCAAATATTGATTTTGACCAAGTGGCGATATTTCGGGCAAGATGCGTAGGAAGTTTTGGTCGCATATCTGACAAAGCACGGGAGGTTTTATTAACACGTCCAAATCCAGGGGAAAAAACATATATATATATATATATCAAATATTCAAAAGAGACTTTCATTGCAGCTCGGAGTCACGCTCAGCTGTGATCGATGCAATAACCGAGAAGGACCAAAGCCGTTCGCTATATTTCGGCAAAAAGTCTAGTGTTTCCCTCGAATCTCAACAACAACAACAACAACAACAACAACAACAACACAATAAAAGTCAAGCCCCAACGATCCCCGCCGGGCCGGTCTGAAGGGTGCAAGCTTGGAATGCAGGATTACTGCAATTCAAATTAGGAAAGAAAATTATGCATATGAGGTATGGTTTCCTATCTTGGAAATTGTATATTAATGGCTTAGCCTAATTTGAACATATCTTGCTATATTTTGCATATCTTGCATAAAAGTGGATTTTTTTTTTATAAACAAATATAGGTTGATTAGGAAATTTTCCTAATCCGTAACTTGCCACACGGTCGAGAAAGTCTGGATTATTGATGGAATACTCGATTAGGCAATGATTTGAGTTCAATTGTTAATGGTATGATTAAGAATTAAAGATTAGATTCAAATATTTGTGAATTTTTTTTTCTAAAATTGATTGATATATAACTTTCTTGATTGAATTGATTGGCATATTCACTTTTCTACTTTGATTTGAATTGCTTGATTGTCGTATCTTTTAGAATATATCCGTCGAATGATCTTGAAAATTATAAAAAAAAATTGCATTCATTCACTTTCCATATTTAAAAATTGCATATCTCAAGAATAGCATCATGTAGATAGTCACATATTTAATTTAAGTAGAATTTTATGTTTAAAATAATCTATCTTTATTATATTAGGATTTAGGTCGATTTAAAATATTATTTTGGCATAGTTCTATTTTAGAAAATAAATTCATTCGATTTTTTTTTTAAAAAAAAATCATCATCCTTGTCATGTCATTGTTGCTTGTTTTCGCCTTTATGTTAGGTAGCATTTTAGCTTGGACCTTTAGATTTTAATTGACTTGCATGTAACTTAGTTAATTAGGTTAGACCTTAATCTCATTTGTATAGTAGTTTGATTGATTTGCACGTCATCTAACTTAATTTTGCATTTGCATCAGGACATTACACCATTTAAAATAGACTTCATGCATTATATGCATCCCTATGAAAAAAAGAAACAATTATTTATATGGTACATACTCCCTTGATTATATTGATTTTTAGATGTTTATTGATTGTGCACCTGTATGATAACTTTGTTAGTGACATAGTTTAAAATCAATTAATGTTGTCTGACAAACATTTTTCGTGAAATAAAATGGTACCTAAAGGGGTCAGAATAATCTAGCGTAATTAGGTTGCCGGACTCTCGACCTACCTAAAACGATTAGTAGCGACTCCGAAGTCAAAATACATTTCATGTTAATCACATTGAATGGGAGACTTTTGACGTAAATTTGGAAGAGTCTGAGTTAGGTTTGTTAATCCATTTATGACAAAAAAAAAATCAAACATCGAATTTTTTTTGTCATTTTTCTAAAAAATGGCTTCTTGAAAAAGTTTTTCTAAAAAATATTACTTATATAACTTTTTTTTGGGGTCGAAAAACCAAGTCTTTCATTTATATAACTTGAAATGATTGATTAATGAAAAACATTATTATTATTATTATTAATAATTTAAATATTTTAGTAAATGATAAAAATATTTTTGGTTAGGTTTTTTTTTTTTTGCCCTTTTTAAATGTTAGAAGCGATTATTTTTTTTTAAAGAATAGCCTAAATAATACGCGTTGTCAGCTAAATTGGCTAAAGCCTTTGACTCGGAAACCACAATCGCTGCATCGTTTCGTTTTATGGTGGACCGAGGGGGAGGAGGCAGGAGCAATGTCGTCGCCGTCGTCGCCGTCGAGAATGACGGTCACGCAACGTGATCAGTGGACTGTGGAGCAAGAAGTCGGCAGGACCTACTCTCTCTTCGCTCAACTCCCTCCCGCTGCTCGGTCCTTCTCGTCCGTGCCACGTCTCTCTCTCTCTCTCTCTCTCTCTCGGTCTGCGCGCGTCTGAGCTACTGAAGAGTGATTCGATTTCTGTAGCTTTTTCATCTTCTTTTCCTCTCTCTTTTCCATTGTGGCTGACCACTTGTAGCGATTTCGAAGGTTGGAGGTTCAACGAGATAGCCACATCAAGTACCTGACCAACGGCCTCCGTCGACTCGCTCCCTCCTTCGGCGCTTTGGATGCCAGGTAATCCCCCACCGTTCCACTTCACCTGCCGTGTCGAGGAATCGGGGTTGTTGGAGCTGTACTTAGTAGTTTGATCCGGAGGTTGGCCCTTATGTTTGAATTTGGGGGCATTTTCTGTCATGATGGCTGTCCCCTAGTTAGAGTAGCTATTTCTTGCCAGAAGGAGCCCTTTTTTATGGTGATTTAATGCCCTGTTCGGCATGTTCGGTTTTGACGTACTTGTTGAGTGGATATGCCCTTTGTGTTTAGCTGTTGTTGGGTATTGACTTCGAGGCGAGTTGCCATCTGTGAACTAATGTTTGATTACTTCTTGATGGAATCCTTTGCAGCCGCCCATGGCTCTGTTACTGGATCATACATTCTCTAGCTTTGCTGGGTGAACCTGTTGATGCTGACCTCGAAGATAATGTCATCGACTTCCTTAGTCGCTGTCAGGTACCGATGCCTTGTTATTATCAGAGAGCATTGCTTCATGCTGGTCATTTCTATGGTTGTATTTCCAGTAGAATTGACTGCAGTGTCTTCCCTGTTGATTCGAAGGGCTAGCCTCCTTGGGACCCCTTATGAGCAAATTTGAAGTTGGATGACTATTCTCAGATTACATTTTCCTCATTTTCTCTGCTATCCGTGCTCAATTATTTCTTCTTACAGTAATGCCTTAACTTTATCTTAACGTCACATTTTTTGCCTGTAGGATCCAAGTGGTGGATATGGGGGTGGACCTGGACAGGTAGTTATTACTCTCCTAATGTTTAAGAATGGAATGCTGTGAGATATTTTGAAATGCTAAAAGAATTTCTGTCTTCATTTCTACTGTTTTGACCATATTTGGTTTACACAAGTAAAACTTGTTCTTCTCCTGATTGGCTCATTCTCTTGACTCACCTTCCGTGGATGAACCTTGCGGAGGAACACTTAGGTTTTGGGGAATTGGGTTCTCACCAATGTTAGATAGAGCAATCATAAAGTTATTTGGTGGATATTTGTTGTACCAATCAGGAAAGACATATATGTTACCAACGTGACATTTATGCAGATGAATGGTGTTAAGTAGGGCCATAATATATGACAAATACTCATTATTGCAGGCCATAAAAAGATTCTAACATCATTTTGTTCTTCTTGCTTTTAACATGTACTTGGTTAGCCTTTTTTCCAGTTTTACTGGTACATGGATAAATTATACTTTTTGCCTATAAGATGTCTTCCTATTCTTTCAGCATAGTTAGAGGTTATCTAGCTCAGATCTTAATATAGTTCAGCTGTGCAGAAGATTGGTTTTTTCCTTTCTTTGGTTTATCTGTTATGTTACCTTGTCTCTTGCTGGTGGTTTACTGCCTATAAACGTTCTTTTCTCAGCTGCCTCACCTTGCAACAACTTATGCTGCGGTCAAGTCTCTTATTACCTTGGGTGGATCCAGATCTCTGTCTTCAATTGATAGGTGGTCACTTTAACTTTTGAACATGTTGAAGTTCCGTGCTCTTTTCCATGGATGGGGTGTAATATGGCATTAACCTTCTTTCTCAGAGATAAAGTGTACAATTTTTTGAGGCAAATGAAGCAACCAAGTGGAGGCTTCAGGTATGAAATCAATCCAGATATTTACTTTATAATTGAAGTTATGTCCATCCGCATAAACTATAATCTCATAATGTTCAAGCAATACTTGGTTGGTCTCTTCATTAAAAATTTTGCGATTTAACGGCAAGGCCTAATTTATAATTGAAGTGATGTCCATCCGAATAAACTATAATATCATAATGTTCAGGCAATACTTGGTCGGACTCTTCATTAAAAATTTTGAGATTTAACGGCAAGGCCTGCTGGAGAGAGGGAGATGATGAGTGAGAGCGAGTGGGGAGGCAAGGATAGAGAGTGGTGATGAGCAATGAGTAATATGTGCTAGTTGTGTGCTTAACCACTAATTTTCACAAGCAATTATGCTCTGATCCATTTGTTTTTTTTTTTTTTAAGTGCTGGACAAGTAAGTCCTCCACATGTCCTCTCTTTAGTGGCATGCCATGGAGCTTTAGCTGTTGTGTAATTGTAACCTTTCCAGCACCGTAAAGGATTATTTGCTTACCTTGATAAAATACCATCAACTATCTATTTCGTTTCTAACGTGCAGAATGCAGTGTAAGATTTCCAAACTTTTAGTGATTTTGGGTTAATTGGACTTATTATTTCCAGGATGCATGATGGAGGAGAAATCGATGTTCGGGCTTGCTACACTGCTCTCTCTGTAAGTTTATCTCCCTCCCTCTCTCTCTCTCTCTCTCTCACACACACACACACACACACACACACACACACACACACAAAAATCACACTTGAATGATCCACAGGACTGTCATTCATGTACTTCATTTTGACAACATGATAGAGCTTCGTTTCCAATTATTTAGTGGCTCAATCATGAATTTAGTCTACTTATATTAGCACTCAATTTCTGGAAACTGTCACATGAACTGTTGTGAGGTTGGAGACACCTTATCTATGTGGTTCTCATGCTTTGTGAGTCAACTAACATATCATCTTATAAGCATTTGTATTACTGTAGTAATACTTGTTAAGGCTACGTTTCTTGCTTATTGAGACATTTTATCTGTTCATATGGATTTTTCTTGGGCACAAATCTACTCCACTCAAAATAAATGGGTGTCTTGTTTCAACCACCCCTGGATTCTCTTATGCTGCAATGCAGGCTCTAGGACAGGCTATGTTTTTAGTATGTATATCTCCTGTAATCCATGTGCTCTTTAGCCTTAACAAACGGGATAAATGCTCTGCTACAATGGATTTTAGCTTTGTCCTTGTCTCTGTACTATGTATCGCTGGATCCGTAGATTTGTGATATCAAATCACATAATGAGCTTATCAGCATTCCCGAGATGTCTTACTCATGTATAATACTTTTTACTGAAGAGGGTACTTGATTTAAGGAAGCTCGTCTTCCTTATGTTCTCACCTTTTGGCCACTGGTTAGAGCTCAAGTTAGAATTCCTTCATTCCCTTAGAAAGTGATTGATCTATGTAACTGTTTTCAACTCAAAAGTTTATTCTTATCCCGGGATGATTCCTTCATTGTTTTCATGGTCATCGTTTTCCATTTGTCAGATTAATCTCTGAATGACACTGAAATTCCTGCTTGGCTAGGTTGCAAGTATCCTAAACATTTTGGATGATGAGCTGGCTGGAAATGTTGGAGATTTCATATTGAGGTCTGTTAAAATTGGTTTGACATGGAATTGGCAGTGCCTTTTGGATTTCGTTATCAGTGTTCCGGTCTCTTGCTTGACATTCTGTCTTCTCTCATGGCCTATGGGCTCAAAAGTTGATACACCTCATTTGCATGTATTAGAATTAGGCATCGTGCCACCTTTTCTTAAGGCGACGCTTTGTGAGATCATTATATGGTGTTAATGTGTTTACTGTTTACGATTAACATACATGATACTAGAAGGGGAAATGATGTCATATTCTTTGAAGCAAAAGGATTAGAAAAAAGTAAAAAGGATCATTTTGGCCGTCTGGCTACTATGGCTTTGTGCAATAATACCTAATTGCTCTTTATTGGAGACACATTTGGGCATAATCTCTATAATAATATGCTGAGGTTCTTTCATAGGCGGATCTGTTTTCTTTCTTGAAATTGTGCTGTTAGTCAATGACTTCTAGGCAGGTCAGGTCGTGTCTTCAACCTTAAGATGCTAATTACTGGTGGCTTGCCAATCTGGATCAGTAAAAAATGCTTTTTATGATCAAAATGTACTATACCTATCAAATTCCTGCCTGGCACGAAATGCAGTTTTGAAATGCTAGGTTCATATCTTGATGCATCTGAACCAGCTGACTTTTTACTGGGCAGTGTCAATGTAGAAAATCGTACCTTATGTGGCTTGGGGAATTTAGACTATGATACTGCCTAAGGAAGCATCTTATTAATTGCTGAAAGCTCTTTGGGCTTTATGCAGTTGTCAGACTTATGAGGGTGGCATCGCAGGAGAACCAGGTTCTGAAGCTCATGGTGGGTATGTTTCATAAAATAGCTTAGAAGTGGTGTCTGTTGCCTAATGTCAGGAATAAGCCATTTGGACGGCCAGGAAGTTGTTTTCCGTTCTTTGTTCTTCCTCCGTATTAACGTGGCTATGTCTTTGTCTTATCATGAAATTTTCTTAGTAGTTTTGTTCTGGGTTTGGCAGATATACATTTTGTGGGTTGGCTACGATGATTTTAATCGATGAGGCTGATCGGTTGGACTTATCTAGATTAATTGTAAGTGAAAACACTATGCTTGCTTGCCTCTCTTTCGACTGTTCTGTCTGGCTAATTGCTACCTCCATAGACATTTAGAACTCATTGTGTTTATCATCTCGATAGTTTTGTGAGTCTACGATCAGCATTTCTTTGTCTGCTCTTCTTCTTTTTAGTTGTCTGTTGTTTTCTTCGAAGTGCAATTCAGCTGTGCTTTGTTCTGTCAGGATTGGATGGTGTTTCGCCAAGGAGTAGAATGTGGCTTTCAAGGGAGAGCTAATAAATTGGTTGATGGTTGCTATTCCTTTTGGCAGGTAATTTCTGTTTTGACTGTTTTGGTACCAGTTGGTTGATTGCGGTATTAAAAAACGAAACTTTTAGGGTGGTGCTTGTGCATTGCTGCAAAAATTGCGTCAATTTGGTCTATCAGAAGGCGGAGGCGATGAATCGACAGATTCAATCGATTCATCTCTATCTGCCGCATCCAATCTGTCTGAACAGGAAAACAATCTGGAGAGTGCTTCTTCTCAAGTTGATGGGGCCTGCCAGTTTAAACAGGGAGGTATGTCTCATAAAGAAAATGTGGTCCTCTGTTTCTACTTCCTTTTGCATTGCAAAAATGAACTTTCTTTCGTTCTTGTATACCCAAATCTATTTGCGATAAAAAAAAATATTCGCTATCTGCATTCATGATGGATATGACTCATCTCATGTGGGATATGAACCTCAGTTAATATGTCATATTGTCATGTCCTATTTGTTGTTTCATGTGAAATTGCTTTTTCACAGGCCCTCAAATTGGTTCCTGTTCTGTAAACCTTGGCAACACCAGTTATAATTTTCTTGAAAGACGTGCAGAGGTGGGATCTCTGTTCAACAGCTTAGCCTTGCAGCAATACATTCTTCTTTGCTCTCAGGTATTTGTGCATATTTTGTAAAAGAAGCTGTGCTTTTGTATCCGAAATCCAATATTCAGTAGAAACGAATTCCCATGCATCTACCACCTATTTGCATTTAGTAGGGTTCAAGTTGCTGATCTGTGTCGCATTAGACTACCTATGCAGTTAAAGTTGCTGATTGCTATAGCATGTACCTTTCTGAAGATCTTAACAGCAATCTATAATCAGCGGAGTACCATCTGTATATAATGAGGGATTACTTTAGATGATACTAATTGACCTTAAAGACACTAATTCCTGTGGCCTTAATGGTTTGTTCATTGATCTCATCCTGATATGCTGCTGCCAATTGTGTGGATACCCAGTGTTGTGACCTTTCGTGCTTTGATGCAGTTGCCAGACGGCGGATTCAGGGACAAACCCGGAAAGTCTCGAGACTTCTACCACACATGTTATTGTCTAAGTGGCCTCGCGGTGTGTCAATATAGCTGGTGTAAGAGTGCGGATTTGGTCCCTTTGCCTTGGGCTGTTGTAGGTCCATACTCCAACCTCTTGGAATCCATCCACCCTCTCCACAACGTCGTGTTAAGCAAGTATCATGAAGCAAACAAGTTTTTCGCTAGGTAGGAAGGTATTTATATTTACAAAATCCGCATTCGGAAAGATAGGGGAGAATGAATATTCATGGTGATTCATGGGATAATGCAAGCTGTAAGTTCACAATTTTCAAGGTTTGTTATACTTGGCTTTCCTTTACATTATCATCGTCGTCATCGTGACGAGGATTGAGGTGATTAAAGTCGCAAACAATAGCCAACCAACAAATTAAGTGGGATCCTCAGGAAGAAACCTTGATTTTGTCTAATTTGACGTTCAATTACACCCGGAAGAGGATTAAGACATGTTGGGAGTCGATCCCTGATGTACTACATTCAATTGATGAATTCTTGTCGACAGCCTCGGGATTTCTTTCAGTCGATTGTCACAGTAGACGGGTTCGGGCTACCTTTGATCACTTGTGAGTCATGTATCACGGTCTGGGACAATCCTCGCTCGAGGATCGATCGTGATATGATCAGCCGTCCATCCCATATTCAATCCGATGATCCATCCATGGGTTGGTCGTGTGGATCACTCAGCATCATTTCTGCTCGACCAAGCCTCAGCCAAGATGATCGAGTGGAACGATCAAGCGGATCAATCACATATCAGCTGCTGCATGATGCAAACATCGATCAGGATCAGTCGCTGCACGATGCACGGATCAACCAGACTCAACCCGTGAACGATGCACGACTCATTCAGCCCAGCCCGACGCATGATGCACGACTCGTGCAACATCAGCCTGCGAATCATGCCACGGACGACCCATTGAATGAGTGGGCAGTCGAACGGTCGCGCGAGACCCCTCGCCCATCGAGCCTTCTAGAACATCACATGGTCTGCCAACATCATTATGCCGACTCATGAGGAGCCGAATAGCCACTCGAGTTGCGAGCCATTCAAATTCAAACCGAGCATCAGCCAAGCACTACATGACAAGCCAGGCGAGCTGAAGAGTCACACGAATTGCTGGCCATCTTGTTCTATAAATAGACTCGGCTACCTTGATGTTCGTCGCTCGTTGGTAGGTCTGGAAGTCGGCCTTGACAGCAACAAGCTCGGCTTGAAAGTCAGCCATAGCTCAAGGCGTCATCGCTGGGGGTGTGCAATCGGACCGGATTTACCCAGAACTCGGATCGGCCCATTTGAAAAATAGGGCCGGGAATCAATTCCCGCTCAATCCGGTCCGGGTACCGGTTCCAATTTTTGGGAACCGATTGATACCAGTTCGGTTCTCGGTTCTAGGTGGAGACCCACCAGATCGATTTTAGAATCGATTTCTAGTTACTTTTAAAAGTTCACTATTTATGTGTTAAGCTTTAATCGGTTTCATAAAATCAAAGCTAATATTTAAACCAATTAATATCATAAAACAGGTTTTAGATTATTGTTTTTAAAAGTCCATTGTTTATATTTTGGATTGTTGCTTTTGGTGGATTGTAATTTTTATTCCTCATTTCATCGATACTTATATTACTTTGATGAAAAAAAAAAGGAAAAAAAGTTCTCGAGTAAACCTTGGAACCGGACCGAAAAACAGGGTCAGTTCCAAAACAGGTTCCAAGACAAATAGGGTCGGTTCTCAGTTCCAAAAACTGAGAACCGGTTATAATAGGGTCGGTTTCAGGGTCTAGGTCTCGACCCAGCCCTCCTAGACCGTGCTCACCCCTAGTCATCACTGTCATGCCAAGTCCCAAGTTGGACGTGCCCAAACCAACATTGTTCAAGGGAGAACTGTCACGCTCCGAACCCGTCGAGCACGCGAACATCTCACTGTCGCGACCCGTCCGGAAGCGGACGCGGCTAATGGATTACCGATCGCGGGCCTTCCCCTGCACAAGGGTGCGGATCGCGGGCTTTGGATCGGCGCGGGCCCTCCCAGGCCCATACCAAATCGCGGCGGGAGTATTTTTCAAAGGGATTCGACGATAACAGTCGATCGCTTTCGACCTTAGTGTGGTCGTGGTGGCATGTGCAACTTGTGCATGCATTTGGAGTCGCCACCGGTCTTTCTTGGAGGGTAGACCGGAAACCTTATTGACCGATTGGGAGAGATCGATCAATTCTGCGGAACCAGAGATTTTGGGTTCGGGGACTTGGTTACGTTGATGTCATTACCAACGCCCTTTCGGTACCTAACGCGAGTGATTTTCCCTAACTAGGATTTCATGCAGGCGCAATTTTGGGTGAGGTAAGTCTGACTTTGCACATTAACCAGTTTAACATGCTCACGTAATCATAATAAATAAATAGATGCCAATCACATAAACATCTATCCTACGTGGTGATCATGGAATTATGATTTAATGGGTCTCGAGCCAATGAGACCACATTTAATCATTTTAATATTTTAATAACGGAGAGCCGCTCTTCGCTTCTTCTTGGTTTCTTGAACTCTTCAAGAATTGGGCCCCAAAGAGCTCGCCGACTTAAAAGGCTCCTCCACGTAATCCTCGTAGCATTTACATCAACAATTGACTATGCTAAAAATAAAGATTACATGAAAAATAAAAGGAGTACGCAGTCTCCATTTAATAATTACAACCCCAAATATATAAATAATCATCATACATTCATATATACATCAATCACATTGATTAGGGATTTTTCCATGATCACCACCCTTTCACGTAAGTAATAAATTCACAATTTAAAACTTAGGAATGCACAATAAAAATTCTACGTTGAATCATATTAAGAATTTTTACGTAAAATAAGATAGCCATAAATTTTCGATTCAAAATTGATTTAGTCTCAATTTTTGCTACGTTGATTAATTTATCATATAAAATAATCAATCTCCATTAGCCATGTAAGACGAACAATTCGTTAATACATATTGACCATAGTATTGCAAAAATTGCAAAAAATCAATTAAATGCACGAAAACACCTAAGGATTGGCTCTGATACCACTGTTGGGATCCACGTAACACGTAGCGGAAATAAATAACAACCCATACATGTATCTCCAGAGGCGTACTTCGTGCATTTCAATCGAAAAAAATCACAAAGTCTCAAAGGGAGTAAATAGATTACCTCTCGTAGCGTGCTTGAACGGAGGTGTCGGTTCGATGTTCTTCGATCTCAGCCTCCACAAGTGTTAAGCATCTAATTCGGACGCACCACCAATTGACGAACGGGGAGACGACTAATAACTCCACAACAATTGTGCTAGCAATATGCGGAATCAATATTCCGAACTTAGTATATTTTGCTCTCTCAATATTATGAGAATATAGAGAGTGTTTGTGTTCTTCTCTCTAAGCTCTCAAAAATTTGCACACTCTACAAAATGTCTCCCCCCTTCAACCTCAAAACTCTTGCCATCCTTTTATAGCCAAAAATACCTTCCAATAAATTGTATTTAAAAATAGCACTAACAATTATAAATTCTATCTAAAAATAGCACTCACAAATAAATGACATTTAAAAATAGCACTAACAATAGCACTCACAATTTATAATACAAAAATGCTATTTAAAAATAGCACTAACAATAGCACTCACAATTTATAATACAAAAATTCTATTTAAAAATAGCACTAACAATTATAAATTCTATCTAATAATAGCACTCACAAATAAATGACATTTAAAAATAGCACTAACAATAGCACTCACAATTTATAATACAAAAATGCTATTTAAAAATAGCACTAACAATAGCACTCACAATTTATAATACAAAAATTCTATTTAAAAATAGCACTAACAATTATAAATTCTATCTAATAATAGCACTAACAATTTATGATAAATAAATGCCATTTAAAAATAGCACTAACAATAGCACTCACAATTTATGATAAATAAATGTCATTTAAAAATAGCACTAACAATAGCACTCACAATTTATAATACAAAAAATGCTATTTAAAAATAGCACTAGCAATAGCACTCACAATACAAAAATGCTAAAAAAGGCACTAACAAAGGTGTTAAAAATAATAACCATTATTATTATTACAAGAGTTAAAGAGGTTACCAAACAATACAAATATGCATAACATATAAATACGTATGACGTATAAATACGTAGAGCATACGTATACATCCGTGAAACCGGGGACTAATTGAAAGAAAAAATGTGCAATTAAGCCCTTTTGGTAAAAATTGATTAAATTGGAGGGCAAATTGACCTAATTGCACTTTAAGACTTTAGAATCCAATGTCATAGCTTATAAAAAGTGAGAATTGAAAACTAAAAGACTCGAAAATGATTTTTTTTAGGCTCGGTTCGGGTTTATGTTTGTGAAGGAACATAGTGACCCGAGCCGAATTTTTGAGATTTAAAGTGACACACTTGAAGAGGAAATTAAAACAAAATTATCGAATATTTTTGGGTATTTTTCTGACCACGAATGGTATTTTTCTGATTTTTTGGGTATTTTTATAATTAAATAAACTCGAAAAATATTAAAAATACCGAAAAATATTTTTTGTTCAAAATTGGTTCCTAAGGTTAAACCAAGGCTTCCAAAGTTGATTTTGTGATTTTATGACCTTTTTTGATATTTTTAATTAATTTTAAAGAATAAAAATCACAATAATAAATGGTAAAAAAAAAGGTGTCAACAGCTGCCCCTCTTTGAGAGGAATCTCGTTAGAGGTTTCTCTCAAAGATAAGGTGGCACCTGATTCCTAACCGACTCAACTGGGAAAATAAGAGAAGAAATGTTATGACATCGGACCCTTAAGCCTATTGATAAAAGCTCAAATCAATCCCCGGTTTGCTCTAACAATTTGAACATGGGCCGGAGTGAGAGAGGCTTACCTGAAGCTCACCTGTCGGATGCTGCCGGTTGCGACGACTTTCAAGAAGATGCCTAGGACTCGTCATTCAGAATATCCCAGGGAGATTAAGCTCTGACCTGTATGGTAGGTCATACCATGATGGGATTCCTAACTTGTAGGAACCTAAGGAAGGCGCATCCCACGCTTTGGGATTTGCCAAGAATTTTGATCCGTATGGTGGATCAGACCTTTGTGTTGATCCTTACTGCGATATTTATCAATGAGTTGACCCTTATGCGGTTTCTATCAATGAATTGACCCTTATGGCGGTTTCTACCATATGTGATCCCTCAGGCGGTTTCTACCTTGGTTTGACCCTTCAGGCGGTTTCTACCTTGAGTTGACCCTTCAGGCGGTTTCTACCTTTGATTTGACCCTTCAGGCGGTTTCTACCATGTGTTGACCCTTCAGGCGGTATCTACCTTGTGTTGACCCTTCAGGCGGTATCTACCTTCATTTGACCCTTCAGGCGGTATCTACCTTTGATTTGACCCTTCAAGCGGTTTCTACCTTTGTTTTGACCCTTCAGGCGGTTTCTACCATTGTTTGACCCTTCAGGCGGTATCTACCTTTGTTTTTATTTGAAAAGGGGTCTCATGACGAGGGTTCTCCACGTCCGTTGAGATTTCCTTGATATTTTTGAAAAGGGTGTCCTAGGACGAGGGTTCTCCACGTCTGTTGGGACAGTTTGTTGACTTCTTTTGAAAAAGGGTTCTATCCTCACACCTTTTTTTGAAAGATCCCGAAATTTGCCGGGAATTCAGTTTTGAAGCAGAGAAAGATTTTATTTTGACAAAGCTTCATTTGATTCTGTTGAGGCGACATTCTGGGAGCTGTGTTCTCCAGGTATCCTGCAGAAAGTTCAAACCTGAAAGATTTTTCTTCACCCAGAAAACGTTAGTAATCTTTGGGAAGACCACGGCTGTCCATTTGACAAAAACCGTATGACTTAAGTTTTAATCGTGAAATGTGCATTTTGATGCTGGAGGTTATCCAAAGCATTCTTGCAACATGCAAATGTGATCACAAATCCCTTGCACGGAAAATCTGGACCAACAGTTTGAAAATTCCAAAAAGAGTTTGTTCAAAACACCAACTGGAATATTTCTCGACAATGAGGTCTTCTCACCTATTTTGAGATAGTGGTTTTTATAGGGGATGCACTCAATTCCCTACTAACCTGTGCCTAGGTTTTAGGCTCATTCGCAGCGCATACATTTTGATCGGTCGGGAGGTCTTCCACGGGACCGTAATGTTGGGCTTGGATATTGGTCTTCAAGGGGGACTCACTTTTGAGTCAAGGTCATTGAATGAAAGTTTTCACCATCTGCTCCGGGTTTACAAGTCAAGAACCCTGCAAAATGAGAAAGAAATATTCTTGCTCGTACTTCTTCGAGCTAAGCTATATGTTAACCCAAGTGTCTTAGTCAGAGAAGACTGTTTCAGGGTTATGATGTTGGTAGGATTGGGGACCGAAAAAAGGCTTGTTTT
The DNA here is from genome assembly GCA_021437785.1 of Rhodomyrtus psidioides. NCBI lineage: Eukaryota > Viridiplantae > Streptophyta > Magnoliopsida > Myrtales > Myrtaceae > Rhodomyrtus > Rhodomyrtus psidioides. Next base: position 1,709,377 of record JAILYB010000110.1, on the reverse strand, counting down.
TGGCCCAGAATTTATGAGGGGATTGACATTGGTGATCATTGCAAACTTGTCACATGTCTTTTCCATTCTGCATCTTCATTTTTGAGGTGTGCAACCGCTTTTGAGGTGTGCACAAGTCCTTTAGAGAACGTCTCTTGTGGTATTAAGAGATTGACAATTCTGTCCGTGTTTTTGCACCACGGCTGACATCATTTGGGGAGCAGTCTTCTTGATCTGACTTCTTTATGGGTTTTTCTCTCTTCCCAACTAGGCTTTATTGGGGATCAATCAAACAGTTTTCACGAGCATCGGCCTTGCTTTTACCAGGCACTTTGCTTTTTCTTGATGCTGGGGATTTTTTCTTTGTTGAAATCCCGCCTTTTCTTTTCCTTTGGAACTACGATGTTCAGAAAATTGTGCTAGATATACAACTTGAATCATAGCACATTTAAACGCCGATATGAGATTTTTCTATAAATCCCATCTCTTGATTTCTTCCGTTCTTGGAGTGATGCAGTTTCCATCTTGAAACATCCCATGATCACCAACAGGGGTTTATGAAATGAATTTGCAGGCTCAACTTGGCTGTGCAAAGGATATGGTGTGTGGGATAGAGAAATGAATGCTTCTCGTCATCCTATGGCACTTGGATTACCATATAAACAACACACAAAGATTAATGTTAGTCCGAGCAAGAAAATTTCTGACCATTTTCTCCTGATGCCGCTGGACTCACCTCCATTTTGCCCCGATGTGGGGTGGTTCTTGACAGGGTTAAGAATGAAAACCGTCGTTCAAAGGGTTTATCAACGGTCACCTGTAGTGTTTGAGGGATATGAAACGAATGCCTCCGTCATCCCAACCCATGTAATCGTTGCGAATAATCCCTACTTCCGTAGGTCCAGATTTTGCTATCTGATCCGCTCCACTTCTCTCCAGTGTGTGTAGGACGTGTTTGGACTAGGCTTTGCCTCTTTTCTTTTGAGAAAACGTCCTTTTAAAAGTCTTGAACTTTTGATTGGAAAAAATCTCTTTCATTTTCTCCAAAAATTTTACCCGTCAAGGGGATTTTATGATGCACCATGCATGTTCTTATTCATGTTCAGATAACCTCCTGTTTTAAGACATGAATGCCAATGAAGTTTGAATTCTATGTCTTTTCTAGACATTAGATTCTGAAAGCTTTTCTTTTTATTTAACACCTTCAATGGATTGGGGAAAATGATACTTACCTGTCCCCCGTGGCCGAAAATCCCTGAAAATGCAGAAGAAACATGTTATTGTATGTTCGTGAATTTTTCAAAAAATTAGAACGATACATCTTACCCTTGGTCGTGTGCCCCTGCGAGTGCACACAGGTTGTGACAATCTGTCCTCCTTGATGGTGAGTCCCTATCAAGGATAAATAACAAGTGTTAACTCATATTCCCAAATTGAAGACAAATTGGGACGATACAACTTTACTCTTGGTTCTCATCCCGTTCTGACGTCGCGTATTGATATGAACCACGTCTATCAAATCCGCTTATCCATGCTTGGAATATTTGCAATATCAATGGTTCAGCTGCCCCCGGTTGGGCAACGTCTGTTTTGTTATTTGAACAGATGGCTCCTTGAGTGATTTATCCACGTTTATCACCTGAGAAGGGAAAGAAATGAGACATTACTTTGGTATGCGATAGAAGATCGTTTAGGAACGATACATCGTTTTACCAAATAGGTGGCTTCGCGGCCAAACGTATTTCGTGTTGAAGGGGTAGATCCCATTATGCTCAGCGGGTGATAATTATGGTTCATGGAACTTGCTCCACGGATTAAGTGATTAATCCACGGCCTTCGGCTTGAAAATGCTCAAAGGGTGATGTTGACACTCACGCGCAATTAGTTCTAGATATTAATGAAAGATGTTCCCGTGGGAACCTTACAGTGCGATCAACAACATATGCAATAGGAGTATTCAACCCCTTTTCTCGAAGCATTTTTCATCGAGTAGCCATGCCTTGCATCAGACGTTTGATCGCCGGCCTCGCGTCACCACTGCGATGGTCCTCCGGCTCCAAATTGATCGAGCCAAAGATTGAACTCATCGCCAAGGAAATTGCTCGGGTCTTCGAGCCATTGATGTTCAAGTTGGGTATCAACGATTGTTGGGGGCAGATTTCTTTCATTGCCTTCGTTGTGAGGGATTGGAGTTTTTGAGCTGGAACCTTCATCATTGCCCTGTTGGGGTTGAGACATACATTCCTGAAAAGTATTGATCCAAGTGTCCAGCTCCTCATCAAGGAGATCACCTGTTCTTTCTAGCCCTTGGTGCCCAGATTGGGTGTCGTCGACTGCAGGCGAGGGATTCCTCTCTTTGCTCTCGCCGTGAGCAATTTGACCCCTCGAATTGGAACTTCCTCCAATGACCGGCAGGTTCATATGTGCACTCTCTACCAATGCCAGATCCACTTCAAGGACAGCATTAATGACTGATTCGCGCTCAAACTGAGGAATCTCTATGTGCTGGAACTGTGGCATATACTCCTGAGGAGTATTGAGATAGCTCGGCGGAGCATTCTGATTTGGGTTAGAGGAGTCGCTGACACGACTGCTAATCCCGTCATTGCTGAAACACGGTTGGGTGCTCTTGGCTCTCCAATCATCATGGTTGTAACTCTGCCCAGCACTTGAGCTCCAACTGGCTTTATGATGGTTTAACGCTATCCTTCCATCCCTTAGCAATCTCCTATAGTACTTGAGGTGAGACTCAACGTTAATTCTAGAGAGCCCCGGCACATTCATAATCTCGAGTATGCGTAGTGGGCTAGCCGAATCAACTCCCAGCTCTCGAATTGCATCAACAAATTTGGTGTGAAGCTCATAGGTCCAGTAAAACCTTGTTCTCTTATCACCCAAAATATCGTCAATACTTCGGTAGCTATTCTCTACGGGATCTAGTCGTTTCAAAAGTTGTCCAGGGAGGGACTCACCGACTTTGGATTGGCTGGCTGCGACAGCGAGTTCGTCATTAAGAGAATTCCCCCTGTGATGATTCATATCCCATTTCTCAGAGGATGTTGGTGTTGATCCTATGGTGTTGACTTGCTCATGCAGATCTCCGGCGGTATCTGGCTGTGTCGGAAAATGCTGTGGAGAATACGGTAACAGCTGAGCGTTATTCGTCAACAGGGATGGTTCATCGAGGAACACCTCGCCGAGGACAACAGGATTACCACAATTAAGGCAGGTGGCCTTGGTCAGAGCTTCCTTATATCTCGCGCTTTCAGCTTGAAGCTTCTCATTCTCCTCCTTCAGGACCAGTAACTCATGGTCTGCGTATTGCTGTTTCACCCGGGTTCGTTTGTTGGCGAACCAAAACTTGACCTTCGAAAGCTCCAATCCTATCTTTCGGCTCAACTCCATTTTCTGTTGTCTGCTTGGAGTGGGGCATTCATTGAAGAAAGCTTCGAGCTCTCGGATTTGGCCTGGAGTGTGGCGTTGTAGTTGCTTCCTTTTCCGACTCCAGTCATCATTGTATACTCCTTCTTCGTAGCTGAAACCTAGAATTTCATCGCTGGAGGAGTCAGTCTCTATGGCCTTCGGGCAGGATTCAGCTCCAGGATCTTCAAAGTCTCCCAGCAGTTCGTGCTCAGAAATGTCCAGGTCGGGCGTTTCTAGCAGATGGGAATAACTTTTAAACATGATGGATCGGGGTATCTCGGGCTGATCTAGTTCACTCAGCTTTCTCAATTCGCTCTTACGTGTTTGCTCACTCTAGAAATTTTCTCAAGTGATTGTGCGTGTCCTGGAACCATCCTTCAGGCTGCATATGAAGACCAGCAAGCAAGCGCTCCTCCCGAGATCCTGCAATTACTCATCGTCTGTATTCCCCTTTCTTTTTCCTCGTGATAGGATCACAAACTCACTTGCATTGATTCGATTTCATCGAGTAATGCGCTCGTCCCCTAGTTCAGTCTTCAAAGTGGTGGGTCTACAATCTTTCGGCGCCTTTTATGATTTGCTAGGCCCGAGAACGTGGGGAGCAGCGGTGGACCCGCAATTAATGACTCTGTTTAATTCATTTAGCTCCATGGGAATTAACGCTATGATCTTCTCTCAACCCCTTTTCATCGTTCAAACGAAAGTGGCATTTTCCCTGTGCATGCTGTTACTCTTCATTTCAGCATCCCGGGCGCTTGGTGAGGAATGAGTTCGTAGCCACTCAAAATTTTAAAGACCGTCTCTGGTTTCAGACTTAATCTAACAAGGGATCATCACAACTGAGCATGACGATGTTCGTCGATAGCGTTGGTTTTCATACATAATTAACTATAGCCATTAAAGAAAAATGTTCCCATAGGAACTTTACAATGGATAAAAAGAGTGATCCACTCGTGAACATGCTCTTCTTCCTATGGGTGTTCGTAGTGACCGACCCATCGTGCCCCGAGCTAGGTGCTAGATCATGGCTGTCCAAGCATGCCAGCTTCCCACTGATTGAACAAGGCATCGAGCCCCTCATCGAAGAAATCGTCTGTCGTGGGTTGACCAGCGGCAGGCAGAGCACCAGCCGACTGTTGCTCGAATGGAGGAGTGCGCACTCGCTGTACTTGTGACACGCGCTCTTGAGAAGTGTTGAAATGGCCTGGGAGGACATTCTGATCAGCTTTCAATTTGCCGGTGGTCGGGTTGCTAGCTTGATTGATGCTTAGATTTGGCCGGGTATCTCTTGATGCCTGAGCATTACAATGGCGGGCGCCTCTAGCTTTTGGGCTTGAGACGGATTCCTCCCGGTTTAGCTCCGCTCGACGTTGTTTTAATAGCTTTCTGTAGGCAGCAAGGTGATTCCTGACCAGCTCCTTACTAAGCCCCGGTACATTCATGGCCTTAAATATGCGCGTCGGAGTTGCTGAGTCGATCCCCATTTGGTGAACCACGTCTAGGAATCTGGAATGCAGTTCAGGGGGCCAAGCGAACCTCCTCTTATCGTGGCCCAAAATCGCATCGATGGCTTGACGACTGATTAACTCATCTCCAGCAGGACCCGACCCTATCGAAAATTGTTGTGCATGAGGCTGATATGCTTTGAGCTGGTCGGCGGTAACATCCAGCTCCTTGAAACTATAACTCCAATCAAAGCGATGCAAATCCCATCCCCCAGGAGGCATTTGTATCACCTTCGTAGGATCATCCTGCTCATGCGTGACTCCGGCAAAATCTGGTTGAGCAGGAGATGCCCCGAGGGAGTAAGGTGGTAAATGAACGTCTTCAATCATCGCGTGAGGCTTATCGGGGAACATCTTACCGAGGGCGACGAGGTTATCGCAATGAGGGCAAACGGTAATATTGAGAGCTTTTTCATACCTCATGTTTTCTGTTCGCAGCTTTTGGTTTTCTTCCTTTAAAATCTCGACCACCTGACGTTTGCGTTGAGCCCTCGATTTGGATCTCCTATTTTGAAACCAAAACTGGATCCTCGACTGATTAATCCCCAACTCCCGGCTCAATTCAATTCTCCACTTCTTTTTCATGTAATGGCTTTTACTGAAAAGGGTTTCCAGCATTTGGGTTTCCTCCTGAGAGTATTGGTGAGGACGTCTTCTTTTCCCGAGTTGAGCATTGTGGATGTCGTTGTCGTCGTCGCCGTGATCTTGATTTCCGTTGCCAGAAGTGTTGGGCTCCATGGTTTTGGCGTTAGACTTGATCTTGGAATCTTCGAGATTCCTCTGTGGTTCAATTTCTGAGATTTTTGAGTCAGTCGCCTCTAGCAGCTGACAGTAACCTCTTAAATATGTTGGATTGAGAAATGTTTGATTGGTTCTTGCCCACTCAGAGTTCTCCACTCTCTCCTGTATGCTCACTCCCTATAAAGTTTTCTTCGAGTGACTCTGCATGTTCAGGAGACGCTCTTCAAGCATCATTAGGCAAACGTTCCCCCTCAAGACCTTGAATTTCTCGCTTAGCTTTTCAACGTGATGGGACTGCCAAACCCTGTTAGGGCTCTCTTCGATAGTTGCGCTTTCCTCCCACCTAACTCTAATAATGGTGATCCCGACAAATCTTTTACATCTTTTAATTGATGAGCCGGAAATCGCGGACCGAAACGAATCCAATGGTTCTCGTGAGGGGACCTCCTGCTTTACCCCCTAACTGGGCTCCACCAGCATTATTACTGAGACCCTTCATCATCCTCGAGTTGCTATAAAATGAGGAATTAATGTATGGAAGGTTAACGTTCTCGCATAATCAGCTTCTTCCTTCTAATCTCTCTGTTAAACTCGTCTTATTCTCAAGCCAACCCAACGCAAATGGCCTCCTCTCCCGTACGCACTTTTTCAACTGATGTCTTGGCCCAGTGGGAAAAGCTTTATAACCTACTGGGTCGCGGTTACGCGCACATAACCGATCATTCTGCAACCGAGGATGCAATCTGTGTCCTGCTCGAGGACCTTGATACCACTTCTCTCGAAGGTACTACACTGGGGAGGGAATATAGAACTTTCCCGACTCTCTTTGCACACTCCTTAGAGGCCTATCGTGTTGCTAGTCGGGAGGTTCTGGTGGCTCGCGTCTTGCGGGCTCGTTATGAGGATCGATCTGATCATTTGGTGCTGACCAACTATCTGGTTGATAGTTACAAAAAGGCCGTCGAGTTTGCTAATGAGCGGGTCGCGACGTTGCTTCGCGAGAGGAGAAATCTAGTGGATCAATTGGCCATATCCCTGACCACCGGCGAGCATGACCGCCGCAACGTCCTGTTGAGGCTTCAGAGCGACTGGCAGGAAGAACGGCTCGACAAGATAACCGAGGACATAGCTCGCGGGAATGGACTGGTTCGGGACCTGGAAGTAGTCACCGAAGAACACGAGGCCAAGGTCGCCGAAGTTAAGGGAGAATGCAGAAGTCTTCTCCTCAG